>OY757311.1:141759685-142959685 GCA_963583905.1 Stenurella melanura
GTACAAGGCGCTTAAAAAAGCGGTAAATTACGCAAGTTTAATTTTTCAAATGAGACACTCTGTATATTTTTATATTTTTGAATTCTCTTTTTATTTGTGAACTAATTTTATTAGTAATATCCTATACCTATCATTAACGGTTTACGATATATCAACGGTTTAATCTGGAATCCGCCATGTTCCAATTCCAATAAATTAGCGCCTCAATACGAGGTAGCAGCAAGATAGAGCACTAACGCATAATTCGAACATTGTAACGCGCTTGCTTACTGAAATGGGGGAAATGGATTGGTAATCATGGACATGACCTGCACGGTCACCTGATATGTTACCCCTCGATTTTTATGGGGTCATTTAAAGCAAGTTATATACGCTGAGAAACCAGTTAATCTTAATGATTTATATAATAGGATAACTCATGCTTGCCCCCAAATAACTCCAGGAATTATAAGGAATTCTTGTACACGAGAACTTTTAAGGAGCTATGAGTTGTATCAGATCGAATATGGGCAATGATTTGAGCATCTTTTATAATAATCATAAAGTTTCTTTTTTTATATTGTATTATTCCTTATGATTATGTAAATAAAAAAATGTTATCCAAAGAATTTAACTGTTAATATCTCATCAATGATTTATGATAAATAGATATAGGATATGGTAAATATAATACGTTCGGAAATGAAAAGAGGATCCAAAAATATACAGGGTGTTCCATTTCAAAAAGTACAGTTGTATAACCTGCACCTTTTTAAGGTGCCTTGTACATTTGAAAATAAAATAATTAAATGTATCTTTTAAGCAGAATAAATTGTCCATTTAACATTTCTTTCTATGTATCAACGACTTCCAGATAATGCTTTTCTAAATAGAGCTGGGACACCTTGTATAGGGCGAGCCAAGACAATATTACAAGATCAAGCGCCTTCTTTTTAATGAAATGCTATGAATCGGTACATTTTCTGAAGCCTCTTTTTAGACTGCCCTTCACTCCTATATTATTACTGACTAAAAAGGCGCATAGAGTTATGTATCAACCAATATGGGCAACATGTGGAGTACTCATTATAACTTCTTCTGTTGAATAATTTGAAGGAACCTTTATTTTTGTAATTTGTTCTTGACTTTTGTACTTGCTCAATAAATCGAAAATGATTACAAATAGCCACAGGGATGGACACACAAAAAATATACATACATGAAACCTTTGGAAAAATTGAGAAAATTCTATTCTAAAGTTCTAAATTGAAAAATTACTTTTGGCCACCCTGTACATTTTTGGGAAGAGAAAATGATTTAAAAATATTAATTAGATGTCTTGTAACAGTATTCACATATTTTTTTTTATAATCTCATAGTTGTGACTAGTGATTTTTTCACAATACATGTGAGGATGGCATTATTTAATGAAAGAAATTCATAAAATCCAAGTGGTTGGGAGGAAGTCAATAACAATATAAGAGTGAAAACATTCTAGGAAGAGGCTTCGAAAAATGTACTGATATACATAGCATTCCGTTAACAAAAAATCACTTGATCTTGGAATATTGCCTTGAGTTATCGAAATCTGACGCACTATTATTGCTCCACCCTGTATACATGAAAAGCAGGATACAGCGTAAAGCACTTACAGACTACATGAAATTAGGAAATCTGATTGGACAATTGAGTGTCCTTAAAGAATTCTGTTTAGACTCCTTAAATTCTTAAATGTATTGACCAACTTACAGAAACAGGCTGAAGTGGCACCAATTCTGTTTGCAATTATTTGCGAACGTTTGCGATTACATCGCTTTAGTTTCCGAAACTGCAGCTCCCCTGCAAAAATGTGCTAAAATAATATATTCCAGCATCCTCACAGTTGGGATTTCTAAAAAATTCTGTTTGCGGTCATTTGCGATTCGTTTTAGATCGTTTGCGATTTAATTATTATCGTTTGCAATATTCTGTATTAAAAAAAAATCCCCAAATAGATAATTTAATTTAAATTCACTGAACTCTGCCCTTTATAATCCAATTGTATCCTATTTTATAGTAGTGTAACATTATTTCCTATGGGTTATAATAAAAGCGAATAGTATTATTATACTCTTCGCAAATACAAAACGAAGAGTATATTCCATTCGATCGGCACATTTCTAATACTGGTAATATCGCTCGCAGGGAAAAAAAATCATATCACTGTGTTGGTGATCGAATTCTGAACAACTTTTAAAATGTTCGTCCGACTATCTGTCTGTTCGTCTGTCGTCTGTCCGTCCTCCGTCCGTCGGTTCGTCACGTTTCTTATAAGCACGATAACTTAAGAACGAAATGTTGGATTGTAGTGAAATTTGGGCAGTAAGTTAATGCCAGCTAGAGGAAGAATTCTATTGTTTTTAAAAAAATCGATTAATAAATAAAAACATTATTAATTATTTAAATTGTTTAAATTTATAATTTACTTATATTAGATAATTTGGTTACATTGCAAAACCGGCAATAGTCCCTATTCATATGTCATATACCAACCTAACAGCAATAAATTTGTCACAAATTCGATAAGATTATGGACCAAGCTTTGGCTGCTTTCATTCACCTCGCAGTTAGACAAGGCCGTCATTCGTTAAAAATACAAATTAATATTATTATACCATTCCCATTATATTATCAAATTGTACCTATATTGTACCTAAAATTAGCAATAAATTTGTTCTTATTCTTATTCTATTCGCAAATATTTCATAATTAATAAAGAAACTGCGAAGAGAATTCTAATAATGTGCAGCAATTAAATAAAAAGTGCAATAAATCGGCAAAAAGTATAATGGTTGGCTTGTTATTATTAAATTTAACCTTCATTAATTTTTTATTTATTTATATCCACCACACTTATATTATATCTTTAATATTGTGCTTCCAACTCTGTCAATATTAGTCTCTATTGTGAAACTTTTTATTTATACCCAAGAAACTTAACATTCTTACTATTATTATATATTCGCACCCCTACTCTGTTATTAAAGGGGTTGATTGTAACATGCGGAATGCTCAATAGCATCCTTCGTTACACTGTTAATATTTATTAGAAAAATTATAAGTTATCGGAAATATTATTCCCACAAACTTTAGTACCAATAGACTCCTTAGACTATGATGAACATACGTCATCTGTCAGCAGTTAAAGTTCGCGAATACTAGATAGCGCACCAGGAATGATATTTCAACTTAATAACGCCGGGTGAAACTCTTTCTCGTTGAACCATTGCACTAATTAGACGTATTTATAATTTTGTTTGACCTGTAATGGGGATGTTAGAATTTGAAAAACCTCGTGATGATCGCATGAGGTAAGGTTTTAATTATTATACCGGTAAATGCCATCTAACATTTGAAATATTGTTTTAGGTTTTTCTTATATTCTTATAAATTAAGAATTAATTTCTTAATAATAAAACTTATTCACGTCTAATTATTTTAACGTAGAAGTATTTCAACGTTATATTATTTGCTTTAAGCAAGATTTGAGATTATCTACATTCAATTAGCGATACCTACTACGTTTTCCACTAAGCAAACAATATTCATATGAAGTCAACTTTTCTATACTACATTTTGAATTGGGATATACGAAAACATTCTGAGCGATGAAATTTTCTTTATTTTGTCTTGGCGGCCACATGTGAAACACAACTTTTAAATCCATAATCATCGGAGAACAGGATCACATTTAGGAACTTCCTTAATCAGGATAGCCAAATAAAAGATAAGTACTTTTGATTACTACATGTAAAAGGGATTATTTTCACATGATTGTAGTTTTGGGTCATAAAAGCCAAGTGTCTAAATTTAAAATATGAGATTCAAGCTAAATCTATTATAATTTTTTTGTTAAATTATATTTTAAATTCGCTGTTATAATGTATCCGTTGTCGTACATTAATTCATAGTTACTTATACATAGTAAGTCGTGGTTCATTTCTATGGTAACGAGAGTGTTTAAAGTTTATGAACTTTGAGATAATGTTACGAGACATATTTGTTGTAATATAGTATTTTGTCTCTCGTAAAGGATCTCAAGTTCCTAATTTTGTTGTAATATATGATTTTTAATTTTGAGATAAATTTACGAGACTTATCTTCTGTAATATAGTTATTTTGTCTCTCGTAAAGGATCTCAAGTTTATCTAACTTGTGTAATATATGATTTTAGTATTGAGGCAAAAGTTACGAGACGTATCTTTTGTAATATATTTTTGGTTCTTGTATACGCCTCAAATTTATTTTGCTGTTGAGCAAATTGTAATATAGTGTATCTGTAATATAGCAAATTTTGTAATAGAGTTTCTTTTGTATATATTTCTGTCTAATATTTTGCTATACAGTATCATTGATGCTGTGATAGTTCATTTTTTGTAATATAATATTTTTGTAATATAGTACTATTGTATATATGTAACTTTTGTCTTTTGTTTATCTTTATCTTTAATTTTCCTTGATTACACTAAGTAATCAATGGCGCCCAAGCCTTGAACTCAACGCCCTTTTGCTCTCCGTATCTTTACTGTGCTAGCCAGGTTACACCAATGACGCTAACCACGTTGCTCGTAAGGTGGCCCACACTTGAACACTTGGGCAACATAAAACCTCTTTTTTCAACGCCACATGATAAAATAAAATTGAGATATTCATTTGAAACTTGGTACTTACACGAATGTATTATAACGACATCTGGAACTAGATTATATTTTGAGATGATTCCGTTGATGGGTTGGGGGTTAAATAGGGGTAAATAAGGCAAAATAAGTAATGCAAACTGGTAAGAGTACAGAAACCTGAAATTCGCTGTATGTACTAGAAGCCAAGGTCTCAGATTATTTATAATATTTTTCTACCCCCCACCACCCCTACTCCATTATTAATGGGGATGATAAAATAAAAATGAGATATTCACTTGAAATTTGGTACGACGTATGCATCATAACGACATCTGGAACTAGATTATATTTTGAGATCATTTCGTTGAAGGGTTGGGGGTTAAATAGAAGTAAATAGGGGAAAATAAGTAAAGTGAGCTGGAAAGAGGACAAAAATTTGGGTTTTGGTGTATACACTAGAAACCAAGACCTCAGGTTTCTTTCTAATATTTTTCAAACCCCGCCACCTCCGCTCCATTATTAATGGAATTGATAACGTAAAATTGATATATTCACTTGAAAGTTAGTACACGTATGTATTGTAATAACTTGAGATGATTCAATTGAAGGGGTGGGAGGTGGTAGTTTGTGATTAGGGGAAACAAGATGGGTAAACTAGAAACTTCATTTTTAACGTATATGGTACAAACCAGCGCCTAAAACTTTTCTGACATCTGCCCTAAATAGTATTAAAATTCTATGACCAATATTTTCCACATACTAGAGTGCCAATCTAATCAAGACGTTTTCTTTAAAGTAACTTGGATTAAAAATTTGGATGTGGAAGTAGTAATTCCTTAGGCAGCGGTTTTTACGCAGGAAATTTGAAATTATGGTACAGGATATTTGGTATAGATATCCATTTTTAGACATAAGTGGACTCACGAAAGTGCTTCCAGTTTAACCGGAAGTACTGCTAACTTTTTTATTTTAACCCTACATTTTTTAATCTTATATGATAGATATTTGAATTATTCTTACAATAGTTTTTTCAAAATCAAAATCGAATCAGAAATGGAATTTTATATAACTACTTAGTGATCATGAAAAATAATACCTAGTAAGTACCAACAGCATTTAATAGAAAGGCTTAATTACCCATTTTTCACCTAATACAAACGACTGTTTTAGATTAATTCGTGGAAATTTTTTGAAATATTGTAACGAGGTAAATTTTCCGTTGCCAAAAATGCAGTTTAAATTAATAATATACTTCGTTATTTGCTCCGCTTACATTCGAATCATATGTATTGTAAATCATTATTATAGATTTCTCCTAAGTTTAGCTAGCTAAAACCGCGAAACAGATTTCTACTTTAAATAGGTAATTTGATAAACCTGGCAGTGAGAGGGCTGTCCATAATATTAACATTAATTACAAGATTTGATACGGAGGGCGTTGGTAAGACACCTGCGTAAATTAGTTTCATTAGAGCATATTTGAAATCACTTCTGTCCGATCCGTCAAACAGCCCAGTCGGGTATTATTCCGTATATCCAGCACATGTAAGTACACCGTTTTATCACCGCCGCTGGTTTCTTGTCGACCTTTTTATATTAACACCGATAAGAATAATTCACTGAAATGTGTGTTTTAAAGCAATAATTTGAAACCGATTCCGTTTAAATGTATCAGAATATAATTATTATTTTCCGACTTTGCCGAAATTAAATAAATTTATTAAATTATTACAATATAGTAAGAGAGTCCGAGTTAGGACATGTCAACCTCTCCGATTTTATCCAAATAGCTATGTTCGCAAGAATTTCCAAATGGGAAAAAGAACATAGATAATATTTCGAGAGAAAATGTGTACCGTTTACCGTTTATATTATTTTAATCCAGACCATTTGTGATGGTACTGCGATAGAATAATATGTTGTTCTACCAAATGGGTAGAAGTTTTAATTACCGTATATTTTATTTTAGCTAGTGCGTAGCAAAATAAAATCTGTATTTGCAAAAATTATTTTTGTGAAATTTATTGTAGTGTTATTGTTAATTTACCGTTCATTTTGTTCCCAATATTTCGTATTGATACGAAATGGAACAAAATTCCTTACTTTGAAATAATTTATAGAAATTTATTATAGTCCGGGAATTGAAAGTAAAATCTAGGCTACCGTAAATAAATTAACTAACATTATATTCTGATACATAGACATTTTCTGCATACAATCCGACAAGATACCACGTGGCCGAACCGAAATGCATTTAATGAAGGCACTCAGCTGTGGGGTTTGAGGCGCTTGGCAAACACCCCATCAAGTGTTGATGTAATTTCAACATTTCCGAACCGAACCGAAATACCACCGTTCTGATTATTGCTGTCTGTCCGTCTAGGCAGAATAATCTCCGCCGTAAGCTGATACCAAATCCGATAACCGTTTTATTTTCCGAACCGAGTGTAACCAAGGTTACACACCGCACCGAATTCGAAAACCGTTTTATTTATTTGGTATCAGTCTTATTTAGTTTTGCCAAGTTCTTCACACTTACACTCTGACCGTCCATGTAGGCATGATTATTGCTGTTGATAACCGCTTGCTTTTGCCTGGTATTTGCACGATGTCCGTTTTTTTAAATTACTTACTTGTGTAGTTTTTTTTTCCGCTTACTGTTTTTCTACCGATCTTATTTTTGTTTCTTTACCGCTTTCACCGTTTGCTTGCTTACCACCGCTTGCTTCCGTATTAATGAGTAACTAGTAGCTAACTAGCTTCTCACCGCCTGGTTACCCGTACGTCACAAAATGGCGCCCTACCTAATTCAAATTAAATTAAAATGACATATCTTAAGTTTTTGTTATTGTATTTATCAGAAACTCCGTATTTTGGTACCTAACCGTTTTTTATTGTTTTGTAAAAATTTCATTGTATGTTAATAAACTTTGTTATTTACCGACATGTGCCTTTTACTGTTGAATGTGAGTGAAAGTCTAATCTGCCGTCCGGACCCCTGGACATACCGTGTCTCCACTGTAGCTATCCCAGCCCTACTGCAACAGGCTGCGTTTAGGAGGCTAATGTGGGACCTTTGCCCCACGTAAAAATTGCAAAGGTGGCGCTCGAGATTACCGAATTTAACCGAAATATAGCTCAGCGCCAAAGTGACGCTTCCACTTGCCTATGCGCTAGGCAACTGGAAGAAAGCACGTCACAAAATGGCGCCCGAGCAGGGACTTAACTAAATAGAAGTTAGACCTATTTACCGAAGTAGAGTTACTTAAATTAAATTAGACTTGAAAAATAGAGATTAGATTTTCTTCACATTCTGCAGGCACCGAGTGCAACCAGAAAAGTACCAATAGACTCACAGAGTCATGTGGGGTGTCATTTTTGACTATACCGAGCACGGGGAACCGATTCCGACCACTGCCGATCCGATCCGACCGCACCCGAAGGCGTTATTAATCATTTAATAACCCCTTAAGAATTTTTTTCACCGAATGGCCGTTTCCGTGGTGTTGCCATCTGAAGAGGCTGCACTTTTACCGAAAATCCGAATTCCGACCGAACACTTCCGAAGTTACCCGAATACACATAATACCGAGTAGGGAGTCGTTTTCAGGGTAATCGAACCCAAGGAAGCGTTTGGTAACACTGAAAAACCGATCCGACCAACTGTTCCGGGAAAAACCGTGTTGCAGCCAAGTTATGGGTCCGAATTGAGTAAGACCCATATTAGGTGATAAATAGCACCCCTATGCACCATCTGCACCGCCTTTTACCGTCCGCCCGGATTTTTCCCGGAATACTTACCGACCCCGGTGTCCGGAGTTACTAGGCATGTGACCCCTCGTTTAATAGTAACTCAAGGACCCTGAATCGATTTCCATATGTTTAATCACGATCCGACCCTCCGTTCCGAAAAAAAATTGTACCCTGGCGAACGGGCAGGTTCAAACCCGTTAAAACCGATGGGAATCCGTAGTCCACATCAGTGGACGCCATCTAGACCGAATTTTACCGATTACCGATCACTGAGATACCGCTCAGTACCGTTCAACATCATTTCTGACCAGTTATGACAGTTCATCCGGAGAATGGGCTACTCTGAGATACCGCTCAGACCATTCACTGTTATCTGTCACCCGACCGAGCCGTTTCCGATTACTACCGAATCGATCCGAGTACTTCCGAGTACGTTATTAACCGTTTCCTGACCGCCTGCCAAGTTTAATCAGTTCCTGTGCTGCCAGCGTAGCGAGAGGCTGCTCTGGTGAGCTACCGAATTCCCTTCGAATACTTCCGAAGTCGTATGAAGAGACCCGACGTCACAAATAGGCGTGTGGGATATCGTTTTCAGGGTAACCAAACCTGAGGAAACGAATTGTATTGCTGCGAACGCGATCCGACCGGCTGTTCCGAGAGATGTTGATACTTTGGCATTTTCTTGATTAAAAATAAACTTGGAAATTTTTCGGCGAGACCGCGTCGAATAATTTTAGATAGTTTGGGATTAAGGGACTTTGTCATTTTTCTCGAGGAATAGAACTACGATGTAACCAAGTTAGGAGGCCGTTCCCAATATATTTGGTTGATAGCATCAATAAGGACCGTTCACATTTCAGTTTTACTGACCGACGACCCCGGAATATGGAGTTACTAGGAGTGTGACCACTCGTTTAATAGTAACTTAGGGACGCAGAAGCGATTGCCGTATGTTGGAGTCTGATCCGAATATCCATACAGCGAGCACGTGTACCGTAGCAACCTGATAGGTTGCATTTACCGATTTTACTGTTTACAACATTTTTTTATTGTTGTTTTGTTGATTGAATCTTTACCGAATAGAGCAGGCGCGACAGGAGTCCCACTGTGCATAGATGCAGCTATTCCTAGCTGCTCCGTATATACAAAACCGATCCGAACCTGTGGAAACGACTCGAGCTTGAGACCGCAAGCTGTAAAGAACTCTCCGAATACTAACAATGTCCGATCAGTAGCCATCATTGCAGTATACCGTTATATGTCTAACCGTTATTGAATACTGACTGATAGATATCAATTCTATTAGTATCATTACATTTCACAGTTGATCCGAAATAAGAATATTGGGATTTTAACTACTACAGTTGAGAAGCTAAAGAATTCATCTGATACGAATTCGTTTTTTTTCTTGTTTTTTCTCATCGTTTACCGTTTTTTGTTTAATTTCTTTTTATACAAAAAGAAACCCGCACCGATCTTGTGTGTTCTTTGGATTTCTATCCAATACACACGTACATTAGCAACCGTTGTATTTATTTAATTTATTATATTAATACCGTTACATTTATCAACTGCCAACGTTTACTTTTGCAAATATTTTGCTTAACATCTACCAGTATCTTTTAACTGATACGCCGTTACATATATCATTTTTAATAATTACCGAATACCGATCCGCACTTGTACCGATTATCCAGCATCAACATCATTTAATACAGTCACATTTAACCAACTGTCAAGGTTTAATATCAACCGATCTGCCATATACCGTTACATTTCTGACCGCTACCATATACCGTCTCCGAATAAACACCGTTTTGCAAACATTTTGCTTACCGTCTGTCAGTATCTCTTCAACAGATATACTGTACACCGTTACTTTTCCGACCGTCATCGTACATCTCCGTTTTACCGAACAGCATTTTTTTTTACCGTCCGCCAGCAACTTTTCAACTGATATACCGTAAACCTTAACCAATATGAAGGTTAACACCGACAATGCTGCACAACGAATAGGAAGACCTGAAACAAGTGGACAATACCCATGATCAGCAACAAAAAGAAGTTGCTGGAGCCAGCGATATTCGTCTAAGTTGGATATACCAGCTACCAACCAAACCGCAGCCACGACCAGTCCGTTACCAGCGTTCTGATGTCATGACTGTCCACAGGCACATCAGAATCATCCGTCACAATGTTCCTAGGAACAACCGTCTGCATATACATGTAGAAATAATTACCGTTTTCCGCCCTGATTGGCACCGACTCCGTCCGTTTTTACCCGAGAAACCAAGTATGGGGTTTCTGTTCCGAACAAAGGATACCCTCAGTATATCCGCTTCGTCTGCTCAACTAGCTGATGGGAACCTTGTAACCGTCAACCAGGTCTAGATTTTGCGATAAATCTGATCACTGGTACCGTCGATTTAAATCACCGTCCGATCTCAGCACCGTCTCCTACTAGTCCATTGGGAGTAATTACCGTAGCTGAGCTAACCGAATTTCTGGCAACCGAATTACCCCGTTTTAAGGCTGTCACCGAAAACTACCGACCGCGACCGCCAGACTTCCCGGGATACCGCCCAGGGAAGCCGCCGTTCTACCGATCCACCGTACTCGCAACGACGTACCGCTCTGCCAACAACTGGCAGGAATCCACCGCACAATCATCCAGTAGCGAGCCCCGTTGTGCAATACCGCCGAAGCCCGAGACTACGTTTGTCCCGACCGTCCGTCTAAGTCAGCACGACTGACATTCACCACACCGACCGATCCTCCGTCTAGCGATGCCCTGCTACAAGGCATGTCGCTATGCTACCGACCGTTAACAATTTTCTATTTTTCTTTTCTCCGTTTTTCTCTTTCATTATCCGTATTCTTCTCCACCGTTCTTCTCCACCGTTCCGACCGACCACCGACCGTCCGTCCAATCTGCCCGCACCGTTACCCACCGTTTCGACAGACAGGGAAAGTCTGCCCACCGTCCGTCCGTACCGTCCGTCCTCATCGACACGACCGACCCAGGGATCACTCCGCCACCCGAGGTGCCCATTAATCTGCCCGTTAACGAGTAAACACTACTTCCAGAGTGACGCAGTATAACCTGATAGGTTGACGATGGAGCGACCCCCAGTACCGGCATACACTGGAAGAGTAAGATTTTTATTTGGGTCATTAACAAATTATGTTTCAGATGTTCGGATGGAGGCCGTTCTCGTTTGTTTTTTGCTGTTGATGATACTCCGGTGACAGAGTCGCCCCGAAAGCTGTCCATGTAATTTATTTCTTTTTGTTTGGGTAGAAGAACCGCCCTCACTTACCGTTTTCTTATTTTACATATCATTTTTTTTTTTATTGTTTGTGCGATATAGGGATCCGTACCGCTAGGAGTAGGAATAGGAAAAAAAAATAATAACTGCGTTTATTATTTTTTTGTCGAAGTAAGAGGGGGGTGTAACGAGGTAAATTTTCCGTTGCCAAAAATGCAGTTTAAATTAATAATATACTTCGTTATTTGCTCCGCTTACATTCGAATCATATGTATTGTAAATCATTATTATAGATTTCTCCTAAGTTTAGCTAGCTAAAACCGCGAAACAGATTTCTACTTTAAATAGGTAATTTGATAAACCTGGCAGTGAGAGGGCTGTCCATAATATTAACATTAATTACAAGATTTGATACGGAGGGCATTGGTAAGACACCTGCGTAAATTAGTTTCATTAGAGCATATTTGAAATCACTTCTGTCCGATCCGTCAAACAGCCCAGTCGGGTATTATTCCGTATATCCAGCACATGTAAGTACACCGTTTTATCACCGCCGCTGGTTTCTTGTCGACCTTTTTATATTAACACCGATAAGAATAATTCACTGAAATGTGTGTTTTAAAGCAATAATTTGAAACCGATTCCGTTTAAATGTATCAGAATATAATTATTATTTTCCGACTTTGCCGAAATTAAATAAATTTATTAAATTATTACAATATAGTAAGAGAGTCCGAGTTAGGACATGTCAACCTCTCCGATTTTATCCAAATAGCTATGTTCGCAAGAATTTTCAAATGGGAAAAAGAACATAGATAATATTTCGAGAGAAAATGTGTACCGTTTACCGTTTATATTATTTTAATCCAGACCATTTGTGATGGTACTGCGATAGAATAATATGTTGTTCTACCAAATGGGTAGAAGTTTTAATTACCGTATATTTTATTTTAGCTAGTGCGTAGCAAAATAAAATCTGTATTTGCAAAAATTATTTTTGTGAAATTTATTGTAGTGTTATTGTTAATTTACCGTTCATTTTGTTCCCAATATTTCGTATTGATACGAAATGGAACAAAATTCCTTACTTTGAAATAATTTATAGAAATTTATTATAGTCCGGGAATTGAAAGTAAAATCTAGGCTACCGTAAATAAATTAACTAACATTATATTCTGATACATAGACATTTTCTGCATACAATCCGACAAGATACCACGTGGCCGAACCGAAATGCATTTAATGAAGGCACTCAGCTGTGGGGTTTGAGGCGCTTGGCAAACACCCCATCAAGTGTTGATGTAATTTCAACAGTTCCGAACCGAACCGAAATACCACCGTTCTGATTATTGCTGTCTGTCCGTCTAGGCAGAATAATCTCCGCCGTAAGCTGATACCAAATCCGATAACCGTTTTATTTTCCGAACCGAGTGTAACCAAGGTTACACACCGCTCCGAACCCAATAACCGTTTTACTTTCCGATCCGAGTGTGACTTAAGTTACACACCGCACCGAATTCGAAAACCGTTTTATTTATTTGGTATCAGTCTTATTTAGTTTTGCCAAGTTCTTCACACTTACACTCTGACCGTCCATGTAGGCATGATTATTGCTGTTGATAACCGCTTGCTTTTGCCTGGTATTTGCACGATGTCCGTTTTTTTAAATTACTTACTTGTGTAGTTTTTTTTTCCGCTTACTGTTTTTCTACCGATTTTATTTTTGTTTCTTTACCGCTTTCACCGTTTGCTTGCTTACCACCGCTTGCTTCCGTATTAATGAGTAACTAGTAGCTAACTAGCTTCTCACCGCCTGGTTACCCGTACGTCACAAAATGGCGCCCTACCTAATTCAAATTAAATTAAAATGACATATCTTAAGTTTTTGTTATTGTATTTATCAGAAACTCCGTATTTTGGTACCTAACCGTTTTTTATTGTTTTGTAAAAATTTCATTGTATGTTAATAAACTTTGTTATTTACCGACATGTGCCTTTTACTGTTGAATGTGAGTGAAAGTCTAATCTGCCGTCCGGACCCCTGGACATACCGTGTCTCTACTGTAGCTATCCCAGCCCTACTGCAACAGGCTGCGTTTAGGAGGCTAATGTGGGACCTTTGCCCCACGTAAAAATTGAAAAGGTGGCGCTCGAGATTACCGCATTTAACCGAAATATAGCTCAGCGCCAAAGTGACGCTTCCACTTGCCTATGCGCTAGGCAACTGGAAGAAAGCACGTCACAATATACATTTTATAGAAAATAAACGGCCCAAAAATGATTTCTTTAAATAACACCCTGTGCTCTTTTGACATTGTGCCGGTGGAGCTTTAAATTAGCTCTCCAACGCAATTTTAAAATTTAAAATCGATTCAAAAACGGATGTGAAACTACAGTTTGAAATTGGAAATGACACTATGAGGACTTAGCTTTCTGCCGCAACAATCGTAGTATTTTAGAAGGTATCTGATTCGATTTTAATTTCGAAAAAACCATTGTAAAAGTAATTGAAATCTCTATCAAATACGATAAAAAATATATGCTGCTTGAATTCATAAAGTTGGTAGTATTTCCGGTTAAACCGGAAGTTAATTATTGGGTCCGGTTATGTCAATGTATTTTTGTGTGATATATTCTGTATCCTAATTTCAAATGTTTAACATGAAAATAAAGACAAAAATGCGGTGTACCTAATAGAGACAAAATTTTCTTATCACTGTGTTGGTGATTGCATTCTGAACTACTTTCAAAATATCCATTCTTCTGTCTGTATGTATATCCGTCACGATAAGTTAAGAATAAAATTGTATTGAAATTTGGATAGTAAGTTAGTGTTAGTTAGAGGAAGAACCTACTGTTTTTGAACAAAACCAATCAATAAATAAAAAATTAATAATTTATTTAAATTTGAAAAGAACCTAGTCTTTATCTTCTGTAAACAAAAAATGTCTAAAACTGATATTATTTACAAAAGAACTAAGAAGAGTATTCTATAGAATGTGCAACAATTATATAAAGAGAGCAGTAAATCCGCGAAAAGTATAATGGTTAGCTTGTTATTAAATACGTGAATAAGAATTTTCGATGTTAAAAGTTTTACTAAATAAAGTTTCCGAACCCCTGGACTATTCTGCTCGATACTATTTATGAGTGTATTTTCGTATTCTTAACGCAACAGTCTCAAGAGACTGAGGGTGAAGTTGGCCTGAAGCTTGATATAAAATATTAAATCTCCCTTGTATGCCTATTACATACATAGTACAAGAAGTAATATAAATAATATCGATGTAAATCGCACTTGATGGGGAAGAATTATTATATATTTTACGACCGTCCCACTGAAATTTCATTACTTGTGGGCATCGGGGTGGCTAGCGCTGAGTGGAGAGTGGAAATTCGTTACAAGTTTACCATTTTTTTGATATCTCATGGGAATCTTAAAAAGAACTTAAGAGAGATGTTTCCGTAAGAAATTTTTCACGTGGGGGAAAATCTAAAATAGTTGAATTATATTTTTCAGCGAGAATCTCCAGAGAGGTCAGGATATTGTTTAAAGGAAATGAGGAAATTTTATAATTCAGCAATATAATTATTATGCTGTTCGCAAATATGAGATCGAAGAGGATACAGGGTGTTTCATTTGAAAAAATTGAGTTATGACAGTATAAGAACATAGTACAGTATGACAATATAATAATTTGAATAATCGCAGAAAACACCCTGTAGAACTCTAGGTTCAACTTTGTAACCCTGTATGCTTTCACTTAAAATGTTTCAGCAATCAATTCTTAACACGCGGAAATCCATATGACAACCTTTCCACGACAAGAATTTTTCAAACAACGCCGAATATACCGGGTGATACAGGAGACATGTAACACCCCGTAGCATGTTTATTCACAAAGATATTATTTTGAAATTTGGTACACTTATATAATGCGTGATCGTCCTTTTTTAAGTACAAAAAATTTATGTCCACCACTTCTGGTTTCACCGGAAGTGACATCTACTCTGTTATTTTAAATGGCACCTTGTATATTTTTTTTACCTATCTGATTCGTCGCTAGATTCTATTTTTAACCATGTATGGGAACATGGCATTTGTTTTTAAAATGACAGTTAATATCAATTTTAGTTTAAGTCTAGGTGGCCCTGATATGAACCTTGGCAGATATTGATGCGTAGTGTGCCGTGATATCGAAAGACCTCTGGCATGCAACTTTGTGCCTCATATTTGTTTGGGAATAACCAGTAGCTGAACAGACTAATAAGATCTAACTTATTTAAAAAAAATGTCTTTAAACAACCCACGATATCTTAAAAACCAAGATAGAAACCCCATTTTTTTACTTCACCTAGTTAAAGAATACTTATTTATCTTTTATTTTTGTCCAATACAATTGCTGTGCCTATCATATTTTGCTTTCTTCATTAAAATTATTATCGAATGTTATTGCATAGTAATGAATATTGTACTGCAACAAAAATATTTACTAAGCAGGCGGTGGAAATAAAAGAAGGTAAAACGACGCCTCATTTTGATTTGATAATTAAGAATTGTTTACTTCGCAGCAATTTAAGTATTTTTCATTAAATTATACCTAAGTTATCACGTTTTTAACTCTATTTTGCCATGTATTCACGAAATGAAAAAGTAGATATGCTACTAATCTATGGCGAATGTAAAAAAATAGCAGGCAGGCTGCTGACTTATATGAAGAAAGATTTCCCGAAAGAATTCATCCACCAAACGACTATTTTGTAAGAGTTGAACGGCAATTCAGAAGTGAACCAGAAGTACCGGAAAAGGACAATCATGCATTATATAAGTGTACCAAATTTCAAAATAATATCTTTTTAAATAAACATGCTACGGGGTGTTACATGCCTCCTGTGTCACCCGGTATATACAATTCTCTGCCTATACATTTCTTAATAAATTTTTTCGGACACACAGGCAGCCGGATGGACATTCTGAAAACCAGATCACCAACACAGTGATATGAAAATTTCTCCTATCGGATTGAGTGGTTCAATTTTCGTCAACATTTTTTTCTTTTTACAGATGGAAATAATATTAAGAAAAGAAAGTTGATGAGGACAATCCCATTAGTCAATAGAAATAATGTGTGTGAGTCGCTAGAGGATTGTAGAAAGAAACTTACGTAGTGCATATGTAAATAAATATACCTATTCGAATTTATTAATGAATCGTTATTTCTATCAAATAATATACTAATTTTTTAAATGTAATATCCCTTATATTTGGGCGCACACTAGGTAGTATTATGTAAAAAAATCACATCCTCTTGGATTTCTCTGAAGCATATTACGACCCCTGTACATATTAGTAAGTAGAATATCAAGCATGTTTCAGAATTAATATCCAAATAGTATCACTTAGCAATTACAAAATTTTCATTACTAATATAAACGTAGCTTGGTACAAAATATCCTTGGTTAATTAAATTTTTCGGTTCAGCGCATACCCTTATCATATGTAGGAAGCCGCACTGGAGCAGAAGAGTATAATGAATAATAAATATCTTTATTATTTTCAACTAAGCAGTTGTATGAATATGTGCAAAACGATTCGCGTTAAATGTTTCAAAGTGCTGTTATTGCTGAAATCAAGTAATAGAAAATGAACTACCGAAGGTATTTTTGCACATATGATCGGAGCTTTTGGAAATAGCCATTATTAAAAACATCCAAGGAAATCGTAGCATGCATCAAAAACCCAATCTATAAAAACAAACTAAATTCGGGTTAATCGCCATATGTTTGTGTAAACATACTAAAATTGGAAATCTGCAATTACATTTTAGCCAGGCAGACAAAATATCAGTAATGGTCGACAGAATTTCCGAGGGAAACAGTAATTTGTAAATCAATAGAAGCTACCGAATGAATAACTTAAAATGTTTTGTCTAACTCCCTAATAAATAAATTAAGCAGTGGAAACATCCTCATGTCCCGTGCTCTTCTTATATTACGTAAATAGTTCTTTGTAAACTACATTATATACAGTAGAATTATGAATTATAATAATTCTGTACTGGTATCTGATTAAGCTAATATTTAGCAAATCAATCGTCATGTTGACATGATATAATTATTATGAACATACAGGGCCCGTCACTTAAAACTAAGCAGACTCGAAACTTCCTTATTTTTTAAGCTATGACCATGGTCGGCATATTAAATTGCACATATTTTTATGGCCTTTAAATAAGCATGCTGGGTGATTTTTAAAAAAATTAAAAAATTATTACGAAATGAAACTTAATTTCCTTGGATATTTTTTTCCCCCAACACTGTGTACACGACCTATGTTATTGTTTTCTTATAAAGGTTTTATTTAGCTTCAATTTATGATATTACGTCATATTCGATATTCTCTTTCTTGGTGTACTAATGTTAGATTTTATTAAAAATAGTGCCAAATATTTTTTCTATAACATAACAACATAAACACCACACATAGTAGATATTATATACAGATTCAGCAAATTTAGTTTAAGGTACGTAAACTTGTTTCTGCGCAGATAAACCACACCTTGTCGTAGAACAATGCAGGGCATTGGATAAAACAATAACGCCATCGAATGACCGCGTCGAGTTGAGCATGGCGCGCCCATTCTGCTTTTAATAGCGTAGTTGTTTAGACGTGTGGGAATAAAATAAATTAATCTCAATTTCGTTATTAAAATGACGTGTGTTTATACAACTGCAGAAAAAGTACAAATTGTGATGTGGTACTTCGGGGGCTATTCCACTGAAGACACAATAAATTTATTACTGTGGCATATCAAGACAGACCAGTCCCCTAAGCTAGCATAATTTCATACATTACTAAAAAATTTGAGAATTTCGGGCGTGTAGTGAACTATTGTAAAAAATGCTGTCATCCCGAACCCCGTCATCAACAAATGAGCGAAGAACGTGAAATTCGCGAAACTAATGTTCGTGCACTTGTTGAAACTAGTGAACCTTGTTCTAGCAGGAAAATTGCTGATGAAGTTGACATGAAGAAAAAAACTGTAGAAATATTTTGAAAAGAAATGGGTACAGTTGTTTTAAAGTTCAAACAACGCAAGAAATATTTCCCGAGGACAATTTCAAACGGACAGAATTTTGTGAAATCATAATAAATAATGATGATGTAATGAGAATGAAAACTTCTTAAAGAATACATTGTTTACAGATGAATCATCCTTTTCATTACATAGGAAACACAATCCATCCGTAGTACGATATTGGTAATAAACATTTGAGTGTTGCTGTGCGAACTCAGTATCCTCAAAAGTTGAACGTTTGGACGGGAATTTTAGACAGTCATATTATAAGCCCACTGCTAATCGATGGCAATTTAAATGGCAATAAATATTTAGAGCTTTTACAAAACTAAATAATTCCTGCAGTTCAAAATCTTCCTGTCAACTTTGACGACATTTGGTTTCAATAAGACGGCTGCCAAGTCTCAATACCTTAACTGTTATTAATTTTCTGGAAAGAACATTTCCCAATCGTTTAAACATATCCACCAAATATGTAGTGACAAGTTTAGATATGTAACCAGTATAAATGGTTAATATTGTTATTAAACATACTTTTGGTGAATACGTACAATTGTTTCCGAGCTTTTATTTAGAGAAAACATTTTCTTATCACTGTGTTGGTGATCAAATTCTGAACAACTTTCAAAACAGACGTCCATCCGTCTGTCCATCCGTCTGTCCATCTGTCTGTCCGTCCGTCTGTCTGTCCGTCCGTCACGTTTCTTTTAAGCACGATATCTTAAGAACGAGAGGTCTGGTTGGATTGAAATTTGGACAGTAAGTTACTCTTAGCTAGAAGAAGAACCCTATTGGTTTTGAACAAAATCTACCAATAAATAAAAAAGTTATTAATATTTTAAATTAGAAAAAATATAGTTTTTTGATGTTTTGTAATTAAACTAAAATATCTAAAACTAACATTATTCACAAAAAAACAGTGCAAAGAGTATCATATAGAATGTGCAACAATTATATATATAAAAAGTGCAGTAAATCGGCGAAGAGCATGGTTAGCTTATTTACCATATTTATTATTCATTTATATTTTTATCGCTATATTAATTATTAGTTTTATTTCCAATACTATATTAGGTTGGAGGGCAATGATATAATGGCCCTCCAGGTCACCTGATCTAGCACCCCATGATTTCTTCCTGTGGGGCTTTTTAAAGGAAACCGCGTATAAACATTCGTTTGAACGAGCCAATAATTTAGTTGAATTGCGGGAAAAACTCATCCAACTTTGTGCAAGCATTACTCCATATCAACTCAATGATATGAGAGGTTCATTGTATAATCGGTTTGGCTATTGTTTAGCACAAGAAGGTGGTTTGTTTATTTTGTTACTTCATTAATTTATTGTTTGATAATTATTACTTGATTTTAGTTTCTGAGGGTTATTTAATTTTATTTTAATGTCCTAGGTTTGTAATTGAATAAGAATAATTTATTTTTTGATAATTATTAGTTGATTTTAGTGTTCGTGTTATTTAATTTTATTTTAATGTTCTATTTTCATTTCGGTTTTAATAAGGATTATTATTTTATTCCCATAGCATTTACGGCGAAAAAAAACTGCAGATATGCTTTCAATAGAAGAAATAATTTGTCAAAAATGTGACAAATAACTTCTTCGCTTTTGACGAAAAGATATTGTCTCATTTCGTATTAGAAATTATTACCTACGTCCGCACCCATCCTTAGCCATGCCGTACTAAATTCAATTCATTGAGTGCCTCTGCTTTCACGATTTATGGAACTAGCGGGGCGTGGTCAATTACATCGTCATTCCTATACCCTAAACTGCATTTTCCGAATCTGTATAATAATATTAATATATGTGATAGGGCTATAAACTTACAACTAGGACAAAAATCTCAACACAACAGACTTAAAACGAGGCTATCTCAAGACGCATTAATTTCCAGTAGTGAATCTGAGTGAGGTCCGTTAAAATATACGCTAAAATATTATGTCATCTATGTCATTGTAACGACTAAATTATAAACTCTATTAAAATTAATGTTAGACTCAATCCAACTAGGTTGGTATGTTATATAATGTCTATTTTAAATGTAACGTTAATTTGTCGATCTGGTAATTTTAAAATAAAAAAGAAAAGCTTAATTTCTTCAGTGTGCTATAATTTTCAACTGCGTGTATACTGAAATAAATCCCCACGAGAAAACTGAGTTACATTAATTTGAAATGTTGGATATGATAATATGTAAAAACTTGTAGTATCATATATAATTGCATTCATAGAAATGATATTCGACGTGTTGACGAATACTAAAGTAAATTTGCGTTAACTACCTTATGAAACGTTCCTAGCAACAGGAGTACCCAGTAAATTTAAACTTTTCTTAACTTAATTTCCGCTGGATGTTGAAATTATTCTCAACTGTAAATTTGTTTGTATAATAAGTAGCTATAACTAAGAGGTATCAAATTATCCTAAAATATAATAAATTCCGCGAGATCCGAAACAAAACCATCTTTCTAATTATTATTCAAATGCAGCTCCATTCCAAATAGAAGATAATTAAGCAGATGAAACAAATGAAATTAGCATATTTTAAGTATGCCAGTTAGGAGTAATGAGTTGTAGTTAATTTACCTTGTGTGATAGCGAGAGCTTAGTAGGAAACTGGAAAATATCATCCAGGAACTGTAACATAACTAATTTTATGTGCTTAATACAAATCACAAGCTCCACCATGCCATTCGCAGTCACTCCCATGTCAGGTGCTCTAATTATTCAAGCTCTCAGCATATAATTAATGCCTGCGAGGAAATTGTTAATAAGTTTGCGGGGATAATTTAAACTTACTGCGACATGATTAGCTAAATAGTATCACAATGATGTTTTTCGATGCGTATCACCTCGGAAAAACATTGATTATATGTAATATACTTGATCCTGCTTTTGCGTAATTTTGTTTTTGGACCAGAGAAATTAGACTTTGCCCTTCGGCAAGATTCCGGGAAAGCTACATTTTGGTATAAACCTTGATATTGTGATTCTAAATAAAATGTCAAAAGTCCCCATTGATTCAAGTGTTGCTAAAAATTTCACGCGGTCTCACTTTTACAGAAAAAATATCGATTACCAAAATTGTAGCTTAAAAAATTTCGAGTTACAGAGTTAAGACAAACAGTATGCATACCTCAAGGGCATGTATATTTCATTGCACTTTAATGCGACTTGAAATATTTAGCTCAAAGAACATGTTCAATTACCTATTCTTCCGCCAACTTCTACTGCTACTCGGTAACATTTATATCTATTACTAAGTTCTAAAATGGCTAGGCAAAGAGTTTACTCCTGAAGACTGGGGATGGACGTTAAAGGATAACATTTTGCAGCCAATTGAAACTCTGCTTCCACCTGCTCCAGACATTCTGCTGAATAATAGCTATTTGTAATTACATCAAGGGCTGTAGCTTAAACTGCGACTTCAGAAAACATTTAACATCTAACAACTAATTTTTTATGATGTATCTTTATTAGCAATAAGAATAAATTACATTCACATATTTACATTGAGCTAATTTGCTAACTAATGAGCTCCAGGCTCCAAAGTGACGTGACGGGAACCCCTCCACTGAAGGGATATCTTATTCTTCCGGCAGGTCAGCTGACCAGTGTCTTTGTAAACGTCTTGGATTGTGTCTTTCTAGTAATGATTCTAGCAGGGTATTTGTGTGATTTTCCAATCGATCTTGGTGTTTTCTATTTCTAGATTTTATGACATCTTTAACAAAAGGTATTTTTAAATCATCATTTTACCTCTGTTTTTATTTTTTATTTTATTTTATGAATACAGCTCAGACATATGTGCATCCAGGGCAGGAAATATACATATAAGTATGTATACAGTACAGAGTCAAAATTTAAAACTAAATATTTTACAGTGAATAATAACTATCAAAATGCAAAGTAATGTGAGCAGATACTTTAACTAAACGGTGATATAGCAAGAACTATAGGTTAATTTAAGAGTGATTTAAAATACGTTGCTTTATATTGTTGGTACTACAATTAAAAATAAGGTTTAACTGATAGCTGAAATAGTTAAAGCACATATTGTGAATAGGAGAAGATTTTAGTACATTTGTTTTTGGCGTAGCTCAGTAGAATAGAACGTAAAAGCAAGTCTGAAGAGATGGAACATTGAAATGTATGGAACTGAGAATATCCGGGCAGTCTATCCGACTTGTTAATAGTTTGTTCAGGAACAAAACAGAAAAATGGACCCTACGTGTCGCTAAATCATTTAGATTAATCTGGCTATTAGGTCAGATTGTGGCGTGTCTCTGGGGGGATAAATTCCGTCAGCTTTGAGGGAGAGATATTTGATGTGCCTTCTCTGAACTCGTTCCAAATTAAGAATATGAATATTGCATTGTGAATTCCAGACAATACCACCGTATTCCAGTTTTGGGCGTACAAAAGTATTAAATAGGAGAGAAAGTGTGGAAATATCTTTAAAGTACCTTGAGTTTCACATAATAAAGCCTAGATTGCTGTAAGCATTAGCAATTGTGTGATAAATCTGGGCAGTAAAAGTTAATTTTGAGTCGAAGATAACTCCAAGATCCTTGAATTGAGTGCACCTAGTTGCCATATCATTGCCTATTTTGTATGAAAAGTTTATAGAGTTATTTCTTCTCGTAAAGGTCATAGAATTACATTTTGATATATTTAATGGTAGCCTATTATTTTCGCACAATGTGTTTATTTTTGTGAGGTCGTGTTGCAATCGCTGGCAGTCTTCTTCGGAGTTAATAGATGCAAATAGTTTAAGATCATCGGCGTATAGGAGGACATTACTTTGTATATCTTGGCAAATGTCATTGATGAAAATTAATAATAACGGTGGGCCTAAAACAGAGCCCTGTGGAACTCCGGATATCGCTGACACTTCAATAGATGGAAACCTCATGCAGCATCTTATTAGATACATACCAAGGTGCATTGGTTAGCGTACGCAGAATTTTAGATTGACATCTCTGTGTCAGAGCTATATTGGATCTGCTTACACAACCCCAAATTTCAACTCCATATGTCCAAGTTGGTATTATAATTGTTTTATATAATAATATTTTATTTTCTAGATGTAGTTTTGACTTTCTTCCTATGAGGCAATTAATTTCTTTAACTTTTAGCTCAATTTTCTTTTTTTGACGATGCAGTTCCTCCATGTTAATCTGGTGTCCATATGAAATCCTATATATTTCGCTGTCTCTGAGCTGGGGTTTACTATATTATTTAAGTGGATTGAGGGGCATCGTTCTTTCCTTATAGTGAAGTCTACTTGTTTGAATTGATTTGCATTTATTCTAATTTTCCATTTATTTAACCAGGTCTGTAGTTCCATGAATTCATTTTAAACAAGATTAGAAGCTGCTGCTAGATTTTCGACAACTAAGATGGCTGTAACTATCATCTGCAAAAGTTCCGGTTGTATCTAGAGTTGTTGGTATATCAGAAGTATATAGTATAGTACATAGAGGATTGGGCCTAAGATACTACCCTGGGGAACTCCTGCTTTGATGGGATATTTTTCAGAAACCTCTTCCCTTACTTTGCTTCTGAACGGTCATTCTGATAGATATGACCTCAAGATGTTGTAGTACTTCAACGAAAGTATCTCTTTGATCTTGTATAATAAATCATTATGCCATATGGCTGTCAACGGCCTGGCTTACGTCTAGAAATACCGAAGTGCAATATAATTTTTGTTCAAACGCTTGGTTGATTACTTACGTTATTTGACGTGTCTATTGGACGGTTAAATGATCTTGTCGAAAACCAAACTGATGCGAACGAACCCAATCGTCAATTAGGATATCCGAATTTATTCTCTGCAGGAGAGTCTTTCAAGTATCTTTGATATTGTAGATAGTAAACTTATTGGACGGTACGATGACATATCATTTAATTCCTTTTCTGGTTTTGGTGTCAAGACGATTTTAGCAATTTTTAACATTTTCGGCCAATATTTTTATCTTAAGATGGCATTAAAGATGTAAGTAATTCATCATTTTTAACTGAATATTCATGATCGTAGGGGGTTATGTAGATACTGGTTTAATCTGCATATCCGTAGGGGGCTGTGTGGATGCTAGTGTTAGAATGAGAATTGTCAAATAAGAAATTAGACAAATTCGTTTTAAGATTTTAATTTGCTAGCATAACCAGAATTCAGGTTATTGAAAGAATGCAAAGATTTCATTAATATTTTTACACAAAGTTTTCCTTTTAGATAATTATTTTTTGTGCTGTTTGCAAAATCCTATAAAGAATATGTTTCCATACAATTATAAGCAAACAAATAATAATTCATTTTTAAACATGCATAGAGTATATAGGCTCCAATACTAATGAGCTAATAGATAGGTTTTTTTATCAGTCAATGTCAAATATAATTATTTCACACTTATTCATAGAAATTGTCTTGGTTTTGCATGAAACATCTTTAGGAGTGGCTTTATGTCTTTCTGATGAGCTCCAGAATAAGGGCGAAAAACGTTTCAAATGCTAAGCATTTCCAAGAAGCAGAATAATATTTCATGAAAATGTAATCCATTAGAATGAAAAATTTTTAAGACAAGGTAGATAAATAAATTCATTTTAGGCCCTTGTTCTCATTTTTAACCGAATCTCCATGATCGTAGGGGGTTATGTAGATACTAGTTTAATCTGCATGGCCGTAGGGGACTGTGTGGATGCTAGTGTTAGAATGAGAATTGTCAAATAAGAAATTAGACAAATTCATTTTAGGATTTTAATTTGCTAGCATAACCAGAATTCAGGTTATCGAAAGAATGCAAAGATTTCATTAATATTTTTACACAAGTTTTTCTTTTAGTTATAGATAGTTATTTTTTCTGCTGTTTGCAAAATCCTATAAAGAATATGTTTCAATATAGCCGTTATACTCTTCGCCGATATACTGTACTTTTTATATAATTCTTGCAAATTTCGTAGGATACTCTTCGCAGTTTTTTTGTAAATAAGATTAGTTTTAGACATTTTTAGTTTAATTACAAAACATTAAAGAAAATTATGAAAAAGAAATTTTTTTATTTCAAAACATTTATAACTTTTTATTTATCGATCGATTTTGCCCAAAAACAATGGGGCTCTTCCTCTAGCTAACACTAACTTACTTTCCAAATTTCAATACAATCGGATTTTTCGTTCTTAAGTTATCGTGCTTGCAAGAAACGTGACGGACGGACAGACAGACGCACAGACAGACGGACGGATGGACATTTTGAAAGTTTTTTCAGAATTCGATCACCGACACAGCGATATGAAATTTTTTTCTCTACGGGCAACATTACCGGTTTTAGAAATGTGCCGATCGAATGCAATATACTCTTCGTTTTGTCTTTGCGAAGAGTATAATAATAGAGATAATGAAACATTTTCTTTATAGGATTTTGCAAACAGTGGAAAGAAAAGCTATCTATGAGAACTAAAGGAAAAACTATATATAAAAATATTAATGAAATCTTTGCATTCTTTCGATAACCTGACTTCTGGTTATGCTAACAAGTAAAAATTCTTATTTGCTATTCTCATTTTAACACTAGCATCCAACCTAGTCCCCTACGGCTAAGCAGGCTAAACTAGTATATACATGATCCCCTACGATATGTAAATTCAGTTAAAAATGAGAACAAAGGCCTGAAATTAATTTATTTACGTAAGTACCTTGTCTTTAAAAATTTTTTCATTCTAATGAATTACATTTTCATAAAATATCATTCAGTTTCTTGGAAATGCTTAGCCTTTGAAACGTTTTTCGTCCTTATTGTGGACTCATCAGAAAAGCCTAAAGCCACTCATAACGATGTTCCATGCAAAACTAAGACATTATCCATGAATGGTATAAAATAATTATAATTGACATTGACTGATAAAAAACAACAGATCTTCACCTATCTATTAGCTAACTAGTATTGGAGCCTATATACTCTATGCATGTTTAAAAGTGAATTATTTATTATTTGTTTGCTTATAGTAATGAAACATTTTCTTTATAGGATTTTGCAAACAGTGGACAGAAAAGCTATCTATGAGAACTAAAGGAAAAACTATATATAAAAATATTAATGAAATCTTTGAATTCTTTCGATAACCTGACTTCTGGTTATGCTAACAAGTAAAAATTCTTATTTGCTATTCTCATTTTAACACTAGCATCCAACCTAGTCCCCTACGGCTAAGCAGGCTAAACTAGTATATACATGATCCCCTACGATATGTAAATTCAGTTAAAAATGAGAACAAAGACCTGAAATTAATTTATTTACGTACCTTGTCTTTAAAAATTTTTTCATTCTAATGAATTACATTTTCATAAAATATCATTCAGTTTCTTGGAAATGCTTAGCCTTTGAAACGTTTTTCGTCCTTATTGTGGACTCATCAGAAAAGCCTAAAGCCACGCATAACGATGTTCCATGCAAAACTAAGACATTATCCATGAATGGTATAAAATAATTATAATTGACATTGACTGATTAAAAAACAACAGATCTTCACCTATCTATTAGCTAACTAGTATTGGAGCCTATATACTCTATGCATGTTTAAAAGTGAATTATTTATTATTTGTTTGCTTATAGTAATGAAACATTTTCTTTATAGGATTTTGCAAACAGTGGACAGAAAAGCTATCTATGAGAACTAAAGGAAAAACTATATATAAAAATATTAATGAAATCTTTGCATTCTTTCGATAACCTGACTTCTGGTTATGCTAACAAGTAAAAATTCTTATTTGCTATTCTCATTTTAACACTAGCATCCAACCTAGTCCCCTACGGCTAAGCATAATGGTTAATGACAGAGATTATTAATCGCCTTTTAATGTACGAATTAGTTACAAAATGTTTCCGTCGACTATACTTTTAATAAAATGGAGAAAATCTGATTTTTATTTACTAAAATAATTATATATAGAAAAATTATTAGTTTTGTGATATTCTGAATTTGAATTCAGGTTTATATCATTATCTTGGATAATAATAGGTTGTGTTTCGGCGTTGGTAGAACTAATATGAGCCTTTGTAACAGTTTTACAGAAGATTTTTTTAGCTATGTCAACTTTATTTTGCAATGAATTTTCAATATATCCTGCAACAGCAGTGGATTTCCAACTACCAAGACGTTTAATGGCTGAAAAGTCTGCACCGCTGTCAGAAAGTATTGAGGCATAAGATCGCCGAAAACAATGCCCAGTGTAGAGATGCTCTAATTATAAGAAGGTTGCTATAATGGACGGCAGTTTAGAAAATGTATTTATGCCAACTTGCTATATAGAACATTTATTATTTTAATAAAAAATAAAAAACCGTCTGTGTGGAGTATGTGCAGATCTTAATGAGATACAATGTTTGACCAAATTGAGAAGGGTATTTTGTTCATTATCTAATAAGGTAAATATAACTAAAAGCGGCTACAGACGTAACTGCATACTTGAACGGTATGCATGCGCAAATTTATTGTACAAGTATACTGGAATGTGTGTATTATAACACTTGCACAATTTTTATAATACACGCGTTCCAGTATACTTTACAATTAACTTGAGCATGCATACCGTTCAAGTATGCAGCTACGTCTGTAGCCGCCTTAACTATTTGGTACTTGATACTTGAAGTAGTCTAAATGAGTATATTGCCCAGCTCTGCTGACAGTGTTTGTGTCTTACTCGTTTGTTTATTTTCGTCACATGAATAGCATACTCACAAAATGTTGATCAATCGCAGTTTTCAGTCAAAAATTCAACTTAATTACCTCTTTACATTGGTATTTTAAAACAATCGTAGATAAAATAATGTGTGTAATTCGAGCACAAAGTGTCATTGTCGCTTTCGAGTATCAACTTAATTTCTCGAGAGACAACGAGGCGATTTTAATACACAAATAACTATTAATTACAGGCATAAAATGTAAAAAAATTAATAAATGCATTTCAAAATATCAAAGGTTTCTTTGGTTAACATGTCATTGCAGGTTTTCATTTTTCGGGGACTTTGAACCCATAATAGGAGTTACTGGTTATGAAATCACCTGAGCTCTACTACTACAGTATTAACATAAATTTAATTTTTATGTTGATTGCATGAATGGTCTATTTTTGTTGACGTTTGAACTTGTCAGTAAAAACTAAATAAACAATATAACCGCAGACATTTAAACTAAATCCGGGTTCGTGAAGCGAGATCGTTAGCTGGGATTAAAGCGAGATTTTCTGTTTTTCATCGTTATTAGCCCATTAAATAAAAATATAAGTAATGCTTCTTTGTACCTTTTGTACAACGATTCTATTAATGTTAGGGTGAGAATAAAAACAAACACAACACACAAAACTACAAAGCCTGCCGTTTATATTCCGTGCACACGGTGAATGCTGTCTGGCGTGGGCCATGTCTTCTCTTCCAACTACATAGTTACAAAAAATTATTACTTCGCTTATCTCTAACAACTTTTCAAGACTTTTTACAATGTCATTTTTGTTTTGTTTTGTTTCTGTCTACTACTGAGAGTATTTTCCAAGATGTTGTATGGGTATTCAACCTTTGTCACTTTTATTATTTTTAGAAAAATTACTATAAATTCGATAAATGAATACATTGACGTATCTACAATTTCCAGTGTCAAGGGAAAATAATACTGAAGTATATAGAATGTGATTCACGTATGTTGGACAAAGGATTTCCTAATGTTGTTCTTGAAACAAATGAATATTTCACTATTTTATTTCAAATTGAAATGTATATAAAGTTTTGAGAGCAGGCTGGCAGGGCGGGCGGTAGCTACAGATAAAACTAATAATTCTAATTTAATATTTGCAGTTGATAAAGTCTTAGTTGCAGCAAGTGAGGATGAGCTCATATACCTGCTTGGCAAGCTTAGCATAAGCTACGGTTTACGTCTAAATTGTGACAAAGCTAAATCCATAATTGTATCCTGAGGAAATGAAAATTATCTAGACACTTTACTTATATCGCCACACATCTGTGTGGCTATAAAAGAGATATTGTATTTCGAACCCCATATGGACAATATGTCAGCTATGGCCAATATTTAAATTTATTTAATTAATTGCAACTATGCAACAATCAAAGACCAAATGCAGAATAGGAATGACAACTAAGTGAAAAAAAATATAGCACACAATTAATTATACATCTTAAAACCATTTACGTGAGAATAGGTGTTTTTTTTTTTTTGGAAGAGGAAATCTTCAGACAGACACCCCAACTGTCTGTGCAGGATAGTGTCGGATTTTTACCGGCTAAAACTCCTTCCCATCTTCAGTGTTTCCACGGAGACCTGAAACCAGCTCCACTTTCTTTACTTTACTTGTTTATAAATCGGAAAAGGTCAACTTTACGAAAAATTGTCAGGAGACCTTTTTTGTTTAAAATGACCAAACACCTAAATTGTAATTTGCTTAAACTAATTTCTTTAATTAATTACAAAAATCACTTTTTTGACCCAAATGAATTTGGGCACATATAACCCAACTTTCCTTAGTGCAAAAATGCATCCCTGAGCAATTAGGTACGTTCTCTTAAAGTGAGACAGAACCAATTTTTTTTCAATACTTTCCGTTATATTACAGGTAAAATTTGCAAATTTTGCTGGAAGCCGTATCTCTATAAGTACTCTATGTAAACGTGGTAACAACCAAATATCTTTTGTTTCTCAATTCATTTGCATAATTATTAATATTTGACTGGCTTTCATTTTTCAATCACCGGGTAAAATTACGGAGTACTTGAACATTTTTACAGAGCATTGAAAAGGCTGCAAAAAATATATTCTAAAAAATTGTTGTAAAATCAATAAAAATACAAGAAATTATCGTTTTTTCCCTGTATTTGATTTAACATTTATTTACAATTCTAGAACAAAATGTTATAATAGCAGAAAAGCAGTTTATTAAAAAAAATACATTAATAAAGAATGCTCCACATGATGTCCACCGGTTTCAGTACACAAATTAATACTAATAAAATTTTGTGCAATATCAACCAAAAATTAAGGATTATAGTTATCGTTTTTTCTCTGTAGGTCACAGGCGCTTGTGAAAGAGGAAATCTGTCACGTTTGAGAAACAAAAGATATTTGGTTGTTATTAAGTTTACATAGAGTACTTATAGAGAGTCAGTTTCCATCAAAAGATTTTATCTTCGATATAACTGAAATGATTGCAAAAATTTTTTTCTGCCTGACTTTAGGAGGAGGATACATTTTTGGACTAAGGTAAGTTGGGTTATATGGGCCCAATATGAACTCAGGAATCACAGGTTCTCGTTCGGGATCTCAATTCTTGAACACCCTGTATAAATGCTTTTAAAATATTCGTACACTTGATTTAAAAAAAAAACTGGTACAACTCTTGTAACCGAAAATCTTAATAGTTTAGTTGTGTGCATATGTCTGTAAATAGGGCTGGCCAGGCATGTCGAGAAGTGGGGGGGGGAGAAGTGATTTACCTCGGACCTGGGTTTTTTGGGAAAGACCGGTTTTCTTAGTGTTTTTAAACTTATTAAACCTTTCTTTTTTATTTTATTCAAATGGAATTTTAAAAAATAATTAGAAAATAACTTTTTCAAAACATCTTCAAGCCTGCCATATCATTGTTTAAAAAAATAATATTTGTTACGGATAATTCTACTAATGGTTGTAATTAAAATACTAACTGAATAATGATAATTCTAATTTTAAAATAAGAACACAAAAATAACACCTGAGATTAAAAAAATTGTAAACAATTCAAACTGACCATAAAAATACAATAAAAAAATGAAATAAATGAACTTCAACTACGTAATACAGAATTAACTAATATTTTGTCATTGCTCCATTAGCGTCTAAAACTGCCTGAAGTCTTGCAGGCATGGACAAAATCAGATTTCTTGCAAGGTCAACTTCTTGCGACGAGTTCTCCCAAGCGTCTTCAATTATCCCTTCCAATTCTTGGGCATTGTTTAGATGGTTATTTAATTTTCTTACATGTTTCACCATTAGTCCCCAAACATTTTCAATTGGATTTAAATTCGGACTTTTAGATGGCCACGGTAACAACTCTATGTTTTTATTAAGAAACCATTGCCTGACACGATGGGCCATATGTATGGAGCAGTTGTCTTGTTGGAAAATAAAATTATTTTCCGGAAACACCTCTATTACTGACGGCAACATAATATTGTCTAATATTTCAATATATTTAATGGAATTGAGATGACCACCACTGTTTCAACACACACCTAACCCATTTATGCTCATCCAAGCCAAGGCATTGACTAAAAACCTTCCTGATATTTGTAGAACGAAGGTATATTTTTCGTCGTATCTAGTGGAAGGAGGCCTATATACGCGAACATGTCCATCGTCACAGGATTTAAAAACCTTTTCGTCAGAAAAGACAACTTGTCCCCAGAAGTTTTCATCATTGATCATATGGTTGAGTGCAAAAATAATCCTACCCTGCTTCTTTTCCTCTGAAAGTTTGTATTTTTTAGCCGCTGAACAACTCCTCAAGTCGCTTTGTAGTTTTATTCTTCTTCTTTTCTTCTTCTTCTTCTTATTATTATTATTATTAATTTATAAGATTTTCATCTTCTTGATTATTGTTCTTTCTGGACCTACCGGAACCAACTTTACGGGATACCGTTTGGTTAGTTTCCCATTGTTTTTTAACTCATTATCGTGGTTTTACTCACCTTGTATTCAGCAGCAAGTCTTCTTATGGACCAACCATCTTCAATTTTAGTTACTATTCGAAATTTTTGAATATCTGTTAGATGTCGAACCATTTTTAATAATGACGCCACTGATTAACATTTAAGTGACATTTGTAAGATTATTAATATCAATCAAAGAACGAATGATTTACATAGCTAAAAGAAAGTGTATCAGTTTTTTTGAAATCACGTGTACACCCTGTATACAGGTTATTTTATTTTAAATTGACGGATTGCCTAGTTTCTGTGTCACCCAGCGTATAATTCGACAGACTTATTTATAGACAACTAACAGTAACAAAATAAGTAAGAATAATGCGTATTTCTAAAGCATTAGTTATATTTCTTTCGAACAATATTTTAGTATTGTTTGCAATTGATTAGCAACAAAGTTTAGGATATTATTCCGAATCATTATTTTCCAATGTGTACGAGAATAAATCCTAGGTTTTTCCGTAGTACAAACATTTCATCTTATAGTGTACATGTCATCAATATATTTCCGTTACATTGTTCCAAAACTGATGAATTGATATCGGCTCAGTAAACGTGAGTTTTTGTAAATTGATTGATTAATGACTGCCATAATTCACAGTCGATTGATGTTGTCCTGTTTTTATTCGACTTTTTTTGTTTTCGCATTATACTCTCTATTCAAATTTAACTTTCAGTCGAGTCTATACTAAACCAATTTAACTTTTTCGATGGAGCACCTATCAAGATTTTGATATGCTGGGATTTATTTTTTGACACCCGATGAAAACTTATGGCACATCCATTTAAAATACGACTTCATATTCCAGAGTTAGCTAACATTTTGAGATAGATAGATGGGTATACATGTAGACTACATTGCATACATCAGATATATTTGTATCATGTCATTTGACAAAGTAATAAGCATTATAAGTGCATTCTCGATGTGAGTTGAGGTAATAGTGCACTGCCTGTAGGGTATCTCATATGCAGAGATCGAGAGGCAGCGATCAAATCAAGAGACGACTTTAACGTATAAATAATATATAATGTAAACATATGTGTAACCCTTCCCAAACAATATGAAAAAGGCGAAATGAGAAAATATTCCTATATATGCAATTAATCTGTTTATATATAAAAATATGAACAGAATATTAAAGAACAGCATGCGGCCATAAGAACAATTACTATCGGTAGGCGAATAGGTAGTTATCTACTTATTGGATTACAAACTTTTTATGCGTTAAAACGGTCATCTAAACGTTCACTTATCACCGATTAAACATCGTTACCTGTAGCAGTGTTATCGAGTGTCGTTTACACCCATTAAATATAAAAAACCGCTGGCTAATGAATCACTACTTCCACATCCAGATCTCCCATCCAAGGCTCTTTAAAGGAAAACAACTTGACTAGATGTGCAATCTAGTATGTGGAAATAATTGTTCATAAAATTTTAATAAGAGGGCATTAGGGCTACCAAATACCAAGGCAATCTCCGGGTGTTTCCGAATCCATATTAGGACGGTGCCGAATCCATATCTAGGCGCTATCGAATACTAAAGTGCATATTTGGGCGCTGCACAATCGATGTTTGGGTGCTGTCGAACATCAAGATGACTTCCAGGTGTTGCCGAATACCAAGACAATTTCCGAGCGCTACAGAATCCATATTAGGAATCTGCCGAATCCAGGAAGTCTAAGGCTTTAGCTTTTAGTATATACACCAAATCCCAAGTTTCTGTACTCTTACCAGCTTGCTTTACTTATTTTTTCCTATTTACCCCCATTTAACCCCGAACCGTTCAACGGAATCATCTCAAAATATAATCTAGTTCCAGATGTCGTTATTGTACATACTTGTACCAAATCTCAAGTGAATATCTCAATTTTATTTTATTAAACCCTGTAATAATAGAGAGGGGGTGATGGTAGGGGAATGGTGGGGGGATGAAAATATTGAAAAAATCTGAAGTCTTGGCTTCTAGTATATACACCAAATTACAAGTTACTGTACTCTTATTAGCTTGCTTTAATTAGTGCAAAATATAATCTAATTCCAGATCTCATTATGGAACATATGTGTACCAAATTTCAAGTCAATATCTTAAACCGTTGCTGAGAAAACGTGCGCACAAAAAAAGTTACAGACAAACCGACCTACCGACAGACAGGCAGAAAAATTTGTTTCTCTCAAATTTAAAATATCGACGTTTTATGACATTTTAAGCCTATTTTAAGAGAAAAAAATTTATTTTTTTTAACGATTACTTTACTTCCACTCCACTACGTGGTTGTGGAACTGAAATGAATACCCTCTGAATATGTAGTATTTATAGAACACCTGTGTTATTAATACAATAATACAGAGGTACGTAAACAATACAAAATTAAGACAACGAAAATTAACTAGTGATTTCCCGGGGTTGAATTTGCCGACACAAGAAACTATTCCATAAGCTGTAGAACAGTACTTTCATGCAACGTCAAAGCAAATATTTCTTCAGACAGCCATAAAAGGTGTGTGAGTGGTAGTTCTACTGATAGTGACAGGCACAGGAACTTTAACTCAGGTGATGGTTATGTGTAATATACAGTGGATGAAATTAGATAATCTACTAATAGACGATGTTGCAAAAGTGTATTAGTGGGAAGTATGATAATATTCAGGTGCCACACAGTGATTCAGAAATGAATTTTTGGTGACAAAATTCGATCTACACCTGAGTATTGTTAGAAATGAAATAAATTTCTTTTTTAAGTATTCTCAAAACAATAATTTACAACTCATAACTGCGCAAATTGAAGCAAATTGGCTAAAAACCTTAATTTTGATTTAGTATATAAGAGATAAAATACTCGTTACTAAATTTTTGAAAATTGATTTTTCCGGTCTCTAAGTACAAAAATTAATGCAATTTTCACAAAAATTACTTTAATGGCATTATGTTAGTCCTATAACCTTCCAGATTTTTATCGCAATATTCTCTGAAAATTTAAGCTGAATTGGTCAAGCCGTTTTTAGACAAACATATATTGAATTTTCTATATTAGTAAGATTAGTAAAACAATTGATATTCAAAAAATCAACACTTCTTTATTTACTAATCCAAAAACCTTAGAATATTATGATCATATAATAGTTTAATAAATTATATAATAAAAACCTCGGAATATTTTCAAAAACCCCCAAATAATGGCCAATTTCTCAAAATTGGACCACTTTTGGGTAAAACGAATATCATATTCATAATCAACGACCCATAAATTAATTTGTACAACCATTAACAAACCAGAGGTCTTAAATGTAGGAAGGTCTATCCTCGCCATTTCACTGTAAAAATTCTATTTCTCAAAAAATTTGTCAAAAAACAAAAAAATTAAGGTTTTTAGCCAATTTACCTCAATTTGGGCAGTTAGTCACTTAAAAAAAAATTAGTCATTTCAAGCAAAACTCAGGTATAGATCGAATATTTTTCCACAAAAATTCATTTTTGAATCACTGTGTGCCGTAGGAAACGACGCAAAAAAACGTATCACAGGAAAGGGATAGCATTAAACGAAAAATTGATTCTGAATTGAATGGCAAATGTTTATTGGATCTTTTAGAGGAAAATTGTTTAATGTTAGTTAACTCCTGTTGACGTAGTTGCTATTTCACAGGATCAACAGGCATGTATGGATTCAACTATCGAAGAAATTTTAAGGTTTATACTCAGAAGTTTTTCACGAATTTATTTAGCCATATGCAAATACCAAAATTCTTGAATGCAGCACTCGAGTATCACCACTCGACGCGAGTTGCGCCAACCAAATTGTCATGCGGATGTCGTTTTTAATTGCATAAGCTTCAAGTTGTACATTTAACACATTTTGATAAATTCAGTTTTTTTACATATTTTTAAGGCCTTAAACAACAATTTTATGGCTTTAGGGAGGGACACTCCACTCAGGGCAGTTACTTCCTTATACACATTTATACTTCAAAATATTGACCAAAAAAAGAAGTGTGAATGTCTATTCTTTGATATGTCGAGAGCATTTGATACAGTAAATCACGAATTGCTACTTAATAAAATGTGCGCTTATGGTATAAGAGGAGTACCTAACGCCTGGATTAGGTCCTACCTAACTCAACGTACTCAGAAAGTCATATTGAAACTCGGGAGCATGTCGTATCAATCAGATGATAAGCTGGTACCAACAGGGGTTCCTCAAGGTAGCACCTTAGGACCTCTTCTCTTCCTTATTTTTATAAATGATCTGCAAAGCCACTTAAAAGTAACGAATGCCTTCCATGTTACTCAATTTGCTGATGACGTGGCAGTTGCATCAACAGCTGACAACGTACATGAGTTGTCAGCTGCAAACATCTGCACCTCACTTATGAATAGTTATTGCGATAAATTTGGACTAAAATTTAATGGGACAAAAACTCAAATGTTGATGTTTGCCAATAACAGTCCAGATTATAACTTATTAGTAAAAATAAATAATTTATCTATAGAAATCAGCCACTCTGTAAAACTGTTAGGCATAACTATTGATAGTAATTTAAACTGGTTTCAACATATTGAAGACAAAAAAAATTTCAGCTAGAAGCTATGTCATCTGGCAACTTTGTTCTTACGTGAGTTTAGAAATACTTAAAACCTATTATTTTGCACAAGTGCAGTCATTATTATATTATGGCATTCTCTGCTGGGGCAACTCCAGTAGAGTTAATCATCTATTCATTATACAAAAAGATATAATTAGGACTATGTTGTTCAAAGGTTCTACCCATTCATGTAGAGATTTGTTTGTTTTGCTTGGAATGCTAACGCTGTTAGCTTTATATATTTTATCATGCTGTTTGTTTGTTAAGTCTAATATTAATCAGTTTATCCAGTTTTCCGATCGAAATATACAATATAACTTAAGACACACGAATGACATTTTACTGCCTAAACACAATCTCTCTGCTGCTAGCAATGGCGTGGCAGTTATGCCTATTAAGATATACGACCATCTCCCTAATTATTTGAAAGACATAGCTAGTTTAAAATTATTTAAAAAAATACTATTACAAAAAGCAATTTACAGTCTGCAAGAATTTTTTAGTATTACCCTTTAACACAGGTAACAAATATTGTATTACTGTTTTATATTATTCCTTTTCGTATGTCGTCCTTTTCTTACCCTTTTCTTTAAAAGAAGTATTTTACTATTTTATGATTATTACGTTTACAGGGATTTTATGATTGACTAGATTATCAATAATATTGTTGTTGGTAGCTCCCATACGTTTTGACTAGGTTTTCATCTAGTTATTGAAAACCATTATCTTTATACTATATTACTGTTACGTTTTTTTTATATACATGTAATGCATGTCTACTTAAATAAAGAGTATTATTATTATTATTTTTTTTTCCTCAGATTTCTCTGGTTTCAGAAAATCTAAATTATTATTATTATTATTATTTCTGTTGTTCTCAGCTCTTTCAATGCTGGAAATTTTTCATGAGGTACGGGCTAAGCCAAGCACCCTCATGTTTGATTCAAGAACTTGCGGACTATTCTTGTTGTTCCTAAAATCACAGCTTTTTGTAAGTTTATGTAAGTACCCTTGTGTAAATTTAATTTTTTGATGTTTTCGTGTAAACTCATAGGGATGACGCCGGTGGTTGACAGTACAATGGGTACTAAATATACATTGTCCATACCCCACATCCGTTTTATCTCTTCCATCAATTCCGTGTACTTTTGATGTTTTGCTGTTATTGTTTTTTGGACGTTGTTAGTGTTTGGGATAGCAATATCTATTAAGTAGGCGGTCTTTTCTCTTTTGTCTTGAAGGACTATGTCAGGTCTGTTATTATTATTATTATTATTATTATTATTATTATTTTTGCAATGAAACTTCAGGTAACATGATTTTCTATTTACCACTACAATCATCACTTTCGAAATGCAGAAAAGATTATTGTGTCCTGTACGGTGTACGCATGGAATTGAATGTAGCAGTATTCACCATTTAGAGATGTAGTGGAGTCGAGGATTCTGGCCCGATTTTGTTACAAATGAATAACGCACCCCGCACCCCCCCCCCCCCCTTTCAAGGGTGCTGAACAAGAATATCGAGGTAAAAAGTTTTAATTCAGGGCAACCCCTTCAAATGCCCAAGCACTTTGGCCTTGTTTTAATACGAATGTCTGCAGATTTGACCGGGAAATGATAAAGGGCAAAGGATATTGTCATAGATACGACTTTGACCATCCTTGGGGGTTAAATCTATCCTCCCAGAGGGTGGACAAATGATAAAATATATTTCTTCTCGTTGAAACTTTTACCGCCTGTTTTAGAGGATGCTAATGACGAATAAAATACTTTTAGGCGACTTCGACCCTTCCTACCCCCTCAAATGACCAGAAACAACCCCCTTCAGGGTCATGTCAATTTTTTGATACTTTCGAAAAATTTGTCTGAACAACGGTGCCCAAAGACGGCCTTCCGTCGTTCGTATTAAGAGAAATTTTCCTCAGTCAATTTTTTTTGAAGTTTTAAATACCTTTTCTTAATTTTTTGAATCTTGTTACTTGGACTTTTTTCCTTGGGTTCATTAACAGTCCGTACTACATCTGTGGACATGGAAACGTCATTTTAAGGACATTCGTTGATTTTTAATGAGAGACGTCAAAGTCTCAAGTCTGAATATTCGAATGAAATTATTACTTATTAACTTTTACCGTTGTGCCACCACAAAGGAATGGTTTTGGGATTCTGAGTATCGTGTTTTGTATATTCCACTGATAGTTGGCGTCATTCTATGACAAGGTATGATTGTATCATTGATTGATGGATTGCCCAGCGTATGTTAGGCATTGCTGCCATTTCCGCACATCTATTCTAGGTGGGCATTGCTGCCACTTCCGGATATCCAGTCTGCATGTTTCTATATCCCGGTGAAAAGGCCAAACGCTGGATTGGACATGGGACATGCTTATTGCCAGCAGCGAGAGCCACATGTCGTATGGGGTAGGAATATAGGATGGGAAGTGTAGGTGTTTGTGAGATACTTCTTTTAAGTTTTCATGCTTCTTGTAAGTTTCTATTTGTTATCATCGAATAGTAAGTATAGGCGCTTGTGAGACGCTTCTCTTAATTTTCCATGCTTCTCTTAAGTTTCCATTTATCATCATCTTATTTTTTCTTCTGACTCTTTTGTTTCTTCTGCTTCTGAATCTGGCAGTATGCACCTCCTCCTTCCCGCTTGCGTCCACATAATATGGTTTCATGTTTTCCAGAAATTTAATTTTCGATCCAACGTTCTGCATCAGTGCACTGCACTTCGTTTGTCTGCCAAGATATACATTAGCTCGCCACAGGAAGCTTTTATTTTTTAACCGTTCCACAGGTAAATAACCATTTACAGTGGAAGTGCAAGAGTCCCGAGAAAACATTTGAAACATTCTGTATACCGATCCGCCAAGGTAAAGCAAAAAATAAAAAGTAAAATCTGCAAAAAACAAAAGAGAGATATAGGAGAACATTTGGACGGTCTGTATATCAAGCAGACGCCGACTCGTTTAACCTGAGAGACATTTTTGTATTCGTAAATAAGCCCAATATATGGACCATGTGACAAGTACCAATAAACCAATAAATAGGACTTAAATTGAATTTATCTTTTCATCCGTTGCCTATGTTGGCAGCTTCTCTCTCTCTCTCTCTTCTATAAGATTCCTACACCACTTTCACTCGTTACAAGCCAGCCCGTTGCCCTTCACTAAGAAGATAACTTTATGATGCACAGCTTGTATTATATTGCCAGATGCTTTCTTTATCGCAATAAACCACTTGAAGGAATCATGGGTCGTCTCGTGTATAGGTAGAGGGTGCACTGCACACTACACTTGCACTTGTTTGCTTTATTTGGTACTATTAAAAACACTGTACCAATAATTATTAATTCCATATGAACTTTCTATTATGACATTTCACTTTACGCAGAATTTCTTGATCAACCGATGGCCTAAATTTTATCGATTTTAACGGGGTTTTTACCGTTTTTTAGAGATTTTTTGGGAGCGTCCTACAATAAGTCTATACAAGGCGTTAGTCAACACTTAAATCGGCAAAGTATTATTGTACATAAAATATGTACAAAGCAATAACTTTTTACAAATCCGTTCTTCATAATTGTGAAACTGCAACATGAGATGTGAGCTATAATTATAACATAACAAGAGCTTACGCACGCGAACCTCGTAAAGGAATAAACCCATAAAGGAAATAAAAAATAACTTCTCGGTTACGCACAAAAAAGGTTGTTTTGATTGTAATATTGCCCATTAGGGTGCATCGATTTTCTTTTTTTTTATGCAATCCAAAATGGCGTGCGCTCAAAAGTTGTGTATTAGGGTTGCAAATAATAGGTTAAAATTTCAAATTAAAATATTAACCCTTAGGGGTAGCGGGTTGGGGTAAAAGGTAAACATTTTTGATATTCTATATATTCAAAATGGCGGGTGTGAACAAGTTGTGCTTTATAGTTATATATAAGAAGTAAAAATTTAAGACCAAAATATTAAGATTTAAGGGTAGCGGGTTAGGGTTAAAAGTCAACTCGATATTTTCCTTGTTCTGCATTGGATCTATTTCATTCCCTATAAACTCAAAGGTCCCATTTTTTAAATTTGTTTAACATTATCTAGTGTGAAAAGATATGCTTTATTTTTATTTTAATTTTTTTATTGGAAATTCGATAACAAAGGTACTTATGTGAAAATAAACATGATTGTATTAAGGTAAAATAAATAAAAAGTAAAAATAAAAATACTATAAACATTATGGTAAAACATGCTTGTAGTAATCTTTCTTTGAGTTGAATTTGGGAATTTTGTCACGGGATCTAATCGTCGTTCTAATTAATCCATCCCTTCGTTCCGAACCACATACAAGAGCTGAAGCTTCAGTTACAAGCTTTACTCCCCTTTCCACAGCTTGCGTGTGATTAGGAAATTTCTTTATTTCGACTATCATAGAAAATTCAGGATTATTTATAATTTGATGAAGGTCCTCTTCGGATAAGTCAACTGTTAATGGTGGCTCATCATATACACATTCTTGCCAATCAATCATTTCATAGTAATTTGTAGCATTTAGTTTCAACGGAGCAAGTGTAAACTTTCTTAAGTTGGTATTGTTGCTTTTTCTAGCTTTCAATATTCTTCGAACGGCCAACTCCCTAATGCACCGGTTTTCATCGCCCAGCATTCCCAGTAGTATATTTTCAGGGTGTGCAAAATATCCATTTCGTATTATGACGGGATCAACTACTCCTTTCAATTCTTCTGATAAATATCTGGATAATTGTATGGTCTTCCAAACATTTGAAGCACCTTGCAGACACGATGGATGTGCTTTTATTTTAAACCACATTGGCGCACGTACTTTGACCACATACGTTGCTAATGTAACCAAATCTGCCGAGGGTAACGCAGAAGCAACATATAAGCGAAGTATTCTATTTGCTGTTGTCAGCCATCGCGAGTGGACTATTTTACCAGGTTCTCGTTTTGAAAGACTAATAGAAACACATCCTGTAGTTACTGCCTGGCATATTTCATAAAGATATAACTGATCTGTGTTAAGATCTTGCACCTTAACTGTAGGAATGTCGGATTTAATAATTGTAAATGCAACTACTGGCATCTGCTCGCATTTGACTAAAGACTTTCCTATTATACCTGAAAATACTTTAGGTCCAGCTGTATTTCTGTCAAGATGTTCGATCAAGTGCCTTAGTGGAAGTTCATTTGCATGTAATTGGCAAATGAACCATTGAAGTGGTCTTTTAAAATATTTCTCTTTTTCCGCGCCCGCCATTTTAGATATGCACAAAATAAAAATAATGTACCTTTGACCCCCCCCGCTACCCCTAAGGCTTAATATTTTTCATTAAAATTTTTATCTGTTGCTTGCAACCCTAAAACACAACTTTTGCGCACCCGCCGTTGTTTAAATTAAAAAAATATACTTTATAGCTTCTTTTTCGATGCACCCTATTGCCCATATCCAGAAAGCTATCTAACCGAAATTTAACCCGAGCAGTTAAGTAGATATAATATACTTAATCTAGCTAAAAATGTTTCTTTACATTGGAGGTAAAATTTTTATCAAACGATGCGTGTCCCCAGTCTATTCCAAGAAAAACAATTCAGGTTCTTTGTCTCGAGCAGCAGCCAATTACATCAATATTTTATGTATGCCCGTGACATTAATAAATAGACATTTTCGTATGTTCCATTAGCTGTGTTTCTGATAGGCCTCTGAGTGTCTCGGGCAATTTTTCTCCTGTGTATAATGATTCAGGGCTATAATTAATTTTATCGAAATGTCACTCCACTAGCTAGCTAGACAAATTATTGTGGGTGCCAGTTTGCCTCATATAACATCTTTTTATACGAGAGTGTGACTGAATGATGGGGGTTTTTCGAGCGTTCACAGGCAACTACACGATGAAAATTGTAATTAAGTGGTTTTTTTGTAAATTTCGTTTCGGCTTTATACAAGGAAATTGGAACCTCCTCTGTTTAAGCACTAAATAACGTGTATCGCCCTAACTTTCATACATTATTTATGTTGTTTCGTTTTATGACTCTGGTCATTCTTAATTAGTTGTGTGTTTTTGCGGAATTGTTTACGCATTTCGTTATTTTCAGTATACGCAGCTTTACCGGATACTCTATTTTTCTTTAGAATTAAGTGAATTGGACAGTTCGGTATCTAACACTTGCTATTTTTAGATGCGGACTTCCGTTAAACCAACACATTAGTTGAGGTTTTACTAATTTTACTCAAGTGACACAGGATCTTTAATTATGTTTGAAGTGGAACTCATGCAAACGACTTACTACAGTGTAAAGCAGAAATGGTTAGAAATGCTGAACTCCTGGAAAAATATTTATTGAGCAAATTGTTGAGTTTGAATGAATATGCGAAAGTTTAATATGATGTTTATTCCTGCACTTTATCCAATAAATTCTGTGCGCATAATCATTATTTTATTGGCCATACTATTATTATGCAGTTAGAAAGATGCAAAAATTGCATTTTTCTAACTGTTTTTGCTAAAATTGCATTTATCTTACTGTTTTTTGAGGATAGAAAAAATTGTGACATGGTGGTGCAAAACTGACACCGGATTCGGATTCAGCACGCCAAAATACACCGGAAATGATAGGTCTGGTCCTGGAATCAACACTAATTCTACCTATAGGTTGCCTTCAACATCGTTTTTCGATATTAAGACGAATACAAGTTTACATTTAATATTTACTGCCTTTGCACCGTTCTTTGCGTAGTTTCTTTGGCTGAAGTTTGTGCATAAAAACACTAATAAAAGTACAGATACATTTTAAATTGATACCATTTTCTAGAGTAGAATCTTTCCTATTCAAAATGCTATAATTGAAATGGATCCCATGCAGAGTTAAATAATTATCAATTAAACTAATCACTGGCATGCTGAGCGAGAATAATGCACACACTGAACGAGATGTGCAATACATTGCAAAATTCTTTTTCTTGCTAGAGGGTTTCGATCCCCCAATTTGTTTCCAAGTCTGAAAAAAATCGGTAAAGGCATTTACACAGAACGTCCCTCTTTGTTTATACAGAGCGGTCATTCTAAGAAATTATTAATTACGAAACGACATATGAGAATAATAATCGGAATGTAGTTCTAAGCACTATTATTACAAACAAGATCAGATAACTCTTGGTGAAAAAAATATACAGAGTGGTCATCCGAGAGCAAAAATTAATATTACTTAAATAAATTATTAAATAGGCTTAGAATCTCATGAAACGTGGAAGTTTTAAATCTAATCGATTTTTTCTATCTGTTCTATTATAGACTAAACCGAAAAAAAATCCCTCTATAACAGTGGTAAAGAAAATTAAAAATAAATTTTTTGTTTGAACAAATTTTCCAAAATTGTTTTTTTCAAAAAAATTATTTTAAGGTTTAGTCATGAAACGTGGAAATTTTAAATTTGAGTAATAGAAAAAATTCCATCTATTTTATAATAGCAGTGGTGTAAAAATATTCAAAATTTTCAATTTTTTGCTTTAAATAAGTTGGAATGTCATGAAACGTGAAAATCTTTAATCTGAGTAAAAACATGTATCTATTAAGTGATAAAAATAATAGAAACATTTTCGTATAAAATTTATTTTTTAAATAGATTTAGAATGTCATGAAACACAGAAATTTATATCTGAGCAAAAAAAAATATTTCCATCGTCTAAGTGATAAAAATAGAAAAATTTTCAAAAAAATGTTTAAAAATTTATTTCTTACGTAGATTTAGAATGTCATGAAACACCAAAATTTTAAATTAGAGCAAAAAAAAATAATTTTTCCATCTATTCTAGTACCTAGTAAAAAGATTTTCAGAAAATTTTCTTAATTTAAAGTATTTCGAAAAATATTTTTTTTGAAATAGGTTTAGAATGTAAAAAATCGTGGAAATTTTAAATTTGAGCGAAAAAAATTTTTTCCACCTTCTAGTAGTAAAAAAATGTTGAAACCTTAAAAACATCAATTACCTACTATAAATATATATAACATATAAATATAAATTGTCAAATCTTCATTTCTGTACATTTTTCGTAATCCGTTTTGTTTCAATTTAATATTTAATAGTTATTAATATGTTTAACGATTATTTATGAATTAAAATATTTTCACAAACAACGTTTACATTTTCATGGCGAGTTTTCGCCATTTCATTTTTAATTAAATATGGTTGTTCTCTGCTTATATTACTTAACAAGTGACAGTTTCGACCAATAGGTTGAAATAACTTATTGGTTGAATAACGAAGTCATTTCGACTTTTTGGTGAAAAGTTAAAGACTTCTAGGATCCTTATTAGGTACCTAAGAAGTCTTGTTCAAGAAATACGATTACCTAGTTAGTTATTTCGATACATTTTACCTATATCTTCCATTAGGGTCTAATGATAACTTAACCAAAATTACTTAATAAGTGATTTACCAATTATATTACTTATTAGGTGACAAATGTCCCCTTATTAAGTTTACCAAATTTTTCCTAATAAGTCACTTTCTATCTACTTACCCTATTAGGTTGTTAAAGCCGCGTATTCCCTGCCACTTAATTCATGTGTTTTGATGTACACTGTCTATTAGGTAAAAGTAGTAACAATAATATTTTTCATAACCTGTTAGAGTATTAATTTTACAAACAACTGACCTGTATCTGATAGGTACCATAACGACTTCCACCAAGTAAACTTAATCATTACGTAATTTCGACCTATTTTGGTCGAATTTCCTTAAGCTGAAGTAGCCGACACTTAAATTGTTAGCTGGGTAGCATCCAAGAAAATTGAAATCCTCTTGGATTTTACGTTTTTTCTTGTTTCTCTCGTGTCCTTTAAACTTAGGGATGGTTGTTCTCAACCCTATAGAGACAATTCATGAAGATTACGTCGGACTTAATGCAGTTTCTTATCGCTTTAACAAAACTTAGATATTTCGAACTTCTTCAGCAGTCATTGCTGTTTTGGATTATTTTCATATATGGGGGTAGTTTTCGCCAATACCTGGACCCCCAGGGAGGAGTGTGTTTCATATCTATTGTATGTTAGCTGCTGCTTAACCCCAATTTGTATCATTCGGTTGATTAAGATGTAACAAGTATTCTCGTAAGTTAGTCTTCTTTTCACCCCATTCCAGGGGTGTTTTTCGGCTCCAGCTAATGATTTTGGGACTGTACGATTTTTTCTACCTCGGATTCGGATTCAGCGATGGAGAATACATAGAGATACATGGGTCTGGTTCGCTGGTCTGATTTTTTTAAATTTTGTGATATTTATCAACATTTTTTAGTGTATTTTCATTTATTTAAACAAATTCCATTTGTCCAACAAGCGCGACCTTCACTCGTACGATGCAATTCAACAAAGGAAATACGTCGATCGAGGCGCTTTACATATAACGTTGTAAAGATTCGGAGAAACAGCAAGGATATCAACAAATTAGTGTATTTTAAAGTATATTTCGGATGTTCATGCATAGCTAAATCGATTTATAAACATAATAACTCATTTTGTTAAAAAATTACTTAAAAAAACAAGTTATCTTAGGTGTACTTAAAGTGAAGTAGAGCCAACATTTAACTTGAAAATAATGGCAGAGTTTAATTTTCCACATAATAAACTGCTTAATTCGCTTTTTAGGGAATTATCGCAATATTGCGTAGGAGCAAAATATGAAAACCTTGACGTCCTGCGCCAAAAATATGCGTTTTTTTTTATTTTAATCTGGTGGCAGTTTATTCAATTATTGTATGATTGGAATTGAATAAGGACGAAACATGTTATCAAAAAGTGATGAAGATCTACCATGTGAAGTGTCTGAAGCAGCGAAAAGTGCAGTTTCTGGACTTCTTCTCAGTAAATCGATCAGACAATATGAACCTGCTTTCAAAGGCTATATGTCGTGGTTGCATGTAATGGTGCATTCCACATTTACGACAACTCTAACTTTGTGCCATCACGACGGAATAGTTTTGTTGTCCTAAGTGTTGCATTATATGTGTATATTTCGCCAAATTTTAGTATCGTATATAATATTTTTGCATATGAAATATGTAAATTGAAAGTAAATACATTCTTAGAAACGTGTCTGAGTCCTCCCCTCATAAATTATATGATATGGCTCTTGAACATACAAACCCTACTAATTATACATGCTGTCACATTTTGAAAGCACTGTTTATTTTCCATTGTCCGCCAGACACTACGTTATCAATATAATAAGAATTAAGGAGATAAATCTGCCATTAAATCAATATTTTATAGAGATATAAACAGGTCCTAAAGCGAAATTGCAGTCGAAACCATAAAGTCGGCAATAACAATCTTAACTTACAGATAAACTAGTATACAAAATATTTCATAGTGTTGCAAACATTTCCGGAATTGAAATTGCCAAGTTTAGCACTTCGGAAATACCGATTTATATACCAATAATAGACGCAGCTTTAAACCGCATGTTCGCTATCTGATGTATCTGGGAAATATGGAATTTATTGATATTTTCCATAAAAATACAAAAGTACTTACATACTGGAACATAATAGAAACCGTGAATTATTTTAAAAAATGACAATGTCCCTTTTGAAACCTAAATCTGGTAGACTTGAGTGCATATGCGGAAAATAATATTCCGATTTCAAAGTATTGTGTTTACACCTGTAAAACTATGGGCATCATATATCATGAAGAAATGCCATCTAATATGTACATGTTTTCACTCTAAAAAAGTAATTAAATAAGAAGTGAGGAAGAAAAATTATATTTGATATGAGTTGTCACTATTGTGAGGAAGAAAACCTGGTTGGTATACTTTTAATTTCAAAAATTTTCAAGGTGGTCACCCAAGAGACAAAATAAGTAATAAATAGAAGGTGCCAAAGGAAAGTTTTGTGTAAATACCTTTTTTGGAAGTGTCCCCCCTGTACATTTACACTAACAAGTATATACGATTTCTTCCTTCACAATACACACTTGATATTCCTTTTATACGTTTTTATATAGCACTATTATTATTATATTAAAATCTCATATTATTGACTTTTTCCGTTCTCGAGATATAACGGGCTGAAATTAGTAGTTACAAAAACAGTGCGCCAGTTTGTGACGTCACTATACCCAACTTTAAACTCGGAGATCTACCGAGATACTGTGACCACTAACAGCCGTTCAGTAATAAGTAAATACGTGGAGTTGAGGGTCGTTTTAGGTGTCTAATTAAACAGGAAGAGTGGCATTTCTTTCCGATACCAAAGTGAATGGGAAAAACCGGAAATCCGGCTTGGCGCGGGCGAACGAAAGATGGATTTTCTGTTAGAAATTGAAAAACATCGAAAGTTCAAGAATTCATAACTAAGTAAATACGTGGAATGGATGTCCGTTCTAGATCTCCATGTAAAGAACAAGGTCGGCCCTTTCTCCTGATACCAAATTGTATAGGGAAATTTGGAAATTCGGCCAGTCGGCGCCAATATTCTAGTCTAAAGATGACGGTCTCGGACGATTAGGGGTCGAGCTTGAACTCTTTGCTCCAATCATCGCTGTAGACCTGGACCGGCCTCGTAAGGAGTGGGCCTACTTTTTCGCCTACCCCCCGCAAGTGCGGACGGTGTAATCGATGTTAGCAGACCTCCCCTGGTCCTGGTTGTTGGATCCTGCCAGCTGGATCGTTTCTTCTGGCGCTCATCTGTCTTAGTCTTCTTTCTTCGCTGGGATGTCGGCTCCCGGGAGCGTCTTTAGTCTGTCGTGAGAGAGAACGGCTGTTGCCGAGCTCTCACGGAGTTTGGAGGGGTTTGGGGGGTGTTGACTAGTCGGAAGCCCAGGGTGCCAATTGGCATCATGTGCTCCGATTTCATCGAAAGGAAGTGATATCGGCCCATCGCGAGCGAGACAAAAGTGGCTTTCCGTGACCTTACTTTAACCTAAAACGATGAAAAACATGGAATTTTCAAACGTTCGTAACTAAATAAATACGGCGATTGGAAGCTCGCTCTGTCTCTATGGCAAGCAGAAGGTCGGCGATGAACTGACATCGTAAATTGCAAGGTCAAAATCGAAAATTCGGCCCAACAGGAGCAAAGGCAAATCGTCATTTTCTGTAATGTGGTAACATTTCTCCTTTCACCTACAATCTCTCGACTACCCGTTCCTAAATTTAAAAGGCGACTTTCGCTCGTTAATTACTCATAAACCATTAAAAAGGACTCCTCCGAATTTATCCGAAACAATGTAGAATTAATTCCCAAATCCAACCTATCCCAACGAAAATCCTTTGATAGATTCGATCCTCAATTTTAGAGGGGCGCAGATCAACACGATTGGTATATATATAAAATAATGATAACTAAAAAGCAACGAGTCGACTGAGATCGCCGAGTCTATGCGTATAGTGACGTAGCGCCGCCTGGCCACGCCCCATTCTCGCGAGGTGGAGGTTTGTAATTGTTTTTAAGACACTAAACGTGCGAATAAAATTCTGATTTTTTTCAGATCCATTATTTTATACTTGCATTTTCGATTTATGATATAAAAGAAAATGCCGAGCAAGCATATTGTATTAACTACATCGACAACCGAAATTAACGAACCACTCAAAATTTACCATTATTTTAAAGTTGAATTTTTTCTAAACCGTTTGTCCTGATTTAATTATGTTTATTTTGTCCCTGAGTAAAAATTAGTTCTTCCTCAAACAATAAGGTCATTTTTTTTTTTTTTTCAAAAATACAATACACTCTGTGGGGATCACCGGGAGCAAAATTAAAATCCAGTTTACACTTAAGTATAGTCTCATCACTTCTTAACAGTTTCGTGTTTGTTTATTTTTGCAAGATATACCCAGTGGAAGAGAAAATTCAAATTTTTTTATTTTGGTATGCCATTTTCTTGTTACTTAGCCAATTCGAGTGTCCTCGACGTCAGTAGACAGGCAATGCTGTATGCTACTGAACCTACACTTCAAAATGGCAAAGATACGGGACGCTAAAATGGTGGATGCCTTTAAAATTGGTATTTTTCTATCCTCGTTATTTACGGATATTTTTTTGAAAATAGTGACATATTATACGACAATATTTCTGTTTGTTTTAAGAAATGATTGAGGTAAATCAGTCGATTGGTTAAGAAGATACGACCAATTAAAAAATGCCAGTAACCACTACTAAATAGCTGGCTATGGAAAACAAGTAATAAACCCTAATATCATTAGTCTGTTATGTGTGTGTATATGGCTTTGATCAGATAAATAGTAAAAAATATAGAATTCAGAAAGACAAAAATGTTCAATCTTTTATCTATTTACTAAGTAATGGTAAAAACGTGTACTGAAATTGAAATGTTAAGAAAGCATAAGGCTGCAGCTGTCTTAACTAGATTTTAATTTTGCTGTTAATATACAGTGTTTTGAATTTTCGAAAAAAAACAGTTTTATTGTAATGCCCTGTGTTTAAAGTAAAACGTAATAATAAATTGACATGGCTTTACATTCTAGAAAAGTTAACCTACAATATAAAACGAAATAAATTAAAATCGGACAGATAATATTGGATGTCCGCCCTGTGTATTTTTAGCTAAATGTATAGCCCATTTTTTCGCTGGGAGTATCATCAATTATCTACTAAATATTATTATTCTCCGTCAAATGGTATTGTAAATGTAGCGCCAACAGACCACCGACAGATAGACAGGTAGACAAACAGACAGGCTGACAGAATGGAATGATTTTAATTTTCGTATTCTACATACTTTATACTGAAACATGAAAATGAAAATTAATTTCGTAGAGTGATTTTTTCACGATGCCAATTTTTCCCTTCATTGAACGTGGGAAGTAAAAGTAGCAATTTTCTTAACACCTTAAAGAAGGGGTAAGTTATAGACTGGTTCATTTTTCTCTGCAATGGCCACTTTATGAATTCTAGCGACATTTTGGGTAACATTTGGCCCAGTGAGCTATTTTTACCAATTCGGACCTGATGAACACTAATTTCGATGTTGGCAGGCCCAAATCTTGACTGGTAACTAAGAATTCAAGATGGCAGCCAAGATAGTGGACGTTTCTTTAATACTACAATATTTTCTCTCCCGGGACCGATTTTTCGGTCGTTGTAGACTGTTTAAACAGTAATTTAACCGCTTTTAGTATGTAGAAGTATGTAAAAAAACCGTTAATTTTGCAAAAACATCATTTTTTCGTGTGTGTTTTTTTTTGGCTGGAGGCTTCAAAGATGAAAGGAAGGTTTTTTCTAACCAGAAAACAACACCGATTTCTTCCCTAGAAGCTTCTCGCGAGGATGCAGACACTCAAATGAGAGAAGTATTTCCAAACCAGCAGCTTTTAAAGTGTTCCGAAAGCACTATTCTCTGCTGTCCTCGCTTGGTACCGTACCCCTCAGCGAAGAAGCTGTATCTTCTGCAGAAATATTTATTACAAAATTGTACAAGGTTTATATTAGGTACCAGTAAATGCAACTTACCTCGTTACAGACGTAGACTTGGCTCGCATATTTCAATTCAGTTCCTTTTCTTCTCCAGATAGCTGACTCGATAGTTTCAACCGAAGTAAAGTAAAAAGCCCATAATCCCTTCCACCGACCGGCGCTTTTAAAACATATTAAACGAAGTCACTACCAAACTTCAGTTTGGGAGAACGCTCACCTCTCTGACCTGGTCCTGTCACCCATCACTGACTGCGGATGGAAGGAGGATGCAAAGGGCTGTATCCCAATTCTCACCACGCTTGAACCAATTTCGAAGGCTGTATACCGATATTGTTCTTTGTTGTTGCAAAAAGGACTCTACAAAGCTTTGTAAATGCCGCAAGTTAATTTGCACCTCAATGTGTTTCTGTTGCGGACTTCGTACAAACTCTAAAAAAGACCATAAAACGGTCAGTGTAATTACCAAATGTCTTGTATAATTACTACAAACATTGCATTTGTCATTACCTTCGACCAACGTGGTTTGCCTACTCGTGCGAGTAATGTGTAGGTTTAGCAGCTACGCATCTTACTTTTACTCCTTAGATCAAACGCCAAACTAAAGACCAAAACATAAGTATCGGCAAAATATATTATAAATAGATTAATAACGTCTATGCAATATCATAGCATGACGCACCAACTTCAGGAAGTTACAACTACCAAATGTAAGAGAAATCCGCCCAAAATGTTGACTTTTTCACAGTATTTTTTGTACCAAAATTGGTTAAATAATCGCATGAATAGTCTGAAACAATTATTATCGCATTCTAGGACAAAATAAGCCCGTAAACAGTATTTAGATGAAGAAAATAAGAAAAATGAAGGGAGTGAAAATATCGTAATTTGAGGGAACGTCCGCCATCTTGAATCCTGAGCTTCCGGTCAAAATTTGGGCATGCCAACATCAAAATTCATGTTGAACAGGTCCGACTTAGTAGAAAAAGCTTATTTGGCAAAATGTTACCCAAAATGCCGCTAGAATTAAAAACTGTCGAAAAGTGAACCAGTCTATTAGTTTGTTAATTTTGTTTCGACTTTGGGAATATGGAATCGCCTTTTGTAGACCCGGCACAGAAGTACACACAGTATATTGCATCTTCCTGACAGTTTTCGATACGTGCTTCATAAAACCTATCGACTTAGTTTATTTTTCATCCCATTTCATCAAATCAATGAATTCTAAAGTCTTTCAACGTGAAAAACTCGTCATATTTCTATACAATTTACGTACATATAACCAACCGAAAACTTTTCACAAAGTGTTTGCTATTTAAGATAAAACTTTATTCATTCCTTTCAGTGCAAATATTGCAGAAATATTACGACAGTTAAGTGAATAACTTCCATTGTGTGGCAATGTCGATGCCTAGATACCATTAAAGTTCTGTCGGAGGGTCCAGAATCAAAAATAAAGATATCATTTATGACTTATCCCTGTTACATTTATAATTTCCACTGTGACGTTGATTTCGGGAAATAATTTATAATCTAGTTTCGTTGAAGTTTAGGGGGAATCGAAATCAATATGAAAAACGACATCAAGGATAAATACGTTATAAAACTAACGCGGTTTATTTACGAGGGTTTAAATTTTTTATATTTTCTTTTTGAAATATAGCACAGTGGGGTGTAACGTATGCGTGGAAAAGACGAAGGGATGTAATAACTATTTTTCATGGGGTTGAATTTTTTTCCAGACGTTACCTTTTATTTGGCAAATAAAGTTTCTGAAATTTATCAGTGCTTTTTATATTATCGAATAAATAAATGTGTTCTATGCGGTTATCAGATGAATAATCACGTGCCTTTTTTGTTCGAAGATAACATTCCTCAGCCTGACATTCTCTATCTATTTTAAAGTACGGAAGGTCGTAAATCTTTAATTCCTTTGGGATCAAATATTAATTTTACACAGTTACTATTACTCAAATAAATAAAAGTTTCATTATACATGAGAGTAAAAAAATATGTACGCAAAACTACAATTTTTGCCGTTGCTGTTTTGGTAGTAAAATCATTGTGTATACGTGCATACAAAAAAGTTACAGATCGACCGACAGACAGAAAATTTCGTTTCGCTCAAATTTAAAATTTCTTTAATATTATTTGGTAAGTGATTGAACATCTTGTAGCCATTGTAACTAATTGAGTCTTTGACTAGATTGGATCTGGGAATTGGCAGAGCAACGTTATTTACTTGTCGAGTTACATGTATGGAGGAAGTATTTATGATATTACTTCTAGGCTTATGAACTAAACAAACTGTTTCTAGAATATAAATGGATATCAGAGTGAGAAATCCATGTGTCAAGAACAGTGACTTACATGATTCACGAATTCCAGTTTTGTGCAGGTAGCAGAATAGCACGTTTCTGAAGTACCAATATTGTTTGTATAAGATATTTACTGAATGCGCCCTAGAAGGCTATACCGTACCTTAAGTGTGATTCGATTAGTGAAAAATAAGCAGTCTTAGCAGCTGCTTTTCTTTCCACTGTTTGCAAAATCCTATAAAGAATATGTTTCATTACTATAAGCAAACAAATAATAAATAATTCACTTTTAAACATGCATAGAGTATATAGGCTCCAATACTAGTTAGCTAATAGATAGGTGAAGATCTGTTGTTTTTTATGTCAATTATAATTATTTTATTCATGGATATTGTCTTAGTTTTGCATGGAACATCGTTATGAGTGGCTTTAGGCTTTTCTGATGAGTCCACAATAAGGACGAAAAACGTTTCAAAGGCTAAGCATTTCCAAGAAAATGAATGAGATTTTATGAAAATGTAATTCATTAGAATGAAAAAAATTTTTAAAGACAAGGTACGTAAATAAATTAATTTCAGGCCTTTGCTCTCATTTTTAAATGAATTTACATATCGTAGGGGATCATGTAGATACTAGTTTAGCCTGCTTAGCCGTAGGGGACTAGGTTGGATGCTAGTGTTAAAATGAGAATGGCAAATAAAAAATTGTTTACTTGTTAGCGTAACCAGAAGTCAGGTTATCGAAAGAATGCAAAGATTTCATTAATATTTTTATATATAGTTTTTTCCTTTAGTTCTCATAGATAGCTTTTCTTTCCACTGTTTGCAAAATCCTATAAAGAATATATTTCATTACTATAAACAAACAAATAATAAATAATTCTCTTTTAAACATTCGTAACAATATTTCATGCTGGACACAACCAAAGGCTTTCGATAAGCCGCAGAAAATTGCCGCCGCTGCCTCCCCGTTATCGACAACGGCACTAATCTGACTTAAAAATGGGAACATTGCATCATTTGTACTTTTTTGATCACTTAGTAGGTTGCAGGAGGACAAACATTCTACAACCCTTTTTTTAACTAATGTTTCTATAATTTTTGCTAATGTGGGGATTAGTGAGATGGGTCGGAAGTTAGATGGATTATCTACCTCTCCACCCTTATATAGTGAAATAACTACCGAAGTTTTTAAAAAAGATGGAAATGTTCCAATGTAAATTTAATGAATAAAAATCTAATAATTGAAATTTGCTTCATAATTTCCAACTTGAGCATCTTGTGAAAACAGAAACTTACTTACAGCACTATCTATTCAAAACACCGTTCGTGCTGCTGTAATAATGAATATCACAAACAGACAAATGACAAGTCGCTGGCTAGCCGCCTATGAAATATACTTTGATCTCCGTAGGAGGCATCAGCTTGTAAATTTTCGACTTCCGGTAACTTATTATGATTCTTGGCTGAATGAAATAACTGTATAACCTCTATCCGTGCTTCTAAATGCATTAAAGAACTTTTCATTACTTCACAGTATGCCCAATGGCGCGCTGCAAATATTTCTTTGAGGTGTGCAGTTTTATAATGAAATTGTTTAATTATTATATAAGGGTGTCCAGATGAATAAAATTCGATTGTGACCATTGTCCATCTCACTCTTTATGATAAATAATAATAGACTAGTTAAGCACAAGCCACAACAGAAATAGAAATTATTAACTTCCCAGCATATAGGGAGGTTACTGTAATGGGCCCGAAAATAGAAATCAAAATTTTTAACATATTTTTATATTTCAAGGTAAACTTGTGTTCAAAATATAAGGAGCATTTCGGCACCCTTTGCCTTTGTCGGTAAACTCTTTATTCTTTGTAGATAAGAAACCGCCATTGCTTTTTATATTTTGGTGCTGACTTTAACTGTAATATTTTTCAACCATTTTGTAGTGTATATGTATGTAATGTAGGTACGTGTGAACACGTTTTTCATGCACGAAATCTCGCAAATAAAAAACTATGTTGACTCCATTGTGGTGCCAATCGAAGCGGATTTACGTCAATATGAGCTGAAAGAAATTTCATCAAATTCGGTTCAGCCGTTTTTTTTCGTTCTTTTTTTTAACAAGGAGACTGTATAAATTGGATTTTAGGATTTCTAGATAAATTCTGGTGGCAATCAATACGTTGAAATATCAGATATTTTTATAGAACCTTTCCATTATTATTTAGGACATTACACCCGTCAATAAAATGAAATAAAACAAAATTTAAAAAAATTAATTGCCAATTTTCCTGTGTTATTTTTGTTATAATTTATATTCATATCATTCAGACCCACCCCATAATTTAAAATGATATATTCTACACTTTTAATAAATACGCTATGACTCAGCTTGTTACTACACTTTGAAAAAAAAAATTAGTATAGGTTTTGCATTTTTCCGGTGGACCATCGAAATCCGAAAAAAACCTCGGATCGAAATGAAAATCATATCTATCGACTCGAGAGCGAATTTAGAAAATTCCGTCAGTCGGTCAGTCGGTCTGTCGGTCCGTCGGTCTGTCTGTCTGTCTGTTTGTCTGTCTGACTGTCTATTACGCCCAGCCCCATCTAATCCGTTTTCGGATTTCGATGAAACTTGGGTGGTTAATAGGAGGTCTTTAGAAAACCTTAACGCCGGAAGCTCGGCTCGGCGTTTCGAGTTTTTCGGGAAAAATTGAATAACTCGATAACGGATAGTCGGTATTTCAAAAAAGAAATGATGCCGCTGGCAAAACTCTACAAATAAGTATACCAGAGACTATGTCGAAAAACACATGAAAATTGAATTTTTTGCAAAAAACTAGTTTTCTCGAAATCGGGCTAGGAAGCACGAGACCTGTCCAGAATATTGATCGATTTCGATGAGACTTGATGGGATCAAATGTACACGGCCAAAAATGGAGCTTATTGCTGGCGGCCCGAACCCGTTGACCGCAAGTATTTTTTCAGAGCCGAGTATGATTTTCCAAAGAAATTAATAACTTCCGAACCGAAGATCCGATTTTGATTTCCAAAAATGGCGATTGTAGGACTCGGTCAGGTCTATTAGTTGACGTCTATGAGAAATTTGATAAAACAAAAGCGAATCTACAAATCCTGGAAAACTTGATTTTCTTTATAAATTCTACAAATACCGAACAATTTCCTAATAAAAATTGAAAATTAAGTATTCCGTCGATCAATCTCAATAACCACTATATGGCACTGACCCTTTTGGACAAAACATCTGAAATAGAGTTCTTTCGAAAAATTAAAAATAAACGAGTTATTTACGAAGATGCATTATAGAACTATGTAAAAAATATTAGAAATTGATAAATTCTTCGTGCGATATAGGTGCAAACAAATAATGTAATGTTAAATTTAAAATATCATCATTCATTTCCTTATTTTCATTTACTAAATAAAAATAGAGCAGATGCCCCTTCTGTGTTTCTAAATGTAGTTTAGCCTTTACTTTAGTCAATGCAAATAAAAAAAAAGGAAAATGAAACATGTCAATGTACTGAGTCATGTTGCGACCCTCTACTGAAAATGTACTAAATCATCCCAACAGGGATAAAAAGCATATCAAAATGTAGTTTTTTTAGTTTGTTTTTTTTTTATTGTTGCATTTTTTGTTTACACTAAGCAGTATTTTTTGAGTTTCTATAAGCAAATTATTTATTGTAAATTATGTTATTGTTCTCAAAATAATTTGTTATTTGCTCGGCATAGCATTTTTTTACTATCTTTGAGAGAATTTGTAGCAACGATACATACCCACAGTTATTTGCATCATTTACATATCCTTTTTGAATATAGGTATTATAATATCCTCCTTGAGGCAATCTGAAAAGTAACTTTTTAATGCACAAGTTCATTAGTGTGCATAATGGTGATATAATCAAATTTTTAGTAGTTATCCAAATCATATTTAGATCATAGGTGCCTTTACTGTTTTTAATGTTTAAAGAGTTAATTGCTTTTTTAAAATTATTGTAAGTTGCAAGATTAATGTCAAATATGAAATAATTCAGCATGCTTCATTTTAACTGCAGTTTCTATTCTACTATCATTCAGTCCTTCCAAAAGATTTTCAGCAACTGCATTTCACTTACATAATTAAACTCATATTATAGAGAAAGTGGTGGAAATGCAGCTGGTGCGGAAGAGCTTTATCGTTTAAGGTTCCCTAATCGACGTCATCCTTGTGCTCGTACATTTGTTAATATTGACCAGCGTCTTCGAGAAACAGGTCGTCTCGATGAACATAGAGGAGAACAAGGTCCACAACGTGAGGAAAGGGCAACTGACGCATAAGTTCAAATTTTGGAACTTGTAGAAGAAGATTCAACTTTAAGCACCCGCGATATCGCGAACCGTGTGGGAGTATCCCATTTTGTGGCAAATGAGGATTTTTTAAACGTTCTGTGTTTCTCCGACGAGTCGTGTTTTACCAGAAATGGAGTGTTTAATTTTAAAAATATGCACTGTTGGGCAGACGAAAATCCACGTGTAATAAGAAGGGCGCATTTTCAACGACGGTTCAGCGTTAATTTGTGGGCAGGAACTTGCGGCAATGAAATAATTGGACCTATACAATTACCCGCTAGATTAAAAGGTGATGCATACCTAAATTTTTTGCAACAAACATTGCCAAATTTGCTGGAAGATGTACCCTTGGCTACGCGCAGAAGAATGTGGTATTTGCACGATGGCGCGCCAATCCATTTTATTCTGGCTGTTCGAAATTGTTTGAACAGAAAGTTTCCTCGACGATGGATTGGACGTGGCGGACCAGTACCATGGCCTGCTAGATCACCCGACTTAAATCTGATGGACTGTTATTTTTGGGGGCTTTTTAAATCTTTGGTTTACTGTGATCCAATTCACACTTTAGAACAATTGCAACAACGTATTTTAATGTGCATAGAAACCATAAAAAATGATCATAATTTACCAAATGTGTTGAACGGAGTGCGTATGTCCTTAGTTCGACGTGCCGAAATGTGTATTATTCGCTGTCTTGTTTTGATCTGTTTATTATTGTTTACATTGATTTTCATAGAGACCAAGGACTCGATTTTTAGCTTTCGATACCTGATTGGAAAAAAATTATGCGCTCGATTCGTTAAAAATATCAGATTTTTTTCCTAACTTAAAATACACAACTATTTTCTGTTATCGTATCTCGGACGTCTAGCTGTTCGTTTTCCAATTTCATAAAATAATTACTAATTTTTTAAGCTTTTAACACAATGTTACAAATGTTAATAAACCACTTTTAAATTTTCTAAATTCTTATAAACGACAATAAACGCTACAATAACTTTGTTCCAAATTAATAAACACATGTAAACAAATTCTATTTAAACCCCTGCGGCCATGCTATGCTTGCGTTGTGCCAAAAGAGAAGAAATTATTTACATTTTCATAATTACTGGTATAAATAGTTCGGTACAAGCAATCCCATCAAAGTGCCGCACTTCTTCCGGCGGGAACACAAGTCGGGTATTACAATTTTTTATTATTTCGAATATTTGAAACTATAACATCCATTGACCCTGAAAAGCAGTGGTTCTCAATTTTTTTCTACCTTAACATTGACATTTTAAACCTAGGTCAGTTTTTTTCAAAGTGCCCCTAGAGAAAAAAGTCATATAGGTTTTTTGTTTGTCTAGTCGATCCCTATTTTCAATTTTTTTAAAGACATGAAACTATTTACACCCTGTATTACCATCCTTACAAACAACCCCTAGTGCGTAATTTTCTGAATCAAATTTATACATACTTCGTTTAATTTTAAAAAGTCTGGAGGTAAAAATGAATTGTTATCTACCCTAAAAACTATCCCTAGAACCTGTAATGTTTTTCACTATTCCACATCTACTAAACAACTAAACGCGTATTTGTAATCAACAACTCCGGGCTGCAGAGTTATGTTTTAGTTTTATATTTGACGATCTGTTTTCGAATGAAATCACCCAGTGAACGCTGTTTCAGGTAAAAAGACTTTGTAATGCACAGTGCAATAATAATTGATAAAATTTCCTCATTACTTTCACCCTCCCTTCAATACGCCAGTGAATAGATGCACTTCTCGGTACGCTCTGGTTTTATGTCTAGAATGGCTTAATATAGCGTGAGCCTTTTATGTCTGTGGAATTCTCTATTGTGGTGCTATCGCTTAAAACTACTTATTCGAGCAAAAAATATACCATAGCCATAGCATGCGTGCTCGTAAGGAAATGAAGCTGCCAAATGGGAATTTTAGTTGCGCTATTCCTCATTCCACTGTGTGATTTTTCAAAAGTAGATAATATTCATGGAATATATATATATATATATATACTGTGCTATGCTGATACTCAACAATTTTAACTTTTTTGATGGGTATTGTTATAAATTTCATTTCATTTGTTCAATAAAGCCTACCTAAAGTATTACGTTGGACTACCTACAACACGTCTAAGTACCAAAGGCAGGATCACAGAACAATGATTAAAAGTACGCAAAACTAATTCAATCACAAGTATTTTAGTTATGTATGACATTTTATACAGGGTGTCCTCAATTTTCCGTGTATATGGAGCTTCCATAGGATATTATGGTCAAATTAAGTTAATTATATTAACCTTAATAGCAAGTTACCTTATTTAGCCGATAGAAGGCATCAAAGTACTATTGGCAATGGTAGTCGTATCGAAAAGTTATTGTGAAAAAGTTTCTGGACTCCTACTATAGTCTGTTTTTAAACCAGGAAGAGCGTTTTAAATTTAACGCGCTAAATCATACATCTGTGATTGGATACGCCCTCGCCAGTTTTACACAAGGCAATATTCGTAAATTTTGACACATTGTAAAAATTTTAATTTCATGTCATAAATTATTTGGTTATAATTTCTATTTTATCCTTTGCACATTATATATCAGCTTTTAATCCCTTTTATATAAATCTGAAAGTAAAAGTAGCTAATTACTTGGTGCCTTTATATTGCGTAATCGGTATAAATGTTGTATAAAATATCTAGAGGTCAAATAGAGGTCGATGTGTTATATAATGCAATAAAATACACACAAAAATACTGTAGTCGTGTATTGTTGGTTGCCCAAAACGCCAAAAAGATTTTAGTGTATTTTCTGGTTACTTTTATGGTGTGAATGGAACTTCCATGTTTACTCCTCCTGGTTTAAAAACAGACTATAGCTTGCTTTGTTTAATTACCCCTGTTTACGCCTATTTATCCCTATTTACCCCTCCAACAAAATAAGCTCATATTATATTATGTTGTTAATTTGATTCTAAACTCTTAGAGAGAAGTATTAGAATTACCGAACGTTTTACTAAAAGAAGATATCACGCAACCACTACTAGCTTCTATGCACGTTACCGAACCAGCACCATAACTTGGACATGTTACGAAATTGCTTTGGTCAAATCATTCAACGATCCTTATATCATCTCTGACAACCAGCTGGTGGTAACAAAATCTAGACTCATCAAAACATAACACAGCCTCACAAAAATAAAAAGTTCAAATCCAGAAACTAGACCTACCAATCTTTATGTACCTTAGATTTTATCTTTGAAATAGAACTTTTATATTAGATAGAATCCAAGGTAAGAGAAAACTCAGCGAAAAATGAAATTCTGATGGAGGCATCTAATTCAGGAGATCAAAATATATAAAGAATGATAGGTTTAGTTTCTGGCTCTGAATTATTTTTCTGTGTGGCAGTCACACAAAATCTAATATTAAAAAAAACAACGATAAAATGAAATTCTGATAGCGGCATAAAAATCAAGAGGTCAAAATATAAAAATTGGTAGGTCTGGTTTGTGGGTCTGAACTTTTTTTTTTGCGGGGCCGTGTAATCTTGGACTTCATTCTTCAATATCCCAATCCCTAGCAAGTGCAAGACGTGACATGACACTCTGTGACTTCAGGTCAACTCTGGGGCTGCTACATGTAAACCCTATTCTCTTAATATTCTCTTTACCATTGTTTCACTCATCCTAGCTGTATCTCTTCCAACCGACTTCTTGCCTGCAAAGCATTAATATATCCGTCAGCAAGACACCAGGCGACAAGAAGCGGTAATCTCGTTCATTTTTGCACCTGCATATCCCAGATCCTCTTCGAAATGAGAACTCACCAGATTCACGAAGGCATTCGACGGCTCACAGTGGAAATAAACCCTTTTTTTGGACAAAAGTCTGCCTACAAGTCAAATCTTAATCAATTTTGATCTACCTTGGCTTAAAATGAAGGTTATTGGCTACACTTTCCGAGTGTACTGCCTAAATTGCAAACCCCGATTTTCTAACCTCAAAAAATGTGTCAAATATGAGAGTAATGACTTTTTTCTATTTCTACAAGTCAAATCTTAATCAATTTTGATCTACCTTGGCTTAAAATGTAGGTTATTGGCTACATTTTCAGAGTATACTGCCTAAATTTCAAAAACCCTACAAATAAAAGAGGTTTGTCAATTATTAAAATGAAAAAATGTATACTATAAATGACAAAACTTGAATCTTTTTTTATTGACAATAATTGTGGAAATATATCGAAGACACTAATTAAATATTAGTATATCTATCTAACATCGAATATCTATTTAAAAGATCCAATCGAATATGTTATTGTTATTAATTATCTTGATGATATATTGGAGAGGTTAACTAGATATTGATAATACCATTAGTCTGCCAATTTTATTATTATAGATTAAAGTGCAAGTTTTATCACATTAAGCAGGGATCTGAATAATTACATTTTATAAGTGAATAATATATTCTAATTTTGTGCAAATATCAAAAATTATGAATGCGATATTATTCTCGCTTTTCACTAAATGTAATTATTAACTATATTCTAATTTTGTGCAAATATCAAAAATTATGAATGCGATATTATTCTCGCTTTTCACTAAATGTAATTATTAACTATATCTATAAAATTGTTAATATTGACATTGTATTGATTTATAGAAAAAGATTTGAAAAAAAGAATCTTTAAATTTAAATTTTAAATTGTTTTATATCAATTAAACATTATTACAAAAAAGAAATACAAAATCAAGAAAAAAAAGTTATACATCTACATTTGATGAAAATCAGTTAAAGATGATACAGAAAAAATTTATCAATTTGACTTCTAGAAATAGAAAGCAGTGATTACTCTCATATTTGATACATTCTTTGAGGTTAGAAAATCGTGGTTTGCAATTTAGGCAGTATACTCTGAAGGTGTCGCCAATAACCTACAGTTTAAGCCAAGGTAGATCAAAATTGATTAAGATTTGAGTTGTAGGCAGATTTTTGTCCAAAAAACGCTTCTTTTTTCCACTGTGCGGCTCTATATATATACAGTGCATCTTGAAACAGTTTATTATGAATGATTAACTGTAAACACTATTGATGAGCTAGTCTAACAGCTTCAACAAAGATAAGACATCCACAGCCACTTGAATAAATTTGTCAACAAATGATATTAAGTATAAAATCGTCTGAGTTTTAGGTATTTTAAAATCTACTACAATATTACGGATGGATCAAATTTTTTGCCACTTAGTGTAGTTTATAGGATGCGTAAAAAATATTCAAGCGAGGTTTACTCTTACTTTCGTGGAATTACCTCTGCGCCAAGAGAAAATGAATATGAATTTAACAATTTTTAAGCAAGTTTTGGAATCGTCAGACAGAATTGTCTAAATTGTTTTTAAAATTTTACTTCCTTTATTATTATTGAAGATACAAAAAAAAATTAAAAATATGAGAGATTTCAAGAAACTGCCAAAAAGATATTTTTTAATATAGTCGTAGATCATTCTAATGTGAATCCGCAACTGTTTTTTTTACATTTTGAAAATGAAATTTTACAAAATTACAAGGGTGTCAATGTACTTCTTGTATGCAACGTCTTCTGCCCTAGTTGGTTAAGCTAGTTTGTTCTACAAGAAAATACCAATAATCGCATCTTAATATCCTTTTTTATTTTAAGGATATTCTACTTTAAAATTACCATAGAAAATTACAATCAGTTTCAAGTGAAACCCAGTTTAGTTGATAATGATTGATTGATTGATTGATTGATTTTCCAGCGTAAGGTGGGCATTGCTGCCAATTCCGGGCATCCATGGAGGTTCATTCCAACACGCGGCTTGGTCGTCCGTCGAACACGCCCAACGGACGGCCAAACTGCGTGCCGGAACCAAATCTCGGATGTCTTATATACCGTCGGATCGGCTGCATACGCCGGGTTGGACATTAGACATGCTTGTTGTCAACAGTGAGAACCGCATGGGATGGGAATATAGAATGGGAAGTGTAGGTGTTTGTGAGATGCTTCTTTTAAGTTTCCATGCTTGTATTAAGTTTCCATCTGTCATCATCGATTAGGGTGTGCAGGTGTTTGAGAGATGCTTCTTTTCAGTTTCCATCTATCATCATCTCCTTATCTATCTTCTTCTCAGTTTTCTTTTTCTTCTGTTTAAGAATCTGGTAGCTTTCATTTTTTTTATTTATTAACCGTTCCACAAGTAAATATCCATTTACAGTGGAGTTGCTGGGGAGGGCCCTATCTCGAGGTAACAATTTTTTTTTGTGCGTTATGAGAAAAAAGAGGTCCGAAGGTATAGTTTGCTCACCCTGTATGTCGTTTCTTTGAGACAATCGGTTTCAATTTCCGCCTTCCAAATTAATAATAAAATATTATTTTTTGAATCAATAAATTGAGGTGATAAAAATTAAGATGGTCAAGATCAGATAGAGAGATAGCATAGAATAATATCAATTATGTCAGATAAAGCAAGCTAACCATTATACTCTTCGTCGATTTACTGCGCTTTTTATATAATTGTTGCACATCCTATAGGCTACTCTTTGCAGTTTTTTTGTTTAATATTGGTTTTAGACATTTTAAGTTTAACTAACTAAAAAACTTAAACTAACTTAAAAAAATAATTAAATTAAAAATATAATAACTTTTCTATTTATTGATAAATTTTGCTCAAACATAATAAGATTCTTCCTCAAGCTAGGAGTAACTTGCTGTCCAAATTTCAATAAATCGGAGTTTTCGTTCTTAAGTTATCGTGCTTACACGAAACGTGACGGACGGACGGACAGTCGGGCGGACGGACAGACGGACGGACGGACGGACATTTGAAAGTTGTTCAGAATTCGATCACCAACACAGTGATATGAAATTTGTTTGTCTACGTGCAATATTACCGGTTTTAGAAATGTGCCGATCGAATGCAATATACTCTTCGTTTTGTATTTGCGAAGAGTATAATAAAGAAAATAAATTTATAGTTTATCTGTCTTTCTGCAGCGTCTTCTGATTGCTGTTTTGTTTTATTTCCTCTCCTTTTCTTTCTTGGGTTGAGTTGATTTTGTCCATTTAAAAACTTTCCACAGTATACAATTACTTTAGGTCACAACACAGCTATATTGCTTTGTAAACATATGTGCCTCATTTTGACACTGACCATGCTATTATTTATTGCCCGTGAACCACTTAAGAAGTATCTTGTTGGGTCGCCTAGGGTGTACGTAGGGACACTGCACTTTACTTGAGCTTGTTTGTTTTATTTGATAGATTTTCTAACAATATTAATTAGAAAACCTTGTAATTATTAATTCCATATGATCTTTGTTTTTCTATTGAGGTGCTTCATTTCACGCAGAATTTCTTAATCTATCGGTGGCTGAAATTTTTTCGAGTTTAACGTTATTATACCGCTTTCTTACCGCTTTTAAGAGAGCATCTTAAAAACACGTCTATTCACAGCGACACTTAACTCACTTCCCTAAACCCAGTTTAGTTGATAATGATAAATAATAATTCAATAATAAAAAACGTAACGGGGTGAGTGACAAACACCATTTAATAATGCGTAAGTGGTTTCTTATGTTTTCTATGTCTTTGAATATTTCCGCGCTACAAAAGATTCTTTCAGGCCTACTTTAAACAACTCCTTATTTTGTTTTCAATCAGAAAAATACTCGAAAAGTGAGGGTAGTAATAAAATAATACCCTGCAGCTTGCAGCCTCAATAAGCCCCAATTCCGTGCTCAGGCGACCACTAAAGTGAAAATTGCACTCCACTAAAATAATATTTATTCGTCTTTTTGGTCGGCCACTAAAAAATGCACCCCAAGTCTGACTGGGTGCATTATTTGACTCCCCTCTGAGAACGATCCCGCTTGGAAGTCAGTCAAACCTCCTAAAAGAAACATCGGCCGTGTACGGTGCATACTAATCCAGAACTTGCATGAGACTGGTTATTTATTATTAACATTTTTTATACAAAGTTTCTTTTATATTTCGGCGCTAAGCTGAGAAATGTGGATATTATGCTGCCACTGTCAAATTTATGAAGTAAATTATTCAGAAAACACATTTTATATATAAAGCAGGAGCAGTTGAAACTGAAAGAATTTATTTCCTTAGTCTTCCTGCAATTTACATGTAGGGCTATTTGTTGGTTTTTCCGGAGAAATGTTGGTAATAAATATCGTTACTCATTTGTTTTCTAAATCATTAATTCGCATAGTAGTCGAGTGCAATTAGGTTTCTACCTCGGAACTCAGTTATAATGAATGGAGTTACCCTTTAAAAATTGCCGTTTTTTACTTAGGGATGGTTCCCACCCCCTCTAAAGGGGTGGGCAAAAAAGTAAAATAATAACCACCGAATCTGATATAGAATCATACTGAAACATATTCTTTATAGGATTTTGCAAACAGCGAAAAAAAAACTATCTATGAGAACTAAAAGAAAAACTATATGTAAAAAATATTAATAAAATCTTTACATTTTTTCGATAACCTGACTTCTGGTTATGCTAGCAAATCAAAATCCTAAAATAAATGTGTCCAATTTCTTATTTGACATTCTCATTATAACACTAGCATCCAACATAGTCCCCTACGGCTAAGCAGATTAAACTAGCATCTACATGACCCCCTACTGTATGAAGATTCAGTTAAAAATGAGAACAAAGGCCTAAAATGAAATTCATTTACCTACCTAGTCTTAAAAATTTTTTCATTCTAATGGATTACATTTTCATAAAATCTCTCAGTCAGTTTCTTGATGCTTAGCCTTTGAAACGTTTTTCGCCCTTATTCCGAGCTCATCAGAAAGGCACAAAGCCACTCATAATGATGTTTCATGCAAAACCAAGGCAATATCCATGAATAAGTATTAAATATTTATATTTGACATTGACATAAAAAACAACAGATCTTCACCTATCTATTAACTAACTAGTATTGGAGCCTATGTACTCTATGCATGTTTAAAAGTGAATTATTTATTATTTGATGGCTTATAGTAATGAAACGTATTCTTTATAGGATTTTGCAAACAGCGAAAAAAAAACTATATGTCAAATATAAATATTTAATACTTATTCATGGATATTGCCTCACTTTTAAGTCTCCACAAACCCGTCACTTATACTTGTTATGTTCTATAATTTGTAGCAATACATTCATATTACTGTAATTTTCCTTCATGGACAGCATGGGCGTTGGGCGATTGGAATCGATGGCAATTTATTTGCATTGTGGAGTAGCATAGCCTTTAGACTAAGTTTCGAGACGTCAATAAAAAGTCTCCAGTCGCTAGGACCATGGGGAATGCGTAAAGCACTCATTAAACCACCAATGTCCTTGCAGACAACCAAGTCATTTTCCATTTTGAAAAAAGGTATAAAATCTTTTTTACGACTTCGATACATGGAAACTTTAACATTTCCTTGTAGTAAATTCCATTGTTGTAAAGGAGATACCGAAAGCTCTGCTTTCGCCTTGGGCAGATCAAAGTCTCTTATAAGATCACTTAATTCGCGGTGTTTAATTTTGTGTGGTTCATCACCGGACACTTCGGCAGAGAAATCGGGATCTTCTGATGTTGATGGCTGGACTAAGTCGTCATCTACATTATCATCCGATTGTTCGTCAGAATCAAGACTGTATTCTTGTGGTGGAATAGGAATAGGTGGTTCATCAGTATGGTGCCCATTTTTCTTCTTCATCTCCAATTGTACAACCAAAATACAACTGGTACGCCTTCTTAATTTTGAGAGTAAAATGTTTGTGATGCGCAGAAGTCACTTCACTACAAAGTTGTTAGGTGTATTTATACAATCTCGTGGCATATTTTCAAAATAGCACTATTTACTTTCGAAAATGAACGCGTCATGCACAAGGTACATGTACAACTACCTCAGAATGAATATTACTTTTAGTGACAAATAAAGAGGTAGGTAGTTAGCACGGTCAGTATAGTATATCTATTGTTCGTAGAATTCTAATTCTACCTGTTATTTATGATAGGACCGCCCATAAACTAGGGTTTATACCTTTGTTACATTTTATTATCTGTATTGAGAAAAACAGAGCCAACTTAAACTTTTGCTTTTTATATTGTTATTTAACATGACGAAGTTAATAAGAATTTGCTATTTTTATACATGTAGGCTGTCGGCTAGTGAATTATCAATGCCATTGGGGCATTACACTTGATAACTAAATACATGCTTTGTTGAATTTTGTTTATATTCCAAGATTTTATTTAAAAAATGTAAGAAATATAATTATATGCAAATGCAACTTCCTGGAACTGAAGTAAAAGCTCTATAACAATAGAAACAAATGAAAATGTATTAGCAGAAAATACTAGTAATTATTCAAACTTTTACAAAATACTTGTTGTTTCACTTGTTGACAGCATTTCGTAGCTTGGCTGGACACTTTTACAACTCATAATGCTATAAGTTTGGTATACAAGTATACACTTCTAAACCGGCTATAACTGATAACTGGTAGTTTATACGATAAAACTGTTACAGCTTTTTTTGTTTAAAGTTTTATTTAGAACAAAAAAGATTCGGTACAAATATTGATAGGATGGCCCTATCAAAAGATTTGATCGATAACTTTCGATGATGTCTGAGGTGATCGCCATCTTGGATGTATGACGTATAGGCCGTCTGCCACAAAATCAAGCCAAACACCTGGTAAGGTATAAGGAAGTCATAAGGAATGTGCTAGAATTGGTCCCATCAATTCATCATGAAATTTCCCTCGGAGTGTTTCAATAAGTACGCCCCCCAACTAATGTTATTAATCTTTAAAAATTGAAAAATGGTAAATTTTTTGTTTTTTGATGCCCTAAGAGTATAAATTAAAAACATCGTCATTTTGTTACTGTAATTAGCCACTAATTTTAAAATATCTCAAATACTGTTTTTCATTAGTTTCAGCATGACCTTGATGCTCAATTTCTTTTGTACGCTTATAAAGCACTTGCTTCAGAAAAAGGGCACTTTAAACCAAATTCAAGAAAAAATAAAAATGTTGGCTTTCAAAATAGATATCCGAAAATGAAGTATCTATAGTAATATTTATTTTGAAAATGTATCCTCCTGTATTCCCTTTTGATGCATGTATATATTTAAAGAGGGATACCTATCACTTCCCATTTTATACAGGTTATATATAACGACATTTAAATTTAAATACCCAGTCAGAAAAGCAGCTAACATTTACGCAAGGCAATTCCGAACGGAATAGCTGTCATATTAATCCGAAGGTTCGGGAACTTTGGATTAAGATACTAAGGACGAACCCACATCAACCATGTCATTGAGTTGTCGATAAAATCTTCATTTTTAATATCTTGTCTCACCTATGAGTTTACTTGCTAATGCGTTATCTCAAATTAAGCGATTCCGTATATTGTACGGAATCGCACGAAATAATATTTTTCTGAAGAAGTTTAATTCTGTGCGATTGCCGTTTTTCCTCTTTGGTTTAGAACTAATTAGAGACCTAGTAATAATTTCTCCATTGAACTTAATTCCTTTCTGCCGCAAAGTGTGAACTTTAGAAAATGCCGCACCGAAGAGACATAGATGTCGAAACACGTGCCTGTGGATGTTCTAAAGTTTTGTGTTACTGCTATATCGGTAAGTGCTTTTGTTTTGATTATCTTTGAGTTTCATTGAGCAGGATAATTTAAATTAAAAACAACATTATGATAACAGTTGTACTGTTCATAATGGGCATATTTTCCTTTTTATAATTGTTATAAGAAGGATATATGTTTTAAATTTATCTGTGATAAGTATTTTGTAAAAGTTAGAATAATTACTAGTATTTTCTGGTAATATATTTTCATTTGTTTCTAAATTAGTATTTATTTCAATATTTTTATTAATTTAATTGTAATGTATTGCATGTAAAATGTTTTTAGCTTAATACTCTTCATCCGAAAGTTTATCGATACCAAAAGATTGGCCATTAGTTTCGCATAAGTCTTCATCGTCTCCACAAATACAAAGTTCAGTGCATAAAATATTCTGGGATTTACATTTACAGAATATAGCACATTTCCCTTTTACACGCGAACACCGAATTAATTTTAAAATGGTTTCAGGTGCACAACAGGAACATAGTAATTATTATCTTTCATTTCCAATTCGTAATCGGAATGGGTTGGTAGATTAGGGTGCTGCTGGTCAGCAAGACGCCGTTCCATAACCTGGTAATGCGCTCAACGAATAAAAGGAGATAGTGACGCTTTTGTAGGAGGCTGATTTTCACTTTGTGTCTCGTGCTTGGAGAACATCCAGCAACGAAGCTCCCCAATGCCTGAAATCTTCATCCCTGGTATATTGTTTACCTTACAAGTAAATTTTTCAATGATAGTTTCCGCTTCGTTCCCGAGTTCTTCAATGGATCCAAGTTTCCCAAGAACATAAAAATGTCATTATCTTCCAAAGCGATAGTTTTCCCTTCTTTGCAAGGGAACCTGTGACATCACATCCTAACAGAGCATGCAGACCTAGTAATCCTAGCCCTAATGCGGTGCAAATCCTGCCAACGTCAAGCATTCTTCGAAAATTTCATACAGCAGTGACAAACATGCTTGAACACATAAAAGATATTGACCACCATATTGCTAGGAGAAATACGTCTGTGTCTGGCGAATATATTGTTACTCATTACCACCCCCTAATGCCTGGCGAGTGATACGCCCATGACTACTAATAGCTGCCAATGGTTATGCAACCAGTAATACACCCTTCTGGAAGTCTGTAGATAGCTCTAGAGTTCTATATTGTTCTGGAATTGGAAATTTCTGGATGGATCTAGAGGCAGTTTTACGATATATAAGGCGAAATCGACGGCGGAGGAGGAGAAGTTTTACTAAAGTGAAGTTGGGGTACCGATAAGTAAGGTTAAATATCAAGTAAATAAAGTGTTAGTGGTTTACCCCTTAAAATTATTTTGAACCCACGGACTCATACAGGGTGTTTCCTAAGAGGCGGAAACACGTAATATTTGATAACAGAAGCATAATTTTAACAAGAGGATATTTGAAGAAGTGTTTGAGAAGACTGGGACAGTATTCTCGGAGTTAGTGTTAACATAGGGAGGACTAATTTACTGGACACTGTTCGAGGATTATTTTCAAACAGAAAAATAGTGTTAAGTGCATTTTTGAGACGTTTTTGTAACATTTTATTAGGACATTAGCGATGGTAATTAAATCCTTTAAACTAAGAAGAGATAAAGACTCTGAACAAGACTTTTTCATGTAGTTAATTAAATGCATTTTCATGAACTTTCTAGAACTTTTCTATTTGGACAGTAGGTGGATAGTGACAAAGACTTTAAATAAAAGACTTTCGTGCTGTTTTGCGATTTTTTTGGACAATTCCATTACCGATATTGACGTGATTATTACATTTTGTTGATTTTTATTATATGCCGGTAAATTATTTATTTGTTTTATTATTCATTCCCTTCTCTCGCCGTTTTTAAGGTGAGCTTGGGCCAAGACATCTTCATTCCTCTAAAAATTTGGGGGTGATGCGTGTGGTGTTCAGAATGACGACTTTCTGTATTATGTTGAACAGATTTGGATCCAGTCAAGCTTTCTTTGATGGAAATATGTTCTTAGAGTTTTAATCTGACTGTTGTGCAAGTTACGAATATCACAGATTCCCATTCCTCCCTCTGCACGGGGCAGCGAAAGGCGTGCTATAATTCTGCGCAGGTGCGTCTCCTGTACTTTGTACGCATAGTTCTAATTTTGCGCTGTATTTTCTCGATATTTGTATCGCACCACGAGATAACTCCAAATGAATAGGTCAAGATGGGTATTGCATAGGTGTTAATTGCATTCACCAAATTGTTGCTGCCTAAGTCGGTTTGGCATATTTCTTCAAGCCTGGAGATGAATTATATAATCAGTGCTATGTGTTTCACTCTTCTTGACTGTTGCATTCCAAGATATTTATACATGTCACTTTCCTCCATTGGTTCAATTTCTTGTTCTTCTTCGGTGGCGAATCATTTCTAACAACCCCCCCCCCCCCCTTTACTTTCATCGTCTTATATTTGCCTAGCTTATTATTATTATTAACATAATTTTCTTCTATTGAGTGCATTTCTTAATAGCTTCAGTTAGTTTTTAAACATGTGTTTGAATCTCTCTAAATTATTTATTTTCTGCGATTAAGGCCACTCACGACGCCAGGACAACACACAACCTGTACATTCTTCCGGATCTTTTCTGTATCGTAAAGTGGAGTTCATACTTTATTATTATTTTCGTTTAATTATCGTTTCATGTCTTTGAATACAGTTACGCTTCGATATTCTACAATGTGTTCAAATGGAAAACCACGTCACAATAACGAGAAGGCAGGATCATTTCATTGAAACGTCCACAAAGTTAAAACAGATATTCAAGTACTGTGTAAGTAATTACTTTAATTTTACGTATGTAGTTCTTGATTGGTTTAACAGTAAACGTGATTGGCTGGCTATTAGTTGAACTGGTTAATAGGGATTAGCGCAATCTCCATTGGGGTATATTCTAACAGAATTGTGTACTAAAGCATTAACCATTTAACTGCCCCAATTAAATCTACCAGTAAACTATAATTTTACGTACATTCTAATTAGGATTACAACTTTTATATTTGGTTGTTAAATAACATAGATATGTATTTATAGTTGGGCGTACTCGCCAGGTGTCAAATAATATTCAGTTAAATCAAAATATCAATCAATTGAAGACGTTTATTTGACTACTTTACATATACAAATACATTTCTAGCAGGCATTGTTATTACCTATAAATAATATACACAAGTAAATAAAGATGAATTGTACAATGTGAAACAAATTAATAAACAGACAAGTAAAAAATAAGGATACCATGATAAATGAAAAGCGCCTTGAGGCGTACTACGTAAGTTACATAGCATGTTACATAACAGTCATGAGGGTAGTCATAAATTCTTCAGTTATATAAAAACAAAACTTCAAGATATGGTTTCTAATGACAGTTTTAAATTTGTGAAAATTTTGTTGTTTTATATTTTCGGGTAGTTCAAGTTTAATGAGTTTTTAATTGATTTTGTTAAGCGTTATTTAGGAGGTTTTAACAGATTGGCCGATCTTGTGTTATGGTTATGTAGCTCAGATGGAGTTACATACAAATTCTTGTTTTTATGAATCTCTAAAAGAGAGTAGTAAATATATAGAAAAGGAATGGGCATTATACCATATTTAATAAATAGTGGTTGACAGTGTTCCCTGAAATCTGCTCTTGCTATGATTCTTATAGACTCTTTCTGTTGTCGAAATATTTTTGCAGCGCTGCTCGAGTGCCCCCAGAGTATTACCCCATAGCTTATGTGGGAGTGGATTAGTGAATAGCATACTGAGAGCAAAGTGCGTAGTTGTAGAACTGTTCTTTATCTTCGTAGAAGAAATAAATAGCTTGATAGCTGATTGCTCCAACTTAAAATATCATCGATAACTATACCGAATAAACTGACACTATCTCCCTTCGTTACGTCATATCTAGTAGAAAAAATTAGTCTTTGTGTTTTGTCACGATTTAGTTTGAGTGCATTAGCATTATACCAAAGTTCCGCTCGACTTTCAGTTGCATCAATGATATTTGTAGAGCGTTAATATTTTTGGCGCTATCTGTAAGAGTTGCGTCATCAGCAAATTAACTATACTGCTAGGGAATAAGTAATAAAATAAATAATTTACTTAAATTATAAACAATAGAGGTCCCAGCACAGGTCCCTGAGGCACATCAATTATATCAGAAAAAATGAAATTCAGAGGTCCAAGATCTGCGAACACATTTGAGAGAACGAACATAGAATAAACTGGGACTCGGAAAAAATTTTAACAAAAGAGGCAGATAGCGAAAAAAGAAAAATTAAAGAATCCGCGATAATGTTATTGAATGAGGATCGAGGTGTGTCGAATTGTTCCGTAGATGTCTGTATAACTTGGTTGCCAATGTTAGAAGTAGAACTTCGCAAACTTAACATTGTATAAATATTTTAAAAAACTGTTAACTGTGTCAACAGCTCTATGTAAATAGTAAGTATCTATGGATATTGAATATAACAAACAGTATTAGATCTATGTATTTATCGTGCACAGCAAGAAAGATTTTTCAAAAAATCCTTGAAAAAGGAAACAAATTAGAATTCCGAAACGTCGGCGAAATATTTAATTTCATATTTTTTTACTTATTTGTGTTGTTTATTTAAAAAGAAAAGCAACCTCTAACTGATCCTTTGACGTAAAAGTCACAGGCGTAGAGGTTATTTACCAGTAACATAACACTAGTTAATTGTGAGCACTGCTTAAAAAATACATGTGGCAGCAAGTCCCAAAGAATTGGAAAAAAATATTAGGTGATATTTGATAAAAGCTCTATAAAATTATCTGATATTTCGTATCGATTCCCACTAGAACAAATTAGATCGGCTAAATCTTTTTCAAGAAACCCCAAAATTCCCTTTTTTGCAGTATTTTTGTTTAAGCAAAAAAAAGCGGCTAAACCGAATTCAATGAAATCTCTTTCAGATCATATTGAAAATAGTGCGCTTCGATTGGCACAACGAAATCGATATAATTTTATATTAAAAAATGATACACATGTTAAAGGATTCCTATTCACAGTTTGCGCTAAAACGCTTATTTCTCGAGATATTTGAGAAAAATATATTCTCAATAATTGCCTCCTCCAAAATAATGAGCATGTGTGAAAACTGTTAACAGTTCTGTAATTTTTTGCTACCGAATTATTACGTTGGATGATAGAGACGACCATCGGTATGCAAAAATTATCTACTGTTTGCGTGAGATATTTTCTTACAAGTATTAACGGTATACCTATGCACAAGTCAATGTGCATATAACAAACAAGAAGAAATTTATCTTTCATTTGAATAGTATTATACCAGATTATCTATTTCTTAATACCTTATTATATAAACAATGCGTGCTAGCCTGACTAGGAAGTCATAACAACTTAAAATAAATTATCCGGCTTATTCAAAACGCATCTCAGAATACAGGAAGTTAAAACCGATCTTAGATCTCGGATTATTTCTTTAATGTGAAAGAAATTTATATATTTAACCACAAAAAACGTGTTTTTCGACACTTCATTTACTAAATCTTTATGGACGTTTTGCCTCGTGGCCATATCACAACAACTTATTTTTAAATTAAATTAAAAGCAGCTATTATTCAAATTGCTTGTCTGCTTCCGCTGCCCACAATAGCGAACTAACTGCCGTTGATTGAGCTGCATTTTGTACAGGATATATGTTATACGTTCCAGCCCGACCTATTTTTAAACTTATATTGGTCAGAAAAAAGGTAATACTAAGGAACAGTGAATTATATCCAGAGCGTTTCATCAATCTCTAAACTAGAGACGCTCGAGACCGACACTCCATATTATACGGCACATAAAGAACTCAAAGCTATCGACCGAGCTAATATAAGGGGAGATCGGGGCATGTTTTATTTTTTACAATTTATTAAATAATAAATATAATGTATTACTTAATAGATAAAACATCATTACTCTTATATAAAGTATGTTCTGGCATCAGTGAACTAAGAAATAAACGGAAGCACACCTCTTTTATTACGATTTCTACCTCTTGTAATATATTTACGCAAACCACCCCTAACTACAACGTCACACCCAGGAAATAGATAAACAGAGCCGTACTTTGAATTCATCTATCAATGTCATTAAGTGTCTGCCAAAAACACGATTTTTAAATCTCTAGTATTATTTTGTTCATTCTGTAGTACTCTTGTCAGCAGTAATTATACCGTCTTTGATATTTTGATGGCCGGATGTTATGAACTTTTTTTATGTGCACTAAACAAATGGAGGCAATTATACACATGTTGCTGATTTAAAAAATACAAGGTGTTCAAAGTTTGATTTTAGAAACTATCCTCTGACAAATCGATTGTGTAAAATAGTTGTTTTGGTCCCCAGTCCCCAAGTAACAGACAAAAAATACTCGTTAAGTCAAGAATAGTCAAGAATATCTTTATACGGGTTGATTCACATAAAACTCACGGTTTTATGATCTACAATCTCGTTTGTAGCACTCAATACTTAAGTGAGAAACTTGATCTGTCTAACTTGATATGTCTAGACAAGTTAATGTGATTTACACAAACTTCTCCAAGGCATTCGACAAAATTGATCACAGTGTTCTACTATCAAAGATTACCACATTTGTTTATCATTGGATCTAGTAAACTTAATTAAAACTTATTTGCAAAATAGATACCAATATGGTCAACATCGTGGTTGCAGGTCCATCGAATTCCTGCAGAAATCCGATGTTCCCTAAGGGTCTATACTGGATCCACTTCTCTTTAACTTGTATGTGGACGATATTACGTTCGATCTTGATGCCGAAACGTTAATTCATTCAGATGACTTAAAAATATTTTTCGAAATAATATCAATCGAAGACTGTAACAGATTGCAAAATAATGTAAATAAACTTCATGACTGGTGCATTATTAATAAACTGCCATTGAATGCACATAAACGTATACATTTCGTTTACTAGAAAGCATAACATATTTCTCTATGATTATAATCTTCATGGTGTCATATTGCACAGACCAAGCTCTTTTAAAGACTTAAGAGTTCACTTTGATTCTAAACTTAATTTTATAAAACATGTGAAGTCAGTAGTAGCTGGCACCATTGCAATTATAGGATTTCTCACAAAGAACTTTACATTTGTAAGATCCCGCCTCGAGTATGCCTCAATGGTTTGGGGCCCTACTTACAACGTTTGTATCTTCCAACTCGAACAAATACTACGTAGCCTTCTCATATCGGCCACGTATATAATTTACGGTTATTATCCACAAATCGGGTTCCCCACGAAATATTGCTTAATTGCTTTAATGTTTGAGAACTGGACAAAAGGAGACTAGCTGCCTATGTAACATTTTTGTGTAAAATATTAAATAATCACCTTTATTGCATCAGACTCTCCAATCAAATCATATACAAAGTACTGGAATGTCCTCAAGAAATAGCAACCTCTTTCGTCTTCCCACTGTCAAAATAAATATTCTTATGTCATCACCGCTATATCAAATGTACCTTAACTACACAAACCTGGAAAGTCATCTTGATACATTTTGCACTAACCCATCGCAAATAAAGAAATATGTTTTTAATTTAAACGAATGTTCATCTTAAAGACTGTCATGTTTTCACTTCTGTTTTTTTTTTCTTGTTTTTAACTTCTCTTTTTTTTACCATGCTCACATATTACTCTGAAATAAGTTTATATGTCTACTGTATGTATAATTTTGTTAATATCTGATATGTTTTTGTATTTTAATTGATTTGTAATTGTAGTTTTCCTCTTTTTATCCTGTAATTTGGCCGTGTGCCTGTTGGATATCATAATAAATAAATAAATAAATAAATAAATAAGAAACAGGCAGTATTCGTGGTAACGAAAAAACATGTTCAAATTCTGTTAAAGCCAGTTTCAAATGTTGCCAATGACAATGGCGACTGCGGCGTCGCGATGCCCGAAATAACTTTTTCGATGACAGTAACCTTGAATAGCGGTGCATGTGATGAAGCATTGCATTTAACCAACTTTTGTAATACGAACAATTTTCGAAAACCAGCGGATTTCGAGATATTTGAACTTCAATATAATTCTTGCTAGTTTTTCGATGCCATTAGCATTGATGAATAGAACGATATTGTTATTAACATTAAGAGAATTATGTTTACTTTTTATAATCATGTATTATGTCTTGTTTATGTTCAACCTTAACTTATTATCAGTTAACAATTAGTACATTCAACTGAATTTACTAATTACTGAATGAGACATAATATCATTTACATCGTCACCTACTATATATCACAAAGTGTCATCCGCAAACATCTAGATATTGCACTTATTGACATATTTAACAATATCGTTTATATATAATATAAATAGGTTCAGACCTAATATATATTGTCAATTGCCTATATCGCATATCGTCCTGTGATAAAATAATTGCATTTAGGAAGTACTTCAGAGGAACCCTTTAAACTGCCCAAGATTAAGAATTCTTTTCATGTAGAACCGATAAACATCGATAAGTGACACAGACAATAGAGGAATCTATTAACATTGCCGGTTTACAAGGAGTTGATGACGGAAATGTTGATTTTGACACGTAGGATATTGGTCAGGTGGGTACATAACTACCACCTGGGTAAACAAGATGTTTGGCAAATACTATCTGATGAGAGCATGGCAGAAGGCTCAGGTCTTACTTGGTTTTAAAAAGCAAATTGCCGACAAAAGGCTATGTCGGTTTTTTTTAATAAATATTGATTTTGTCCCTAAAAGCATAAAAAGTTTTTATATATATTTGACGCTGTACCGTTTTACACCTCTTGATGGTTAAGTGTAAATGTAATTACAAAAGTAACGCTTTGAAATATAATTGACCTTATCAACAGAGAGCGAGGGACATTAGTATTATGTTGAATTGGTACACATAAGTTTCTAATTAGTTTTGTAATATATTAAATTTATAGTTTGATAGTGTCAATACATCCAGAGATTATATTCTTGTTGTGCAAATTAATGTTTTCTTACTAAGTTCAGAAGGTTCAGATCTTATATAAAAAACTGCTACCTAAAAAATCACTACTTCCACGTCCAGATATCCCATCCAAGTCGCTTTAGATGAAATCATCTTAGTATTATTGCTCATAAAATTTAAATAATATGGTATTTGAAATCGTCCTCGTCCAGTTTGTAATGGGGAAGCTGATGTCCAAAAATGTTTTTAAAACTTTCTTCTCATACACTCACTAGAACACAATTTTATTTTGATAACCCCTCTTATAATGGAGTGGAGATGTTGGAGGCAGTGGTGGGGGTGGCAGATGTCAAAGAAAATTGACACCTTGACTTCTATTATGTACGCTAAATCTCAAGTTTCTGGACTCTACTCTAGCTTGCTTTACGTATTTGCTCCTATTTATCCTTATTTACCCCCCGACACTTCAACGGAATCGTCTCAAAATATAATCTAGTTCCATAAGTTGTTATAATATATACGTGTACCAAATTACAATTGAAAATCTTAATTGTATCTTATTAACCCCTTTAATAATGAAGTGGTGGTGGGATGTTAAATGTAATAAACAAATTATGCCTTGGTTTCTAGAAGACACACCAAGATGGTGCGTCAATACTTTATTCCATAAATGTTCATCAGTGCTTGAACGAACATTTTCCAATGCGCTGGATAGGAAGAATTAGTCCTTTTGAACTCTGGCCTCCTAGGTCACCCGATATTACACCATTAGATTTTTATTTCTGGGGAACAGTGAAGAATACCGTTTACAAAACAAGGCCCAGAAATAGAGAAGAACTTTGTGCTAAAATAAGACGAGACTGTCGCGAAATCAGCATTCCAGAGCTGAGAAGAATAGCCAAACATAATCGTAAATGAATTGAGAAATGTATTCAAATTGAAAGAGAATTAGTTGAGAAAGGCTACATCCGATAATTAATTAAAATTTTCAGTTAAATAAATGTAATGAGTAATTATTTCAAAAACTGATCGTTACTTTAAACTTGTTTTTTTTTTACTTATTTCAGTTACCAAAAGTTAATTGTTTGTTTTATTTTCTCCTAAAATGTATTTTTTGTCAAATAGACACTTGTTCGATATTTTTTTTACAATTCTATGGCATCTTATTAAATTGAAAACCAAAATTGTAACCGTGTGTGGACGGTGCGGGAAAATATTGAAAAAACTAAAAATGCGGATTTCATAATGAAATTTGGTGTTGGGGTCCAAAATTAGATTCTGAACAACTTTTTCTAATAAGTTCTTTCGATATCTTCAACGCGAAGCAAAATGTCGGCAATGGGCCCCATTTGCAGGGCTGCCGTTGTCTCAGTTTGTTACTTAAATTTAAGTTGGTCGTCTCGAAATGTACGTCTTATATAGGACTACAATTGTAACAAAGCTCAAATCTGAATTTCAAAAAATTACGAAAATATCCGGGTGTCTTCATTTGAAATGAGACACTTTGTATATATTTTTGCACTTTACATGATTTTATTTAGATTCAAACGAATTACAAATCTAAATTCATGAACAAAGAAAATTAGCTCCTAATTCATTTGTTCCAGAATAATGTGAAGTATATTAGAATAAACGGGCGAAATTTTAATTTCTGGGGCACAATTACACTTTTCAAAGCAGATGGAAACAATTGGGAAATCAAAACATAATTGAATTTCATAAAAACAATTTCATTTTACTAAATCTAATTAGCATCTACAAAATATTTCCTTTCTGGAATGCCGCGCCGTGAGATTTGTTTATTAATTACAAAACATGCCAGCTTTCGGTTTTGAGATAAGTTATATTTGTCCATCAAAGAATAACAGCGTCTATACATCAAATTAATAATAATTAACCAGTAACAGAGACTGCCTTATATTTTCATTAAAAGTATATAATAAATGTGATTAAAACATTCAAAAAGTGCCATTAAATCGACCAAGTAGGTGTGAAATTGAAGCCTTGAACTTTTTAATCATGATTAGATCCCGGAGTGTTTTGAATCTCCATTAAGATTACATGAATTAGCCGGACGAAATTATTTTATTCGAGAAATTGGTAAATCCGTATGTAAATCGAGTACTGATATAATCTATATAATGAACTGTATTAATAGAGTTTTACACTGTAAATGGTTTAATTATGAACTGCTCTAAAATCAATGATTATGGCTTTGCCTATATAGTTGGTTATACGAACTTCAAATGTTTCCCAACTAATTTGAAAATCGATAATTAAGACTTCACGCACATACAGATTTGAACCAGTACATTAATATAATCGTGTTCATATTAACTCTATCCTACAGTGTGATATTTCATTAAAGTATAAACCCTATAGGGGAGTAAAACTAAAGTTTCGAGGGAATTGTCTCTCTGTAGCAATTTTTTTGCTGGAACTTGGTGAAGACATTTCAAGAAGTGTAGGAAAAAGTTTTGGAATAAATGCGTGTGGTGGTGAGCTTTTGTTTAAACAAAAGAATGTTCAAAATTGTGTTTTTTCGCAGTTTTTTTATATATCTGCTTGTATAATGGGCCAATCAAACTAAGCAGAAGGATATCGTTTTTTAGAAGTAATTCCCACTAGAAAAGAACACTAGGGTCATATTCAATAAATATCAATTTTCAAACCAGTGCATCCAACAAAGTGCTGCGCTGCTCTTGGCGCTGCTCTCATCGCAGCTCTCATCACAGCTCCAACAAATCGCACCTTAAAGACTGGTACCATTTGCAGATTGCTAATCAGATTTTTAATAGTACCCTACCGAATTTCATAATTATCTGTTAATTATCATACATAATTATTTAAGACCGTTTCGGTATATCATTTCTCTCGTTCTCGGCGTCTACTGGATACATAATAATAATTAAAATTATGATAAGAGAACAATAAATTTCTTTGTCTAACTCACTCGAAGCCATAAACGAAATAATGGATTAGTCTACAATTTTTAGCGTCTTGTCACTACATACTTGCCAACAAAATGTGTTTTCGAGAAAATCTCTTGTGAAAAAAATTTACCAGTGAAATAATATTATACGCATAGTACTGACTGGATAAAACAATTTACCAGGTGTGTATCTTTAATTACTTCCACATCCACGTAGTGGATTGGAAGTATAGTAAAATCGTAAAAAAAATTCAAACATTTTTTTCTTAAAATAGGTTTAGAATGTCATGAAACGTCGAGATTTTAAATTTGAGTAAAAAAAAAATTTCTGTCGGTCTGTCGGTCCACTTATCTGTCGATCTGTCTGTAACTCTTTTCTCCGCATGTTTTCTCCAGAAAGGTTTAAGATATTAACTTAAAATTATGTACACTTATACAGGGTGATTCACGTAGGCCATTCATTAGAAGTTTTTCAACTTGCAGTTGGATTAGAAACTTGAAATTTGGTATACAGCCATAATCGATCATGCCCGTTCTATCTAAAATATTTTCAGTCCTCCAACTATACAGGGTGTGCCAAAAATTGGTACCAACTTTATTATTTTAAATGGAAACCTATATTTTTCTTTACATGGTTCGATTGGTCTTCTAATTCTGAGTTTAGAGAACCTAAGTTATGTTAAATTATCTCTTACAATTTTTGACATATGTCCAATTTTTTGAAAAAAATTGCCGCTGTAGTAGTTTACGAACAAATTTGTATCTCGCAAACCTTTCAAAATTATGAAACCAAATTTGTAAGTTAGTTAGCTGGAAGTCCAGGCTAACTTTTGATGTCACATCGGTGGTCCCATTTTGTACCATATGGGCGCAGTCGATTTTCAAATGTCGCAATCAAAAAATGTCAAAAAGTCAATTTTTTCAAATGGCACCTACTATTTTTTTTCACACCATTCGAAAGAAAATTGAATTTTAGGGTGAGTTACTTAAGCATTCCCAATACCTAACTTCACCCCATATCGAGTTATTCAATAAAAATCAAGAAATACCTTATCTTGCCGAGAGATTCCTTACTTCATCAAGTATGCCATGGAAACAAATGACAGTTGTAATAATTTTTAAAGAAAAATATGGATTCTTATTTAATTACACACAACACCAACAAATTATTATTAACGAACAAGAACAATGTTGACGAAATTCTGTCAGTGAAAACGGTGCACACATTGAGCATTTGTATTGAAATAATTATTTTGTTAATCTGTTTATTTGTTGTTATTTTGTTGTTATTATTTATTATTGCAATGCGATTTTTGAATAAAAATTAAAATGAAATGATTGTTTCCAAAGCCTACTACCCTTGAGAAAAAAAAACAATATTTTTTTCAAAAAATGCCAATAACTCAAAAACGACTATAGATAGACATACACAATGTTAATAAAAGTGGCCCTAAAATTCAATTTTGCATTAATTTCTGGCGTCTAAAATGGTAGGCGCAAAGATGTGCTACGCAATCTGTTGAAAGTAGAATAATAGAATATTTGAACAAAAATATGGTGGTCACATTGAACATTTACGTCAGAATTTCGTCAACATTGTTCTTGTTCGTTAATAATAATTTGTTGGTGTTGTGTGTAATTAAATAAGAATCCATATTTTTCTTTAAAAATTATTACAACTGTCTTTTATTTCCATGGCATACTTGATGAAGTAAGGAATCTCTCGGCAAGATAAGGTATTTCTTGATTTTTATTGAATAACTCGATATGGGGTGAAGTTAGGTATAGGGAATGCTTAAGTAACTCATCCTAAAATTCAATTTTCTTTCGAATGGTGTGAAGAAACGTAGTAGGTGCCATTTGAAAAAATTGACTTTTTGACAATTTTTGATTGCGACGTTTGAAAATCGACTGCGCCCATATGGTACAAAATGGGACCACCGATGGGACATCAAAAGTTAGCCTGGACTTCCAGCTAACTGCTTCACAAATTTGGTTTCATAATTTTGAAAGGTTTGCGAGATACAAATTTGTTCGTAAACTACTACAGCGGCAATTTTTTTCAAAAAATTGGACAAATGTCAAAAATTGTAATAGATAAGTTAACATAACTTAGGTTCTCTAAACTCAGAATTAGAAGACCAATCGAACCATGTAAAGAAAAATATAGGTTTCCATTTAAAATAAGAAAGTTGGTACCAATTTTTGGCACACCCTGTATAGTTGGAGAACTGAAAATATTTTATATAGAACGGGCATGATTGATTATGGCTGCATACCAAATTTCAAGTTTCTAATCCAACTCCAAGTTGAAAAACTTCTAATGAATGGCCTACGTGAATCACCCTGTATGTTATAACGAGATCTGAAACTGGATTGCTTTTTGAAGATATCCGGTGGAGGGTTGGGGGGTAAATAGGGGTACATAGGGGGAAATATTTAAAAACAGCTGATGAGAGTACAGAAACTTGAAATTTGATGTATGTACTACAAGTCAAGGCCTCAAAATTTGTTATCATATTTTTCATCCCACCACCACCCCCACCCCATTCCATTATTAAAGGGGATGACAAAATGAAATTGAGATATTCAATTGAAATTTGGTACACGCTTACATTTAAATGCAATCAGGAACTAGATTATATTTTGGGATTATTCTGAATGGTTGGGGGTTAAATAGGGGTAAATAAGTAAAGCAAGCTGGTAAGAATGCAGAAACTTGAAATTCGGTGTATGTACTAGAAGCCAAGGCCTCAGATTTTTTATAATATTTTTCAACCCCCCCACAGCTCCTACTCCATTATTGAAGTGGTTGGTAAAATAAAATTGAGATATTCACTTGAAATTTGGTACACGTATGTATTATAACGACATCTGGAACTAGATTATATTTTAAGATGATTTGATTGAAGGGTTGGGGGTTAAATAGGGACAAATAAGGGAAAATGAGTAAAGCAAGTTGGTAAAAGTACAGTAACTTGAAATTCGGTGTATGCACTAGAAGCCAAAGCCTCAATAATATTTTTCAACCCCCCACCACCCCTACTCCAGTATTAAAAGGGTCGATAGAATAAAATTGAGATATTCACTTGAAATTTGGTACACGTATGTATCATAACGACATCAGGAACTAGATTATATTTTGGGATGATTCCATTGAAGGGTTGGGGGTTATTTAGGGATAAATAGGGGAATATAAGTAAAGCAAGTTGGTAAGAGTACAGAAACTTGAAATTCGGTGTATGTACTAGAAGCCAAAGTCTCAGATTTTTTTCTAATATTTTTCAACCCCCCGCTACCCCTACTCCATTATTAAAGGGGTTGATAAAATAAAATTGAGATATTCATTTGAAATTTGGTACACGTATGTATTATAACGGATCTGGAATTAGATTATATTTGATTGATTCAGTTGAAGGGTTGGGGTTTAAATAGGGGTAAACAGGGCAAAACAAGTAAAGCAAGCTGGTAAGAGTACAGAAACTTGAAATTCGCTGTTTGTACTAGAAGGGAGATCTCAGATTATTTGTAATATTTTTCAACGCCCCCACCACCCCTACACCATTATTAAAGGGGTTGATAAAATAAAATTGAGATATTCGCTTGAAATTTGGTACACGTATGTATTATAACGACATATGGAACTAGATTATATTTTCAGATGATTCCGTTGAAGGGTTGGGGGTTAATGCAAAAATAATATGGCGAACTTCTACGTACGAAAAAATGTGAAAAAGTTGGTTTTTCTCGTTTACATGCGAGTGTAACTTTTTCATCGAAAAAAAATTCAAACAATACCTATAGGCATTTAAAATACCTACAACGTGGCGCCCGCTGAATGAAAATCCGATTGTTAGATTTCTCGGAAATTAAAAGAAAACATTGCAAATCTCAGCGATGTGCCAAATGTTTTGGAAACTACATACTCTAAAGGTAAAATAAAATAGGACATCAACATTATGGTACAACAATATGGTACTTAGGTTATGCGAGACACCAGCAAACAGTGAAATACCCATCATATGGTTTATTAACTTATTATTATTATTTTGTTACAAGTTTGTTTTTTTAAACCATAGTTTTGTCAAAATGAAACGTTTAAGAGGACCGGTAGTTCAGAATTTTCCATTAATTTTATCATTGTCGGTGAACCACTGGAAAAGTGATTTACACCCCTCCCCCCTAAGAAAACGCCACTGTCTAAAATAATATATACACATTTTTTGAACACAAAATAATAATAGGCATGTTTTGCCAGAAAAGTATGACGCTATTTGAGTTTTGAATATGAGATTTCACAACCGCTAAGTCATACTTTGAACCGAAGTTTCTATATCCCCCTGTATAGCTAGATCGGTCCAATTGAACAAAATGCTATATTTTGATAGCTCCAACAACATATTAAAATTTCAAGAAATTCTGTCGGTGTTTGAAAACCCCTTAGTGGTGTGAGATGTCCTTTAAAGAATTACTTATAAAAACACACCGAACTTTAATGTAGATAAAATATATGCTTCAAATGAAATGCAACAATTAACGAGTCTTTACACGTTGACACTGACTGACTTGACAGAAAATGTACAGTTCCGCTATCAGCTGGTTTTTCACTTTTTGCTGGAGTCACCGCCGTTAAAACAAACACGACTATTCTTTCCGTGGTTTGACTTATACAGTCCATTTTTTATGTATTTTATCCTAAATTATAGTATTGCCATCGATACTACATGTGGGTGCAAAATTTCAAGGCAGTTGATCAATTGAAAGTGGTTCAAAAATTGGTTTTCAAGATTTGAACTAAACTGGCTGACACCTGACTGACAAACGTATGAAATTAAATGAAAAGTTGAAGTATTCAATATTTTCCATGCGCCATGTTCCACTTACGACTATACGTTGAAATTTTTAGTTGAATTGGCTAAGATAGACTCCTAGATTGGCTAAGTTTTGTTTAAGCTTCCAATATTAACATAAAATATTCTAAAATTATAATTGTGTATTTATTTGAAGTACGGTGTTGGCTTCATTTGCATTTTCAGTCATAAAGAGCGACGAATCTTATTATATAAATAATTATTTGCATTTAAAAGTAATTGACAGTTGAAAAGCAAACAAAATGAAATGCGATATGATTCAGATCTAAGGGAAATTCAACCTAAATTAATATTTTCCTACCAAAGTGTTCGCCCCTTCAAATCTTTTTTATTATAATAGGCTGGTAATATTCCTCGGACCTAATACGGTTGTGTTCTCTTCTCTCAGCGTAATAACGCTTGAAATGATGTAATTAAAACTTTTTCTTATACTTCTTTACTTGAAAGAAATGTATTTGAAAATTTTAAACAAAGAGGAAAATCGCAGGACAAACTTAATGAACCAATATTTTTATGTAGCCTTTTAATTAATACAGTTGCTGGAATTATTTACAACTTTATAAAAGCAAAATATTTAAATTCTTCATACTTTATTCCGTTTCGGTCAGCTAGACTAAATCACACACAGCGTGATTTATTAAGAAATGGAAATTTGCCGTTTTACATTTTTTGATGATGATAAATAAAAATTTAGAAACTTATTTTAAAAATGGAGGCTTAATTTTTTGTCCTATAGAACTATTGGCAAAATATATCTCCGTCAAACAAGACGAGTAACATTATATTTTGACATTTATTAAACAAGTTTTTAATAATAGGAATGATCATTTCCAGCACGAGATAAACATTTCGCGTGACGTGATGCCTGATTTTTTATTGGTTCTTTTGAAATCTCAACAAATCTAAATGATCTCCTTTACTTAAATTTTCGCGAATAAACTTTCGGATGTACCACTCGAGATAAGTCAGAATATGTAATACGGGCAAAATATTACATTTCTCTTTGGATGCTAATGTTTAAATGAAAATTTTCCACGTTGGAGGTTTGGTTGTGCAAGGTTCTTTGTCCAACCAGTAATCCAGAATTCAGTCCTATGGAGTTCTCAAGATGACCAGATGTGAAAGCAATAGTTTATAAAATAAGAATTAATTCGAAGAGGAGCCTGTAAAAAATCCCCGCCACCCGAAAACCCATAGAAAAGTACATCGGGATAGATGATGGGCAATTCAATGCAATTCAATTCAATTTATTTATGAGTTAAGATGTATCTCGTTACAAGGAGATAGGCACCTAAATTGGGCAATATGTCTTGTGTCCAGTGTTACAATAAACTAAACAAAATATGCATTTTGGAAAGAAGACAGAAATTGTATACATTAATTGTTGATAGAAAAATGGCAGACTATTAGTATTTAACCTATTTTCATAAATATTTACAGATTGTTCCGAATATACTCTCTGACCAGTGCCACAATTGTTTTTTAAATTAATTGTGGATCTTATACTTGCTGGAAGTTTGTTATAGAATTTTGGTCCGGTAAAAGATACGAAATGTTGGCAAATACTTTTTGTGCAAAGTTTTTGTTGATTGAAGCAGTTTGTTATTGTTCTTGTCTGGTATGAATGGTTGACATACTATTTCTCGTTCATAGTGTGAATAAAAATACAACTTTGTACTGTTTATATCTTTTTAATATTTAGCAAATTACTTTCATTATATAGGTTTGTTGTGGAATATATTTTCGGTTTTTTCAACATTACTTTTATAATTTTGTTTTGAGTTGTTTCTAAATATTTTAATGTGGAGTCATAGATTCCCCCCTATTACTATAGCATATCTTAAAATAGATTCTACCAAAGCGTTGTATATCATAATTAATTGTTTGATGCTTAATACATGTCTAATATTATAAAATACAGGGATTACTGTTTGTAATTTTGATGTTATAAAGTCTACATGATGTTTCCACTTTAAATGCTGGTGTATAATAGCTCCTAAGTACTTTATTTTTTCGACAGAAACAATACGGTTTCTGCAGGAGGAGTTATTGTATGTTTGCGATTATTTGTATGTAATGTTATGTACTTTTGAGGATTGCATCCAGCTTTTGATGGAGAGAAGGAAATAAACTTAGTTTTTTGATGATTTAAAGTTAAGATCAAGCCATTTCAGTACTGTACTAAGCCCAGTTGAACTCTGATTACTAGCTGATTTCCAGTCTTTATTGTTGAACAGAAGCACCGTGTCATCTGCGTAAGATATTATTTTCAAGTTGTTATTATTTAACCTTGAGATGCTATTCATAGACATTAAAAATAAAATTGGGCCCAGTACTGTACCTTGTGGTACACCTATTTCAACTGTGCCTGGTTCACTAAGAGTATTATTAATTTTAACAAATTGTTTCCTATTTTGTAGGTAATTTTTAATCATCTCTAATGCAAGGCCCCTGATTCCAATTTTACCAAGTCTTTCAATCAGTATACTATGAGATACCGTATCAAAGGCCTCAGGGAGATCTAAAAATACAGCTATAGATTTTTTGTCTTCATTCATGCTATTATTTATAAAATTAATTCAAGCAATTATTTTGGAGTATAGTTAAGGCTTGTTCCGTGATATTCTTTTTACATGGTTTTTATACGTTTTCATATAGCACTCGATATTCCTATTATGCACTTAAAATTTCATATTATTAACTTTTTCCGTTCTCGAGTTAGTACCTGTTGCAAAAACAGTGCGTCCATTTGTGATGTCACTATACGCAAGTGACGTAAGAAAAATGGCTTTCTGGGATCTTTCAAATTTAACCTGAAAGGTCGAAAAACATGGAATTTTCAAACCCTGGTAACTAAATAAATACGTCAAGTGGAAGCTCGTTCTATGTCTCTATGGAAAGGGGAAGGTCGGCGATGAATCTTCATAAATTGCAGGGTCAAGATCGAAAATTCGTTCCGACAGGAGCGAGAAAAAAATGGTAATTTTTTGACAATTCACCAAATCTTACTACCCTACTGTCAAGAAGTACGTAACACAAACAATACTTCGAAAACACCTATAATTGTAACAACTAAAGAGCAGTCAACTGAGATTGCCTAGTCTATGCGTATAGTGACGTAACACCTGGCTACGCCCCATTTTCGCGAGGTGGAGGTTTGTAATTGTTTTTAGGATACTAAACGTGCGAATAAGATTCTGATTTTTTGGAAATCAATTATTTTATACTTGCACTTTCGATTTATGAAATTTAAAAAAATGCCGAACAAGCTTATTAAACAGTACACAAAGACTATCGATAGTTAAAATAAAACTTTTGTTAAATTATGGTTCTGTGTGTATTTGCCTCTGCTAATTAATTACAAAAGCAAATATCCCGAAAGAGGATAGAGATATCGAAACTAAACAAGAGTAACTCTTTTATGTAGTAATTCTACATGCCAAGAGAATAAGCCTCCATTTATAAAGTAAGCATTATATAAGTAGCGATCTCTACCAACGTTAAAATTAGTTCCAAGTTGTTATTTGTAGTACCAAAAAACGTAAGTTGTCAAATTTCAAGTTGATACTATAAGAACTGTATAGTATTTATGCACTATGATGTATACATTAACCAGTAAGACACACACTCCACATTTACTGCAGATTATTTATTGATTTACATTTTGTAATTAATTATCTGCCGCTTTCACAATGTATTAAATTTTTCAGATTTGTGTATATCAACATCATACATTTTTCTTGAACTAAACCGTCTATTGATTTCACATTGTAATAAAGCAAAGTATAGCATATTATACAATTTTCTAAATAAACCTTTCTTATCTTTATATGTGTAGGATATTTTTTATGTTTTAGTAATTTATATAATTTTGTTTCAATGACAGGTTAGTTGTTTCTGGTGGTAATCGATTAATAACAATTAAATATACTATGCTATTGTAAATCATCCGATTATTTTGATCAACTATCAGAAATATAAATTAATTCTTGAATATATTCTCAATGGGAAAATAAATATTAGAAGTATAAAAAATAAATAGCGATAAAATCGTAAAAAAAACAAAATTATGTATATTAGGCCCAATCGACATATTTTGGTTTTTAGTATCTCAAGTCTAGAGATTTTTCATTGTAACTAAATCATCCAGTATATTTTTTATCACCATTTTTTAAATTTCCTAACACGCTGCAAAGTAAGTTTAATTATTATATTAGAATTTATGTGACAATGTGGGGGACCATTACACCTAGTATTTTTGACAGTCATTTATGGCTGAATACTAAATAATATATGCGTTTTCATCAGTATGCGTCTTTATTATGAGCAATTACGTGGGCTTTGTGTACGGTAAATGAGTGACACGTAAAAAATGAATATGTAGGAAAGAGTGGTGTAATGAAGAAATTATTTCTAATGATTATTTATAGGCTGCCCATTATATCGGGGCCCTCGATGATATCTCGCTTAAAATTAGTCGCGCAAAAACAGAAATACATAGAATACATGTTTACGAAAATTGCGCCGATTTTTATATAGATGTAATATTGCGTGAATCCATTTGAAAACCATGACCTACTTTAAGAATTATGACGAAATATAATAATAATAATAATAATAATGCATTTATTTTCCAATAAAAACACATATTATTTACAGTATTAGAACAAATCGATTTTTTCAAAAATAAATTGTAAATTTGTTAACAATTAATGGAAAAAGTGACATAAGTTCAGTTCGACTATTAAATAGTCGTATGTTCTTCCATTTAGCACTAATCGACTTAGATCTTTTTCTGCCACTCATCAAATAAGGAATATATAATAATATGGCTTACACATTCCGCATTTTTGAGCTTTCTTTCCTCTCACTTAGATGAAAGTAATTTGTTGTGTCGCTGTTTTACGATTTATCAAAAATTAGTAAAGTGTAATGAATTTCAATCGAATACTCATTATATAAGCATGGTTGTTCCCCAAGGATCAATATCAGGCCCTTTATTATTTCTATTTACATTAACGATTTAGCAAATTATGGTCAACATAGCGTTACCACGATGTATGCATGCTATGGCACTATTTCGGGATGACCTACATGCATGGTGCCAGAGATATAAGCTAATATTGAATGATGAAAAACCGTTTTCATAAGATCTAATTTTAAAAGATCTACTTGAGAGTTACATATAGAATTTACTTGTATATAATTTAATGAATCCTACTTTGCAGTTAAACAATAGAATAGAAATTTTCGAATCTATTTATTTATTTATAGTTAATAAAAATTACAAATGTTATAATTTCAATACTATAATTTAAAATTCCACACTATCACTCGAAAATATCTATTAGTTAATTGCAAATAATTTCACTATTCTTACAATAATCATTAATAAATACCACAGAAACTAAACATTAATTTTTAGGAGTATACCTAGATGACCCTGAATTGGAATTATCACTGCGAAGCTTTGATATCAAAAATTTCATCGATAGTTTATTTATTTCGAAATATTAGAGCGTATTTAAGTAGAGAACAGTTAATTAATTTGTACTATGCTCAAATTGATACACGTTTAAGGTATGGTGTTTGTTTCTGGGGGAATTCCACATTATCATCTAACGTATTTATTGCACAAAAACGCATTTTGCGATGTATTGCCGACGTACCGAGTGTTTATTCTTGTAAAAATATATTTAAAGATTTTAAAATTTTAACCTTACCTAGCCTGTATATTTTTGAAATATGTAAGTATATATGTTTTTAAGAATAAGAATAATTTTATTTTAAATAAAGATTGTCATAATGTTAATACAAGGCAAAAGAATAGGTTGCACGAACCTTGTGCCAGACTTAATATGACTAGTAAATCCCCAAGATTTATAGGACCTAAAATGTTTAACCGACTGCCAGATGAAATAAAATGTAGTAAGACCGAGCATTTCTTTAGGAAAAAGTTAAAATTATTTTTGTTGGACAAATGTTACTATTCTGTACTAGAATTTTTTGTCTCTTAGTTTGTAAGGACTATATGACCATTCCTATACAATATTCTGTATTGTCAAAAAGGAAAATAAACTATTATTATTATTATTAATTAACATGGTTTAGAAAATCTTTCACAGAATAAAATGCACTAGCCACAATGTTTTTAGAGTTGACAACAATTTTCTTACCTTTACAATATTTTTTATATTTACACTTAATTTATTATATTATACTGATTCATAAAGTGTGGATTAGATTTGTTTAATTCTAATCTATGCATATCGTACTCCAAATCAGAGGCGTGGCGTGTGGAATAATTGTGAAGTATATTCTGTGGATTGAATATATCTATATTTATTCTTTACAAATAGTAATATCTCAAAAATATACAGACTAGGCAGAGTTAAAACTTTATTTTGGAGGATGTTTTACAAGATATTCATTTCGAACATGGAACGTATAGCTCTTTTTTGTTGTAATACAAATACTCACTATGCTCGCAGAAGCTGAATATACCCAAAGAATAATTCCTATTACAGACATAGTTGTCTAAATCACTTGTGCAAAGAATTGACAACAGTAAACCCAAAACACTACCTTGTGGTATGCCAATATCGACAGAGAGTTCCTCATATTTAGCTCCAAGAAAATCTACAAACTGTTTTTTTTTGTTTAGGTATGATTTAAGAGTTGATTACACAAACGTCGTATATCATAACATTCAATAATTTTCGAAAGAATATCATGATTCACGAGGTCAAGCGCTTTCGAGAGATCTATGAATAATGCGATTACCTTTCGTCCCTGAGCTAAATCTTTATATATAAAATGCAAAATACGATGTTGAACGATATTCTCTAAATCTATGTTGATTTGGAGATAAAAATGTTGCCAGATTCTAAAAAGGTTTTTATGCGCTTAGACAATAAGTTTTCAAATATCTTGGAAAATACAGATAATATTCCTATGGGTTTGAAATTACATTTATTTGCTGGTACCTGCGAGATTTCAAAACTCACTGCAATATGTATTATTTTATTTAGTGTTTATAAAACCACGAGAAAAAAACCGCTGCCTTTGCACTCTAATATATGGAATTATTGGTCATTGAATTTTAATAATATTTGGGGCAGATGTCATAGAAAAGTTTGAGGCGTTGGTTTCTACCATATACGTTAAAAATGAAGTTTATAGTTTACCCTACTTGTTTCCCCTATTCACAAACTACCACTACCACCTCCCACCACTTCAATGGAATCATCTCATCAGAAGTCATTACAATACATACGTGTACTAACTTTCAAGTGAATATCTTGATTTTATTTTATCAATCCCATTAATAATGGAGCAGAGGTGGTGGGGTTTGAAAAATATTAGAAAGAAACCTGAGGCCCTAGTTTCTAGTATATGCACCAAGTCACAAATTTCAATACTCTTACCAGCTTGACTTACTTATTTTCCCCTATTTACTCTTATTTAACCCCCAACCCTTCAAAGGAATCTTCACAAAATATAATCTAGTTCCAGACGTCGTTATAATACATACGCCTACCAGATTTCAAGTGAATATCTCAATTTTATTTTATCAACCCCTCTAATAGTGGAGTAGGGGTGGTGGTGGTGGAGGTTTGAGAAATATTATAAATGAGATGTTGGTTTCTAATGTGAAAATTGAAAAATGTTATAAAAAAATTTGAGGCTTTGGCTCCTAGTACATACACCGAATTTCAAGTTACCGTACTCTTACCAACTTGCTTTACTTATTATCCCCTATTTGCTCCTATTTAACCCCCAACCCTTCAACGGAATAATCTCAAAATATATTCTGGTTCCAGATGTTGTTATAATACATACGTGTACCAAATTTCAAATTAATATTTTAATTTTATTTTATCAATCCCTTTAATAATGGAGTAAAGGTGGTGGGGGGGTTGAAAAATATTATAAATAATCTGGGACCTTGGCTTCTAGTACATACCGCGAATTTCAAGTTTCTATACTCTTCCCTTACCAGCTTACCAGCTTACCAGCTTTACTTATATTACCCTATTTACCCCTATTTAACCCCCAACCCTTCATCAGAATAATCCCAAATTATAATCTAGTCCTGATTTCATTATATTATATGCGTGTACGAAATTTCAAGTATATATCAAAATTTTATTTTAATAATGTAGTGGAGGTGGTGGTGGGGGGGATGAAATATATTATAAAAAATTTTGAGTGCTTGGCTTGTAGTACATACATCAAATTTCAAGTCTCTGTACTCTTACCAACTGGTTTTACATATTTACCCCTATTTACCCCCAACCCTTCACCGGATATCTTCAAAAAACAGTCAGTCAGACCGACCGAGAGACAAACCGACAGACAGACAGATTTTTTTTTTTCGCTCTGATTTAAAATCTCGACATTTCATGACATTCTCACCTATTTCAAGAAAAGAAAATTTTGATTTTTTTTTACGATTACTATACTTCCAATCCACTACGTGGATGTGGAAGTAACTAACTTCATTCGTTTAAAGAAATTTTAAGAACAATGCGTTTTATAATGTGCATGAATTTCTAAATAGATATTTTGTTTTTTTGTCTGCTATGTTATATTTTTACAGAAACAATATTTATATAATGAGTGTTGTCTTTACAGATATTTATGTTCTTTATTAATTCAGTGGTTCCATCGTTATGTGTTTAATTATAGTTTTCATTAAAAATGCAAGTTTTAAATTAATGATATTTAACTTTAATTGAGTGAGTTAGTAAAATAAATATTGCTATTATTTAAAAAATCCTTTGTATACCGTTTATAGAATGTCGTAAAAATAAATTCTATTGTATAACAATAACGAATGACAGATAAGTTTTGGAATCAACTTGATATTCCAAGAATCACCCTGTATATCAATTTTTAAAACATTAAAACATTTTATTAAAAAAGAGTTCTTTTCCACATTTTTACATAAATCATGAAGTTCAAGACCAACATTTAAAAAAATGTCAATTCATTTAATTGATGCACCAACAAAGATAATTCTGATAGGACAATAGACAGCTGTCGCTGGTTACACGAGTTGAAATGTAGTCCCGCATACAGAACTAACTATGACGTCTGGGTGTGAAGAGTACCTCCTGCCGTCGCTATTATGGCCTATTGTATTCAGCTAGCCCATTACCCATAAAATACCTATTTAATTACTCCCATTCCGTCTAGTTTCTAACAAAATGAGGGTGAAATTGGAGAATTCGAACAATTTCATGACCGTGTGACTCACCGTGCTGCACGTTGCACAATTTCGAATCGATGTATTATTTCAAATAATTAATCTACCCTCTTACAGCATTATGACAGACGGACCCTAAAATACGGCATAATCGCCACCATTAAGTTCAGTTCAATTTCGAACGTTGGAGGCCAATTAAGGGTTTACTAAAAGTTTTTATATATTAAATGACTACCAACTGTTAAGTGTTCAAGGGGCAGTAAATATAATATGTCATTATCTAGCTATATAATATTTTAATACTTGGTGACAATCTTTTTAAGTGTCTCATTATTCATGATTTTTTTGTCATCGTTCACAACATATGGCTAACAGTGTGTATGTTTGTGAATAGGTAGTAATAACACGTGTTTCGGTTATCAGTTTAAGAAATGTTTAACGGTGGATTTGTACAGAAAAACTTGTCTCAATATATTTAGTAGTAATATCACTAATATCAGTGAATCGTTTAAAATTGCCTAAATTGTAGAGTACAATATTTCTTCCAATCGTTTTTTCTACAGCTATGAGAAAAAAACCGCTGCCTGATGAATCACTACTTCCACATCCAAATTTTTCATACAAGTCACTTTCGAGGAAACATCTTGACTAGATTTGCACTCTAGAATGTGGAAATTATTGGTCATAGAATTTTAATATTTGGAGCAGATGTCATAGAAAAGTTTGAGGCGTTGGTTTCTACCATATACGTTAAAAATGAAGTCTTTAGTTGACCCTACTTATTTTCCCCTATTCACACCCTACCACGTCCCACCCTTTCAATGGAATCATGTCAGTCAGATGTCATTACAATACATACGTGTACTAACTTTCAAGTAAATATCTCAATTTTATGTTATAAAACTCATTAATAATGGAGATGGTGGTTTTTGAAATATACTAGAAAGAAATCTGAGGCCTTCGATTCTAGTATATACACCAAATCCCAATTTCTGTACTCTTACCAGCTTGATTTACTTCTTTTCCCCTATTTACTCCTATTTGACTCTCAACCCTTCAACGGAATCATCTCAAAATATAATCTAGTTCTAGATATTGTTATAATACATACGTGTCAACGTGTCCCAAATTTCAAGTGAATATCTCAATTTCATTTTATCACCCCCTTTAATAATGGTTTAAGGGTAGTGAGGGGTTGAAAATTATTACTAAAATCTGAGGCTTGGCCTTCTAGGACGTGCACCGAATTTTAAGTTTCTGTACTTTTACCAGCTTGCTTTACTTATTTCTCCCTATTTACTTCTACTTACCCCCACTCCTTCAACAAAATCATGTCAAAATATAATCTAGTTTAAGATATTGTTATACGTGTAATAAATTTCAAGTGAAAATCTAAATTTAATTTTATCAACTCTTTTAATAAGTGTGTGGGGGATAGAAAATATTATACAAAACCTGACGCCATCGCTTCTAGTATATACACCAAATCCCTAATTTCTATACTCTTACCACCTTGCTTTACTTATTTTCCCCTATCTACCACTATTTAACCCCCAACCCTTCAACGGATTCATCTCAAAATATAATCTAGTTCTAGATGTTATTATAATACATACGTGTACCAAATTTCAAGTGAATATTTCAATTTTATTTTATCAACCCTTTTAATAATGGAGTAGGGGTGACGGGAGGTTGAAAAATATTATAAAAAAATCTGAGGCCTTAGCTTCTAGTACATGCACCGAATTTCAAGTTTCTGTAGGTACTCATACCAGCTTGCCTTCCTTATTCTCCCCCCTTTAACCCTGTTTAACTTCCAACCCTTAAGCGGAAGCTTCTCAAAATATAATCTAGTTCCAGATGTAGTTATAATACATACGTGTAATTTCAAGTGAATATTTCAATTTTACTTTATCAACCCCTTTGATAATGTAGTAGGGTTAGTGAGGGTTGGAAAATATTATAAAAAATCTGAGGCCTTGACTTCTAGTACATGCACCGAATGCACTCATACCAGCTCACTTTACTTATTTTCCCCTATTTAACGCTATTTAGCCCCCAACCCTTCAATGGAAATTTCTCAAAATATAATCTAATTTCAGATGTCGTTATAAGACATACGTGTATTGGGTCCACATCACCTTCTGGACAATACTTTTAGCTCTGATTTGTTAAATTTTCACGAATGTTGCGTTTTTCTCGAAAATATTTTCGGGTTTAAAGGAGTAAGTTCGTTTCTCTGTTTCTTTTTAAATTTTGAGACTAGATTTCATTATTTTGACAGATCGATAGATAACTTTACTGCCCACAGTTTTTATCCCAAACATTTCTTTCTATTTTTCCAAGAAATAAAAGTCATTACGAAAAATCCTGTTTTTTCAAAATTCTCCTGGCTGTAGGTACTTATTCAGAATCATGGTATCCAGCGCCTTCCACCTCAATTTGACGCAATTTGGTCTGTTTTCGTCTCTGGCGCTTGGTCTATTAATGCAACAAACTGATGCGTGTGACTTGATGAGAAAATGGAAAAAATGTGCGCTTTACTTTTGTGTTTCTAACTCCTTTCATTGCAAATCGCATTGCCCCTTATAATTTTATATTCATGTGTTTATGACAAGAAGACATCTTTAAAAATTAATATCAATTGTATTGCCCAATAAATGTTTTCAAATATACCAGCATACCATCATTTAAAAAAAAAGAATTGAAATACAATTAAACATTATTGTTAGTGCATGGGTGACTACATATAACTATTTACAATATTGTTATAATTCGGTACTTGTAGTATAATCAAAGAGTAGAGTACCTGTTAAGTATAATAGTAAATTCATGGAATTTGGTATTTTATTGGGCGTCCCGTGTTATTAGAAATGGTTTGGTTTAATTTCTTATTTCGTTCCCTCGTTATATTTTCTCATTCACAAAATAATTCTGGGTGAAGGGCGGAGCTTAAACTATAATAAATCCAGAGGGAGCTCGCATCAGTGTAACATTTGTTGCAAAATGTGCGTTTGCACGGTTCCGTGCTATACATGTTTTTGCAAAAAGTATTATGTTTCGTGGAAAAACAAAAATAGTACGATACACAGAAAATATGAATGAAGGTTTGTATAGAGTCCTTTTTCTCATGTTTTGATTCAAAATATATTTTTTTTAAATCATAAAATCTCGGAATTTACTGCTAATTAAAACTAATCATTTTAATTAATACCAAATTTTTTCAAAATATTAAAACGATACAAACCTAGATTGATATGTTTTCTTCCATTTTTCGCTTGTACAAATTTCGTAATTGCAATGGTCTAATTATAATCTGTGGGGGACGGTGCGGCATTTTAGACTAATTTATTTCTGATTTTTGGTACAAAACGTAGAACATATTGCATTTGATCGGCACAGACATCGCTCGTAGAGAAAAATAATTCCTATCACTATATTGGTGATCGCACTCAAAATGTCCGTCCGTCCGTCCGCCTGTCTGTCTGTCTGTCCGTCCGTCACATTTCATGTAAGAATGAAAAGTCCGACTGTATTGAAATTTGGACAGTGACTTAGTGCTAGCTAGAAGAAAAACCCTGTTGTTTTTTAATAAGATGGATCAATAAATAAGAAAGTTATTAACATTTTAAACATGTTTATGTCTTGTAGTTAAACAGGAAATGTTTAAAACTGACATTATTTACAACAAATTGCGAAGATTATTCTATAGAATGTGTAACAATGATATAAAAATTACAGTAAATCGGCGAAGAGTATGATGGTTAGCTTGCTTTTTATATCTTTGTTTATCTGCAACTAGCAAAAGAACAAAAACATATATTAAGCATGCACAAGAGATATACTTGATTTTATCTGTTGTCACCTAAGCAAAAGCTATGTCCAAGCATCCATCGTAATCCTTTCTAAGCGCATCTGTGTAAATCTGAGTATTCTGACCTGCGGGATGCAACATTATCTGCATTTTAATTGAAATCTTGTCGGCTAGCGAGGCTTGGTAATACACAATGCTATTGCAAACAGGTAATGCAGATTTTGATATACAGAGACGAATTCGACCCTTCTCAAAAGCTTATCTTAGAAATACAAATATTTTGACACGTAATTTTACATGTAAATTTATTCATAGGCAAAGAAACTGTAAATCATTCCTCAAAAATGGACGTTTTGGACACCCTACCGGACTAATCCTGTGTTTACAGAAATCTATTAGAGATCACAATCTTAATCCTTGTAATAACATTACAGGAAATTCTTATCGCCACCTTGCGGTACATTTTAAAACGGTTAATTTTAAATTGAAGTAACAGTGGAATAGGTAAAGTTTGTAGGAAATTATCACAATGAAATTATGAAGCGTACTAGATTCACTATAATCTCTTTGGTCAATTTGTTAAGTTACAAAAAATAAAAACAACGGAGAGTGACGACAATTGATGATAAGAGAATAATATATGCAGGTAAATGGAACAGTCATTATGTTATTTTTGTAACCTAATTTGTATAATACGTTTTTTATGCGGAAAAACTATTGACACATGTTGCATGTCCCCATAATAGAATTGCATATATATTAGAGATTAAGTATGCTGTTCTTAACATACTTAACACTACTCTTTGAACGATACTCCAGAGCAGGTCAGTAAATTTTGAAAACTTATCGCAGATAAATCAAAATATTAATGAAAAATATTAAACAAATGCAGAAAAATGGTTTTGAATTTTTTTTATGTGTAAGACTACTTTGAGGAATCTTCGCTAAACAATCCTTCTGATATACTAAATGCATTTGACAACTATTTCGGTCAATCTTATAATGACTCCTCATTGGATATCGAGGAACATCACATTGCGGCCGATATTCCGAACCATTGTTAGCATAAACTTTTTCAGTGAAGGTGAGATTATTGGGGCTCTAAAACGAATTAAACCCAAAACTACAACCGGTCTTGATTCCATTCCAGCTTTTCTATTAAAGGATTGCGCTATCATCTTTGCGTATCCTCTAACTTTAATTTTTAAATTAATCTTTAAAAACTGTCTATTTTCTGACATGGAAATATTCCAAAATATGACCCATCTTCAAAAAAGAAAACAAACTGGATATTGAGAACTTCAGACCAATCTCTGTAATTTGTAACTTCTGTAAAGTTTTAGAAATATTGCTGCATGGTAGAATATATCATTCAATTAACACCAAAATCTCTATTAATCAGCACGGATTTATGAAAGGGCGTTCAGCAACAACAAATTTATTCTGTGTAACTCAATATATTTCCGAATCCTTAGATAAACGTGGGCAGACAGATGTCATATATGCCGATTTCTCCAAAGCGTTTGGTAGACTTGATCACCAGTTGTTACTTAATAAATTAGAAAAAATCGGCTTCTCATATTCTTTGCTCCTTTTGTTTAAATCTTGTGTAATGAATAGGAGTCAGTACGTTGCACTAAATCGGTTCAAATCGGTCGAATTTGCTGCCACATCTGGAGTTACCCAGGGATCTATTCTGGGACCCTAGCTTTTTAACATATTTATTAACGACATAGTGAACGAAATTGATTTGCCTCATCGTTTATGCCGACGCGAGGATCTAAAAAATTTCACAGTAATTGATGTAATCGATGACTGTTTTCAACTTCAAACTTGCCTCGACAAAATAAATACTTGGTGCATAGTAATAGTATTTTATGGATCAAGAGCGTTGTATATATTATAACGCTCGGAAGGTAACATGATGCAGCCCTAGGGCCTTTGGCCCGAAAACCAAATATGCTAGGAAGGAAAATCAAAATGGAGTTAAAGGGGATATAAAATACTCTTTTTTGTTTCCATTTTTGATGGCTATTGATATCTATTAGTATATAAAAATAACAATATAATATAGTTACCTCTTGATTTGTTGCACTTTTAACTATTCACAGGCCTATAAAAAATAACTGACTTTAATATAACTTATAAATGCATTATCTTTTAGTTCAAGGTAGACGCGCCAATATTGTTGACCAAATATGGCGGTCTCGGATGATTAGGGGTCGAGCTTGAGCTCTTTGCCCCAATCATCGCTGTAGACCTGGACCGGCCTAGTATGGGGTGGGCGTGCTTTTTTGCCTATGCCCCCCGCAAATGCGGACGGTATTAGCGATGTTAGCAAACCTCACCTGGTCCTGGCTGTTGGACCCTGCCAGCTGGGTCGTTTCTTCTGGCGCTCTTCTGTGTTGGTCTTCTTTCTTCGCTGGCATGTATGGTCAAGGTAGTACTTCGATGCAGAAAAAGTTAGGAATAAAAATATTCACATTTACAAATTCACCAGCATGTTGAAGTTAGCCAAATTTTGACCAATTTTTTATTGTTTCCTAAAAATAAAAAAAGACCCAAATATCTTGAAAATTTAGCTCAAAAATTTTTTTTTCAGTTTATGTATCATATGATTATTGTCTCCAATCATTTAATACTTAAAAAATTGTATTAAAAAAACATCATTAAAAAATTGAATATGCAGCCTTTTTTGGATTTTTTTGGGGGTAACTTAATATGCTGCTAAATTTGTAAATGTGAATATTTTTATTCTTAACTTTTTCTGCATTGAAGTATTACCTTGAGCTAAATTATAATGCATTTATGACTTATATTATAGTCAGCTATTTCTTATGGGCCTGTGAATAGTTAGATGCACAAAAAATAAAGAGATAGCTATATTATATTGTTATTCTTATACACTAATAAATATCAATAGCCCTCAAAAATGGCAACACAAGAGGGTATTTTATATCCTCTTCAAAACCCATTCTAATTTTTCTTTCTAGCTTGTTTGGTTTTCGAGCAATTCAATTTTTTCTATAGACCGCGCGCAAAATATTTCAAATAAACGAAAATTCGCGCGCATTAAAAATACAAATTTGGCCATTTTCGTCAATATCGATTTTCTCGAAAATCATGCCCATATACAAGAAAATTACAAGAGGACTTTTTTTAGGCAATTAATAAAACTTTCTTTTTTATGATGAGCAATTTTTTTATATCTTCAACGGTTCAAAAGTTATCAGTAAAATAAGGCTTTCTTCACCGAAGGGGTGGTATTTTTGGGCGGTTGCACGGCACCCTCACTGCTTCTTGTGGCTTTGTGACGTTTAATCCTCGCACTAACAGTTACGGAAGGAAAATCTCAGATAACATTTTTTGCGAGCTTCTGGTGTATTTTTTACTTTACCAACTAGACTATTAAGTAATCGATGTTATAAATATTTGAACTTGAAATCAGACATAGTTTATCTCCATAGGGGCATGTTCTTCTATAAGTTTATTTAAAATAACTGCATTATCATGAATTGTTTTCAATATCCACTCTCAATTGTTTTTATCCTTTGCAATTCAACAAATGGTCAAGAAGTTACAGACAAATCTAGTTATATGCACAATTTCATTGCGAACAATTTGTTGTTTTTTTTTTATTGAAATAAAAATTATGCAACTGAAGATATTTAAAAAAAAAAGGAGAAAACACAATTTTGAACATTTCTTTTGTTTAAACAAATTTCCACCACTGGCACTAAATGCAAAATTTTTTGCTACACCTTTTTTAATTTTATCTACACGTTTTAGCAAAAGAATTGCTACAGTAAGACAATTCCATTTTAGGTGGTTTGGACTCTTAATTTTACTTCGCTATAGAGATAATTTATAAGTAAGACTACATGAAATAACACATAATCGCATAAACAAATACAACTCCAGCAGAACTTTTACTGAAATTTGCATATTTACTTATAGTAATCCTTTTCAGCAAAAGTTAGAGCAGGGCCAATTCCCTATGTGTTTGTTTACAACTGCTTAGCATAAGTTCATTTCGTATGTTAGTCTATTTACACAAACAGTTTGCTAATTTTGATTATTCTCTTCCGTTCAATATGGAAAATATCCTCCAGTTACAAATTCTGCTAGAATATTTATAGGTTTAAGCCCGGATACACATTTATTAGTGAAAACGTATATATTAAATAAAATATGTTCATTTGTTTTTTAATAACATTTAAATTTATATGACTTCCACTGGATGCTTGTTGATAATAGTTCGTAATGATGTTTTATAGCCGTACTATTTTAATATTTTCTAAAAATCAAAATAAATCAGACGAGAAATGTGTTTACTTTAAATTTTCCATCCTTCATAATTTATACCGGATAATATAAACTGCACAACGAGGTGAGCATAGCGGACTATGTTTAAGAAAGTTCACAGAAGTTCTACTCCTTCAAATTGGGCGATAGTCCGCTAATACGCAACATAACCCAAATCAGACAATGGCAAGTAATTTGTTAAATATTTTAGATCATATCATACAATTTAATTTCATCAATTTCATTATTTAACTTCCTTATTGCTTTGCTTTTGAGTTTTCAGAACTTGAATCGGTATGTACATTAATCATAATTGGATTAATAGGTGGTAATATAGAATATTCATTTTCTTTTTTTTATCACATGAGATACACACTTCCTCCATATATCGCTTTTGCCTATTTCGTCTACTATTGTCTTTATATTCTTTAAGACAGACTCACTCAATTTTGGGGATTGATTATATTGACATAGTCTTATTTTTACATTAGCCCACACCATTTCAATGGGGTTGAAAATGCAATAATATGGAGGCAGACGTAAAATAGTATGATCGTGTGCTTCAAAACTTTTTTCAACGACATATTCCTTTTTAAAATTTTGCGTTCCAATTAGTTCTAATAAAGTCTGTTTTGTGTTTTTTTCTGACATTTCCAAGCCTTTACCTTTCATAAATTCAATGATATCACTTTATCTTGTGTTGGTGTTCGGAATTTTTATGTGTTGCCGCGAATGGTATGACGCATTGTCCATAACAATTACAGAATTTGATGGGATATTTGGTAACAGCTGTTCCTTTGCCCACTTCTCAAATAATTCAGCTGTCAAATCCTCGTGGTAGTCGGCAGAGGATTGCTTGATATTTTTAGCAGGCAACAACAGCGCATTTGGAATAAAACCGTTTTTATTTCCAGCGTGTAGAATTATAATTCTTTTTCCCCTAGAACATGGAGCACTTAAATTACACTTTTTGGTGTTATCAAACCCAACTGTATTGAACTACATATGGGTGTCAAACCATGTTTCGTCAAGATAAATTATATCTCTATTTGCATCTCGGTATTCTTTTATTTTACGCATGTACTCGTGTCGATGATCAACGATGCGTGCTGATTCCATAACTACCATTCGTTTGTCCAATTTTTTGTACCTAAAACCGCAATCTAGCAAAACGTTTCGCAAAGTATCTAAAGATTTATAGTTATAATCTGAATAGTCGCCTAACTTATCCCTAATCATTTCTAATGTGGGCACCTTCTGTTCATTGTAAAAGTCGTTTTTTGATATCAGATGGAAATGAAGAGGGACTAAGTAAGAGCCATATTTTACAAATATGGAAGGAAACATATGGTTGTGATTTTTGTGTAAAGTGTCAGCACGTTGTAGATGTAATCCTAAACCAGCCACATATGCCGGAGCTTCCAGACAATATTCAAAATGATGACATAATGTATATGGAGTTTGTAGCAAAGTTGGAGAACGATGGAACAAAAATAGAAGAGCAGAAAAACGATTTTTGAGCAATAATGCTGACTGGCTGAAAGAAAAATATAACTTATATCATTATGTTGTGGAGGAAAATGATTTACCCAACATTTCTGGATTAGCAGGGAGAAAAAAACTGTCTTTTGACGAAAGCAGTGAAAGATGGAAACGTAGAAAGGCCTAGAAATACCGTCAGGTACATCAGCATCAACGGAAACCTCAATATCATCAGATGATGATGATTTTAGTACATCCAGCTCTAAAAATGATTTAAGTGATGCACAAAGTGACTATTGATACGCAATAAGAATTTTATTTTCTAAAACATGTCATTTAATTTCAGATTTTGCAAATAATAATTTATTTTTTGGTTTTAGTTTTAATTTTGTAATTATATTTTAAATTATTCTATTATATTTTTTCGACTTTTGGTACCATATTTTCATTCGTTTTTGCCAGATACATCCCGAATAAACCCATGAGTTTGCAAACAGAATTTTGCGGTTTCTGGATTTTTTATTAAGTTTTCTTTACTTCCATCCCTTAAAACCACCTTATTTTATAAAGGCAATTTTTTCGTTACTTTTACGTTAACTTGTAGGTTGAATTCTCTGTGAATAATTTTTTTCAGAATTTTACTCAATCATTTCTCATTCCATCCCCCTGGAATCATCCCAATTTCTCGACACATTTTTTAAATTATTTTTTCTGCAGTCTCGAGCTGATCTTGGACGAGTCTCGTGTCAGAATATTGGCCAAAGAAGATATATTTCCATCCACTGTGTGCTCTGAGGAACAGGATTACCTAATAATGTCTCTAGCTTTTACAAATGTATCAGGCAATTGCACGCTGACTACTGTACCAATACTCAATAAACGACAAACACAACTGCTACAAAAAGGTCTGTCTAGGTAATGCTAATTAACGGACCAGTAACAATCAATCCAATTTTTTACTCTAGCTGTACTGTCTGCATAAATAGTGCACTTCGTTTTACTTTAGTATGAACAAGACAGATGTCCATTATATCTTCATCATGGAAGTTTGATAATGTATAAACAACTGCACGCATGTTATTATTTTAACTTATATGACATTCACTGTTCATAAGGAAAAGAAATAAAAAAACTACTGAAGCGGATCCCCGTCACCGCAATGAGTTACTATAATTTTTGAAGCGTAAATAATAGGTAACCCTTAAATGGAACATTTGTCATAATGTGACGAGTTGTATACACTCCCATCCTAACTAATTACCTCATAATGTACAAGGTTCACCCAAATATTCCCTGCATTATGAATAATTGAAATGAACACGCTATAAAATTCCACAATGCCAAAATGTTATGTCAACGATAACATCACATAAAGCTATTATTACATCCGACAAAATATTTAGTTTATTTGAAGTTGCAAGATATATTATTGAATAAAATAACTTGTGCGAGTGTGCCTTGTATTTTACCTATTTGTTTGTTTACGGTTAAAATTAAATAATACTGCGTTTTATTTTATTTTTAATAGTAGGTTTTCTTTTGGTTAGTATCGCTACTATTTGAATTACTTATATGGTAATGGCAGGCAGGTATGTGTAGGTCTACCCGGCATCCAGATGTCTTAGGATTCTTCCGTCTGCGAGCTGTGCGTCTTCAGTAAAGTCCCCGTATCGTCCTCTCTTGAGATGGACGACCGCGCACTTGTCCAACCCGAACTCCATGCGAATGGCTCGCGTGTACTCCTGGACGACCCTTAGAACATTCTGAAGTTCGTGCTCTCCGGAGGCACACAGTTTCAAGTCATCTATATGAAATAGATGAGTGACCTTATGCCTCCGGTTGTTGGGTGGTCCACAATAGTACCCGCGAATTTGGCGGAGTTCAACAGATAACGGCAGCAATGAGACGCAAAAGAGGAGGAGACTCAGAGAGTCTCCTTGGAAAACTCTTCTTCTGAATACCACCTGCTCTGTTGTTATTATTATTCTTATTATTATTATTGTCGGTTTACCCGTTGCCAGTCGCTCCCCACGACTTGTGGGGTTAGTGATCGTAAATTCCTGAATCGTGTGCCCTAAATAGACGAAAGAACTCTAAGGTAACCGCCTTCTGCATTTGGCCTGCCAGCCATTCGACTGATTTCTGACAGGCCGGTATTGTCCTCAGTTCTGACAGCAGCGTAAGCTTCATACCTCCGAGTACACCGATTATTAGAACGACCATCTTGACCGAGTAGCCTGGGTACAGCACTTGGAGCTTGTACTGGAGATCACGGTATTTGGTCCATTTTTCCTCCTCTTTCAAAGTGATGTTTGGCTCAGCAGGTGCCGAGAACTCGATTCCAAACATCACCTTTTTAGGTTTATGGTTTGAGGAGGACTATATCAGGCTTGTTGGCTTGAATCACCCTAACTGTCGAGAACGAGAAGTTCCAATAAATTCGGCACCTCTCGTTCTCGACAACGGACTCGATGATTTTATTTACTTTATTTCTTTATGATTTACGAAACTATTCAGATATTGCCAATGGTTAGCGAGATATACAGATTCAAAAATTGAAGTTCGTGATATGTAAACGTGTATCTGCGCAGGTAAACCACCTCTTGTCTGTAGATCAATGCAGGGCATTGGTATTCGTTCATACCAACACCGTCTGACCGCGTCCATCCCATGCATTATGCTTTCAATAATAGCCCAATTAGACGAATTGTATTTTCCCAATCTGTATACAAAAAACTTAATCTGAGCACCATTTTTTCAATATGGCGGCTAGAATGCATCAGATAGAGATGGGGACTTTTAATATGTTCAATAATATTTATTTTTATGTGAAGCCAGGAAATGTATTTCAGTTCTACTGGAACACTAATAATGTGCTAATTGGATTGCATATTGATATTTTGATATATTTTTCTACACCTATTTAATTATATATGGCAATTATTAGCATTTTTTTGTGAAAAATCGTACCTATAATTCCCTGTAGTGAATCACAAATACACACTCAAAAATCACTGTTTCGGTGATTCAATGATATTTTAAGGCCCCCGTTTTATTGCTGTTTCTTCTGATTCAAGTGCAAAGCAAAACTGTTTTCGCATTTTTTCAGAATCAGAGATTTGGGTATGTTTTTGAAACTGGATTAGTGAATGGTCTCTTCCAGTTTTCCCAGAAGTGTTTAAGTAAGCAAATGGTCTCAGGTCAGCCATTACTTTTATTAGCAAGTAATATGTAAATTAGAATAAGCGTCTGCCAAAATCTGGAAATAAAAAAATGTAGATTCAAATACCGACAAATATTTAAAAATAATGTAAAACGTGTCTGGAATATTCATTTTGTTTCATTTACTACGTCCGAAATATATCGCCTTATACTTTGTCTTCCCTTAAATAAAACCCATCTCTCACATGATGATTGATGCCCTAATGCTCAAAAGCCGTTAAATTTTTCCTATCAGGATATTCGTAGGGCATATCTCAATATTAAAATTAAAAACACGGATGCTAAGATTCCCATCAATAAATAAAGAGGACATCGACAAATCATTATGACTGAATAATTAAGTAACTTATACGTTAATAAAGTGAGCGCTAAACTTATCTACAAACACTACCTATATCTACCGTAATCTCATTTGTTATGTACATATGTATATTTTTTAAATGTTGATTTATTATACCTAGTGAGTTTAATAAAATGATAAGATCGTCTTCCATTATATTAGGCATTATTCATTGCGTCTTCTATTAATATTGAATATGTATCTACACAAATCAGTTATTCATTTTTTAAACAGGTTTTTATAACCCCGTATGAAGGAAATCTAAGATAGGCACCAGACGTAAAAAAGTAGGTATACGTTAGTTAAGTAATGAAAATTTTTTTGAATATAAATTTTGATCCAGCTAAAAAAATTAAATAAGGTAATTAAAAGGTACGATATGAAATTTCACTCACATATTTCATACATTTTAGTGATCTTTTGCAACTTCTCTCGCTTACCGATGAGAAACAATTTAATAGTGAAAAAATCACTCTCAAAGATTTCTTTGTATTTTCACATTTCAGCTTACGCAGGTTCCCGATGTCTGTGTGTGTATTCAAACACTATTTAACGGAGAAAAATAACGTTTGGCTGGTAGTAGACGCCATTATCAACGAAAATACTTGATAAAAAAAAGTGAAAACTAGTGAAACTAGTGAACTCCATATATTTCCTAATTTTATGTTAATAAAATGTGGTTGCTTACATTTTGAAATGACGTGCATGTGCACTAACGTATCACTTAAAAAAAAATCGGTAAAGGAATTTACACAGAACTTCCCTCTTTATTTGGGCGCGGGTCACTCTAAATAATTAATAATTACGAAATGGCATTGAAAATAATAATCGGAATATAGTTATCACTATTATTACAAAGAAGACCTGGTAAGTTTTCGTCAAAAGAATATACAGAGTACTCATCCAACAGCAAAAGTTCAATACTAAGTAACAGATGCCAAATATGGAAGGTTTGCGCAAATACCTTAACAAATGTCTACCATGAATTATTTCTTGGGATGACCACCCTGTATATTTTTCAATAAAAGTATAATAGCATATATCAAATGTTATTGCCATCTGACACATTTTCAATTCCACATTCACGTAGTGGAGTGGAAGTATAATAGTGGTTAAAAAATTTCATTTTTTTTGAAATTTTTCAAAAATGTTGGTTAAAAATTTTCAAAATCTTTTTTCTTCTGAAACAGGTTTAGAATGTCATGAAACGTGAAAATTTTAAATTTCAGCAAAAGAAAAAAATTCCATCTATTCTAGTGGTAAAATTATTTTCCAAAATGGTAAAAAAATTATTCATATATTTTTTTTTTCGAAATAAGTTTGAAATGTCATGAAACGTGGAAATTTTAAATTTGTGCAAAAAAAAATTTCCATCTATTCTATAGAAAGTAGTGAAATACATTAAAGATTTTTTCAATTTTTTTTTTAATTTGTTTGAATATATTTAGAATGCCATGGAAACGTGGAAATTTTAAATTTGAACAAAGAAAAATAAATTCATTTTTTTGAAATTTTTCAAAAATGGTTAAAATATTTTCATTTTTTTTTTTCTTCTGAATTAGGTTTAGAATGTCATGAAACGTGTAAATTTTAAATTTGAACAAAAAAAAAATTTCCATCTATTCTAGTGGTAATTTTTTTTTTCCAAAATGGTAAAAAAATGTTTCAATTTTGTTTCCTCCTAAGTAGGTTTGGAATGTCATGAAGCGTGGAAATTTTAAATTTGAGCAAAAAAATAATTTCGTCTATTCTATAGTAAGTAGATTTTTTTCAAAAAAAAAATTTAATTTTTTTTAATACGATTAGAGTACCTACCATGGAAACTTGGAAATTTTAAATTTGAACAAGGGAAAAAAACTCCCATCTATTTTAGTGGTAAAAAATTTTTCAAAAATGTTGGTAAAAAAAAAATTTTTTTAACTAGGTTTGGAATCCCATGACACGTGAAAATTTCAAATTTGAACAAAAAAAATTGTTTTCATCTATTTTAGTGGTAAAATTTTTTTTAAAAATGGTGAAAAAAATTTTCAATTTTTGTTTTTCTGAAATAGGTTTAGCGTGTCATGAAACGTGGAAATTTTAAATTTGAGGAAAAAAAATATTTATTCTGTTTAGACGGTCCACCCTGTATATTTTCCAGTGAAAGTTTTACCATTTCTTCGCTGACAGTAGGGTCAACTACTTACCAAATTTGACTGCTCTCCGTCAAGTAGTTTTTTAGTAAATGCACCAACAGACAGACAGACAGACTGACGGAATTGAAAAACCTATCTTTTCGTAATCTACGTGTTCTGAAACGTCAAAATCCGAAAAATTCTCGGAGGGTGATTTTTTTCTCGAATACAATACTTCCCTTCGGTATACTCTTCGCAAATGCAAAACGAAGGGAATATTGTATTTGATCGCCAGATTTCTAAAACCGGCAATATCTCTCGTTTGATATCGTTTATTTTTTATAATAAACATGTTCGAACTTGAAAGTCTAGACCAGTGAACTCTATGTATATTCACTGGTCTAGACAAGAATGCTTATGTGTATTTAATGTAAGCAACTCTCAAGAAGCCAACCAATAATAATTTAGTTGATTATAAATATATTTATGTATTTCATATATTTGACAAATATGTACTGTTGGTTATGACAAATCGTAGTAGGTGGCTCTTTATGTCGGTTGAATGAAAAAATGTAAATACTATGCAAATTTCAATACACACATCTTAGGATTTGAATGAAAACCATGAGACGTTTATCCATAACGAGAAATTCAATATGCATCACTCAGTACATATAGAAGGCTTTGGTTAATTGGGGATACGGATACACGTAGTCTATACTTAATTCTCTAAGGCTAGGCGTGCACGGGTGACTTTTGTCACGCAACTGTTTTGTCACCTACCTCGGAGTCCATCGAGCCTTATGGAGATGCGCTCACGAGCGACGTGACTGTCACGTCGCTTCGTGGGCGCATCTCCATAAGACTCGATGGACTTCGAGGTAGGTAACAAAACAGTTGCGTGACAAAAGTCACCCGTGCGCGCCTAGCCTAAAGCCTTCGATTGGCTCAATCATAGCTCCGTGGTAAATACGTTTTGTCATAGATTCCATTGCCTTTTTAAGTCTTGTCTGTAGGATCAACTGCAATACCTATATCACAGAGGCTTTATCTCATCCAAAGTCTTGAAGTCTTTTCTGGCGTTCCTCAGAGATCAATTCTAGGACCGCTACTCTTGGACGTTTTTATTAATAACGCTATTAGCTGTTTTAATATCACTCGTCTAGTGTATACAGATGATATGAAGAATTATGAAAGGATAAACCGTATTCAGGATTGCAATATCCTCCAGGAAAACCTCTATACACTCTTTAAAAAATGCTGCCAAAGGAATCGCTACTTCTACATCCAGATTTACCATCCAAGTCTCTTTGGACGAAACCATCGTGATACTATATTTGCAGTTAAGTATTGTGAAAATAATTTCTCATAGGATTTTGATAATATAATATTTGAAATCGACAGCCTCAAGGTGGTAATGGGGTTGTTTTTTGAGAACTTTTGTTGTCATGCACCAAATCATAATTTTATTTTGTTAACTCCTTTAATAATTTTGTTGGGGGTGGAGATGGAGGTGGCAGATGTTACAAAATTGAGACTTTGGCTTTTAGTATATACTCCAAATCTTGATTTTCTGGACTCTTACTAGCTTGCTTTACCCCTATTTATCCCTATTTGCCCCCAGCCCTTCAACAGAAGCTCAAAATATACTCTAGTTCCAGAACTCGGTATACTGCATACGTGTACCAAATTTAAACTCAATATCTTTATTTTATTTTATTAATAATGGAATGGAGGTGACAGCTATCATAAAAGAATTTGAAACCTCTAAGTTTCTAGACTCTTACTAGTTTGCTTTACTTATTTACCCCTAACCCTTCATAACCCAAGGAAATTAGGCGCTTGTGTCCCAAGAAGTCAAAACCGTTTTTTTTTGTTTGAATTGATTTATTTTGTCGTTTTAAATAATAATATACTAATAATAATAGGTTATTCATCGGTAGATGGCAATGAAGTACAACTTAATAGAAAACCCACCCCCTTTATAAATACTCACCTTCTGCATTTCTGAAATCGGAAGACACTGTATTATATTGGGACAGACCTATAGCGACAGATCGAACCGTGGACTTACAACCGCCCAGATATAGTAATTATCGAAAAATTAAACAAAACAGCCACCCTTGTTGACATTTGCTGCCCATTGACCAAGAACCAAAAAACAGAAAAGAAAAAGATCGATAAATATTAGAATTTGGCAATAGGAATCCAACATATCTGGGAGTTAAACCACGTTTGCATAATACCCATCATAATATCAGTAACGGGAGTAGTAACAAAACAACAAAGTAAATATCTGGACCAATTAGATCTTCCAAAAGGTCTTATCAAAACTATTCAGAAAGCAGCTATTCTACAAACTTAACATATTGTACGCAAGTTGCTAAATACATGATGGAATAAGATGAATTTCTTCTATGTTTTGCATAACAGAACCATCATATACCGGTAAAAGAAACCGAGAAAATGACCAGATAACAATAATAATAATAATAATAAAAATCTATGTTTTCATGAGACTCGGTTACACACGTCTAGAATATTGTCAACAGTAGTAGTTATATGGAATATAAAATCACTTAAAATATACAAATTTCAAAACACCATACATACAATACTGAAGTAAAATACACGTCAAAAACGAATTACTAAAATCGGCAGTAAAATATTCTGTAATAGAGTAGAAACTAGACATTATTTATAAATTCTTTACAGCGGTTTTAAATTCACTTAATCTTTCAAAATTTTTAATGTTTGCAGGGGGGCTCATTAAAACGTTTTATACCCATAACGGTGGGACCATTAGTAACCAGAGACAAGCGGTGATACGGGATACTTATATTAAAATTCGGCCTAAGCCCATAACGGGAACGTGCATCTCAAGCTTGTATGAGATTGTCTGGATTTGATTTCACAAAAACTACTGAAATGAATATATAAAGCGAAGGTACGATTAGTATATTTAAATGCTTAAATAGTTCTCTACATGAAGTAGTGATAGGTTTAAACAGCATCGTGTGAATAATTTTTTTCTGGATTATCAAGATTTCATTAACTCTAGAGCAATTTCCCCAACGAGTGTGTATGTGCAAAATAATATGTCTTTAAAATGTCTAAGATGACTTTACTACCTCTCATTTGCAATAATACTAAGCATTGTGGCTTTAAAAAATGGACCAAATCATTAGCAAAGATAATATATAGGAGATAGGAGCGGGCCCAGAATGGAGCCTTGCGGGACACCTTAGGTTACTTTCCTAGGTTCACTTTCGACATCATTGATTTGAATAACTTGATCTCGATTACTTAGATATGATTTTATAGGATTTAATGGCGGCCTCCTGATTCCATACCTGCATAGTTTTTCTAGGAGGAATTGATGGTCTACGCAATAAAACTCCTTGTTCAAATGATAAGTTTATAAGATACGACAAAGGTTGACGGATAAGATATTTACAGTTTTTTAATAAATTATTCGATATGTTATCGTAGCCACTAGAGTTAGAGGATTTAAGATTGATTATTAGGGCTACTACGTCCTGTTCACTTAAAGGTGACAGAGAAATGGAAAAATTAACCAAGGGCACATTAGCATTCAAAAAATGATTTGATTAGGTATCAAACTGGTCGTAAAATGTTCATTAAAATTATTTGCTACTGTATTGTTATTTAACTTAATATTGTTTTCCACTATCTTTATTTCCATTTTGAGGTTTTGTTTGCCCTGTATTTCTTGTATAATATGCTACATGGTTTTTGTTTTATTATTCGCCTCATTAATTCAGGTTATCGTAATATTCTTATTTTGCTTGACGTAATTTTTCTTTGTACTGATTATTCAGGTGCTTACTATAGTTTTCCAATTCAGGATACTTATGTGCTAGATCCGACAATAGTTGAACTTTATTTTTAAAATTATTTATATTATCTGTTATCCACTCTTGATTAGAATTTTTAATTTTATTTACAAAACGAATTAAAGGAAACGATAATTCGAAATAGTAAGTGAAAATTACTGAAAATTTCAAATGCAGAATTCGAGTTACTCTCTGAGTAAACATCATTCCAAGTTTTCTGTTCTAAATAATTACAAAATTTAAAAATATTCTCAGAATAGTACACCTAAATGAACATCTTTTGCCAAATTTCAAAACTTGGGCTATTATTGCCATCAAGCGTCGAAATTTGCAGTATTAACTTTTTGCTGAAGACACTCATTTTTCGAAATATTTGCAAAAATAGCATTTCTTCCCCCATCGCATCTCTAAAAAAAATAAAATTGCTAATCCTGATTCTTAGACACTTACGGCCGTTTGCGCCGTACTTTTTATCAGAGGATTAACACATTGTGTCCCGCATTTTTATTTACTCTCATTGAGGATGAGGAAGTTTGTAATAATGACGATAGTACAGCAGCCAGCGTGCCATTACCTGAGATATTTGTATCAGCTCATATACTTTCATATTTTGTGGCTGTATTTACCAGTACAATTTTTCTTCTAGTGAAAAATTAGCTCTTTTACTATTATTATGAGTTCTCCATGTAGTAACTAAATAAAAATCATGTAATAATTACTTTTTGTTTCTTTTTTATTACAAGGTACCTATACATTTTATTTGTTAGCTATATTGTCTCTTTTCTTGCTTTTGAGGCCTTCATGCTTCTCTTTTACTATTATTATGGTTCTCATGTTTATAAGAATCTTGTAAAAAAAAGTAAATAGCAGTAAATACACGCAGAAACAGAGTTCTCTCTGAACAGACAAATATCAAATATTTGACATTAGTCAAGAGAAGTAAAGTTATAATTTTATAAAGAGAAGTTAGCAGAATACCATATTTCCCTAAATACACACGTTAACTATCAACTTAAGTAAACCGGAGACAATAGAGTACGGTGCAACAAGATGAGAGGTAATCTAGGTTTAAAAATTAAACCTGGATTACTTATTCATCGCTTAAAGTAAAAACGGTGCAAGTGGCCGTTAGACACACACTAAACATATTCATATCTAAATTATGGTATACAAAACTTACCATATTAGCCATATTATAATTTCTATAATTATCAATTGACATTATTAGTAAGATATATAATGCCGTATGTCCCACAGAGACTTTTGCAATGAAAACTTTTACTAAATTTTCTATTCGGAATTATAAACGTGCAACCCAATTAATTTATTGGCGGTTTTATCTTCTGTCTATTCTTTTCGATAAGACGACACCACGTTAATTTATATTACCTCAAAAATTAGCTTTAAAATTGCCCTTGGGCCTTAGGAAACAGTCTTCGGTGCTCTACGTTACTCTTACTACAGATGCTCCTGCTTGTAATAAGAAAATGTTGATGAGGAATTAATGTGGAACGTGTTTGGACTCCTCTAATTCCTTTTTAATGATGGGATTCCTAATGTCGGAGATAATGAATTCTAAATGCTTGATTAGTGCGGTGTCGTAAAACTGTTAATAAATGACGGTTCTCTATTAAAATGTAGTAAACTTTAATTTCAGGGTATCCTAAATTATGTGACAATTAAATTACCTTTTTAATTTGTGGTATAAGCGTTTATTAAAGGGGCATGAAAATATGGAGGCATACGTATCTACAGGGTGTCTGGTGTATATTGTCATGATATTCATAAATAATGAACAATTGTCTAGTATATTAATTTGCAAACACAGCATAATACAACTTGAGCATTGTCTACAGTTATGAAACATATTCTTTATAGGATTTTGCAAACAGCAGAAAAAAATAACTATCTATGAGAACTAAAAGAAAAGCTGTCTGTAAAAAAATGAAATCTTTGCATTCATTCGATAACCTGAATTCTGGTCATGCTAGCAAATTAAAATCCTAAAATGAATTTGTCTAATTTCTTATTTGACAGATCTCATTTTAACACTAGCATCCACACAGTTCCCTACGGCCATGTAGATTGAACTAGTATCTACATAACCCCCTACGGGCATGAAGACTCTGTAAAAAATGAGAACAAAGGCGTAAAGTAATTTTATTTACCTACCTTGTCTTAAAAAAATTTCATTCTAATGGATTGCATTTTTATGAAATCTATCATTCTCTTTCTAAAGAATATGTTTCATTAGAATTATAGGCAAACAAATAATAATTCCCTTTTAAAGATGCATAGAGGATATAGGCTCCAATACTAGTTAGCTAATAGATAGGTGAAGATCTGTTGTTTTTATCAGTCAATGTCAAATATAATGATTTCATACTTATTGATAGAAATTTTCCTGGTTTTGCATTAAAGATTTTTATATGAGTGGCCTTATGTCTTTCTGATGAGCTCCAGAATAAGGGCGAAAAACGTTTCAAAGGCTAAGCATTTCCAAGAAACAGAATGATAGATTTCATGAAAATGTGATTCATTAGAATGAAAACTTTTTAAGACAAGCTACGTAAATAAATTTATTTTAGGTGTTTATTCTCATTTCTAACTGAATCTCCATGGCCGCAGCGGGCTATGTAGATACTAGTTTGATCTGCATGGCCGTACGAAGCTGAGTGGATACTAGTGTTAGAATGAGAATTGTCAAATAAGAAATTAGACAAATTCATTTTAGGATTTTAATTTGTTAGCATAACCAGAATTCAGGTTATTGAAAGGATGCAATGATTTCATTAATATTTTTACACACAGTTTTTCTTTTAGTTCTCATAGACAATTTTTTCCGCTGTTTGCAAAATCATATAAAGAATATGTTTCATTACAATTATAAGCAAACAAATAATAATTCATGTTTAAGTTAGTAAATGTAGTCAAAAGTAAATGTAAATTGACAAGAAGAAAAGAAATTTTAAGAAGTGATGGCGGTAAAACAAAAGAAGGGATATCAATGAAGACGAAATAATTTAGACATTAAGAAAATTTCTTGAAGGAGATAAAAAGTGACAAGAAATGTTGAATGAGGAAAAATATTTTGAAATAAAAAGTTTGAAGAGCAATAATTGGAAAATTATAATGAAAAATAAACATAAAGAATAGATGATGATATGAAACAGGAGACGTAATATACGAGTCAAGAGGACATATGCCCAAAGAAGGAAACAAGAAAAGGAATACCAAGTGGAAAAGTGACGAGGTTAGTAATTTGACTGATAATAATATTTATGTAATATTTTAATTTATTTTTTAATATGAGATCTATAAGTTAGCTCAGGGAACTAGGGAATTTAGTTAATGGTTTTTATAAAACAAAATTGATTAATTCAAGACATATATTGTTATAATAAATATTTTGGTGTTTTTGTTATATAATGCTAGTGAATTCTTTGAACCTGAAATATTTAAGATTTTTTTATTTCTTTTACTCCACCATATCGTGCAGAATATTTGTATGTATACTACAGACCACCGTCTACATGCTGGGCAAATAGCTATGTAGGACTTCGGTTATTAAACTTGAGACAATATGGATCGAATTGTTTAAATTCTACTTGAAAAAACAGATAAACTCGCAACTCATACAGACTTTAACAAATGCGTTTAAAGAAATTCGAATAGCGAAACTAATTCTCGGTTTTAAGATATTTATATAATTTTTCGTTATGAATTCATCAAAATTAGGATAAAATTTTGGAAAGGCGAAGAATTTTTGGAGCTATAATAGGACATTCTATTCTTACTTTCGTAAATTATTTTTAAGCAACTTTCACCCTGTATAAGTATGCTGTATTATAATGATTGTATACAATTTTTTTAATTATTTTTTAAAATAATTTACTGTAAATACAACAAATTTAGCTTTGCTCGTGAAATAAATATTTGTCACATCTTATATCTTACTTCCCGTTTCAAAATCTATGAGTAGTTAGAAAGCATTTATAATTCTCCACACATATTTAAGGCACATAAGAAACCTCACAGCTTTGCTGCTTACGTATAGATGGGAGAGCGGGGCATTCTATATATTCGTAGATAATGCAAATCATAAATATGATGTATTACTTAATATATGGAACAACATTGTTCTCATGTGAAGTATGTTCTGGCATGATTAAAATAAGAATTTAACGAAAATACATATAATTACTTCCACATCCACGTAGTGGATTGGAAGTATAGTAAATTTAAATTATTTTGATATAGCTACCCGACTCCCTCGTACTGAAATTATTATAGGATGTAACAGTTTGCAGCAGGTAAGTAAACCCTACCCTCGACAGAGTCGAACTTAATATCGTCAGTGTATCGTGGAATATCGAATTTGTCAATGCTCGACAAATATATAAGATATTATTCCTATCTTGACATAAGCAAAACAGTAAATTTATTAGATTTATCACTGTACCAAATAACTATTTATCTACCGAAGATAGTACTTCTAAATTTCTACTGTTACCGTGCACAAAAATTTTAAGTACGGCTCTGTATAATATCCCTTATTCTAACAAGACAGTGATTTACGGTAGGTTTTTATGGCTTTTTTTTATGTGCCTTAAATAGATGTTGCGAACTATATGTGTGTCAAGTTTGAAGTCCTAAAGCTCATCAGGAAGTTGGTTTGTATTTCCGAACAAAGATACTTTCAGCTTTATACCGAGTGACCCAGCCTATAGGGACACTATTGTAACTTTTAAATGGAAGAACGGATTTATTTTCAAAATGCGATGTAGAGTCAAAATGGTCGACTTCCGGCTTTAATGCAATTTATATGAAAATGAAAATCAAATATTTTAATGGGGCAACGTGTAAAGAACCCAGCTGCCCAAAATATATATAATTCAACCCTTAGGTATCATTTTGATTTTCAACAAATAAATTTTCAATTTGTACTTTTAATCATAGGCCATAACGTGTTAATAATCGGTCTACCTCTTCAAACACTACGATTAAACACGATCTACTCTTCATTTAACGACCAACTTATTTCAAAAAATCGCTTATCAAAATATTTTTTTCCTAATTACAAATTTATTTCAGAGAGAAGATAGACATTCATATATTTTTTTAATATTCCATCCCACCCTCTGTTATTTTTCTATAAATACTAATTCATGCGTTCGATGCCAATTAAGCACCATTTGTCTTTGTAATTGATAATATGATGAAAAAGAAAAAACCTTGTCACCAACCAGAAGCTCCAAATACGTCTAGAATTTTAATATTATGCGAATACGTTCAATGTCTGTAGCAGCAAAAATTAAACCTAAAAAGAATATTACCTATCTTCTTTTTTGATATGCTTTCGAATTTCCTAAAAAAAAAAAAATGTTTCGCCCTGTTCGTTTAGGAAATTTAAGAAAATAGTGTCTAGTAACTCAAATAATTTTGTAGACTTATAATAACTTCGTCACAATGTTAACGACCCTACATATAAAAGTATAATTTTCTTTCTTGAGAAAATGCTGCTCTGACACTTTTGGATGCAAATTTAAAGTTTCCTTATACCCGACAGCTAAATAGATTTTGAGAAGTCTAATAAATGATTCAAACGGCGCACAAATATTAATGTGATATCTCTTGGCAAGTCTTCATCCGCCGTGTCAGGCTCAAATTGTCTAAATTAGATAAGTACCTCACTTAAATGTTGATAAAATAATTGTACGAGGCGCCTATATACCCTAACATGTACATGTATATTCAGAGGACGAAATTTAAATACCAAAGTACAGATATTAATCTGTTCTCGCCTCTACAAGATGAGCCGTAACTAAAACACCCACGCAGAATACTGACTTTGAAATGAGTTTTCGAAGTGACAGTTGGTTTTTTTTATGGCTGTAAAAGTTAGCATGACATACATAAAACACAATACATATTAGACAACCCCCAAGTGCAAAGTCCGGGCTGTCCAGAAGGGGGTTACATATTCGAAAATATGTACCCTATATCCATTATCCACCGACAGTGAGGACGCTGGGAATCATGTCCAGTAATTTTATTACGGACACAACAAATTGGATGAGCGTCCAGCAATAGCCGATAGTATTTATAGTATTTACGAACTCAATTGGACGAAATTAGAGGTTCTTACAGGGTATTGTCAATATATCGCTTCACATTCAATGAGGGAGCACAGAATTTTACAGATTTACATTCACCACTCCTCGTCTATAGTCCACGTGGGCTTGATCCGCCTGTCACATAGAAATATAGGTGGAATTAGATGCTTAGCGAATTTGATTTGTCAACACCAACCTTGTTCAGAGATTTTGCATGCCATAATATACAGGGTGTAATTAATTTCGTGTCGTTAAAAAAAACCGGTAGTAGGGAATGACAAGACAAACAAAAAACCTTATATAACATGGGGTCTAAAGCTCATAGTTTTGGAGAAAAAAAATAAACAAAAATTTCCAAAATACTTAATAACCTAGTTTGAGAACTACTGGCATGTTAGGGTAGGTTTTATTGCCTCGCGTCTTGTCACACGAGATACTCTGACATTCCTGCAAATAAGTATGCCGACAAAGCAGTTAAAAGCGACCGACAGAGGACATCGTCATGTGTTTTGCTTCTTCGCGGCCAATTATCCTATTAGGCGTGCTATACTCTCCCTTTTAATATTCTCAAGTAATAATTTCAGTTTTGTCCTTACTTGGTAAAGAACGTACGCATGACGTGACGTACCCGTTCCTTGGTTTTGTCTGTTGCTTTTCTTTTTGAATTTTGTGCCACTTATGTTAAGATTTATTTTATTGACTTATCGTTCAAGTCGTTAGTACTTGGTTACGTAAGACACTACTTCTCGTTCGTGGTTTTTGTGTTACTTTTTGGATTTTGGACCAAGTTTTTCTTTTTGTTTTCTTTATTGATAACGTTAATTCACAGTTTAGTATGGTGTTTTAAAACGCAGATTTTGGACATTATGGGAGATTACACTTATCCAGAGCTCGCGGATATGGACTTGGTAGATGGAGAAAGTGGTGGAAATGCAGCTGGTGCGGAAGAGCTTTAGAACAATTGCAACGACGTATTTTAATGTGCATAGAAACCATAAAAAATGATCGTAATTTACCAAATGTGTTGAACGGAGTAAGTATGTTATTAGTTCGACGTACCGAAATGTGTATACGTGGAGATGGAGGTCATTTCGAACGATTTTTGTAAAAAATTCAAAAGAATTGTTGTCATTGGGTGTTACCTATTGGGCATTAAAGGTAAGATTATTATTATTAGTATTCGTTGTCTTGTTTTTATCTGTTTATTATTGTTTACATTGATTTTCATAGAGACCAAAGACTTGATTTTTACTTTTCGATACCTGATTGGGAAAAATTATGCGTTAAAACTATTTTCTGTTATCGTATCTCGGACATCTAACTGTTCATTTTCCAATTTCATGAAACAATTACTAATTTTTTAAGCTTTTAACACAATGTTACAAATGTTAACAAACCACTTTTACATTTTATAAATTCTTATAAACGACAATAATAAGCTACAATAGCTTTGTTCCAAATTAAAAAACACATGTAAACAAATCCTATTTAAACGCCTGCGGCCATACTATGCTTGCGTTGTGCCGAAAGTGAAGGAATTATTTACATTTTCATAATTAGTGGTATAAAAAGTTCGATACAAATAATCCCATCAAAGTGCCGCATTTCTACCGACGGGAACACAAATCGGGTATTACAGTTTTTTATTATTTCTAATATTCGAAACTATAACATCCATTGACCCTGAAAAACAGTGGTTCTCAAATCTTTCCTACCTTAACATCAATAATATAAACCCAGGTCAATTTTTTTCAAAGTGCCTCTAGAGAAAAAGGTCATATAGATTTTCTGTTTGTCTAGTCGGTCCCTATTACCAGTTTTTTTTAATGACATGAAACTAATTACACCCTGTATAAAGCAAAAAATACGTATGAACTGTTTGTATCGTATTATCTGTACGAGGCAATGCAGTACATTTAGGCTTTATAAATTACATAATTCTAGTGAATATTTGAACAAATTATTAATTGTATTACTGAATTTGAGTGATTTTTTGCAATTAATTATTTAAAATGGCATTTTGGAGGCTTTTCCATAGCAGTGACAACGAAATGGACGATTTTGATATAGAGCCTATACAAACGGAATTTGAAAATAAGGACTTACACGTTCAACCTCAAATGGTTATTTTGAATATTTACTCGTGTTTAAAAGGCGAAAATATTGATTCTTCAGATAATCAAATTGTGAAGAGGATTTGTGAACCAAATTTAGCTGTACTACAATTTATAGGGTTATTAGAGCCGGGGATGTAGTTGATCATTCTATTAAACGTAAAAGAGTTGGACAAAAACTTAAAGAACTTGATAACGCGTCCAAAGATGTCATTCGCCCATTTGTATATGACTACAATGAACAGAAGGTGCCCACATTAGAAATGATTAGGGTAAGTTACGCGACTATCCAGGTTATAACTATAAATCATTAGATACTTTGCGAAACATTTTGCTCGATTCCGGTTTTAGGTACAAAAAATTGGACAAACGAATGGTAGTTATGGAATTAGCACGCATTGATCATCGACACAAGTACCTGCGTAAAATAAAAGAATACCGAGATGCAAATAGAGACATAATTGACTTGACGAAACATGGTGTGACACTCATGATGTAGTTCAATACGATTGGGTAGATAACACCAAAAAATGTAATTTAAATGCTCCATGTTCTAGGGGGAAAAGAATTATAATGCTACATGCTGGAAGTAAAGGCGGTTTTATTTCAAATGCGTTGTTGTTGTCTGCTAAAAACATCAAGCAATCTTCTGCCGACTACCACGAGGATATGACAGCTGTTACCAAATATCCCACCAAATTCTGTAATTATTATGATCTTGACTAACATGCAAAGTGAAACTATGGTCAAATTTATGACAATACGTTATTTACAGATTTTACTCTTGACCTCTGCAAATGCATTATTTTTCGGAAAGAGTGGAATAACGTGGCAACGCCGCAGAATTCATTCAAAAATAATGTATGCCTGAATAGAAAATTAAAGGACAAATATAAATATATAAAAAAAGATGGGTGTTCCATTAAAAAAATTCAAGTATTTGCTTGCCACAACTATGTGAAAGACTCTTTAGCCTTCAGCTTTAAAAATAAATTCAGAATAAGTTACTCTGGATTACCTACAATTTTTATCTTAGACATGTTTTTGAATTTAAAACGGTTGACGAGATATTGACCACCGTCCACGCACTAGTAACACCCTGTATATAAAAAATATGTCAAATAATTTAAATCATTAAACTTTTATTAACTAATTTATAGAATATAAATAAATAAATAACCAATTTATTTAACTCGAAGTCGAAATGTATTTGCAAATTTCCATCATACCTAATTTGATCTAATTACGTAATTTGATAAAAATTATTCCGGCATGTTTACATTACGCAAACATAAAATAACTCTAGTTTAATATTTGAAGAAAAATACATATTTTATTCATTAAAATAAACATAACCGTGTGTAGGTAGGTATTTACCAATTTTCATCCATAATTAATATGATCCAATTTGGTAATTGATATTCGTTACTAAAAATTATTTCTATTTCATATTAAACAAAATTGTGATAACTCTTGATTATAATACACTAGTGCATAATTGAAGTGGATGCTGAAAAAATATGGACCATATTTGAACTTCTGTAACTTTGGAATGAAACTAGATTTTTCTTGCAAATGCGGATTTTTAACCAAAGAAAAAATATCTCCATACAATGAAAATATCTAATATGGTGAGTTTAACCCTCAATAAAACTTTTAAATGTGCAGCTATAAAGTAAAATGTAAATAATGTAATTTATTATACAGATTCAGCAAATTTAGTTTTAGGTACGTAAACTTGTTTCTGCGCAGATAAACCACGCCTTGTCGTAGAACAATGCAGGGCATTGGTCCATCGCTTGACCGCGACGGGTTGAGAACAGCGCGAGCGCACCCATTCTGCTTTTGCTTTTAATAGTGTAGCTGTTTAGATGTGTGGGAATAAAATAAATTAATCTCAATTTCGTTATTAAAATGCCGTGTGTTTATACAACCTCAGAAAAAGTGCAAATTGTGAAGTGGTACTTCGGGGGCCATTCCACTGATGACACAATAAATTTATTTACTGTGGCATATCAAGACAGACCAATCCCCTCAGCTAGCATAATTTCATACATTATTAAAAAATTTGAGAATTTCGGGTGTGTCGTGAATTATTGTAAAAAATGCTGTCAACCCGAACCCCGTCATCAACAAATGAGCGAAGAACGTGAAATTCGCGAAACTAATGTCTGTGAACTTGTTGAAACTAGTGAACCTTGTTCTAACAGACAAATTGCTGATTAAGTTGACATGAAGGAAAGAACTGTAAGAAATATTTTGAAAAGAAATGTATACACTTGTTTTAAAGTTCAAACAACGCAAGAAATATTTCCAGAGGACAATTTCAAACGGATGGAATTTTGTGAAATCGTGATAAATAAAGTGAATGAGAATGAAAACTTCTTAAAGAATATGTTGTTTACAGATGAATCATCCTTTTCATTTCATAGGAAACACAATCCATCCGTAGTACGATATTGGTCTCGAAAAAATAAACATTTGAGTGTTGCCGTGCGAACTCAGTATCCTCAAAAGTTGAACATTTGGACGGAAATTTTAGACAATCATATTATAGGCCCACTGCTAATCGAGAGTAATTTAAATGGCAATAAATATTTGGAGCTTTTACAAAACCAAATATTTCCTGCAGTTCAAAATCTTCCTGTCAACTTTGACGACATTTGGTTTCAACAAGACGGCTGCCCAAGTCACAATACCTTAACTGTTATTAATTTTCTCTAAAGAACATTTCCCAATCGTTAAATAGCTACGAGGGGAATGATAAAATGCCCCCCCCCCCAGGTCACTTGATCTAGCACCCCAAGATTTCTTTCTGTGGAGCTTTTCAAAGGAAACCGCGTACAAACATGCGTTTAAACGAGCCAATAATTCAGTTGAATTACGGGAAAAACTTATACAACTTTGTGCAAGCATTACTCCAAATCAACTCAATGATATGAGAGGTTCATTGTATAATCGGTTTGGCTATTGTTTGGCACAAGAAGGTGGTTTCTTTGAATCCTTACTTCATTAATTGATTGTTTAATAATTATTAGTTGATTTTAGTTTCAGAGGGTTATTTAATTTTATTTTAATGTTCAATTTTTGTAATTTAATAAGAATAATTTATTTTTTGATAATTATTAGTTGATTTTAGTTTCCGAGTTATTTAATTTTATTTGAATGTTCTATTTACGTTTCGGTTTTAATAAGAATTGTTATTTTATTCCCATAGCATTTACGGCTAAAAAAGAAACTGCAGAAATGCTTTCAATAGAAGAAATTATTTATCAAAAATGTGACAAATAACTTCTTCGCTTTTGACGAAGAGATATTTTCTCGCTTCATATAGAAATTATTACCTACGTCTGCATCCATACTTGGTTCATGCCGTACTAAATTCAATTCATTGTGTGTCTCTGCTTTCACGGTTTATGGAACTAGCGGGGCGTGGTTAATTACATCGTTATTTCTATACCCTAAACTGCATTTTCCGAATCTGTATATTATGTTTATACAGGGCTCCCAATTCCGATATCTCTACCTTTTTTTGCAATTTGAAAAATGTTTAAATTTATTATTTAGTAAGAACCAGTGTTTTAAAATAATAATATGTGGTACTTAATATCAATATAAATTATCTAAATAAGAATAACGACACTGCTGAACTTATTGACCTTGTTAGCTTTTTTCATATTAAGCCTGTTTTTGATGAACCTACCCGATTTAGTAATAAAAGTAGTACTGGCATTGACTATATCTTTACAAATTTCAATGATGATTTAGTTGAAAAAAGTATAAATCAGACAGGCCTCTCAGATCATTCGGCTCAACAGATAACTTTTAACTATTGTACTAACAAAAAAACTGAGCCTTACAAATATAGATCTTTCTCTAAAAAAAATATTTTCCAGTTTACTGACAATCTCAAAGCTGAAACATGGGGAAGTGTTGTTATTGAAGACAATGTTGAAAACAAATTTAAACTTTTTCATGAAACATTATTATATTATTATGATATTGGCTTTAAAATGATAAAAAATTAACATCATTCACCCTACAATAAAAATTGGTTGACAACATGAATAAAAATTTCATCCAAACGTTTAAAAGAGTTATTTAACTTGCAAAAATTAGGTATAATTGAGAAAAAGTACTACTTAAATTACAAAGCTACTTATAAACGTGTTATAAGGCATGCGAAAAAAATGTATTTTGATAACATCATATTGAATTCCGAAAATAAAACAAAAACTGTCTGAAATATTGTTGATACGTCTATTAAAGGAGCAAATAAGCAAAAAAATAAAGGCACATCTTCCATGATAATAGATAATGTAGAAACCAATGAAAATCCGCATTACAAATAAATTTAATTCGTATTTTATAAATCTCCCGAAATCTATAATAAAACCTAATCAACAAAATATTAATAATCATAACATTTTGACTATTGTAGATGAATCGATTGTTCTACATGACGTTTCCGAGTCTGAAATTATTAATGTAATAAATAATCTAAAAAATTCAAATTCAACCGGACATGTTAATTTTTCTATAAAAATTATTAAACTCATTTTATTTATTTTTTTTTTTATTTATTATTTATGTAGATATGTCACTAAACTGAAAAGCTCGCGTAGATTATGTATGTAAAAAGTGTGCAGGTATTTGTTTTGTTCTAAAAAGGTTATCCCAAATTACATTCAAATTTTGAATCGACAATTAGATATAGAGTGATTTGCTGGGGTTTTTCAAGCACAGCCAGTCGTGTATTTGTTCTGCAAAAGAGAGCTTTACGTTCTATGTACGGATTACAATTTCGAGAATCTTGCAAACAGAAATTTGAACACATTCACTTTTCAAAATATATCACGTGAATACAACACACGTCATGGAGAGAATTTGCAGCACTCACTTCACAGATTAGAACTTTATAAATCTAATCCTTACTATGTCGGTACGGTTCTTTATAATAAATTAGATTTAAGCATAAAAAATTGTAGTTTGAAAAAATGCATATCTTCTGTTAAAAATCTATTACTTACTATTATAACGCCTTTTATAGTAGAGATTCATCTCATCTCATTTCAAAAGCTAAACATTCATGTTTAGCTTTAGAATTTTTTTTTCGTTTAGTATTATGTGTAAACGATCATTATTAATATACTTTATTTTTTATCTGTCCTATATCAGTATTGTTTAATCTATTGTGTTAATAAAGTATTATTATTATTATTATTATTATTATTTTATCGATTTATTTAAAAAATGTTGCTTACAGGTTTTTAAGTTTTTGAAATTATCTTTAATTTATTTATAACTTCCAGGCTCACGTATAGACCAGGCAAATGAAGGAAACACATACAGAATTCTTAGATACATTAGTAGCCGCAATGTTTTTACAAAATGGTTTTGGGAGAGGTAATGGGAGAGGCTTCTCACTTCGTGAGTCAAAAAATTTCCTTTACAATCATCGTTTTTTATCCACAATTAAAGCGGAGAATCGGTTTTCTTAAAATACTGGAAAAACAATCGGTTGTAGAGGAAAGTGAAGAATGGGTGATTTGTACACAATTAAAATTCCTACATTATGAGACTTTCGAAATTAATATTGCTCCAGCATTAAAAAAGTTATTGCAAGAAAACCTGCAATATTGTCATTTATTAATTATTAAAATAACTGATTAAATTGTTGGTATCATTTTATAAAACTTTCTTAAATAAGTGTGTTTTATAGTGCTTTATACGTGTGCAAAAGATGAGTGCTGTCGGTGCAATAGTTTTTCGTTTACTATAACTTCGACTTCCCTACGTGGATGTGGAAGTAACATATTTGATCAAATTATCGAATTCGTCGTCTACGTCACCTAAAACTCCTGTGTACTCGTTTTCTTGCTAATCTGATCATTCTTTACAATGTTCATACGCCGCACATTTGTTGACCGATTTGAATTTTTTTTTTTTCAAATATTCGTGAATGATTCTAGTTTACCCTCCGATTGCTACAATTTAAATATCTATTTTTCTGATGAACGTATCTGATCCAATATCGGAACATCAGCACGCTAATGTTATCATATATATAATGTAATTAAAAATAGCTATTAGCTATTATATAGCTTATTAAGAACGCAATCAAGGTAAAAATGTAACCAAATTTCAATTTTAGAGCTAAAAAGCATAAGAAGTTGGAAGTATAAGAAGTCCATGGATATGCAACCTCAAAGTTGCTTATCCGCTCCTTAATTGTAAATCCAAATACATCTATTATATTTTATATAGCTTGAATTTAACGTCAGCCTTGAATAAATCTTCCTATTTTTTGTATTTGTTAGGCTTTTTAAAATTAATTTTATTCATATATACAATTAATTAAACAACCTAGAGTAATAAATTATATATCGAAAAGATCCTGAAAACTTATATGTTAAGATATTGGGTCAGATACGTTCATCAAAGGAATAGATATTTAAATTGTAGCAATTGGCGGGTAAACTAGAATCATTCACGAGTATTCTAAAAAAAGAATTATTCAAATCGCTCAAAAACTGTGCATCAAAATGACTTTTGTCCAAAAAAAGTGCTGAATTCCCACTGTGCGCCGTATTCCCACTGTGCGCCGTATTGCAGCCACCATCTTTAATTTTCATATAATTAATGTAATTTTCAACATTAAAAATTCGTCATCTACGTCACCTAAAACCATTTTGTACTAATTTTAATGCTAATTTGATTATTTTTACAACGTCCCAAGGTCATACTGCAGCCCGCCATATTTAATTTTTTTCATTTACATGAAAAACGTAAATGTACTAAATAACAGATAACAAAAAGTGAGTTAAAATTCGAGTACAAATTTTGTATCGGAATAACATACATACACACGAACGTTGCAAGTTAAATAAAAGCCTTTAAAAAGGCACAATTTTTTTAGGAATTTGGGAGAACGATAAAATTGAACAAAACTGCAAAGATTTGTTCATGAAAAAACTGCTATAATTTAAATATCCATTTGTGACGATCGATCGACGGTCAATGAATTTTGTTAACAATCACAAAAATCGCATAATGTTGGAAATATAGAACCTCAAATATCTTCTAAGTATATTGTTTCAGTATGTCCTAGTTTAGTTATTACATTTGAAATAACATACCTTAAAGGCTATCTCCCAGCTGGACCTACCTATTAAGCAAAGAAAAATTGTAAAAATTATTATCAATTTAATCATTAAATCAAAGTTACCTTTATGCAGAACTCTTTCCCCTAGCACTTAATATCCATTTCATCATAATCTCTACGTGATTCCATCCTCGAATCCATCACACCATTATAATCACTTAACGACACAAAACACATCACTACACTAGATTTGTTCACAAAGATATCCCGAATATGAAACTGCATTAAAATGCCAACCAATATTTAACACACATCCCGATAGCTGTGGATTAGCCAAATAACTAACTAAAGAGACAAAGGCAGCGTAAGAAGTGTAGGTACATTGCTGTGCAAAAAACGAACAACAAACTGGCTGCTTTGATTGTTTTTGCTCGGCATACTTTATATAATACTTTATTTTAAATATTAATTGAGAAAATATTAATACTAGACTTACACATAAATTATACTCTTCACAAGCAGTAGTATACTTATTGCACGTTTGATATAATTATTGCACATTTTATAGAATATTCGCGAATTTTTTTAGCGTAATCTTGATTTTTGCGTTATAAATTAAGATTAATTTCTACAAATCAGTAACTTCCACATGTAGAATTGTATAAAAAATACGATGGTGAATATTTTGCTGAAAATTTTAAATTATAAACACCTATGTATTTAGTTCCACATCCACCTAATATAGTGGAGTGGAAGTATAGTAATCGTAAAAAAAAATTTTTTTTTAAATGCTTAAACAGGTTTAGAATGCCACGCAGTGTCGAGATTTTAAGCAAAAAAAATTCTGTTTGTCGATCTGTAACTTTTTTTTGTGCGCACGTTTTCTCCGAAACGGTTTAAGATATTGACTTGAAATTTTGTACACGTATGTATTATAACGAGATCTGGAACTGAATTGGATTTGGAACTAATACGGTGAAGGATTGGGTGGTAAATAGGGGTAAATAGGGGAAAATAAGTAAAGCAAGCTGGTAAGAGTACAGAAATTTGGAATTTGGTTGGTGTTTGGCTAGAAGCGAAGGCTTCAGATTTTTTAATAATATTTTCCATTCCCCCGCCACCCCCACTCTCTTATTAAAGGGGTGGAAAACCTCCCCGACTCCATTATTTAAGAGGACAGTAAAATATAATTGAGATATTCACTTTAAAGTTGGTACACGTATGTATTATAGCGACATATGGAACTAGGTTTATATTTTAAGATAATTCCGTTGACGGGTTGGGGATAAATAGAGGAAAGTAAGGCAAGCTATTAAGAGTCCAGAAACTTGGGATTTGGTGTATATACTAGTAGTGAAAGCCTCTTAACTTTTTTTTCAGCTTTAAGATCGTGCCCATATAAGACGATAACTAAAAAATGAGTTTGAACAATAAGCTTCACATTAAATAAAGTGATATAATATAAACCCTAATAACTTGGGTTAAACAACAATTTAAATTGAAAAAAGGCATACGTTATCATTTGGTAGGTACCTTTCAACTGACTTAAACATAATGAGAATGATTTCATGAAGACAAACTTCGGATCCACAATGTGCTACTACTTTATGATATTCATAACATAATAGTTCACAGTACAGGACCATTTTTTAACATTGGAAATGTCTATGTTTTCGTATATGGGGTAGAGTTACCAGTTTTTGTTCAAGGTCAAAAGACAGAGGTGTCGCGGCATAGTAGAGAGAAGACCAGTAGGGTCACTTACTCTTGAGATTTGTTGTGATCGATTTTATTTTCTATGAATCCACTGCGCAACCGATATTTATACGCTCATCTACATATACATTGCTCGAGCTAGAAATAAATGCTAATAAACTGACCAACACTTACAATGACATTAAATTATTTTTGTTCGAAGATATCCTTGGTAAATGATTTATTTTGCGATTGAATTTAATGTTTACTGATTAATCAATAAGTAGTGAATTAAAATTTGACCTGCCTTTACTTAAATTTATTATATAACATCCGCGTCTGACGTTGCAGGCTGAAAATGTATGACTTTATATTATTCAAGCAAAAATTTGTACACGGCTGCCGAAAAGGCCGGGCTACTATTGATTAGGCTGCTGCGCTTACCAATTACATTACCTACTGTGTCGGGAGATTACCTAGTTGTACAGCGATGCTGACGGTAGAACACAAAAGTGTACAGCTTGCTACAAATAGGTGCCTGCTTGCAAATAAATAATGGGTTAGAATTGCAACTAACTGATATAGGTTATCTGTTGTACAAATTGAGTGACAAGAATAATACTGGTAACTTAACCCCCTGTGATATATGCAACCCATGTTACATTTGCGTATATCATCCGTTGCATATACGCAGTCTCACTCGACCGCGACACCACTGTATTTCCACCTTAAATGAAAACTGGTAACTTGACCTCCTGTGATATACGCAACCCATATTACATTTGCGCATATCAGCCGTTGCATATGATAGTCTCAGTCGACCGCGACACATTACTTCGAAATAAAGAGATATTATTAATCACTCAATTTGTACAACAGACAACCAATATCAGTTAGTCACAATTCTAACACATCATTTATTTGCAAGCAAGCATCTATTTGTAGCAAGCTGTACACTTTTGTGTTCTACCGTCAGCATCGCTGTACAAATTTTAGGTAATCTCCCGACACGGTAGGTAATGTAATTGGAAAGCGCAGCAGCCTAATCGATAGTAGCGCGGCCTTTTCGGCAGCCGTGTACAAATTCTTGCTTGAATAATATAAATTCATACATTTTCAGTCTGTGACGTCAGACGCGGATGTTATGTAATAAATTTAAGTAAAGGCAAGTCAAATTTTAATTCGATACTTATTGATTAATCAGTAAACATTAAATTCAATCGAAAAATAAATCATCTGACAAGAATATCTTCGAACAAAAATAATTTAGTGTCGTAAGTGTTGGCCAGTTTATTAGCATTTTCTAGCTCGACCAGTGTATATGTAGATGAGCGTACAAATATCGGATGCGCAGTGAATTCATAGAAAATAAAATCGATTATAATAAATCTCAAGCTCAAAAGTGAGCCTACTGGTCTTCTCTCTACTGTGCCGCCACACCGCTGTCTTTTGACCTTGAACAAAAGCTGGTAACTCTACCCCGTATACGAAAACATAAACATTTCCAATGTTAAAAATATGGCGTTGTAAAAAGGATGCTTACTATTATTAATATTGTTCACTACCAACTTAGTAAAAAAAAATATTAATAATAAAAATAAAATTCAAACCAACTAAATATCAATACTACTTGTACGAATTTTTAGCGGAACGGACCTCTTGCTAGCTAACAGTGGGAAGTTGGGGCAGGTTCGAATTTTAAAAAAGTATTAGAGATGGCGCCACATTTTTGGGCACCTAACGTGTGGCGATTTGTGTTTTTTCTTTTGTATATATAAAAGTTTAAGAGAAAGTCCCATCTGAATTTATTTAAATTTGCATACATACAAGAAAACACAAATCGCCCCACGTCTAGCATTACACGGGTCAATTAGAATTAATAATTAATTAAAACAGCCATGCCACACTTAAATAGAAGGCTAAAATTTGAATTAAGCTAAATATTGGCGTTTAGATTGTCTTCCGAGACTTTCGGTGATACTGGAAGTAGAGAAAAAGTTATATTACGTCAAAAAGTGACTTTTATTAAATAAAGAGGCTGTTCCAAGTTCCAATCATTTATCTTCAAAACTAAAGGAAAAAAGGGGGTGTACCACGATCGTATTACACCCGGTATGTGCAAAGATTCCCAATTTATTCCATGCTTTATTAATTTTACATAACCCAATAATACAAAAAATATGAACATTTTTAGTGTATTCGGTAGAAATAAATTATTTTATCTCCATGTAGCACCACTAATGTCAAACACTATGAGCCCGGTTCTGAGCGTAAGCGTGGCGTCCATTGCCAAGGAGTTTAACCGGCCCTTAAATTCAGGCAGGTGTCCAAGAGTAAAAAGAGGTCCTTTTATTCAAGACATCGGCAGACGTTGGGAACCTCACTAAAAGCAAAAGAAATCTGGGAGCAGTGGCACGGATAAAAATAGTCTTATAGGGTTTCTTTCATTTAAAATGATTATAATCCCAGATAAGCATCTTACCTACCGCAGTGCAAATTTATTTGTTGGCGATGATGTCTAATTAGTGTGATTGGGATTACGTTTTCCGAATTGAGATGTGGCAACTAGTAGGTAGTGCTTGCCATCAATCGTTGCTAATGCAAAGAACTATTCCTTCACATTTTACATTATATTATATATTATATTGACGGTATGATTCAAATACGATTCACTTGCCTAATTTCAAACAACCATCGTGAATTAAAAGAAGATTGAACTAATACATTTATGATACTCTTCACAAATACAAAACGAAGAGTATATTGTATTCGATTGGCACATTTCTAAAACCGGTAAGTAGGAAAAAAATTCATATCACTGTGTTGGTGATCGACTTGTGAACAACTTTCAGAATGTCCGTCTGTCTGACCATCTATATATCTGTCCGTCCGTCAAGTTTCTTGCACAATAACTTAAGAACGAAAAGTCGGACATTTGGACAGTAAGTTAGTGTTAGCCAGAGGAAGAACCCTATTGTTTTTGAACAAAATCAATCAATAAATCAGGATTCGGACTCGTATGGAAAACCTGGAGAATCTGGAAAACTCAGGGAATTTAAAAATCTTTTAAAAAAAACCTGGAAATATCGGGGAATTTTATAAATTATATAAAAAATCGGGGATTTCTGCGTCTTGATATGGAAAACCATAGAATTCTTAAGAATTTTCACTGATTCAATTCAATACAAGAAATTATTTTATGTCAAATAAAAAATTACTTCACTGAAAAACATGTGAAAATTAATATTTTTGGTTATGGAAAACCTGGAAAATTCAGGGAATTTTTTCAACTTTGCAAAGTCTGAACCCTGTAAATAAAAAAGGCATTAATTATTTAAATGTATATATTTATATTATATAATATTGTTACATTGCAAAACCAACAATAGTCTCCATTCACATATCATATATCAACTTAGCAAACAATAAATTGGTCACAAATGCGATAAGATTATGGACCAAGCTTTGGCGGCTTCCATTCATGTCTCAGTTAGACAAAGCCGTCACTCCCTAATACAAACTAACATTATTATACTATTCCCAAATATTTTTTTATTCATTTATTAAATTCATTTAAAAACTAAATTAATATTGTGTATTACAATATATTTATAAAAAAATGTATCTGTAAGAGGTACACTACAATAATTATGAGAGTAGCACTGAATACAAAAAAATATTCCCAGAAAGGAACTCCGCTTAGTTCTTCTTCTTCTTCTCATTATTCATATCTTGACCGACTTTTCTTATTCATATATTGTTGTAGTTGGCCTCCACGCCATGTCTAGCGGCTGCCTGTTAGGCGCACGACCTCATCAAATCTCTTTCACAATAGCTCTTTGGTGGCACCAGCCCAACATTTGGGCGGTCATCCACTTCGCCTCTTATCATCTCCTTTGGGGATTGTATTTCTTGGAGAACCGAACTGTATTTTGTCAGAACTCTAAACTCACCGTACAAGTTCTCTGTCATTTGAAACGTACATATGTAATTCACCACTTTTAAGATCCCTCAAAGGTGATTTTTGAGTAGCTAGCGGAAAACTGAACCCTGAAACCTATATTTTTGTGCAAAATTCGGAATCAGTAGGTCAACGTACATCTAGGTGGAGGGGTCAGTTCTTTGGGAAAATATTTTTTCTTGTACGCTTGTGTTGAAAAAATTGTTAAATTATTAAATTTGACATTTATAAACTTCAAGCAGCATCCAACATATTTGTCCAAAGATAAGTTTAACAACGTAAATTCTAGGCACTACTTCTACTCACTACAATTATTTGGTATTAATAAATTGCTATTTTGTTGTAATAACATTGATTTACAAGTTTTTGCGAGTTGAAATATTATTTCCGTTCAGTGTTGAAGTATATAGAAAATTTCCAAGTAATAATGGAAGCTTGCCAATTTCAAGAAGTTTTTGGTCCCAGCGCATCATTGTGGAATATAGTCGTTATCCAGGATACTAGGGAAAATATCAAATGCCCTCCCATTCCTATTTATTTTTTTTATTTTTTTGGATTCCAACTACAACCGCGCAAAACAACAATCCATGTCCAAAAAGTGTAGTATTTTGATTACATTATTACAAACGCGAGCAGACCTAGAGGATCCACAGCATTCGGCCCATTGTGCATTCGCGACGTGTGGGATTTCCTAGACGAGACCAGTGCTTTCCACAAGGTTTAGCAGTCTGTTCCAGGTTTGAAATCGTAGTTCCTCCGGCTGTAGAAATTGCCTTTGGAGATGCCTATACGTTGACTCACCTAGATATTCCCAACTGCATAGAATATGAGTGGTGGTCCCACTCCAGACACCCGACAAATATGGTTGTTTTTCAACCCCATTGTATGAAGATAATTATTCAGTGTCCTGCTATCAAGCCTACTATCCATTTCATTTTTTCTGTATCGAGCCCAAGCAGCCACTTATTGGTCGGAATCAGCCGGGGGTTCCTGTACATGGAGCCTGAATCGCCTCGTTCCATGGGCTGGAATCCAATAGTTGTTGAACCTGGCCATGACCTAGTCTCATAACTCTGATTGAGTCCGACTTCTAGGCAGCCCAACGGCTGGCTCAGGGCCAGGGAAAAGAGTTCTTGCTCCATTTTCCGACAACCGTTCTGCTTCTTCATTGCCTTTCACGCCTCTGTGCCCGGGCACCCATATGAGTTTGTGTTCATACAGTTATTTCAGAATATTCCGATAGAGGTCACATTATTTGACGCAAGAGCCCTCAAGGCTGTCGCCGCATATGTAAATATGTTTGTTGACGAGACCTCTTCTGAAATTCTCGCACACAGCAATATGGCGTATACTTCTGCTTGGAATACACTGGTGTAATTTCCAACTGGCACAGACATACGAGCCTATGGTTTGCATCCGTGTACGCCAGCTCCAGTTCCCTCCTGAGCCTTAGATCCGTCTGTATATCATTCGGGACCTCCGGGACTCAGAAAACAATCTTTATCATGTTCCCGGTCCTCTCGATTGGGAAACACAACTGAGTATGGAATAGTGAACCTGTAGACGGGGAGACACCGGTCATCTTTATATTCCCCCACCCCCAGCCCGTCCCGTTCCAGATTCCATTTTTAACAGCCTATTTGCTGCTTTCCTGGCTTGCAGTTCCGCCTCGATATGCAAGAGTGTGAGCCATTCTTGCCTCCATAGCTATCGTTGGAGTGGTCCTGATAGCTCCTGTAATTTCAAGGCAAGCTAGCCTTTGAATTTGACATAGGTGAGCCGTAATTGTACAGCGCTCCCGGGGGCGCCACTATACTAGTGCCGCGTTTATTATAAGGGGTTTTACCATGACAGTATATGTATAGTGTACTAGCCTTTGCCTCGTATCAGCTCAACTATCTTCATAGGTTTATTGAAACTTTATATAATTAGTAGACATTATAAAGTACTTCCCATTGTCCGAAGGAACAGTAATACGGTCGAAAAATTGTGTCTGAGATAAGATCAGATTTTATTGTACTTGGCTCCAAATGTAAATAAAATTGGTTTTCCACTTGGCAATTGTGCGTGAGTCTACATGATGTGTCCATATGTGTATGTATACATGTATATATGTATATATGTGTCTATATATGTCTACATATATGTATGTGTGTGGAATTTCATTTCGATCACGATAACTTTTGCAAAAGAAATCGATATTTATGTATTTATTTTTTAATGTTTGTCGTAATGAAATTTCCAGATCTATTGATTTTATGGTTCGGATCAGCGATTCTTCTTCTTCTTCTTCTTCTTATTCTTATTCTTCTTCTTCTCCTTCTTCTTCTTCTTCTTCTTCTTCTTCTTCTTCTTCTTCGTCTTCTTATTATTATTCTCCTCCTCCGCCTTCTTCTCCTCCTTCATCTTCTTTTTCCTCCGATGATTCCAACTTGATTGGCGAAATTCATGTCAATATACTATGTGATATTTCTGTTTTGTACAATCTTATCAAATTCTGCAACCCTCAAAATGTTTAATAACTTACATTTAGTGATCAATTTTTTCCAAAACTAGGGTTCTTCTAGCCAACAGTACCTTACCATGCGATTTCACTTGTCCTTCTTAAACCACGCTTACAAAAAATGTGACGGGCAGACAAATAGACAGATATTTTGAACTTAATCGAAAATCAAAAATGAAGCGAAACGAACATTCGTTTCTTCGCAACGAGCATATATTCGATTTTAGAAATATTCCTGGAAAATGAAATATGGGTAGTATGCGTAGTAATTTTCGGTAACAGGGAAATATTTCCTGAAATATAATATATCTGTCTTGTAGCGTTCATTTGGAATGCTATATTTTTATACAGCAATGTACCAAAATCCTCGCAATTACATCAATCAAAGAAAAAATGAGTAACTCTATTTTGGCGAGATCGTTTATTAAAGTGTGGTCGAATAATGTAGTTTCAGTATCAAGAAACTTTTCAGAGGCAATATTTATTGTTGAGAACCGAAATATTGTAAAGCAGTGTATGCGATCCTAGAGGAGAGTTTTCTAAGGTTGTCACACGGAGAAGCGGAAAGCAAGGTATTTCTAGAACGGTGTGCAGTGTTTCCAGAAGTAGACTTGAGCGCAAGTTTTTTGGGTTGACGGGCTGAGTGTGGCGAGGCTTCGGCATTTTGACCTTGACTGTCTCAGTACTCATTTGTCTTACATTTTCGGAAAGTAAAGTTATAGTGAGTGAATATCCAAGAGCCTAGACCATATAAGGCTATTATTAATATTATTACCTGAGGAATAATTATTATAAACCTACTACTAGAGGTTTTCCACTAGAAATTTTCAACCCCAGTTAGTAAAGTTTCGTCCTTGGGAGAACATGTGGAGATGTCTTGTGTAATCACTGGAAACCTGGTGTTCTGGTTGCCACAGTCTTGTTACCGAGCTAAGTTGTCGCTAGTTGTCCTGGCAATGGTATGATGATTTAACCTTCGAGGGAATGGTGATAGACATCCGAGACGTACACTGTTCGAGACAAAAGGAAAACCGTAGTTCTTGGGGATTGGTAACACAAATTTTACTTGTATTACATGATTTAATTTCTGTACTCATTGTGAAAGGTATTTATACCGAATTATGATACTACATTTCCGGATTATACCCGGTAGAATTTTCTGAAATAATTTTATAACATCCTGGAGTCGTAGAGCTCACGGCATTGTCAGCCATTTTAAGATTTTTTTAGTGCTGGATGTAATCCACACGCATAAAAGTGAATATCTAAATATTACTATTAATAACATATTATTTTATTGCAAGGTAACGTCTATATAACCTGTACACCGTCGATGTATGTGGCCATATATGCACGGGGATCGGAGGTATTGTAAATTCTTAGTATATTTTTTTTAATGAGTTTATTTGATATATAAAATATTTAGGAGTAAATGATCCACCGATTATTTTTCTTTGGTTTAAGAATATCATTGCACTGATTGTATATACTGTACATACGTAATAGGTATATTTTTGTATAAATTAGCATTTTCTTATATTTCATCCTTACAAGGCATAAGTACATCATATTTAATGAGCAAGCTTCATTTCGCTCTTTGAAATCAGTTACTGTTTTGGATAAATAAACATGTTTTATTTTAAATAACTTTTCTTAATTATAACATCAATTTTTTTAACAAATATCCTTTCTGGCTTAAGGTCGCCTAGGGAAGTTATTTCTTTTAAGTCAGTGGCGCCCGTGTTTATTTATTTGAGATTCATTTAATAAATAAAAGTAACCTCTTTACTTAAAAACAAACACACCGAATCCACCCTGGCTCACCAGACACTAGAGCTGCCGTCCGCCCCTTGGTGTAAAAGGTAAGTGTGGCCTTGTTAACGTTACAGTCTCTCAGACTGACAAAGACACAAACGCAATATTAAATTTTGTTGTGGGACTGCAAAAAGTTTCATTTTAATATTATAGAATGTTAATTAAGGTGACCACTTCCTGGAAAGAGACATCCGATAGGGAAATATTTATAATTTTTAGCCATTACTTTTTTTTAGTACGCATATTCAAAAAAACTATGAAACTACCCAAGTAGAACCATAGCAAAACTATTACTATGAATTTTCACTCAATGATTTCAGTCGTTTCCAAAATAATTAGACTTAAAACTACGAAATAGGAGGATTAGCATAATTCTTAAATTTAAATCTATTTTCCACTGAAATTATTGAGTGAAAATTCGTATTCATAGTAATAGTCTACTGGTTCTACTTAGGTAGTCTTATGGTATTTTAAATATGCGTACTCAGAAGAAAAAGTTATGACCAAAAATAGTAAATATTTCCCTATCTGATGTGTCTTTCTAGGAAATAGCCACCTTAATGAACATTCTTTCTACCATGAACAGCAGAGTTATGAAATACATTAACCAATGATACTTTCCCTTCCTAAATAACTCGTTCGACTAATGTAGAACTATTGTGAGCGTAAATTTTATATTTTATCATCATTAAAAACGAACACGATATTTCTAACAAAATCTGATGTTAACTACGTTATAAAAGCAACATCGATCTTCTACAAATTCCGCCTTAATAAATTTATTCCGATGTTATCAAATTTCTTATCCAAATATTAATTACATTCGGGTTGCCCAAAGAGAAACTCAAATGAAATATTAAAGAAATTTAGATTAATTTGTAAGATTACGTCCGGGCCACTTGTTCTACATAATGTAACATTCAAATTGATCGTTATGATATTGCAAGAAAATAAGGAAAAATGAATAATTGTGGACGCCCAGAATGCAAACCTAGTTAAATTAAATTTTAATAGGAGCGCAATAAGACTCGTAAAGAACGACTAATTAAACTCTTAATATGCGAACTACGTTGTTAATGTTGTTATTACTTTGATCTTAAACGAAAATGCATCTAGCGGGCTTTTCTGAAAACGAGAAGAAATTTCAGAGCTGCACATAATACAGTAACAGCATCTTGTGCAATGATTACATATAATTAACGTAATTGGGTCTACTTTTGTCTCTGTTAATTAGTGAACTCGTTGGAAGAGCACTTTGTTTAGAAAAATAATGAGAAAGTTGCAATTTACTTCTGTTATAAGCTCGACAGCGTCCTCAATTAAAAACTGTTATAATCATTATTTTATAAGTATTACATATTTGATTTATTATATGTCCATGATTGCTGAGGGGAGGAAGGTGATTTGACATGTTTGAATAGTTTGGACGTTGTCAAATCATTATACTAATATTTATTGTTATATTCCTAGATAAAGTATAACTTATGATAATGGTAATAACAGAATTGATGATTTACAGCACTCGCCTACGGCTCGCATTGCAAACTTCATCTGCATGAATTATTACTTACATAATATACTATATTACAAGAACAGCAATTGATTATTATGAACAAGATGATAGAGAGAGAGAATAGTTTAGGAATATTTTGTACATATATATCCCTAAATAAATCCATTTTATTGTTTATTATTATTATTATTATTATTATTATTATTGAGAGTTTATATAGTAAAATAAAAATCCGCTGCCTAAGGAATCACTACTTCCACATCCAAATTTTTCATCCAAATCACTTTAAAGGAAACGTCTTGACTAGATTTGCACTCTAGTATATGGAAATTATTGATCATAGAATTTTAATCATATTTGGATCACATGTCATAGAAAAGTTTAAGGCGTTGGTTTCTACCTTATACGTGAAAAATTAAGTTTCTAGTTTACCCTACTTATTTTCAAGAATCATCTCAAAATATAATCTAATTCAAGATGTCATTATAATACATACGTCTACCAAATTTCAAGTGAATATCTCAATTTTATTTTATCAACCCCTTTAATAATGTAGTAAGGTTGGTGGGGGGTTAAAAAAATATTATTAAAAAATCTGAGGCCTTGGCTTCTAGAACATACAACGAATTTCAAGTTTCTGTACTTTTACCAGCTTCCCATGTAGCAGGCAATATTAGTACAATATTGGGTATTTATGGTATAAATAGTGGCTAAATGTTGAAATGCAATATTTGCCCAATATCGAAATGTGAACATTTTTATTTATTGGCAAAATATTGTAATCAATCTTGACTGAATATTGTTCTACATTATTGCTCCAATATCTATTTCCAATTAATTATCAATATTTATTTTGACAACTAGGATAATATTTACCTAATATTGTATTTAAATTGGTACAATATTTCCTTTGGATTTATAGTCAATATTAGAAATCAATATAAAATACAGGGTCTTCGGCGCATGGACCGTCAAAATATTTTTATGGATTGGTGGGGTCATTTGGAAGTTTTAACCCCGAATGACTCAGGTCCTAACTGTTGTAGTACTAAGAAATATTTTTTTTTTAGATTTCACTCAAAATTTCCCAAAATTCCCCACTGAAACGTTAGTATTCGTAGGTGTTTGTTTAAATTCTATTCTGTAATGTATTCTTGTTCAAAATAATTCATTTTTAATAAGAAAGTTAGTTACAGGGTTCCAAATTCCTAAAAGTAAATGAAATAAATAGAAATTCTGAACTTCTAAAATCATTAAAAAAAAAACTAGCAGCAACCGAGAGCTTTGTTTCTTCTAACGGTATGAAACAATGAAAAGTTGTAGGAGTTTTAGTGGGAATTTTGGGAAATTTTGAGTAAAATGTAAAAAGAAAAAAATTGTCAATAACTACAACAGTTAGGACCTGGGACATTTATGTTAAAACTTCCAAATGACCCCACAAATCCACAAAAAAATTTTGATTGTCCATGCGCCGAACACCGTGTATATTACAATAAATTATAAATATGTTGCAAAAATAAAATATTTATTTATAACATTAACAATACATTTAAAAATTGTAACAATTTTAAATTTACAAATGAGTCAGTCAAAAATAATATAAATCAAACAAGATAAAATAACAAGTATACTATATAAAAAATATTAATATAATTTTAAGCAAAAGCGTAACTTATAATATGTTTTCTAAATACCAAAGTTATCAAAAGGACGAGTCGAAAAATAAATAGACTTGAATTTAATTGCAAACCACGAACTTCATAAGTAAACTGGATGTCACATCATAATGATTCTCTAGCAAATTTCTTGACACCCCATTGACACATTTTGGCACTCATTTATTCCATCATTATCTTCGTCGGAAGACAAACTTAAATTGAAGTCGTGGTTACCACCCTGAAAATAATTGCAGTTATCTTCATCGTTTGTATCAGGTAGTTGATTTAACAGGATAACATTGTCTGGGGTATCATTGCAAATTTCTGAAAGAATTTTCTGTTTTCTAAAAATGGCGATGGTTGATTTGAATCCTTGTTCAGCTGCCTTTTTATAAACATGGATTTTTTAGACAGTACTGATGAACTCATTCTGAAGTAGTCTGAAAGTTTTGTTCTCATTAATTAATGGTACTCGGTACTCTTTATCATCTGTATACGTTAAAACATATATCTCATTAAATGAAAAACTTTAATAAAACCAATTTCCGGATAAACAGTAAGTTAAATGTAGGTATACCAAATTTACATGCCATTAGACCCACAAAAAGGAGCTATATAAAAACTAGAAATAAAAAGCGGTCAAGTGCAAAACCTACGCGCGTACTGGTAGAAGTTTTTCTTTTAAACATTTTTTTTAGAAATTTTAACACACTCTGTATCTCAAAAATAAAACAGTTGCGGGCTTGTGTTGATAGGTATAAACTTTTTTCTTAAAATTACCAGAGAATCACGGCCTGTAAGTATTAGCATGCGATTCTGTACACCCTGTATATTCTACAACATGTAAACTTGAATATTTTTCTAAATTGTTATTATTTTGGTCTATTTTCGCACATTTCAATACTTCTTGCTTGAGGCAATAAAAGAAGTATGTAGCAGTATAAAACAAAAGTTAAATAATGGTAATAATTAAATTATATCTGTAACTATAATATTGCAATATTGGTTCAGTATTGGTTGGTTATTGGTAGGTACCTGTATGTAGTACCTATATTTTCAAATTACCAAATAAAGATAACGACGGGTACCTAGTCAAGGTGTTATCTGGGCACAGCTCACGTACTTATACAATGTGAATGAATAATTTTATTGTTTCCCTATACATTATTATCGTACTTTTACAGATAGAAAATGTGCACGGCAGCAAATTCACATTTACAGAACACTGTCAAACAATCAACAGATAAAAAGCATAATATAGTATTATGTACTTACATTGTGCACAAGATTAACACACACACAGGTCACAATAATTGTTGCTAATAATCCAACACAGCCCAATTTCTCTTCTATGATCCAGGTATTTATAAATTTACCATAATGGTGTCTCCGTCTCCGTTATGCGGAGAGCAAGCGCACGCGTCATGCCAAACCATTGCTGGTAACTCGGAGCCAATAAAATGTCTGCGCGGGAGTGATATCACTATCTAAATTCCTAGTATGAAGAATAAGTTTTGTAAGAATGTAAGTAATTATTTTACTAAAGATGTTAAAGCAAAACTAAATAAAAATAAACTATATAGGTGAATCTATTCTTTAAATATAATGAAAACACCTTGAAATTAAATAAACGATAATAGAATAAAAAAGTGTTTGACAGTGTTTTAAAATCAGAAATCCAAAATTATTTCATAAATCAGATAAAAAGAATCACCTATTATATTATATAATAAATAATACAAATAAGATAAAAAGGGCTAAACAAACCAAATTAATTAATAAATTACAGAAAAACTTTGCTCAATAGATTACAGAGGTCATATGCCTTTTTGTCTTCGAAAAATATGGCAAAGTATTATAAAAAATGTTTGTATGTTGTATGGTCATCAATATTTTTCCAATATTGGAGTAATATATTTATTATGTGTCAAAATAATTATTGTTGTTTCCAATATTGCATCCATATGTTCAGAAAATAGTAAATGATCATCAATATTTCTCTAATATTAGAGCAATACAATGAATTCGATATTTATTATATACCAAAAATAAATATTCCTTCAATATTGGCTAAAAAATGTTAAATTGGAACAATTAACAGACGAAATTATTTGGCCAAATTGCACCAAAGATTAAGTTATTATCATTATATATATGCCTATCATCTGCTTACATGGAATATTGTGCAGTAATATTAATTAATATTGTTTCCAATATTGCATCAATATATTCAAAAAATAGTAAATGATTATCAATATTTCTCTAATATTAGAGCAATATAACGAATTCAATATTTATTATACACCAAAAATAAATACTACTTCAATATTGGCTTAAAATTTCTAATATTGACCCAATAGACAAATATTACACCAATATTTTACCAATGAACTGCCAGTATATGTTGCTACATGGGTTGCTTTACTTATTTTTCCTTATTTACCTCTACTTACCCACCACTCCTTCAACGCAATCATGTCAAAATATAATCCAGTTTCAGATATCGTTATAATACGCATATGTACCAAATTTCAAGTGAAAATCTAAATTTAATTTTATCAACTCTTTTAATAAGGGAGTGGAGGTAGTGGGGGACGGGAAATATTATAAAAAAACCTGAGGCTTTCGCTTCTAGTATATACACCAAATTTCTTACTAGCTTGTTTTACTTATTTTCCCCTATCTACCCCTATTCAACCTTCAACCCTTCAACAGAACCGTCTCAAAATATAATCTAGTTCCAGATGTCGTTATAATACATACGTGTACCAAATTTCAAGTAAATATCTCAATTTTATTTCATCAACCCCTTTCGGGGACGGCAGCTCAGTGGTTTAGCGCGTCTAACTGGCATACTGGCATACCTAGCGAAGCAGGTTCAATCCCTGCTCACCGCGAAATAATTTTAATTGTAAAATTATCCCCAGCACATTCTACTTCCCGACTTCCAGAACTATCGTCTAGAAATTATCACCACATATATAAAATATGTGAGAACTATAATAATCTTAATATTTTGTATTATTGTCTTTCTACCTTCTAACGTTATACATTTGTAAGTATTTATTATCTCCTGTCCACTGTTGGGTAGTGTATTGTTAAATAAATAAATAATAAAATAAATAAATACACACCTTCTTAGAAACCGCAAGGTACGCCTCTGTTTTACCTTTCACGAAGCTAGGCGTACGTTACGACCACAATGGATTGAATGAATGAAAGAAGGAGGTCCCAAACAATAAGTCTGATTCAATGTGGATACCAAGACGTGCGAGTAAATGCCTTTAAGATTGGTTTTACATAGTCCGCCGGTCTATCCATCATTTACATTTACAATAGACAAGTATTGAACCATTATGTGACCCAAAATGTCCAGCCCCATTCACCTATTGACGGTACAATAAGGAAATTTACTTGTATTTATCTTGGAGAACGTTCACTTCTATTGCCGTGTAGCTGAAACACCAACTGGACATCTAGACAAGGTATTGATAAATTCAAAGGGACAATAAAGTGTATATTATATTTGTTTGACACGTAGCATTTACGACATACAAATGGTACATCAGCAAGCCATTTGTCTTTTTTGAATACCGAGCTTCTCACACCAGATGTCTATGAACTAGGTAGTGACAACGAAATTAACCACTCAAACTTGAAATAGGGATAATGCTGATTTTATACAGAGTATAATGTATGAAAAATTGTTTTATTCTAATAAATTCAATACGAAATCTTGACAATCTTGAGTTTAAACGACCTAAATAATACACAATGTGTCACCTCTCGTGTACATACCCTCGTAGCTTGCTAAGTTTTACTTTCAGATCCACGTATAAGCTGTTGAATATGTCTTTTAGTGCGGAACAATTACGTTAAAGAGTTTTTATCCACAATCACATTATAATTGGAGTTTTATCCACACTTACGAAGCATATAAAGCACCACTTTATCCACTAGTGGAACAATGAAATTATTTTATTCCACTAATAGAATAATGAAAAATACAATCTTAAATCAATTACATTTTATTTAATTCTTATTAATATTAATATTAATAGATATTTCCTTATTTGTTTTATCACATTTCACTTCGTTTGCATTAATAACAAACTTGTAATTGCCATCGGTTTCAGAACGCATAGTGCTTGTCTTGGTTTTTGATAAATCTGTAGAAGCAATGAATGTCTCCTCTTGTAAAGAACGACTAGTACCAGGAGTACCTTGGATTTTCCTTCCGATATCAAGCTTATTGGGTATAGAATCCTCGATATAACTTTCTGCTATAGTGGAACTTCTCCACCCACCATGTCGTTTAATTGTTGAGATTAGCATCTTTATTAGCCAGTAAACTTGTTGAAGTGCGCCTCATGCAATGGCCGCTATAAGCTTCTGCGTTTGCCAGATTAAAAATGAAGCAACTCTTGAAGGAACTTTCGACAACGTGTTGATTCCAACAGTACAGTATTGTGAAGTACATTTTTGATTAGTGTATCGTAAAAAGAATCTGTCGTTGGATAACTTCTTCGGACGTAAGGACATGTATTTTCTACACGTCTCCACAGTTTTGATAGAGAATTCTTCTTACATTATTGTGTATTTTCGTGAGACGCCGGTCTTGGTATCTGGTATAGAAACAAGCAGATATGCGCCCCTGTCTTCTACATCTTTCATTTTCAAATTCGTCAATTCACAGCAACGACAGGCACCAGACACCCCCATTATTAGTGCAACCTAAAATATTTCAAAGTTTATTATCTACAATGTCTAAAAGGTTAATGGCGAGTTGTATCAAGAGGGTTTAAACCAAGATCAGCTAGACTAAGGATCAATATCCATGGCTACGATTGTTACAACAATAGTAACCATGAATTTAGATCTTGGATCAAGCTGATTTAGCATTGATACAACTAGCCCTAAGAGATATTACCTTAATCATCAAATATTCTTTATCGCAAGCCCTTGTCAAAAATTCTTCCACGTGTGCTCTTTCCAATACCGCAGCTTTCTTCGCTTTGTACCCTCTCGACTCTTCAGGTAGGAAGTGAGCTTACTATATTTTCCAATGTCTATGTTTTTATGGACCTTTATAGCGGCCTTCAGCATCGAATACTTCGATCACATGGATGAAATTGCATACTTCTTCTTCAAATTTAAGAAATACGATAACAGAACTTCCTCATTTATTGTCATTACCCCCCGTTTTTCTTTCCATTCACTAAATCCGGAAAATACTTTTTCATAATGTTCCCTGGATTTCGCAGGCAATAATTGGAGAGTTGCTTCTTCAGCTTCCCGAAGGATTCTTTCAGAAACAAAATCACTTTCTTGCATTTCTCACCAACTTCACAAATTTTTACAAATGGAATCGATAAACAATCAAAACTAAATAGCAACCATTCAACACCTTCCAAGTTTTTTAAAATTAATTTCAATAATTTTTAACGTTACAGCCGCTGACAGAGCGAACTTCGTTCTCGAGTTTAAACTTTCTTGCGTGGATAAAACGCTATCTAAAACACTTGTACAATAAATAAGCATTATTGTTTAATTTGTTAGTTTAACACCTAAAAACGATAAAATCACAAAGTGCTACTAAATTCCGGGGTGCGTTTTTGAGAGCCAACCGAAGAAGCCCGTTTCTTAGTTTTTTCAAAATAACTCAAAAACAATGAAAATTAGGGGAAAACTACAAGAATACTTTTTTTAGGAAATTTACATTCCTTGAAAAATTTTTCTGCTCTGTACGACCAACGGTGACCGAGATATCGCTATTCAAAGTTGATTTTTTTTTAATTTTACCGCATTTGCTCTCATACATTTTTTCTTTCAATTTCCAATAAATCAATTTATTTTTGTGCAATACAACAACAATTTGAAGATAATTTAATAATAATACAAATGTTTTTTTAACGTTCTAAAATAAATATTGCGTTTTTACGAAAAAGTAATATTACAAACAATTAATATTGGTGGTTGAGCTATATAATATTAAAATAAAATTTTATTCATTAATTGAAATAAACTGATTTTTAGATAAATAAATATTATAAGAAAACATTATATTATGAACAATAAACGCATTTCAAAAAATAACATTTTTATTCGTGAAGATAAAAAATATTGTACATTATTAATTTTAAGAAGTCGATTCTTCAAAACTTTCAATCAATATCAATTTGGTTGTTGATATCTTTATCGACATATTCTTGTGATATTTATGGCACATTTGTATTTTCACGTCCCAGTAACAAATGACACACTAATGGCAACATTCGTGGATGATACTGCAATTCTGTCATCAGATTCTGATCCGGTAAGAGCATCTGAAGAATTGCAAAATCACCTGAATTTATTACAAAACTGGCTCGAACACTGGAAAATCAACGTCAGTATTAATAAATCCTCACAAATAACCTTTACCACAAAAAGAGAAACTTGTCTGCAAATTAAAATAAACGACGCTCCAATACCAGTGAAATCAGAGGTAAAATATCTCGGGCTACATTTAGATCAGAAATTAACCTAGAGAGCACATATCAAAATGAAAAAACGTCAACTAAAACATAAACCGGTTGATAAATAAAAAGTCACAGTTATCCTTAGTAGATAAGCTATAGGCGTACGACGCCAAAATCCCATGTTATTTCTTATGGAGGTTCATTTTGCTCATTTTTTACTAATTTTACTCCCCACCACTTTTTAGGCTCCGCCTTCGGAGAAGGTCCTACTGGTCTAGGAGATATTATTGATCGAGGTGTCTGGGCACATGATCCGCTTTTAAACAGGTTTGTACAGCTTTTAAACAGGGTCTGTATACAAGTCTGTACGATTGTAAACAGGGTATACCCAGATCCTGTTTCAAAGCTGTACAAACCTGTTTAAAAGCTGATCATGTGCCCAGATACCTAGACCAATAATATGTCCTCGACCAGTAGGACCTTCCCCGAAGGCGGAGCCTAAAAAGTGGTGGAGAGTAAAATTGGTCAAAAATGAGCAAAACGAACCTCCATAAGAAATAGCATGGGATTTTGGCGGATTTTACCTATAGCTTATCTACTATCCTTGGAAAATAAATTAGTTATATACAAGACCATATTAACACCAATCTGGACATACGGTTTAAAATTATGGGATTTAAGTAAGCCTTCCAACAATTACAGATGCCCCGTGGTATGTCTCAAACCAAACTCTACATAACGATCTCGACATTCCATTTATTACGGATATCTTAGCTCCATATTCAATTAAATATCGAAATCGAACCACTGATCATAGCAACTAATAAATGAGTTATTTAATCAACCACCAGCAGAAAAGCGGCTAAGGAGATTATGGCCTAGTCAGGTGAATCCGCAGAGTACCAGTGGGTGGTGCGTAATTGAAGGATAATCGTTACAAACTATTTATTTATTACTTTGTATTCTTTGAAGTAGATTTGCACAATAAAATGGCAAGTTACTTTCTTGGCCGTTGTGTTTGTCGTATTTTTTCCGTTCATTATTTTTTTAAGGTTATCCACCGTTACATCTTCTCCTAGAAGTATCCTTGACAATTGTGTCAAGTGTCCTCCGTCACATTTTTCATGATTTATTTTTTATGGTGTCCACCATGTATATTTTTCAGTCAAAGTATATCCTATTTCTTTGCTTGCAGTAGCACCAACTACCTACTAAATATTATTCTTCGCCATAAAATAGTTTTGAAGACATACTACCGAGAGATTAAGAGACAGACACCAGGCCCACGGACAGACAGACTAGCGAAATTAAGTTAATCGTAAAGTATCGAATCCAAACCGTGAAAATTGAGGAGTGATTTTTTAACGAATACATAATACTTGCCGAAAGTAAAAAATTTCTTAATATAGTATGAAGCGACGTACATAAATTTTTACATCCTTAATCATATAAAAAAATTCTATAGAAGTCCATGTGTGTTTACGATTTATAAACCTTATTTACTAACAAAAGTTGAGAGTTCGATTCATACACTTGTTCGTCTTTCATCAGATTCTAGACCCTAGGAAGAAATCAGTTTTTATTGAATTAAGGGTAATAAAAAACGCAGACTTTTATTATATTCATTCGGCTGTTCCTAGAACTCATCTTTCGATATTATATGGAGCCGTAAAACAGTCTACCAAACACGACTAAATAAACTTAAACGAGCTTTCAAGTTTGAGAAAAACAAAACCATTTTCAAATCGACTCAAAGCACCTGCTTGTTTATTATCAAACCAAGTGCATTTACATATTCGTTCGCCTGCTTTCATTTCTTGGCCGAGGTAAGATCGAGCGTCTCAGAGTCTTGAATCGCAGTCAAACGACAAAAAAGACCCGAACCCCTCGTGAACTTCAGGTAAGCAGGTGTTTGTTTCTATATATGCACCTTCAAACTAATAAACTCGCCCCTGCATACCAATATTAGTTAACAAAAGTCCACACACCACCCTGCCAAATGCGCGTACTAAAATTTTTCGGCCTGTCATAATTATATGAAATATTAAGGGATAAAACGGGAGCGGAGCTGAGTGAACACGGCAGTAGAACAGTTGCACTTTTTTTCCTGAATGCTTAAACTAGTTTTTGACGAATTATTTCCGCTCCTCGAATGGCATTTTAATTTGCTCAAAGTGACTAATTGTTTTTCTGCCGTGTTTTAATTTTACTGCACACTTTTTAATTATCTGTTACGAGCCTTGATTATATTACCTAAAACAAATCACTATTTGAAATTACTATGCATATTTCTGCAATCATACTTAGTTATATTATTTATTGACATTACTATACTCTCCGTAACTACAAAACCAATAGGCTATGTTGCATTTATCTGTACATTTTTAAAATCGTAAATATCTTTCTTAGAATTTTTTACAAGCTTTTGTTCAACTTCACATGTCTGTTAGTTAGTCAGGCGTCAGTCAGGCCTCAGTCAGGCCTCAGTCAGGCCTCTTCTTCTTCTTCTTCTTCTTTTTCTTTTTCAAGCGGGGCAACCTAAGGTCGCCGCACTCAGGCCTTGTGGCCCATTGTGCAACCGCTAACCAATTTATTGAAAGCCCCCATACAGGCCGGACTTTAGTCCAAAGACCAAAATCCTCCTTATGGGGGAATTTCTTATTTCCTCCAGCACTGGAAAGCCAATGCCGAGGTGTTTGTGCCTCATGTTCATCAACCTAGCGCAGGAAGTCAGGACGTGGATGGAAGTTTCCTCCTCGTCCTCGCAAAACCTGCAGTCGGGGTGGTCCACCACCTCCATGGTGTGCAGGTGTTTCCTGAAAGAGCCGTGTCCGGTCACGAGACCTATCACGCCTCTGACTTGTTTTCTGCTTAATCGCAGAATTTGTTTTGTTCTCTCCGGAAAGGGCCCTGAGATGAGAAGCTTCGCTTACCGGAGTCCTGGGTGGGAAGCCCAGTAGTCAATGAACTGGGAGCGGGTCCAGTCTTCTATTAACCTCCTGGCGTTGGATCTAGGGTAACCTAGGACCGGCACCGGACCCAGTAGAGGCTTCCGAGAGCCTCCTCTGGCCAGAGCGTCTGCCCGCTCGTTACCCTCAATGTTGCTGTGTCCAGGCACCCAGAGAAGCCTGACCCAGTTAGATGATCCTAGTTTGCACTACATATGTGTATGTGTTTGTGGGAGTATTCCCTTCGGATATTCTCCCGTGCACAGGCCAAGATAGCGAAGATCTCAGTCTGGAATACCGTGGCGAATTTGACCAGGGCATAGGAAAGCTCAGCCCTGGGCCTTTCCCTATATATTCTCGCTCCGGTACCTTCCTCTAGTCTCGATCCGTCTGTAAACCAGAGGATATCGGCAGGCCCGAGTATGTCCTCGAGTGTGTTCCAGTCTTCCCTTTTGGAGATGACCAACTCAAAGGGTTGTGCGAAGGAGAAGGAGGGCAGGGCAAGGAAGTCAGGCCTCAGTCAATCAGTTTGATTCAAATCTTGTAGGTCAATTTTGAGCCACTTTCAACTGATCTATTGCCTTTCAATTTCATACATATTATCGGTAACAATGCAATATTGTAGAATAAAATTAATAAAATTGAAATAAAATGGACTACACATGGTGTCTCAGCCTTGTGTTGTTATCCTGGCTCCCTGGCTTTCAATAAACGGGCAGTATAGGGCATAACGGGGTATAGTTTGAAAATATTTTAAAATAAGCATATCTATTTTTTCCATTTATACGACATTCGTTAACAAATCTTGAATTGTATTAAATATCTCGGTACTATTAACGGATAGACCCATGATATCTTATATCAATGGAAAGCTCTTCCAAAGGGCTATTCTTTAGTGTTATAGGATAGCATAGCGTTCCATTCGAAAAAAATGATAAATAGTAAATTTTGTTTTCTAATCCATTAAGTTATCGGGCTTACAAGAAACGTGACGGACAGACAGACAGACGGACGGACGGACATTTTGAAAGTTGTTCGGAATTCGATCACCAACACAGTGATTTGAAAATTTTTTCTCTACGAGCAATATTACCGCTTTTAGAAATGTGCTGATCGAATGCAATATACTCTTCGTTTTGTATTTGCGAAGAGTATAATAATAATGAAAAGTTGATTCTAACAATGTTTAATTTATTAAACTTTTGAACGAATATCAATAAGGCCAATTTCTGCCCCAAAATAAAAAATTATATTGAAAATATATGGATGTGTTTTATGTAGTTTCTGTAGACTACCTACCTGATAACAAAATAGCATTGTAAGGAAAAAATATATTGCAATATTTTTTTATATAGCACGCTAAATTTGGATTATACATGATTTCCTTCAAAACTATGCATTTCTTTAGAAACATTTCATCGTATTTCATATAGAGCACAAGGCAGAAACCATATAATTTTTAAGTATAGTTTATTACAGACTTATTCTGGGTATAAAAAGTGTCGGCGCCTTTGTCGGCGCGGTAAAGAACAAAGATACTGACATTTTTTATACCGACAATAAATTTGGGATAAAGTGTATGTTGTGGGCTAACTTAAGAACTTTACTTTAGAAAACTACTTCTTGTACGTGCGCTATATGAAACACGATAAAATGTTTGCAAAAAATGCATAATTTTGAATAAAATCGTGTATAAACCAAATTTAGCGTGCTATAAAAAAAGCACTGCATCATATTTTTTCCTTACAATGTTATGTTGTTACCACATCAGGCAGGCAGTCTACTTACAGAAAATGTATAAAATACGTTCATATTGTTGCGTGTTTTCCATCCTTTTGGAAACACCCTGTATGAATCTGTGGGTTCTAAATAATTTTAACAAGGGGTAAACCACTAACACTTTATTTAATAATTTACTGACTATACAATACTTCAAAATAACCTTTACACTTTGTTTACTTGATATTTAACCTCACTTTTTTCGCTGCGAAACTTCACTTTAATAAACATCTCTCTTTGCGCTGGTAATCGCACCTTATGTACTCTGAAATGGCCTCTAGATCCATCCAGAACACAGTCAAGGATCTTCTCTCACCACACTCTAGAAAACTATATCTCTTTCTACAAGTTTCCAGTCACTTACTATTAGGCATAGGCGTATCAGTCTCCAGTTTCAAGGGGGTGTAATTCTTAACAATATTATTCCAATATAATTTTTCTTTATTTTGGAGCGGGAATGGAGCCTTATTGATACTCACTCTTTGCATCGGTAATTGCTGGTGGATGATATAAGAATTAAATGGTTGTTATAATATCGTAAATCTTAAGGTGGCCATTTTCTAGAAAGAGACCCCGATAGGGAAATATTTATTATTTTTGGTCAGCTTTTCTTTCCCAGTAGGTATATTTAAAAAAGCTATAAGACTACCTAAGTAGAACCATAACAAAACTATTTCTATGAATTTTCACTCAATAATTCCGGCTGATTACAAAATAGTTGGATTTAAAACTATGAAATAGGAAGATTAGCATATCTTTAAATTTAAATCTAGCTATTTTTCAAACCACTGAAATTATTTAGTGAAAATTCATAGTAATAGTCTTGTTGTGGTTGTTCTTAGGTAATCTTATAGTTTCTTTTTTTAATATTTGAGAACTACTGTTCTCGAACACACACTAAATCAAAATTTTATTTGGTAACCCCTATAACAATGGAGTGAGGGTAGTGGTAGGGCTGGCAGATATCATTAAAGAATTTGAGAACACTTTTTCTAGTATATGCACCAAACTCCAAATTTCTGGAGTCTTACTAGCTTGCTTTACTTATTTAACTACCAACCCTTCAACGGAATAACCTCAATATACAGGGTGTCCCACTTAAAACTCCCAGGGTCAATTTCTCGATAACTGATAGAGATACACAAATTCTGTAAAAGGTATTCAGTAGACTATATAAATGACTTTGGGTTTTGAGAATAAGCGATCTTTCTGCCAATTTAAGTATAAATGGCTTTGCGATCCAAAGAAAAATTTCGACCCCAGAAACTTTGAAAAGTGGTGCATGTTATGAAACAGTGCGTTTTAAACAACTTTTATAACACGAACAATTTTCGAAAAATCACCGGTTTTCGAGTTATTAGAATTTTAATATAATTTTTTTGTTACAAAAATGCCATAACTCTACGATACACTGTAGTTCTTCCAACAATGAGTGACCGGTTCATTTTCTAACGTAACACGAATCATCAACATGTTGAAAATACGTTTTAAAAACGTGTGCGCTTAATGGGTTAATAGACGAAAAATTATTTTTGTACAAAATAATTTATATTTCCGAATATTTCAGATTTACGCAATTAGCAACATTATTGTCTATCTTATCTTTAAAAATGTTTTAATTTAAATGAAGCAAATGTGTTTATGACATGAGACGTTTTTTAGAAAAGTTATGTTGTTTTTGGCACAAAATAACACAGAAAACTAAATAAACTAAGTAAAAAATTGTATTTTTTAACTTAAACATAATATTGTAAGTTGTTATGATTTCAGAATCAGCTATTAAAATGGTATGGAGTAATTCTTGACTTCATGGATTATTTCGTCGTAGTCTTTGGGTCTGTTTTGCTGGATTGCTGTTTGGGTATTGACTAACAACTCTAGTTTTTATTTGATGTATAGAAAAATATTCTTAAATACTTATCGACCTATTAATTTCTTGAGAAATGTTTATTTTTATATGTGCAAGATTTACTACGCTTGTCAGTTAAATTAAATGACTCTTTGATTTTTAAAACGCGAAAAACAAGTATTAGTATTGTTATTTTCGTACTAGATTTTATAATTACAATAAAAACGCAATCAGTTTTGCATTTTATAAATAATTTAGATTTATTATTCAAATAGAAACCCACTCTATTCGAACGCCCAGACAATTCAATAAAACCAGAATCAGGAAAAGTGGTTAGCAAATTACACAACAAACTGTGTAAACGTCAACAGATTATAACAACTTAGTTATTGCCGATTCATTGTTCTACATGTAAACAAATAAAACTCATTAGTGAAATCACGATGAAAACACATAAATTATGATATTCAAATGATATAATGATAATAGAATTGAGTGGAGTTTTTAGTGCTAGTCGAAACTGTTAAAATAATATAATTATTTTATGCAAAATTTTCAATTAACTTTCAATTATACCCTGGGAGGAATAAGCGTGATTGTATCAGCCACAAACATATGTGCAGTAATTCATTCATATATGTGATTGGAAATAATAGAGGTTCCATTTTACGAAATTTAAAAATTCAATTCGTGTCAATTATTAATAGGAAATCCGGAAAAAGTAATAACACTATATTTCTGATCAAAAACAATATTGAATATTGTGACGACGTCTAACCTAATATAATAATATTACCTAACTACAGCTTACCTATAACAGTGCCTATATTAATTAAATATTTACTAAGATATATAGTGATATTGTACCGCCTGCCTATTTTACAAAGGCTGCACCAAATATCTCGCTTAATATCTATTGTAGAAGAATAAAGTTTTAAAAACAGTTATAGCTATATTTCAGTAAAAAGAAATTTAAAATCCATAGCCTACTTTGTGAGATATATTACAAAAACCTGAAAAATAGGGAAACCACAAACGGTTGTAGCGTCTTTATTTGAAGAGATACGAAAAAAGGAAGTTGACGGCAAAGACAATAGGAATAATAATGTGTTTCAAAAAATTCGAAAAAGTAACTAACTACCTTTGACATACGCACTTGTGAAAAAAAATTAAAGTAGGCCATGGCACCATTAATTCCGTTACTTCTTTTCCATTTCCAACGATATAAAACATGTCACAAAAATGACAGTGTCAACATTTAATATTTTACCACAATACATATCATTGAATCGTAAAAATCAGATTAGTAAAAAACAATGTATACAGTTATTAACAAATTTGACATATTGTCACTGTTGTATGTTGCATGTTGCGTTGTCGTGTTCTAAGACAAGTTTTATATCAGTAATTATGGTACACGCCAATAATAATAAATTCGATATGATTAGCATTTACTCATTTACTGTCAGTGCAATTTTGACGCTGAGATGGCAGTCACGGTTTATGGAGATGAATTTCCAGAAGCCAAATCGAACTATGGTTAGAAAGTTAGTTCAAAATCTAAAATCACATGGTTCATTTTCAAAAAAAGTACTAAGATGAGGGCTTGCTACGGATAATGTAAGAAAAGTGAATAGAGTATTGAATTATGTTAACCAAAATGAAGAAACTCTTTGAGACAAATTCAGAGAACCTGTGGCATAAAAGAAGACAGTGCAAGAAATATATTAAAAAAAACTGATTTCGATGCTACAAAATGAAGGAAGTTCAACATTTAAATGAGGGGGATAAGCCGAGGAGAGTAAGATTTTGTAGATGGTTGTTAAATAAAATAAGGAGTGACCCGCTGATATGTAGCAAAATTCTTTGGTCAGACGAATCAAATTTTTCTAATAATGGATTTTTCAATAGAAATATTCATTATAAGGGGACACGAGAAAATACACATTGGTGCAGAGAGACTCCTTTCCAAGAGAGATTTTCTACGAATGTTTGGTTAGATCTTTTAGGGACCTTAATTTTATAACAAATTAACCGCTCGTAGATAGCTTAATTTCCTGCAAAACGAATTTCAAGATTTGCTTTATTAATAGGCAGAAATTTTCAACAAGTTGGGCTCCGTCTCACACTGCTGTAATATGTACAAATTATTTAAATCAAGTTATGCCAGATAGCTGGATAAGCACCTATGGTTCCATTCTATGGCCAGCTCGATCGCCAGATATTACTCCATTGGATTTTTTGTCTGGGGTTACATTAAAGACAAGGTATTTCAAACTGCCCCTGAAAATACTGAGGACGTCAAAACCAGAATTAGAAACGCATGTGCGGAAATGCTCCAATATGTAATGCGTGAGGTGTCTCGTAGAACACGTTTATGTATTAGAATACATGGTGCACAATTTGAGTATTTGTTGTAGTTAGAAAAATAAATACACACATTTTCTTTTTGGTATAGTAGTATAGGTAGTACTGTTAAACATAGTTATTCGCTTTTTTGTATGTTCGTTTTGTACTTGTATTTTTATTCATTTGTTTTTTTGTATTAAATTGTAATAAATAATTACTGAATTATAATTATTATAAAGAATTTTCACTAATCGTGGCGTAGCTGATTTTTACGATTCATTGATATGTATTGTGGTTTTCGTAAAATAATAAATATTGACACCCTCAGTTAAAATTTATGTGACATGTTTTATATCGTTGGAAAGAGAAAAAAGTAACGAAATTAGTGGTGTCATGGTCTATTTTAATTTTTTTTTTTTTTCGCAACACCGTATTTTTTCGAATTATTTGATACACATTATTATTCTTATTGTCTTTGCCGTCAACGTCCATCCCTTTAACTTTTTTCTTATCTCTTCAAATAAAGAAGCTATAACCATTTGTGGTTTTCTTATTTTTCAGGTTTTTGTAATATATCTCACAAAGTGGCTATGGATTTCAAATTTATTTTTACTGAAATATAGCTCACAAAAAATGGGACAATTGTCTCTAAAACTTTATTCTTCTACAATTGATATTAATTGAGATATTTGGTGTGGCCCGTAAAAAAGATAGAAGGTATATACATATTATGCAGGGTGTTCCTTAATGAGATGCTAATATTTTAGGATGTGATTCCTTAGGTCATTTTATGAAGAAGTTCATATGAACATATGTCCACAACGCCAACGGTTTAAATTTTTTGCTACAGGGTGTTGGCATTTTCTTTTTTAATCGCTATTTTTTAATATCTCAGAAAGTATTTTAGATATTATTTTCAATTTTAGTGTGTTAATAGAATATAGAACCACATATTTTAATTAGAAAAATTATTTTATCGCTCCACTAGTGGCGTCCCTGCAAGCATGTCCAAAAAAGTGGTACGCCACTGACATTTTTCCATGTCGATATTTTTTCTGATTAGCCTGATCAATTTTACATGAAAACGGCCTCTTGCGTTTTTCTCATCAGCCGCACAGTTCTTAGTTAATACAATTACATTATTGAAACTAATTACACAGGCACACAGTGCACACACATACACAAAAAATATCGATTACACGGACCAGACTAATCATCTCCAGTGTGTTTGGCTTGCTGAATCCCAATACGGTGTTATTTTTGCACTACTCATAATTTTTTTCTATACTCAAAAACAGAAAAATGAAAAAAGAGAAAATTGCATTTTTCTAACGATTTTTTGAGAATAGAGAATAATTGTGACATGGTGGAGCAAAACTGACACGGGATTCGGATTCAGCAAGCCAACATACGCTGTAGATGATTGGTCTGGTCCGTTTAATCGACAATTCTTTTTTGTGTGTGTGCCTGTGTAATTAGTTTCAATATGAATTTAATTGTTTTAATCAAGAACTGTGCGTCTGACGAGAAAAACGCAAGAGACCGTTTTCATGTAGAATTGATTAGGCTCATCAGGAAAAATATCGACATGGAGAAATGTTAGACGCGTACCACTTTTTTGGTAAAAAATATCAGAGGACATGCTTGCAGGGACGTCACTGGCAGAGCGATAATATAATTTTTATAATTGAAATATGTGGTTCTATATCCTATTAAGACTTACCAAACTTGAATATAATATCTAAAAGAATTTCTCAGATATTAAAAAATAACTATAAGAAAAAAAAATTCAACACCCTGTAGCAAAAAATTGAAACCATTGCGTTCGTATGTTTATATGAACTTTTCTTCATAAAATGACCTAAGGAATCACACCCTGAAATATTAGCACGTCATTAAGGAACACCCTGTATGTACAAGTAAAATCCAAAAATCTATTATAGCCTTTATTTTCACTACTTTATGAGTTAACAACCATAACACCAAATTTTACATTTATAAAAACAGCACTAATAAGGTATATATAAAATTTCCTCGAAAATCGAACGAAAGCGAACACGTACTCTTCTGTCAAAATTTTGAATTTGCCTTCCAGTCACGTGCTACTACTGCTTTATTGTACCTTGAATTTTGATCTAGTGAAACTAATTTTGGTTTGAACTTGGTCGATATAACCTGCACCTAGAAATATACACTGTATACTTTTAACTAAAGGTATCGCAGGTTTCTTCCTTGACAATTGCCAAATATTAGTGCCCTCCGTCATATTTCTTCATTGGTTTTTTTCTTTTTAAGGTATCAACCCTATATATTTTCACCAAAAATCTATCTTATTTCTTCGTTGGCATCAACTAGCTATTATTCTTCTACGTCAAATTGTAAATTGTAAATGTAGCCCCAACAGACAGATGAGCAAATAGACTGATGGAATTGAAAGATCCTAACTTTTGTAATCTACATAGTTTGAAACTTCAAAATCCAAAGACACTTAGGAGACTGTTTTTTTCACTCACTTAACGCAAGTAACACTGTGTGACCTTACCAAGGCCTTCAACTGTATAGCTCCCAACATTCTGCTGGAAAAAAATATCATACTATGGTTTTAGAGGTGTTCCTCTATTACTTTTCAGTTCTTACTTAAACAATAGAAAACAATGCTTTGCAGTTAATAATACCACATCGAAATTCAATTTTGTTACAACTGGTGTGGTTCAAGGTTCCGTTCTTGGACCCATTATTTATATTATACATTAATGGTCTGTATTACTATTTGCATCCCAAAAAGTGTGTTCTCTTTGTTGACTACACCATCTTGTTAAGTTCAGAAAAAAATTATTAAACCTAACTAAATTTGCAAAATAAACTGAAGAAAAAGCTGAGAATTAGTTTACAGCTAATAAACTTAAATTAAATATAGAAGAAACACAGGATCTCATTTTTTCCTCAAATGTTAATATCACTGAAGGTAGTAGTGTAAATTTACTGGGAGTCACTTTGGATGACAAGCTTAAGTGGTCTGCTCATCTGCATTATAGCAGGTGCAGGAATGACTGACCATTCCAACCTATATTTATTACATTGGGTTCATTCATTATTTATTTTCTGTACCCTTTTAGAAATTCATAAAAATATGATTAACTTCGACAGTCAATCAGATATTCATCATTATTCTATTAGATCTGGTAGTTTATTACGAACTCGTTGTTTTAGATTAACTAAATCACAAAGAAATTGACTAAATTTAAATGCATATAATAAATTGCCGACGAATATTAAATCATAGAATTACAAGTGTATTAAACGTAAAATAAAATATTTTATTTTAAGAAACTGTTTTTATTCGGTGGCTGATTATTTAGACGCAACCCTGATTTTTTAATTTATTGATTAAAAACCTTTTCGTAGTATATTACGTATATTGGTATGGAATGCAAGTATCTGTCCTTGCATTTATATTTGTGTTTATAGGTTTATATATTTTTGTTTCATAGTATGTTAATCTGTAGTTGACTGATTTTTTTTAAATATTTTTACAAAATTTTATGTTTATCTTTATCTCTAGATAATTGTAAATTGACATGCTACAAATGTACCTGACATGTATGTAATGCAGTCAAATAAAATGAGTATGAGTATGAGTAAAGAGGAAAGTTTTTGAACGATTTTTTTTAAATTTCGTTATTGGTTAAAGAAATTGAAACTTGGTTTGTTGAAATGTTTTATAACTCACATATATTTATTCTGAAACAACATAGTAATATTTCTATATTATATATTTCTTGCACCTTATAATTTCTTAAAATGCATAAAGATAATATGCATGTCATAGTCTACAGGCGTTTGCTGCCCCAAATATTACATTTTCATTTTGTGTCGCCAACCTGTCACGAATATGCAATTAAACGTTATTAAAAATATATGATTAAGTTAATTTTATGGCAATATATAACGGTGCCATGTCAGTATTTTTTTGTTATTAAAATTGTACGGTAATATGTAAATGAGTTTAGGGGTGGACTATATTAATTTTTCTCTATATTAGTACGAATAAAAAATAAAATGTAACACAATAACATTTTTAACTCATGACAGTAATTAATAAATGGCATGTTCATAAAAAGAATTACTCTCTTGCTAATTTACAAACAACTATGGCGTTATTAAAATTTTCGGTTATTACGTTAAAACGATATTTACGATGGGTTGGACAGCTGTAATTAAACTAATATTGTAGACATGTATGACATATTTACATATCACAAAAGTGTCAGTGATACAGGATGGAGTGTATCAACCAATATTTCATGAAACTATTAGGATATTTGGAAGATACATATGCATCCACATAAAAACATAAACATACCACATATAATAGACAACTCCCAAATCCAAAGCCAAGACAATTTGGAAGGGGTTATACATTTGAAGAAACGCAGATAACATGGGGATCGAACCCAGTACGTGATAAACATTGTGACCAAGCGTGCTCGCCACACAATATGCAATTAATCTATCAATAGTAGTTTATTTTGTCCTCCGAGACGGTTTTGCTCGAAGCCATCTAGACCTCTGCAACGTTAGACGTCGTGACAGTTGAAGCACTGGACGGATAGAGGCTAGGTAAGGCTACCAAATAACTGAAAAATATTATAATTACTCCCGAACACATCATGCCACACAAATAATAATAATAATAATAATAATAATAATAATAATAATCGGAGAGATCGAGTCCGTTGTCGAGAACGAGAAGTGCCGAATTTATTGGAACTACTCGTTCCCGACCGTCAGGCTGATTCAAGCCAACAAGCCTGACATAGTCCTCCTCGACCACCAGACCAAGGTGATGTATGTCATCGAGTTCTCGGCACCTGCCGAGACAAACATCACCTTGAAGGAGGAGGAGAAACGGACCAAATACCGAGATCTCCGTTATGAGCTCCGAGCGCTATACCCAGACTACTCGGTCAAGATGGTCGTCCTGATAATCGGCGTTCTCGGTGGGATGAGGCCTACACTGCTCTCAGCATTGAAGACCATACCGGCCTGCCAAAAATCAGCCGAATGGTTGGCAGGCCTAATGCAGAAGGCAGTCGTCTTAGGATCCCTGCGTCTACTTAGGGCACACGATTCTGGAATCTACAACCACTAACCCTGTTGGATGTGGGGAGTGGATGTAGATAATTCTCTGGCGCTTCCCCCGTGAGAATGTCGGAGACACGGGAGAACTGTCCAGCATCGCTAACGCGTAAAAAAAAAATAATATATCTTTATTTCAAAAAAATGTTTTTGCAATTTAAAAAAAAATATTACATGAAATAAAGAGGCATCACATACAACATTCTATATATGAAAGAAAAACGAAAATATGCTTGCTATCTCAGTGTTCCACATGAAAAATATTTGTCTAAATGGTATTGTTCCAAATTTAATATCAGTGATTTAAGTTCTGTCTTAAGCCTATTTAAGTTTACAATATTTTTCATACGAGACGGTCATTTATTATATAATTTAATGCATATGTATTGTGGGCTTTTTTCTGTCATTTGTCAGATTATGCCTTGTAATATCTATTGTTCTTATATTATGTTCATGTTGTGTATAATTAAGCAAAAACTTATGTTTGATCTTAAAAATAAACACTAGACATTCATACATGTGCATACCATAAATGGTCATGATTTTATTTTATTTAAATATGCATCTGTGTTGTGATGTAGATGCCATGACGGGCCCCTTAGCAAACATCTTTCCTCGTTAATATCCTAAAAAAAAAACATAAAAAAAATCAGAAAAAAAAAACAAAACAAAATACAAAAACCTCAAAAAAAACAAGAAGCAAAAAAGAAATAAAAACAAATGAAATATTAAAAATGCATATAATAAAGAAAAGGAAAAAACTTTAAAACACGCGATTTTAATAAAAAGAAAAAGAAAAAATGAAAAAAATTGTAATTTATAAATATAAATGATGTATGAATGAATAATAAAATATCACAAATAAGTTAGCAGATAAATTGTGGTAGGTTTAGAGTAAATTTTTTTAACATTAGGTACCTACTTACCGACCTTATAGACAGACTCCTCTCTGAAACATCGGTGTTGTGCGAATGGCTTTGCAGCCACAGCCATAGATTATAAGTATAGATAGATAGATAGATAGAAATATGCATCTGCAAGAGTCTGTGTAATTCACTTCAAATATAATTCTGATACAACACTTTTTGAATGTTCACGTTACTGCCCCAGAATATTATTTCATATCTAGCTGTTGCCTCAAAGTTTCAAAAATATATAATTTTTAGTCTTTTTAGATGTTCAATTTCAAACACAATGGATCGATTTTCGCAATCTAAGAATTCATCTATTTGAACATCCAAGAATTTTGTATTTTCTTTGTTCATTTAAAATTATGGTATTTTCCGGAGTTTTTATTCTTACTTATTTTGATCCAAATAGCATAATTTTAGTATTTTCTGCTTAATATAAACCATAACTTGTGACCACTACGAGACTCACTCCTTACAACATTGCATAAGTCATTTACATAAACGATAAACAGGATTGGACCGATTATGCTGCCTTATGGTATCCCAATATATATAAGATTTCCGACTTGGCAGTTTCACCATTTGTTATTATTTGTTATTATCTGAAAGATAAGATCTTATCCACTCTAATGCATTTCCTCTAATTCCATATTTTTCTAATTTTATTAACATTAAATTAGGATCCACACAGCCATGAGCTTCAGATAGGACTAAAAACCCACGGCGATTTTTTATTTTCCATGAATTCCAAATTCCAAAATTTTTTGTGTAAACTGAAATATTTCGGTTTAAGTCGATCTTCCCTTGTGTATTCAATAATTGGCAAACATTCGTGAAATCAATACGTTGAATGCACATTCCCATTTCAAAAGTTTTTGAGAAACTAGGTAGAAAGCTAATTGGCCTGTAATTTTCTAATAATTCAGGATTTCCTTTTTTATAAAGCGGTTTAATACTGGCTAATTTCAGTTGGTCTGGAAAAATTCCGTTTTTAAAATAATTGTTTTATATATGGCATATCACTTCTGCTATTTCAGCTATACAAAATTTTACTAGTGACGTTGGAATTTCATCCTCGCCACTGCTATATTTATTTTTAAGACCTTTAGAAAGGTAAAAGGCGCGTATACCATCATACCAAAAATTATCTTGGTCAACGAGAGAAGTCAACGTTTATGTTCGGACGCTCTTCGGGGGCACTTTCAATACTTAGAAATAATAGCAAAGATTTTGTATGCATGTTACTAATTGTGTTGGGGTGTTGCACGAAACTAACTGAGGCGCTCGCGCGCAAATCCCGCTAAATCCACAAAATGTCAATTTTGAGTTTGTAATGGTTTCATGTATGTTAGACCCAGCTATACAAGCCTATATAATCTTTAGTAACCAAAACTCGACAAATCCCATATAAATCTAATGTTAAAGTTGACCGTTTCGAACAAAACCAGATAAATCCAATATCGGGATCAAAAGCAGATAAATACATTTTTATATAATACACTGTCGTGTTTTTAGCTTAGAATGTTTTTCTGTTTTTGTTATTGCTGATTTTTTAAAATTTAAAGTTTATTTTGGTATAGTATAGTATATATTTTTTTATTATAACATTGTTTGATATTGAGAATTAATTTTTAACAATGAATGTTTTATTTACTTTTAATAAATTATTAATGTTGTCAAAATTTGTTTTTTTCCATCTTTAATGTTTTGTTTTAAAACAAAAATCTATAAATTCGTATTTACATAGCAAAATCCAATAAATCCAACAAGAAAAGTTTTTAAAAAATAATAAAAAAATTAGCATTCATATTTTTTGGTCTTATATTCTACAGCCTAAAAGATATTTTTTGACTCAAAAAGAACAAAAAAAGACTTATTGGTGTTTGCTTGAGAAGTTTTTTGCAATTTCCCACAACTTTGTGTTTGTGGATTTATCGGGGTTTGCGCGCGAGCGCCTCAACTGTGTGACTCAAAAAAGAAGTGCTGTTGGCTTGTACAAATGAAGTTGTTGATGACGTTGGTCAACCTATGGAACGATAGCCTGTAAAACTTTCCCTTAGGAAATTGGGCTCTCTTGAATATGCAATATACTCTTCGTTTTGTATTTGCGAAGAGTATAATAAGTAAATCAAGCTAATAAGAGCCTAGAAACTTCATTTTTTTGCGTATATGCTAGAAGCCGATGCCTTAAATTTTTTTATGTCATCTGTCATCTGAATGTGGAGGCAGTTCCTTAGGCGGCGGTTTTTTTGTAGGATTTCACAAACAGTAGGAAAGCAATGTGACAACAAACAAAAAATAATTCGCACTATAACATAATGCTATTTATATAATAAAACTATAACGGCACATTTTGATTTTTGCATAATCTTAAGAGTAGTAACGAAGACTGCCACAGGACATTTTCATTTGGCGTGATAATCTAGTTCGTGCGGTAGGTGTCTATGTGAATTTCATAACATTCCTGCCAGTATTTACAGTTGGAATATTTATGACTAACATGTTAATCAGGTTTGAGTTTGCAAATTATACAAAGCCTAGATATAATTTTAATGCAAACACTTGTATGCTACCCAGCCTAATTAGAATAATTGTATAATTTTTGTAATTATGTTTGCCAAAGCTAATTATCTTGATTCGAATGCAAATTTTATGAGGAAACTTAATAGTATAAAGGGAATTTCCACTTGGACTTTAGAGTATGGTTTTGCGGACAAATAACAACGATGGCAAGATTTTTTGTTCATGATGTGAATTATAAGTGAAAAATGGAAAAACGGTGTTCAAATCTCCTATATTGTTTAAAATATGAGAATATTATAAAGACTGATTTTTGCAAAATTGGTGAAGTAATCAAATTTGATGAATATATTAAAATGTTAGTTTTCATTTTTCCTATAAATAGAGTTTCCTATTTATTATCTGCAATAATGTAAAATAATTAACATTAGAATTGGTAGAAAATTGTAGTTTAAAAAAGCAATTGTAAATTGTAATTCTCTAAAATTTCATTTTTGAAAACCGAAAGCCTAAAGATACGGATGGAAAGACAGACAGATATCGACGTGATTCCATACATGTTCCGTTTTTCCAATTTAGGTACGGAACACTAATGAACTAAATATTATGGACCACAGAACATCTAAGGAATATGAATTTTATTCATATGAGAATTAGATTAACAGTAAACATAGTGAATATAATAATTGTTTTTCATATTAAATATTAGATGGAGGGTATGAAAATTATTTGCCAAAGACCCAAAATAATATTTCTTTCAGAATTCTCTCATAAAATAAATATAAGAATTATAGCAGTAACATGAAAATCAATGAACAAGACAATAATTAATAGGAATTTCTTTAACGTACTTGCATAGCAGACACACTCAAATCGCACTTATATACATAAAATCAAATCAAATCAAAACCAATTTATTAAAAACATGGTAACCTTTTGTAATGTTCTATTTACCTTAACAGGGAAGATAATTATTTAAAAGATTTAAGAAATTCGCCACAGCGTAGAGACCTCAACTCAAAGAGTGCGAATAATCTGACAGCTTATTGACAGATAAATATGTACAGTTATTTGAAACCTGCCACCAAGTGCTTACTGTATCCTTAATTTCATTAACAAAGATTAATAGGCACACTGACAAAAGAAAGCTAATGGGCGCCACTATGTTTTTTGAATCTCCCATATAAAACTATAGAAGAACGGTTGAATATGCAATTATACTGACTTACATCAGAGTTAAAAAATAAATAGAGTACTTAATTAACAATAACAATATATTACGTTTTATTTTAAAAGATAATAAGACAGCTACACCCCTTTTTGTGGAATAATAACATAATGGAAAAAACAAAAAAGCAGATATATTCCACAATATTTGAAAGCTGTGTTACGTATGGAGCTGAACTGTGGGTAATCAATAAAAATATACAAGACCGACTTATCTCGACAGAAATGGATTTTTGGAGACGTAGTGCTGGAATATCCCGCACTCAACATATTAGAAACAATGTAATAAGACAAAAAATGCACGTAAAGTATAACATATTGGAGGAAATTGAAAGAAAACAGCTATTATGGTATGGCCATATGAAACGTATGGCAGAAGATAGAATACCTAAAAAAGCCTTTGAGTGGGCCCCGTCCCAAAGAAGAAAAAGAGGCAGACCTAGGACAGAATGGAGAAAAAGAATAGAAGCAGCAATGGAAGATAGAGGCCTTGAAGACGGTGATTGGAACGATAGGACAAAGTGGAAAATGAGATGCGAGAAGCGGCAATAAAGCTGTACAAAACTCGCGTATATATATATATTTTAAAAGATACACAAATAAACATTGTTGACAGGCAAACCAAAAAATATGTAACATATGTAATTATAAATGAACAAACAACGTTGACAGTTATGCATAAAATTTAAAAAAACATTTAATATTCTTAAACATAGACAAATAAAATACTCTGACAGGTATGCTTGAAGATGAGAATAAAATTTGTAGCATACGTAAAGGTAAACAAAGAAATAAGCTTGATAGATATCCTCAATGATGCAACACTATTAGTTACTTTAAGTAAACTCAACAATCAACTAGCTTAATAGTTATGCTTTATGCTCCAAAATGCAGAGAAGGTACGGCATATACTTTAACAAGTAATTGATAATTACAGTGTACATCATATAGTTAAAATTGATGTTATACACGACAAATCTGGTTATGAAGTAGGTAATGCCAGATAAACAATTGATTTTTCCATATTATTATCAACACAGTAATACATAAATATTTTTGCTGTCTGCAAGTTAATAAATATATAAACAGAATCGTGACAGTTCAAAATTTTTAGGGTCAGGAACGACAGCGTACGAGAAAGTCAAATGCAATGTAGGTACTCTTCGTTTTGTATCTACAAAGAGTAGTGCAAGTTTAGAAACAATAGTTATTTACCAACTCCTTCGAGCTACATACATACATACATTTGATCAGTACATTTCTAAAACCGGTAATATTGCTCGTAGAGAAAAATTTTCATATCACTGTGTTGGTGATCGAATTCCGAACATCCTTCAAAATGTCCTTCCATCTACCTGTCCGTCTGTCTGTCTGTCTGTCCGTCTATCACGTTGTTTGTAAGCACAATTACTTAAGATTGAGTGTATTGAATTGGACCGTAAATTAGAGGAAGAACGCTATTGTTTTTGAGCAAAATTGATCATTACATAAAGAAATTATTAATGATTGAATTAAAAAAAAAACAATTGTCTTATGTTTCGTAATTAAAGAAAGAAATTACTAAAAATAATATTATTTACAAAAAGACTGCAAAGAGTATCCTATAGAATGTGCAACAATTATATAAAAAGTGCAGTCAATTGGTGAAGAGTATAGTGATTATGATTAGCTTGTTTGGTCTTAAAATTATATAAGCTGAATGAAAATTTCGACTTTACACAATTTGCTTACTTAAAACATCAGTAAAAAAAATTACCTTGTAAGACGGATATCTGACGGCTATATTTAACAGTGTAATTTAGAATTTAAAATATTTTTGTTTAAAAGTGTTGAAAGTATAGTTTTTTTAAAGGAGAACAACTAAAGAGCAATACATGTTCAAAAATGTAAAACAGTAACATTTTGAAATTCACAGAAAAGTAGTTGTAAACTATAGTACATCAGACAGACAATTGCTTACAATAACAATGGCTAGGCAGCGGAATTACCAGCTAGTTGTGGACTGTGGAGGGACTTTGATAACACTTCCCTATGCAATTATGTATATTGTTTTAGTCGTGTTTACTACCTCAAGTTATTAAGGTCTTTACCATGCTTCAACAAATATTATCACTGGTTGGTGTGGAAGTGTTTTACATTGATTTTAATATCATTAGCTAATCACGTGTATTGATAAGAGGAACATATATAATAATAATAATAATAATAATAATAATAATAATAATAATAATAATAATAATAATAATAATATAATAACCACCCACAAGCCCAATACCCGGTTCCTACTGGCCGAGGACAGGGCCCCCACAATCGACCCCGCTCGGATAGGGGTCAAGGGCAAGGTGGTGGGGCCCAACAAGATCGACAGCCCATTGTTGACGACCGCGACGATCAAGGACGCTTTGAGTGGACAGATGAACTGAGAGACGACCTGATGCAGTGCCACGAAAGCAGTGAGCCCGCACGAAGGGGATACATGGGGCGAATGCATGTGCTGTGGTGTGCAATGCACCCAGAGCACAACGCCTTCACGCCACAAAACCTGCGTGATTATGTATCCCACCTTCGTCGCAGGGGCTATGTAAGAACTGCTCCTCAGCCGATGAATGAGGGGGCCGAAGGGCGACCGAATGAACCGGTTGAGGAAGCGGTCCCGCCTGTTCCGCCAACACCAGAAGGTCTCAGTACCAGAAGGGGGTTGCACAATAAAGAACCCCCTGGGCCGCAAGATCTGGCCAGAGTAGATGCGGAACTACGTGCAGCGCTACCAGAAGAGGCTGACATCTGGCACATTAATTGTGCCGTGTATGCCGCCGCTCAACGCTTGTCTCAGGTGGAGAGGCGGAACACTGTCTCTCCACAGGAACGAGCGGGACGGCGCATACAGAAGATGGAAGCCAAGATCCGGTCGGCGAGGCAACACGCATCCCGTATCCAATGTGTGATGGACTATATGGCAGCCAATAGGCCTTTTACGCCTAAAGTACGGCGAGTAGCTGCCAACTTAAGACGCGTCCATCACACACTCAATGGGACAGTGCTCCAAACCACCAAACAGCATTGTCTCGACAGGATACGGATGCTAGTGACCTGCAAGAAGTCACTAGTGAGGCGGGCGAGGGGGTTGGCGGAAAATCAACTTTTCCGCAAAAAGCCCTCGCGCCTTTTCGAACCGCCTCAGCGTGTTGCTGAGAATCCACCGACAGCAGACCAGGTGGAGAACTTCTGGAAAGCGTTGTACGAGGAGAAGCTTCCACTCATCAGAGATTCTCCAGCCCTGGCACACTTTGAAACCTTTTGCCAAAGGTTTCGACAACCGCAAGAGGTGTGCCAACCAATAACCCCAGAAGAGGTTCGAAGAGCTCTTGAAGGCTCTAAGAACTTTGCTGCTCCAGGTCCCGACGGGATTAATAACTTTTGGTGGAAAAAACTACCAAGTACCCACCACCATTTGGCCAGAAATTTTAATGCCTGGCTAAGTGGGGAGCAGCAAATTCCTTCTTGGGTTGTTGAGGGGCGGACAGTGCTGATCCCAAAGAACGGAGATTTGTCTGACCCAAAGAATTACCGGCCGATAACCTGCTTAAACGCATGCTACAAGGTGTTCACACGCATTTTGTACATGCGGGTGCTCCACGCAGTTGAACCAGTGTACGAACGGATATTTGAGCAACGAGGGTCGAAGAAAGGTACCGCTGGCTGCAAGGAGAATCTGCTAATTGACAGGTGTGTCACGCAGGACTCCATGCAGTATAAGCGGAATCTTTCGATGGCCTGGATCGATTACCGCAAGGCATTTGACATGTCATCGCATGAGCTAATTATACACTTGCTCCAATGTCTTGCGGTCCCCGGTCCAGTAGTGAGGTGTATTGAAGAACTGATGCCACTCTGGAGGACTCGCTTTACCATTACATCGGGTAACGATCGAGTCCAGACAGAGCCGGTAACGTTCAGAAGGGGAATATTTCAGGGAGACTCCCTCAGCCCCCTTCTATTTTGCATCTCACTGCTGCCATTATCCGTTTCGCTCCGAAAAACCCGTGGGTACAACTGCGGTACCCCAGGAGACAGGAGGCATAAGGTCACCCATCTGTTTTATATGGATGACCTTAAACTTTATGCCTCCGGGGAGAGGGACCTGCACCAGTCCCTCAGGGTGGTACAGGAGTACACGCAGGCTGTCGGTATGGAGTTCGGGTTAGACAAATGTGCACTGGTCCATCTTAAGAGAGGACGATGCGGGGACTACGGAGAGGACGCGCAGCTCGTAGACGGAAGCATCTTACATCATCTAGATGTCGGAGAGTCGTACACTTACTTAGGTGTTGAGCAACACTCCACCCAAGAAGTGAGTGTAGTGAAAAACGCTCTCCGCGGCAAGTATCAGCACCGGCTTCGACAGATCTGGTCTTCAGAACTGTCGGGGAAGAACAAGGTGTCTGCAACCAACATGCTTGCCGTTCCAATCCTTCTCTACTCCTTTGGAGTTGTGAAGTGGACTCGAGAGGAGTTGCGTCAACTCGATGTAGGAACCCGCAAGAAGATGTACCTCAATAGGAGTTTACATCCCAAATCGTCCGTTCCACGGCTATACCTCCCGCGACATCGGGGAGGGCGTGGACTCTTGAGTTTGGAGAGTCTCCACAACAGGATGGTTCTGGATGGAGCCTGTAAGGTCATCAGGAGTTCGGATCCCCTCCTCTGCATGGTCCGGGACCATGAAAATGCAGGGGTAGGAGCATTTCTGTTTAAGGCAGCACAGAGAGCAGCTGATGAACTTGGTCTCTCCTTCGACGTCGAGCGGGTAAATCGCGACTCCGTCACCGAGTTGGAACCTGCTCGACGAAAAGCCCAAATTAAAGCTGCAGAACACAGCATCTTTCTGCAGCTGCACATGGATAAGCCAATGCATGGAGTTTTCTATAAAAATATAGAAAACCTTGGCTTATCCGAAAGGCTGACCTTTGCCTTTTTAAGGTCAGCCGGGCTGAAGTCTGAGACCGAGGGATTCATAATGGCTTGCCAGGATGGTGTATTCAACACTCTGGTCTATCGTAGCCGTGTTATGGGTATAGAGGTCCCGGATGTCAGATGCAGGGCCTGCCGCAGGGCGCCAGAGACTGTAATGCACTTGCTGTCGGCTTGCCCGACATATGCAGTCTCGGCCTATATCCAAAGGCACAACGGAGCATTACGAGTGCTTTATTACCATTTAAGGCACTCGTATGGGATAGACGAGACACCAGTGCTGCCTTATGCTCCGGGGGATATTGAGTCCGTTGTGGGCAATGAGAAGTGTCTAATCTATTGGAACTACTCGTTTCCCACCGTTAGGCAAATACAAGCCAACAAGCCTGACGTAGTTCTCCTCGATCACCAACTCAAGACAATGTTTGTCGTGGAGTTCTCGGCTCCCGCGGAAAACAACATTGTCTTGAAGGAGGAGGAAAAACGGACAAAATATCGAGATTTGCTCTTCGAACTCCGCAGACTTTACCCAGACCATACTGTTAAGTTGGTGGTACTGATAATAGGAGCCCTAGGTGGAACAAGGCACACACTGCTTACGGAACTGAAGATCATACCGGCATGCCGAAACTCGGCAGAGATCTTAGCCGGTAGGATGCAGAAGGCCGTCATCCTCGGTTCGCTACGTCTACTCAGGGCACACGATTCCCGGACCCAGTAGTCACTTACCCCACGGTGTGGGGAGTGGCTACCGGTACTACCAGCTCCCCTCGGTGAGGATCGGAGCCACAGAGAAGGGTGACTGGTTTTTAACAAAAAAAAAAAAAAAAAAAAAAAAAAGAAAAACAATAAATGGTCTTTATTAGAAAAAATAAATACAATTTCTGAATCTAAAGAGTGAAGTTTAGCTTAACAGGTATTCCACCACTTATACCCTTAAAGACGTGAGAACAAGATACTTGTACTAACTAGATACTTATACTATATATTAGTTCTCATAGATCGTTATTTTTTTTGCTGTTTGCAAAATCCTATAAAGAATATGTTTCAATACAATTATAAGCAAACAAATAATAATTCATTTTTAAACATGCATAGAGTATATAGGCTCCAATACTAGTTAGCTAATAGCAACGTTTAAATTCTGTAGAATTAATTGATAATTATACGAGAAACCGTAAGCAGTGTGTGCGGTTAAATAACATAAGTTCAAATTATTTATCTATGAAATTCGGTGTACCTCAAGGGTCCATCCTTGCGCCACTACTCTTTACAATTTATACAAGTAACCTTGTCAGTGATCTGAATTGTTGCAAAATCCACTTGTATGCAGATGACACACAACTCTACTACTTCTTTCCTTCTTTAGAAGTGGAGAGAGCCAGTATTATTATAAACGAAGATATTAACAAATTCAGAACGGCAGCTCAAAGTCACTGTTTAATGATCAATCCAAGTAAGTCAGAAGTAATAATTTTCGGACCCAAGAAACAGAAATTCTGTTAAATCTGTTTTAAGTGTTGTACTAGAAGATACTGTATCCGAAAAAAAAGATAAAGTTAAAAGTTTCGGAGTTATTATTGACAGTGGCTTGTGATTTTAGATGTTGATAAGCTGCTTCAGAAAGGTTATGTGTCGTTAAAATTAATATATGGAAATAGACACTCGCTTCCTCCACAACCAAGATTGTGAAATTCTAGTTTTATCTCTTCTTAATTACGCAGATTCTTTATATGGTCCTTGTCTCAATGCGCTTTACACACGTAAAATACAAAAACTGCAAAATTCGTATCTTGGACTAATAAATGGAATTCGAAAAAACCAAAGAATATCACACAAATTACGCGAAGTAAAATGGCTCAATATTCAAAATAGACTGATTCATCATGCTGCATGTTTGTTTTATGCGTTAATATTGAATAAATCTCCGACAAATCTCTATAGAAATATCAGATTCAGAACAGACGTACATAACTTGAATATCAGGTTTAAGGGCCTTCTAACTCCTCCAATGCATCGTATACAGTTGTTCAAAAGATCATTTAGTTACCAAATTTGCAAAATATACAACGGTATTGATACTGAACACAAAAGCAGAAGAATGCACCATTTTAAAAATGTATATAAATCTCTTTTATTTGAACGTCAATATTTTAATTTATAGCCCCCAACATTTATTCTAAATTTATTTATTTTTTAAGTATCTTTTACGTCATTATCATTAATAGTATATTACGTGCCATGAACTGTAAGTGATACTTTTCAGGTCGAGAATGTAGTTTGGGAAACCTCGGCCCGTAGGGCCGAGGTTTCCTAAACATTCAAGACCTGAAAAGTCACTTACTGTTCGCGGTTAGTAAACAGTTTTTTGTAATACCTGCGAAAATCAAAGAAAAGTAATTAATGAGTTAAATTTGAATTATTGACAACTACCTGTCAAAATTAAATTTTAATATTTTAAATAAATTAGGTATATCGTATATACTAGAAATTAACAAAAGAAAGCCTAATAGATAAACAACTCTACTTGAGAGCTTAGAAATTAATAGGTATAAAAACGATAATATTTTACTTAACGATCAATTAGACATAAATAATTCTCCACTTGTTAATCTATTTTAATTCCATTTCCTAGTAGTACATTTTATATTATAAGTAAATAATCACAATTTTATGCAAATTAGTTTTCAGGTAATTCAATTTCATGTATTTAAGGTTCAATAAGTTCAATTTGTGAGTAGTGTTACAGTGCGCTCATCTGATGAAGCTAATGTTTTAGCGAAACGATCGTCATGTTGACGTAATACATGTGAAAACGTAAAAAACAGTTTAGTGTTTTTTATTTCATTAGTGATAAACAACTCGTTGAAAAGTCAAGTTTGACAAGCAGTTTTTGAGAAAATACTATTATGGATATCGAAGAAGCTGCAAATATTGCTTGTACATCGCTTCTACCTGGGAAATCTAAAAAAAGGTACGAAATCACATATGCCGTATTTAGAAAGTGCTGCGACGCTAAATATGTGGATATTCATACCAGTGAGGCGGTTTTACTCGTATATTTTCTGGAGAAATCTAAAAAATATACATCTCCAGCCAGCTTATGGTGCGAATATTCCATGCTGCGGTCAACCATCTCCTTAAATGATAATGTTGACATTTCAAAATATTTAAAAAAAAAACAAAAATATTGGATATCGTCACAAAAAAGTGAGGTGTTTACCATAGAACAAATTGTAAAATTTTTGAGTTAAGCATCTGACCAAACATATCTGATGAAGAAGGTCGTTGCTATTATGGGAATTGCGGGAGCCTGCCACAAAGATGAATTATGCAAGGTAACAGTAGACGCTATTGTTGATAAAGGAAGCGTAATACTTATCAAAATACCTGATTCTAAAAATCACATTTCAAGAAGTTTCACTATCGTAGACAATGACAATTTCCACTGTCAGGAATTATTCAGGAAATATATGAGTCTGCGACCAAAAAATTCAGAAAATAAAAGATTATTCTTGAGATATAAAAATGGGAAATGTGTTAACCAACCAACCAGTTGGGAGAAATATTTTCGCTAAAATTCCGTCTGATATTGCAACATTTTTAAATTTGGAAAATGCAAAAAATTACAGTGGACATTCGTTTCGCAGAACCTCGGCAACTCATTTGGCTAACAGCGGAGTCGACGTTCTTGCGTTGAAAAGGCACGGTGGGTGGAAGTCCTCGGCAGTAGCAGAAAGTTATGTGGCGGAATCTTTAACGAACAAAATACAAGTAGCTAACAAGATTTTCAACATTAGCAACCTAGAAGCCGGTTCATTTCGTCAAACATCTGATAATGATCTCTCGGATAATATGGAGAATACTCCACTAGATGGTCCTGAAGTAATTAAAGAAATACAAAAAAATTTAACATCAATTTTGACTGTTGATAATATGAATAATTGTACTTTTCACATTTCCATAAATAATAAAGATGCTTAAAATAATATCTTCCTTTTTGTGTATGCATGAAATGTTTGGTTTCAACGATAGATTTTTTTACCTAAAATTTCTGTTGATCTGAGCAGGTAAATAATAACTAGTACGTAATATTCGCTTACAGCCCACGTCGGACTGTAAGTGAATATTACAGCCCTGTAACCGTGGCAACCAGTAAATGAATTGTAAGTTCAGCTTACTCTAATAAAAATTTGTTAATAATGATCCACTTACAGTACAGGTAATGCAAAAATATGTTATTAAAAAGCAAATGTAATAATTACTGTTTGCTTAATTTTATGCATTTTGCATTTCTTTTAAGTAAATTCATTTTAATTTTATCTATTGAATTAAGCAAACAGTTTTAAGATTAAGTGCAAGACTGATGGTCATGATTGTTAATGTACCAAATTGTTGTGACACATCAAACTTCGTGTATACCACATAACCAAGTAGGTAGTAATATTGTTTTTTTTTTCTGTGTAATATTTTGTGGGATATAATAAAGACGTTTATTATTATTTTCATTATTTTTTCTCCGGTTTACCCGTTGCCGGACAGGGCTTCCGTGCTTTCCGACCAATACCACACGGTAGCCGCGCCGGCGATACTTACAGCCACTCCCCACAACCTGTGGGGTTAGTATTATTATTATTATTATTAATTCCAGTCAGGTCCAGCCGATTTCCTAAAAACTTTTTATTTTATTATTAATATTTTTCTGTGATGTTCAAAGTTGAGACAAACTCAAATATTATTAGAACTTAAATACTTAACGTACCTCTTGCTCCTACAATAATTTCTTCACAGCTTGATTCACCATTTAAACCAACCACTGCCTAACTGTTCCACATAAAACTCTTCTGAAATACGTTAACCCTAACATATCCATAATTTCATATCGCAGTTCCCAAACCCTCCATTATACTTGATAACCGCTTCTCATATTTTTTACCTAAGCAGGTGAATATTATGACTTAATCTGAGCTATACAAAGTCAGTGAAGTGACTAACAATAGCTAATAAATTCACTTTCGGGTGACTTTAGTGTTTTTCATTTTTTCTGTACATCTTTACATATCTCACGCTGAGAATCCCTGTAGTGTCGGTCCTCAGAGATTAAAAAAACCGTTGTTCCTTCCTCACAGTCCAGATTTCTCGTTAAAATATCTATCAGTCACGGCACATATAGAAATACAAACGTCTTGTTTTTAATCATAACATGACAAATCACTTTTTGTTGATGGCATTTTTACTTTTCGAAACGTGTTTTCTGATACAATTTTATATAAAGCGACTGTTTTCGAGGGATGCCAAGGAAAGAATGCAATTCTCTCAATTATACCTTTGTTAGAACTAAAACTTTTAAAAACTTCAAAGGGGATTGAAACATAATGTAATTTCTCTGTCCTTATATCTAACTATTCAATTATTCATTTTAAAAAAGGGAAGACTAGAATTTTATAACGCGATAACCTGATACTCCACAATTTCTATTTTGGGATAAATTAAGATTGAATGGTTCACTTTGTAATGATTTTTTTTTTTTTTAGTATACACAGGGGTGTCCCAGAAGTCGCGGTCCAAACGAAAGTGGGCGATAAGCGAGGTCATTTACAATCAAAATAACCCCATATGTTGTCATACAATTGTTAGTCGTTTAAAAGTTACACCATTTTTTCTGTTTTTTTAAGAAATACCGACTCCGTCTTCTAAAAAATTCATAAAAAAATATTGACAAGTTATTTAGGTTTTTCTTTGTTTGTTGTGCTTACTACTCTGATGTGTTCTTATAATGAAAGAGTTTTTATGAACTCTTATTTCATATTAAAATAATAAAACATGTTTATTGTAAATTTTCTATTTCTTCAAAAATAAAACAAAAATTTGAATGAAGTTTACTGAAAAAGAATTACCACTGAAAAGTGAACCAGTACACTAAAAACTTCTACAATTCACGCCGATTCCAGCAAAGTATAGTTCATTGGTATTCTTTAATTGAATCATAGTTGTTGGTAGTATTTTATGTCAAAAGTAGCTGGTCAACAATAAAAAGGCAAATAATGTAGTAAGCATTTATTACGACATCTCCTTAGGTAGTTTCTTCTTAGATTTATCATTGTACGATAGTTGTTCCGAACAGTCACTGCTACAGTTTGCAACTTATCTCGTAGCTGTTGTTCGTTTTGGCTTTCTATGCTGTAGATGATATTTTTTATAATTCCCCCATACGAAGTAGTCCAGGGGATTGAGATCTGGAGAGCGTGCTGGCCAGCGAATCGTCCCCCCTCTTCCTATCCAGCGATTGGGATAAACATTATTGAGGTGCTGTCGTACAATGAGGGCATAATGCGCTGGTGCACCATCGTTCTGCAGCCACGTTGTAGCCTGTAACTCAAGTGGGACATTTTCTAGAAGCCAGTTTAGGTCCTGTTGCAGGAACTGCAAGTGTCGTTGACCATTAAGCCCTGGCGGCAGTTCAAATGGCCCAATGAGCCTTCCGCCGAGTAGGCCCGCCCACAGGTTCACTCCGAACTGATGTTGGAAGCGGTGGTTCCGTATAACTTTCGGATTTTGTAACGCCCAAAAGTGAAGATTGTGTGTATTAAATATCCCAACCCTATTGAACGTTAATTCGTCGGTCCACAGAATTGTATTGAAAAAATGTGGATCCTCCCGTGAACGTCGGAGCATTTCTCTGCAAAACGCTACCCTAGGAGCATAGTCGTTGGGCAGGAGCGTTTGCATGAGTTGCACGTGACAGGCATGTAACTTATACCGTCGCAATATTAGTTGCACAGTGGACTTGGAAACGCCAGAATCTCGCGAGATGCAACGAATATTTGTAGAAGGTTCCTCCAGTGCCATGGCGACTACGTATTCGTCGTGGTCATCGTTGCTATGCCTTCCGTCTCTGTGTACAGCACCAGGTATTTCACCACGCATGTATGCGTTGTGTACTCGTATGAACACCCTATGATCCGGAAAGCGTCCACGACGTTGGTATCGGATGCGGTATTCCCTTGCAGCACGTCGAGCATTCCCTGCACATTACCCATAAATGTAATGCATTTCTGCATATTTACGCCGTGTGTAGTTCACTTTTCAACGTAGCCTTCAAATAAAGCACTATTTAAAATAAAATCACAATCAGAAGCCAAGTAACAAGCAGTTGTCAAAAACACAGACTGTCAGTCAAAGTCAGAAACAGAAGCCAACTCGTACTTTCTTAAGAAGAAATGGGAATATGCGTACTTACAGGAAGCTAGGTTATTGCGGTTTCGTATTTTTACAGCTCTGATGTATGTAAAGCAAATAGTGCCTACTATTTATCATGTGCACATCTCAGAACTGTACAAATACGGAACAGCCAATGCTTCTCTTCTCAGAATCATACATCAGTGTATATCAAGACTCAGGGTTAGTTTTATGCTATTCATGCAAAAAAAATATGATTCAATTAAAGAATACCAATGAACTATACCTTGCTGGAATCGTCGTGAATTGTAGAAGTTTTTAGTATGCTGGTTCACTTTTCAGTGGTAATTTTTTTTTCAGTAAACTTCATTCAAATTTTTGTTTTATTTTTGAAGAAATAAAAAATATACAAAAAACTTGTTTTATTATTTTAATATGAAAGAGAAGTTCATGAAAACACTTTCGTTATAAGAACACATACAAAAATTGTGTTAATTGAATCACTATTTTTTAATTTGTGGCAATTTGTGGCACCATAGAAGAGCCTGTTTAATAGAAGATGATGAAAAAAATTACTAATATTGCCAAAATTGAGTATGAAATTCAATACCAATATTCCTCCATTTCAACTATTGTTTTCCACCAACTTTTCCCAGTTAACTATTTTATAAGGTGATGATCACCTTATATTTCTCACTAATGGAATAGCATATTTCTCCCTTGACACTTAGTTACTACATGTCAAATATTATTATTGTTCTCTGTCTAACTTTTTTGTCAGTTATTTTTTCTTGGGTGTCCATTCTATATATTCTGCAATAATGGCATAAAAGATTTCTTCGTTGGAAATTGACAAGAAAAGAATCTGCTGTAAAAGAATTTATTAATGAAGTGTTGTGCATGCATTTTGTTTTTTAAACAAAAATTACTCGAGAACGGTTGGTTTATCGAAATGCAATAAAAATGCCTTTTTTTATTTCTAATGATCTGTAAATTAGTTTTTTACAATAATTTTTGGAAATTTAAAAGAAATTAAAAAGTTATGAGAGAAATACTGACAATCACTCCCTAAAACTACACCTTGGCCTATGACAAAATTTAAATTATAAAATTAATATTTCAAGGGAGTTGGAAGATATTTCAGAAGAACTGAAATTTATTACCGTCCTTTTAAGGGGTATATCTTCCTTATTATTCTTTTTCGGAAATAAGCTTATATAACTTTATAACATGGCGATATGGCATTTTAGAAAAACTCCATGAATGGGGACTACGGGGCAATCTTCCTATTTTCATAAGTTCCTTCTTAAATGTTCGCTCTTTCAAAGTCAAAATAGATAATACGTTATCATCCTCACACTCACCTGATAACAGTGTTCCCCAAGGTTCCACAATAAGCGTCACGTTATTCCTCATTGCTATCAATGACTTAATTGTCAATGTCATAAGACCTGTTGGTAAATGCCTCTATGTGGAGGACCTAACGATCTACATGGCAGGGAACTCCATACATACCATAAATAGAAAATTGCAAAATAATATCAACAACATAGTTGAAGAAGCTGAACAAGGAGGATTTAAATTTTCGGAGAACAAAACATCTTGCATACATTTTTGTCGCCTGCGGAAACCCCACAGAGAACCCAACTTATCAATAAAAGACGGGCCAATCTGAAATGTCGACCACATTAAGCTATTGGGGGCTCTCTTTGATAAGAAACTAACCTGGAGAGTGCACCTTGAAAACTTGTCAAAAAGATGCAAGAGAGCTCTAAATGTGATTAACTGCCTGAGTCATTTAAAATGGGGAGCCGATTTAGCATTTATAAGGCCATGATATTATCCGAATTGGATTACGCATCTATCGTCTATTCTTCCGCCAGACCATCTTTTCTAAAAATTTTAGATCGAATTCATCACGCAGGGATAAGATACGCTACTGGAGCATTTAGAACAAGCCCCACTCTAAGCCTATTCTGTGAATCAGGAATTCCTAAACTGAATATTAGAAGGATTCAGTTATCATTCACGTATCCCTCTAAGATCTTAGCAAACCCCAGCAATATCAATCACAATATATTCCTAACCTACCAACAAAATAACCCACATGGGTTACGATATAGCATAACTCACCCAGCTAGGGTGCGTATCGCGGAAATCAGTGAGATCTTGCGATTAGAATGCCCATCAATCCTGCTTACCTCTTTCGGTGAAGTTCCACCCTGGACCATACCAAATATTGCTACTAGGCTGAATTTAGTCTCAGAACAAAAAGGAACTCTTCCTATCGTTATGCGAAAGAATTTTCGAAAAAATTTTGCAGAATATCCAGATTCTATTAATATTTATATAGACCGTTCCAACACGGCGTGGATTGTGTAATTTTAATATTAAATTAGCCCCATTCGTACAAATTGTCCAACTCTGCATCAGTATACACCACTGGACTATATCCAATACTTAAAATTCACTGTTATTGCCAAGTACTAAAATGTAAATATCTGTACGGATTCGCTTAGCACTACCCAAAGCTTAAACAACCCATTTAACTCCGATCCATTGGTACAGCTTTCCACGCTACGATCTACAACTTGGTGGAATTAAATAAGTCAGCAGTATTTATCTGGACCATATTGGAATATCAGAAAATGAAGCAGCCAATCTAGCTGCAAAAGAAGCTGCTAATAAAGAATCCGATATGAATTTCAACTTTGTACGACCCAATGACATAATTGCATACATGAAAAGTAAAGTTGAAGACTACTGGCAAAAGCAATGGATACACAATAACTCAAAGCTGAAACCTATTAAACAAAGTGTCAAACCTTGGAGATGTCCAGCAAAATTAAGCCGAAGGGACGTCTATGTCAACAGTGTAATACAATACTAATTGACGAAATCTATCCGCCATGTTGGCGCCGCCATTTTGAATTTTTAAGTTTTGATGACATTTGTTTTCTATTTGCCAAGCCCTTTCCTTTGATATCCATATCAAGGAGGTTGTAAAGAAAATGATAATCCGCCATCTTGGGGCGGTGGCCATTTTGAACATATTATAGAATTGAGTATACTATATTGTATTGTCATCGGAGCTACACACAATTGCCAAGTTTCATGATGATACAACAATTAAAAGTGGGTGAAAATTACGTTGAAAGATTCCGTTACATTGATAGATTGATAGATTGGTAGATACAGAGGAAGCTAATAAATACGTGTTAAAAAAAATTGTATGAAAGACTACCATTATTTTTGATATACTGTCAGCCACAGAAATATCGAGAGACAATTTTGAACCACCTTGTAAACGTGATCGTGTTGCGCCAATATCAGTACACAGCCTGTAACTTGAGATTCAGTGAATTTTTCAAGATAACTTTTTAAACGTAAATAGAAAATGTTTCATTAATATCGGAATTTTTCCCTTTAAAATGCTAATTCGACTGTATTAATTCGGTCAAGGACTAAAATAATATTTTAACAATGTCTAAGTAACTAAGTAGGCTAATTTAGTTTGCCTTTTTAATTATAGAAGCCAATTATGCAAAAAGTTTACATAGTAAATCTACCTAATGCGATTTATGTTGCAAAACATATTTTAACAAAATTCAAATATTTGTTTGAATAATTAATTATATTTTCTTTCCACTTGTTTCAGGTTAAGTTTCCTCGCTTCTTGAACTGCTCCGTGACAAAAAAGGTAATAATTATAATTAATACGACTTTCTTTAGTGAACCAGCTTTTTGTTAATAATTATTATTTTAGCGAATCCCCATTGAATTGAACTTCGACTTTACTTTGTTAATCTAATTAAGTAAAACTTTCGAGGTGCTACAGGGCGATTAAGGACACAACGGAAATAGAATTTAGAAACCCAAATTAAATTAGAATTTTAAATTATTTTTAGGCATTGGATAAAAAACATTTGCTATAATTTCAAATTCAATGTTATGTTTATAGAACGTGTAGAAAATACTTAAAATTAAATGCAGTGTTTTGCAATTATTCAACGTCATCAACTATTTTTAATTTTGAATAATCGAGCTAGAAATTTCTTCTGAAAATTTACATTTGTTTTTGTTTTATCTTTATTTTTCCGTTCAGAATTTATAATCCGGATCCCAGATTAGTTTAGTATCCAATAGTAGGTCGCCAAGCTAAATTTGGTGGTCTCCACACCAAGAATAGCTTGATTACTATTTAAAACAATGACAGGATTTAAATGAAATTGAAATTTTGTTTTTTATTTTGAGTTTTCTTGGCTTTCGATGCAAATATCTCACAAACTTGAAAATAACAATTTTGTAGCCCATAAAATTTCTTAGAAAGAAGGTCAGTGTAAAATCTTTTTTAACATACTTTTCAGTGCTTGTTGGGCCAATAGTCGTATTGTATTCAATAAGTAAGTTCTCTGCATAAAAGATTACTGGCAGCACATCTGCTCTCAAAAAACACTGACAGTCAGGTTTGAAATTTCTATAGAAAAATGGGCCAATTATGGGCGAAACCTAGTAGCAATTTAGTTTTACGGCATGTTGTGAATTTTACCTTTTAATACAATAATAATATACTAAAAATAGTGCTACTACCCTTCGTCGTTTATGATAATCAGACTATCACAGTACTGTATGTTCTATATTTCAAAAACTTGGCTTCCCAAGAAATTTTTTGTTTTTGTGTTTCAAATCATATTGTGAAACTAGACATCACTATATTGAATACAGTTGACAATGATCTGCGGAATTCGTATATACCTCGGGTGTACCCCAAGGCTCTAATTTAGGCATTATTCTTCAATATCTTCATTAATGACATCGCATAAAAAATACTAGCAGCATATCTGTTTTTAACAAACACTGGCAGTCAGTTTTCAAATATCGGCTTAAAAGGAGAGGGTAAACTTTCTATAGAAAAATGGGCCAATTATGGGCGATAGCTAGTAGCAATTTAGTTTTGCTTCATGTTGTGAATTTTACATTTTAATACAACAATAGTGTACTAAAAAAAGTGCTACTGCCCATCGTTGTTTATAAGAATCAGACTATCTCACAGTATTTTATGTTCTATATTTCAAAAATTTGGCTTCCCAAGAAATTTGTTGTTGTTTTTCAAATCATATCGTGAATATAGACATCATCATATTGAATACCATGGACAATGATCTGCGAAATTCGTATATACCTCGGGTGTACCCCAAGGCTCTGTTTTAGGTCCATTGTTCTGCAATATCTTCATTAATGACATCGCAGAGGAATTGCGTGTCAACTGTCTTTTATACGCAGATATAAAGTTATACAATAAAGTAAATTATGTGAGTGATTGTGTGGTATTACAAAGTAACCTTGACACAATTAATGAATGGTGTAATTTAAACAAGTTGAGTATAAGGAAGGTTAATGTTGTAACTTTTACTAATAAACTCTAATATGTAGAATTCAATTACCGTATAGAAGATTCAGTGCTTACACGTTCTTCAACATTTCGCGATCTAGATGTAACATTTGATACCAAACTAACTAACATTTAATTGCCACATAAATACCATCACTAATGAATTTAAAATTTAGGACACTAGGATTCATAATACGATGTTCTCGCGATTTTAACGACATTAACTCATTAACACACTGAAACTACTATATCAATCTTTTGTTCAATCCAAATTGAAATATTCGTCAATTATTCGGTCACCCCATTATAACGGATATGACTGCTAGGTTTAGTATGACTGCTCAATTGAGAAATGTGCACACTTGACTTTTACCCAGGAGTCTCACGATCAGTTCTCGGCTATGACACTGAGATTTTTTCAGCGCCTTCGGGGATAAAGGAGGTCGTATTACCTGTGGTATTTCTCTGATATGACTTAAGTGAATTCTATGGAATTGCAGACTATAGAGTGTTGTTCGGCGGTGGTCTCCTGTTAGTTTCATTAAGCTGTGAACAAACTTCCGAAAAAAAGTATTTTCTATCCGAGAATAGGGTGAGTGCGTCGCGAACAGAATTGTCTTAAAATTGTTAGTTAGGTAGCTGATACTGAATCTGTTGTCAAAAGTTATAAATTCTATATGGCGAATCCAGCAGAGCTGCCATATTTGTATCTCCTGCAGATTTACATAAAATTAGATCACTAGAAAGGATGAAAAAGAAATTGTTGAACAAATTTCTAACTACTTTTAAAAAATAATAAAATTAAATTTCATCGTCGCGCATCTATTGGTCAGTTGAACCTTATTAATTAACATCAATATTGAGGTTGATGTAAAAATGAACTTATAACAAAATCAAACACATTTTAGTTCTTTTTTTATTTACCAGGGTGACTAGTAAGCTGACCTCTGCATTTGCGAACTTCTTAAGGCAGCTGTGGCTTTTTCTCCCCATTTCTTCTTTTCAATAAAATAAAATAACAAATAAAACACCAACTCGTTAAAATAATGTAACAGTACCTACTTGCTACCACAAAACGCATATGCACATGCACTGCAAGCGGGGTGCGCACGATTGAGTGACAACACATGATACATAATAGAAGTGACGTTTCTTTACCCATTTTTATTTCCACAGCCATATAGTGGAGTGAAAGGAAGTATAGTAATCGTAAAAAAAAATCATTTTTTCTTGTTGAAATAAGCTTAGAATGTCATAAAACGTCGTGATTTTAAAATTGATCGAAAAATATTTCTGTGTCTGTCGGTCGGTCTGTCTGTAATTTTCTTGTGCGCACATTTTCTCTGGAACGGTTTAAGTTATTGACTTGAAATTTGTCATGCATATGTACCATGATAGGGTCTGGAACCAGATTATATATTCCGCTAATTCTGGTGAAGGGTTGGAGGTTACTAGAGGTAAATAAAGAAAAATAAATGAAGCAAGCTGGTAAGACTACAGAAACTTGGGATTTGGTGTGTATACTAAAAGCCAAGGACTTAGATTTTTTATAATGTTTTGCAACCCCCAACCACCTTCACTCAATTTTTAACGGGGCAAGCTAATAAGAGTCCAGAAACTTAATTTTGAAGAGATTTTGTATAACTTGCTTTGTAAGTTAGTAAGTGTTTGTCAAATTTTGCAATCAAAATGGATCCTGGAGGCTAGTGTTCAATAAAGAATTCGGCGGCGCTCAAATACAGATTCGGCAGCGCCCTAATTTGGATTCGGCAGCGCCCGGAACTTACCTTGCTGTTTGGCAGCGTCCGAATATGGATTCGGCAGCGTCCCGAAATTGCCTTAATATACGGCAGTATTCGAAAGTTACTTCGGTGTTCGGCAGCGCCTGACTATGGATTATGCAGCGCCCGAACGTACATTCGGCAGCGCCCTGAAGTTACCTTGGACTTCGGCAGCGCCCAAATATGAATTCGGCAGCGTCCTAATATGGATTCGGTAACGCCCGAAAATGGCCTTGATATTCGACAGCGCCCGGAAGTTCTGGAGGCTTGGCTGGCATTCGGCAACGCCTTTTTATTGACGTTATTTACACAGATTTCTCCAAGGCGTTTGACAGGCTTGACCACGGTATCTTATTAAATAAATTAACAAATTTTGGATTATCATATGAGTTTGTTTCATTCTTTACCTCATATTTAAGTAATAGGTTACAATATGTTTATTACTATGGACACAAGTCTGTCGAATTTAATGCCGAATCGGGAGTCCCTCAAGGGTCAGTCGTTGGTCCACTTTTATTCAATGTCTTTATCAATGACATAGTTATAAACTTACAGTGCCCATATCTACTCTATGCCGATGACCTAAAAATTTACTACAGCGTTAGCTGCAATGATGATATAGAATTGCTCAAGTCAGATTTGGAAAACATTGATAACTGGTGCAATAAAAATAAACTTTTTCTAAATGTTGAAAAATGTAATGTTGTCACCTATTCACGTGGGCATAATATTTTCATTAATGAGTATAAAATAAACGATAGTGTCATACAAAGAGTTGATACATTTAAGGATCTAGGTGTTACTTTTGATAGCAAGATAACTTTTATTCATCACATAAATAATATCGCATCTTCAGCTTTTAAATCATTGGGATTCTTAATTAGAAACTCCAAAGATTTCAAGAATGTTGAAACTATGAAGCTTCTCTTTAACTCGTTTGTCAGAAGTAAATTGGAGTATGCTGATGTAATCTGGAGTCCCTGCTACATCGTTCATATTAATAAACTGAAGAATATTCAAAGAAAATTTTTAAAATACTTAAGCTACACCGAGGACAAGACCTATCCACTTGTTGGAATTAGTAACGATATCTTAAATAGATTCTCACTTAATGCACTTCAAACTCGCCGAGAATTACACGGAATTGTAACTCTGTCTAAAATATTAAACAGTAAACTCGAATGTTCTGATCTATTAAAACTCATTGACCTACGAGTTCCTTCTTAATCAACTCGACTCCACCAAACATTTCATATCAAAGCTTCACGCACCAATCTATTAATGTATTCACCTATTAATGTCATGTTCAGGAATTACAATCATATACAGAATAATATTGATATTTTTCATTGTAGAATTAAGGATATAAAGAATATATATGAACATAATTTGTAATACTTCTGTTATTGTAGAACTAAGAATTTTATTGTAGAATTAAGGATTTAAAGTGTATATATGGACATAATTTGTAATACCTACTTCTATCATAGCACAATATTTATTGTTAGTATTCCGACTCTGTAATTGGGACTTTCGTCCTGTTGAGTCGTGTAAATAAATAAATAAATAAATAAATAAATAAATTATATGACCAATTATTTCCACGTACTAGAGTGAAAATATGGGCAAGATGTTTTCCTTTAAAGGGACTTGGATGGGAAGTCTGGATGTGGAAGTAGTGTTAAAATTTGCTGATAAAAAATAACAACTAAAAACAAGTAGTGAAAATCTGATACGCGTAAACTTTTCAGTTAAACTATTTTTTTTTGAGTTAAACTAGTATGTACTAACAAACCGGCTTTTTGTCAAATATCTATAGTATATGTTGGAAATGAATGGAGAGCAAGTAAATCAAAACTTTGTGGTTGTAAGATATTAAAAGAAGCTAACCATTATACTTTTCGCCGATTTACTGCACTTTTTATTTATTATTTTTTATTTAACAGTAACTTTTTTATTTATCGATAGATTTTATTCAAAAGCAATATAGTTCTTCTTCTAGCTAACTGTAACTAACTGTCCGAATTTCAATACAATGGGACTTTTCGTTTTTAAGTTATCGTGCTTACAAGAAACGTGACGGACTGACAGAGAGACGGACATTTTGAAAGTTGTTCAGAATTAGATCACCAACACAGTGACTCTTCGTTTTGTATAATAAAGCACACCGCGAAGTGCTTTGCCTGAATAAGGATCATCAGAGTATTATGTGGCTTTTGTTTATACGTTGCTCTCTATTTTTATATTTCTTAATACCTCAGTAAATTATAAATCTAATTACGTAGTCCTCTCCTGCTGTGTTCGCATGGATGTTTTATATCCGTAATAAGACACTACGTGATCTACTACGTTTGTCATAGGTGCAGATATATAAAGTTAATTTTATTTGACTTATCAGAGGTAATCACTAAGGGGTTAATAAAAAGTTACAATTGTTTATTGACATGTCAATTTACTTATTAATCTAGACTTCATACAGCAGTTTCACTTAAATATTAATCGTTATTTGAAGTATCAAACGTTATACTATTAATAAATATACTTCTGCTCGGTTTATGTAAAAATATAGGAAAGGCTGGATGGATTTTATTTTTCCTGTAAGTTCACTAAATTAAGTAATTTCATCTCAAGTGGATTGAAGTGCAACCTTGACACAGTCAATCAGTTATATTCTCACGATTCACGGATTCAATGCTCGAATACTATTGATTCGCTGAAAACTGAGTATTCATCAACTACATTCGATTTAAACGCGCTACTAAGGAGCTTACTAGCGATTGTTAAACTTTAATCTTTGTAATATTTTCGTTTTCCTGCTAATCATAAACAATATTCTAATTAAACACTAAATGAAACGTTTAATTTAAGCTCCCAACATAAAAAAATCTATAAAGGTAGGTATTTAATCAAATTTTTCCTTTTATTTGGTCACTTTTATTTATCAACTATTTTCTGCGTTGGATGACCACGCCATATACTTGTACATCAAGCTTTCTTCTGGTAATAGTCACAACATTATAAACAATATTTCCTTCCGTCGTTTCATAATTATTTACTTGTATAACAGTTTCTTCTTTGACAATGTATTAACTAGATATCAAATTTTCATTAATTTTTTTTTAGAATGTCCACTCTATACATTTCTCAATAAAATTTATTTCGTTTCATTAGCTAACTTCAGTCGAGTCTCTAGAATCGTAAAAGATCTCAAACGGACGATTCTAGGTGGTTTCGTATGTTTAGACGACTCTGAAATAGAAAAAAACTGCGACGTATGTGCGGGAAAAATTTGGCTTCTAGAGTAAAATAATTAATAAATTTAACCATATCTCCCTTTTAAAAAAGATTGCTGCCTAGAGTGTTTTGGATATTTTTCAACAGCAACCGGGTAAATTTTTTTACAAAACTATTCAAGTATTAACGCGTGTTTACTTCCCTCGCATACCGAAGGGAAGTATTGTATTCGAGAAAAAATCACCCTGAGAGATTTTTTCGGATTTTCACGTTTCAGATCATGTAGATTACGAAAATATAGGTTTTTCAATTCCGTCAGTCTGTCTGTCTGTCTGTCGGTCTGTTGGTGCATTAACTAAAAAAACTACTTGACGGAAGACAGTCAAATTTGGTAGGTAGCTAACGCCACTACCACGGAAGAAATGGTTAGACTTTCACTGGAAAATATACAGGGTGGATCGTCTAAAGGGAATAAACAGATAATGGAAAAACATTTTTTTCGTTAAAATTTTAAATTTCCACGTTTCATCACATTCTAAACCTATCTCAAAAAAAAAATTACTTTTTTTGAAAACTAAATGGGAAAATATTTTAAAATTTTGAAAATTTTGAAAATTTTTTATAAAATGGGTGACGGAAATTTTTTTTTGCTCAAATTTAAAATTTTCACGTTTCGTGACATTCTAAACCTATTTAATAAAAATTGTATGGAAATTTAAAATAGAAAATAATTTTGATATTTTGAAATTTTTTTATAAAATGGATGATGGAAAAAAAATTGTTTTTCTCAAATTAAAAATTCTCCCGTTCCATGACATTTTAAGCATATTTAAAAAAAAAAAATTTTAGAAAAAATGTTCACAATTTTTTTAATGGGTGGTGGAAAAATTTTTTTTTGCTCACATTTCAAATTTCCACGTTTCATAACATTCTAAACATATTTCAAAAAAGAAATTTGTTTTGAAAATTTTAAAAATATATTTTTTATTATTTTACCACTACAATAGAATAGATGATGGAAACATTTTTGTTCTTCAATTCTAAAATTTCCATGTTTCATTCTTAACCGATTTCAACAAAAAAATGTTTTGAAAGTTGAAAAAAATCCCACCACTATACAGTAGATGATGGAAAAAAGTTATCAGGTTTTCTCTGTAATAATAGGTCTAACTACATGGGATTATAATTCTCATATGTCATCTCTTTATTAATAACTTTTTAGAGTGACCGTCTTGTATGAATAAAGAGGGAATTTCTGTGTAAATACCTTTACTGATTTTTATGAAAGGGATGGTGGTGCAGTGGCTATATATTCAATAAGTCGATTTTATCTACTTTATTCATAGATTTCGCTAGTACATATTTCATAATAATATCCAACCGTCGAAATATGATTTTCACCTATGCACAATATATTATAACTATTAACGACTAGAGTATTAAACGAAATATTGGTTAGACTTTGGATTCGAAATGTTGTTAACACCAATTTTGATAAAGTGTCAGGAACAAGGTCAAGTGCTGGGAGTCGTAATGTCTGGGCCCCACACCCATAAATAATATTTAGTGTAAACATTGGTGGAACGTATCGATTCCTCCAGACTGGTCTGAATGAACAATGTTTAAGTTTTAAAGAGTTAGTTAGAAATAGTTTTGCAAACTGATAGCTGATAAGTAGTAACTATACAAAAAGAGAATTATATAGTGTTGTGTGTACCATGTCTCACTCCATCAATGGAACCATCTCAATCAGATGTCATTACAATACATACGTGTACTAACTCTCAAATAAATATCTCATATTTTGTGTTATCAAACCCATTAATAATGGAGCAGAGGTGATGGTGTTGGAAAAATATTAGAAAGAAATCTGAGGCCTTGGTTTCTAGTATATACACCAAATCCCACATTTCTGTACTCTTACCAGCTTGATTTACTTATTTCCCCCTATTTACTCCTATTTAATCCTCAACCATTCAACGGAATCATCTCAAAATATAACCAGTTCCAGATGTCGTTATAATACATACGTGTCCCAAATTTCAACCGAATATCTCTATTTCATTTTATCAACCCCTTTAAGGGTGGTGGGGGGTTGAAAAATATTACTAAAATATCTGAGGCCTTGGCTACTGGGACATACACCGAATTTTTAGTTTCTGTACTCTTACCGGCTTGCTTTACTTATTTTTCCCTATTTACCACCAATTACCCCCACTCCTTCAATGCAATCATGTCGAAATATAATCTAATATAAGGTATCGTTATACGTGTAACAAATTTCAAGTGAAAATCTTAATTTAATTTTATCAACTCTTTTAATAGGGGATGGAAAATATTATAAAAAACCCTAAGGCCATCGCTTCTAGTATGTACACCAAATCCCAAATTTCTATACTCTTACCAGCTTGCTTTACTTATCTTCCCCTATTAACCCCTACTTAACCCCCAACCCTTCAACGGAATGATCCCAAAATATAATCCAGTTCCAGATGCCGTTATAACATATGCATGTACCAAGTTTCAAATGAGTATCTCAATTTTATTTTATCAACCACTTTAATAACGGACTAGGGGTAGTGGGGGTTGAAAAATATTATGAAAAAATCTGAGGCCTTGGCTTGTAGTACATACATCAAATTTCAAGTTTCTGTACTCTCACCAGCTTGCTTTACATATTTCCCCATATTTACCCCTATTTACCCCCCAACCCTTCACCGGATATCTTCAAAAACAATCCAGTTCCAGATCTCGTTATAATATGTACGTGTACAATATTTCAAGTCTTAAACCGTCCCGGAGAAAGCGTACGGACAAAAAAGTTACGACCGACAGACAGACAGAAAATTCATTTTTCGCTCAAGTTTGAAATCTCGACGTTTCGTGGTCACAATAACGAAAAAATAAAAGTTGTGGAACGAGCCAGTAGCAGTGAGGCTAGACCGCTGTTTAGTGGCACAACATGTCTAGTCGCTATTATCTTTCCTGAGTTCAAGTCTCAGCTGCAGTAGATGGCAATATCGCAGGGAATGGTTATTGTGTTGATGTCTAGGGGTTCATGTCCTGGTTGAGTGGTAGAACAGCAATAGCTGAACTCCACTAGGACGTTAATATAAGCAAAGCCATTAAAATTTAAAAAAAAGTTTATATGGCTCATCTCAAATTCCCCACGATACACTTCATTAAGAGACCTATATGTACGCCGTCACGACATAATGTCATATAGGAGACTACAACAAAGTTACTTCTAAGAAATTCTACTAATTCAAACTTGGTGATAACCCGCTTACAAACAACATTATATAAATCAGAGAGCATAATACACCCCTTCGAATAAAACATAAATTATCATACTGGGCGTTATCCATTTTTTGGTAATTCATATAGCCACATAGAAATAGTAATATAATAGGGATAATGGTTCACTTCATTAAGTAAACCAATAACGAGAATATTAAAAAAAGGTAAGGCTAGTGTTTGACTTGAATTCTAATTTGCTGTTGTTGCTGATTTACCTCTCAGGTCGTAAAGAACGCGTTTTATTTGTTACCCTCGGTATATATACAGAATTAACTGGTTGATAATAACATAACCTACAATACAGAAGAAGATAAGCCAAATTGGGCAAACAGTTTAGGAAAAATCAATATTGAACATTGCTGTACCATACCATTTCAAACTTTGACCAACGTATAAACTCAAGAATCAACTTTGAAATTTATTTGCCTGGATTGTGTTTATACCTATATATTTTTCATCTCCGTTTACGTTTCCCCATGAACTTTTTACTACTTCTATGATTCAGGCATATTTTGCATCTCGTTTATTTTTGTTATTGCAAATATGTGAAAAATATCTTTATATTTTAAAAATTAGCAGTTTGCATATTTTACCATCGTTTTAACATATCGTGCTGCACTGCGAGATATAAATTGAAATTTTATTTTGTGCAGTAAAATCTGAATAGTTTAATTTATGCTGATATATATTACAATATAGTAGTATTCCAATGATATATTCAAATATTTACCTTTGTTTATAAAACTGTTGTATGTTTTCTATTGTGATTTATTAAGTCAATTAATTTTACTATTCCTTTTTTATTATTATTTCATTATTTAATGTTGTATTATCTTATAGATGTGGCAGGTATAAATTCTCGCAGCCAAATAAAAGCTGGAAGTCATGATTCCTTAGACAGTAAGCCTATCCAGAACCAGATCTTCCATCCAAGACTCTTTAAAGGAAAACATCTTGACTATATTTGCACTCTAGTATATAGCAATAATTGATAATAGAATTTTAATATTTTAGGTAGATGTCAGAAAAATTTGAGGCGCTGGTTTCTATCATATACGCCAAAAATGAAATTTCTGCCCTCTTGTGAGCTTGCGGAATCATCTCAATCAGATGTCGTTACAATACTTACGTGTATTAAATTTCAAGTGTATCTCAATTTTATTTTATCAACCCCTTTAATAATGGAGAAGAGTCGGTTTATGTTCATCGAAGATGGACGTGTTGTGGGGGATGCTCCCAATAAAAGCAAAAAGAACCGGTTAAAACGCCATTAAACTCGATAAAATTCAAGTCATCGGTAAAATACAAAAGTTCTGCGTAAAATGAAGTGTAATAATAGAAGAACAATGCACGCAGCAAATTAAAAATTGAATATTACTGTAAAATATATGTTAAGAATAGTATAAAGTAAACACGGGTGGTGTATCGTATGGGCCCTTATAAATGGAAACTACCTGGGACCGACCTTCAAGACACCACAAATGGATTTGTTCGAGCAACCTCTGTTTATAACGCAAGATAAACATACCAGCTGTGGACGAAGAAAGATAAGTTTTTAAGTAGTATTTTTTGTTTATTATTGTTTTACTTTATTTCTTTATTAAAATTGAAAACATTTTTAAAGTAAAATTGAAAAAGGTATTAAACATAAAAAAATGAAACAGATAGATACCCGCAATTGGAAAGCGCCAGTTGAAAGTAATTACTACAAAAAAAACTAATATACAGGGTGTTCAAAATATTCTATCGGCCCTCTTTCTCATAACCCGCTGTAAAAGGCTCTTTCTACCACGAGGAGATACTTGCGCTTCCACCGTAAATGGATATTTACCTGTGGAACGGTTAATGAATAAAAGCTCCATGCGGCGAGCGAATGTATGTAGGTCTTGGCAGACAAACGAAGTGAACGCAAACGGACAGAAAAAACGTACGCACAAAAAAAGCTACAGACTGACCGACAGACAGACAGACATTTTTTCTTCGCTCAAATTTAAATGACAAATTTCATGACATTCTAAACCTATTTCAACAAGAAAAATTTTTGAAATTTTTTTACTACACTACATGGCATGGATGTGGAAGTACAAACAATTTAAAAATAATGACAGTTATTTATTTCCAGCAATTTTCTGCATCCCACTTGTAAGCAATAGTTTTATGTATTGAATGGATGAAAAACTGATAACTAAACTGGTATCCTGACTAATCGTTATAGTTTTTTTAGTGAGCAAAAGGCCAACTTTCGACTACATTTTACATTTAATGAGAAATGAACTTACGTCGTTGTTTTAATGCATTAACAACATAAATTTCTCACGACAGAGAATTTGGGAGCTGCAATCCGCCGGGAGCAACTTGTTATGGGATTAAAATTATGAACTTTTCATAACAAAAAGATATAAAAAAATATGACATTTTTTTACTTAGGGCTGCTCTTTTCCCATCGCCTATTAACCACATTGCACAACATCGAAAAAATCTATTATTTATACATTCGTAACTTAGCAAAATACACTAAAAATTAAATAATCAATATTTATAGAGCGTCCTCATCCAAAGTTTTCTTCTTTCTTATCGCTCATATTATGGAGTGATCTTACCACCTTGTACCTGAGGGAAACGATATTTTTTACGCCTTGTTTATAATAGCGCTCTGGCGGAGTTTAATCATAGTTATAGTCCAATAAAATTAGAAAAACCGAAGGATGAAATTCCTTAAGGTAACCACATGGTTTAGTTAATGTATCTATTGATTGGGAACATACCTGTGAATCTCCTCCCAGTTTAACGTAGGGGAATATTTTTTATTTGACGTTTTCTTGCGAAAAAATCACGAAAAATCGGATTTTTTAAGCACAGCTCTAAACCGATTGACAATAGCCATATTTGATGTTATACGTTTCGTAGGTGATATAAAGACAGTTAATTTGTCACCCGAATCATTTATATCGGTTAATAACTTTTTTAAATAATCGAAGAAAACTGTCGAAAAAATCGAAAATTTCAACAATTTTTAATTCCAAGAAAAAGTTACCTAAGTCCTCAAACCTTGGTGGAAGCATGTCTCATGTAACCCTGAAGGTACCATAAAAATTTCATCAAAAAATATTTATTGCTTTTTGAGAAAATGCATTTGTTTATAAAAGAGGTCTCAAATGTTTAATTCAATCTGACTCAATTCCCGTCATCAAAAATGACTCATCCGGAGTTCATTTTTTTCCATGTCTAGTTTACGAATATATTGTTGGCATAACGATATTTTCATAAACAAAATGGCATTTGAAAAAGTACGACTTTTTCGGACAGCGTTTTTTGCGAATATCTTAATAACAAATTGATATATCGGCATAAAACTTTCATATTCTGGTAGCTGTTATTTTTACACAAATTTTGAAAAAAATTATTGTTGTAAGATTTTAGAAGCAGAGAAAATTTTTTAGTTGTTAATTACGCCATTTGTTTATTTATTAACATATGCATTTGAAATTTACACAGTAACTAGTTGAAGACTTAAATTTTGTAATTCAGTGAACTGTCACGTATAATGTTATGTTTTAAGGGACGTAGTGTCAATTTTTGTACAGCACAGTCTGAATGAGTCTTCGTGTCCCACCCTCAGCTGTCCACGTTAACGTTTTCGGTCAAGCAACTTCAAATTCTGACGGAAAAAAACCGATGTTTGAAAACACACGAGTTAGACATTGATTTGTTAATTTTTGCTTGGATTTATAAGGCAAAAGCGTCAATAGCAGCTTCTGCAACGTTTGACGGTAACTATCCACTCAGGGTGTTTTGTTACAACTCTCAAAAATGATAAAGACTAGACAGGGATCTTCGATGAATACTTTTCTGCTTCTCGTTGTATCATGAATACCATTGAACATTTCGCTGAGGTTAGTCTTAAAATTAACACTCTTAGACGGTATCCTGAACAGATGTGTATAATTATATGAAATTCTTTTAAATCAGTTGCCCATAAGGAACAGAATCACACGAAAGTCAAGCTTAAGAAGAAATAGTTAATAACGAGATTTGAAATCGATTCCTGCTTGTATTTATTGATTAGAAAAATTCAATATGTATATGGTAGAAACATTTATAGTTCATCTGGTTGCTTGTTTATAAAATAACTGAGATCAGCATACCACCTATAGTAAGTGGGACAGTTCTCGAGGTTGTACGATCTCAACTCTATAGAAAGGCAAAGTGATTGTAACAATCGACTGTCACAAGAAGATTCCAATGATACGGCTGTAATTTTGAATTAGGTTTGAAAGTTTTTGGGATTAACAGTAATAAAAGCAGTGATAATTTTGGGTCACTTATGACTAGCTCTGGACGCTCGCAAATTTTCACATTTTTGTGAGAATTTGCAAGGATAAATACAGAAAGCGGAAAACTTTTTTCTTTCCAAATAAATATCAAATTATTTGGAAGAAATGAAAATAACTGGTGGAGGTAACTTTTTTATTTCAAACTTTTTAGATTAGCAGTTTTCGAGAAAATCTTATGTGAAAGAATTGTGTCAACGAACTGATGGTATACACATAGCATGTATTGGATTAAACAACTTGATGGATGTGCATTTTAGATTTTACCAGCGATTTATTTTTGTTGTTGAAAGTGTACTTTTGAAACAATTTTTGAGTTGTGTTTAGTATTATAATTTATATCATATGTGTATTTTGCGATAAAGGTAACACGCAAAATAACAGGTAAGAGGGATGGAGCATGCCACAAATCGCTGTATTGTATCAAAACACACCTTTATCAGAAAATAAGGTTAAACCAACTTTTAACCAACAATTAAATACGCCCAAATACAAAGCATTTTAAAATTTGATATTTCTTTTGTAACTTGATTCTTTATAGAGCAGTATGCTTTACGAGAATTCCCATGCACTCGGCGGTTTTGGGGTGAACCTATAAAATCTCAAGTTACACCAATTCCATTGAGGTACTCATTCATTACTTATCCATTTTATGGTTCACGCTCAGAGATAACATCTGATTTATAAGCGAATGCGTCAGATGCAAAATATTTTTAGAAAATATACCAGCTCTTACAAAAGATACACTCATGAGTTTATATGTCATGCATTTTTTTATAGATATAATATTGTCCATTCTCGAGAGGTTACCGTTTAATTATTAATTTAAAATAGATCGAATGAATAAAGAGATTCTTCATTCCAATAATAAACAATACACGGAGTACAGAAACTTGAAATTCGATGTATGTACTAGAAGCCAAGGTCTCAGATTATTTATAATATTTTTCAACCCCCACCACCCCTACATTTTTTATGTTTATATTTGTCTCTCATCATCCTGCATTCTAACTATTACTTCCATATCCACGTAGTGGATTGGAAGTAATTATAGTAATCGTAAAAACAAAATCAATTTTTCTTTTCTTGAAATAGGTTTAGAATATCATGAAACATCGAAATATTAAATTTGAGCAAAAAAAAAATTCTGTCTGTCTGTCGGTCTGTCGATCTGTCGATCTGTCGGTCTGCCTGTAACTTTCTTTATTCGCACGTTTTCTCCGGAAGGGTTTAAGATATTGACTTGAAACACTGTACACGTATATATTATAACGAGACCTGAAACTGGATTGTTTTTTTAACACATCCGACGAAGCGTTGGGGGGAAAATAGGGGGAAATGAGTAACGCAAGCTGGTAAGAGTACAGAAACTTGAAATTTGGTACATGTACTAGAAGCCAAGACCTCAAAATTTTTTATATTTTCCATCCCCCCACCACGCTCCACTTCATTATTAAAGGGGTTGAGATATTCACTTGGAATTTGGTATACGTATATATTATAATGACATTAGGCACTAGATTATGTTTTGGGATTATTCCGTTGAAGGGTTGGGAATTAAATAGGGATAAATAGGGGAAAATAAGTAAAGCAAGATGGTAAAAGTACAGAAACTTGAAATTCGATGTGTGTATTAGAAGCAAAGTCCTCTGATTTTTTATAATATGTCTCAACCACCAACCACCCACCCACCCCGAATCCATTTTTAAAGGGGTTGGTTGATAAAATAAAATTAAGATACACACTTGAAATTTGGTAAACGAATGTATTATAACGACATCTGGAACCAGATTATATTTTGAGATGATTTCGTTGAAGAGACGGGGGTTAAATAGGGGTAAATAGTGGAAAATAAGTAAAGCAATCTGGTAAGAGTACAGAAACTTTAAATTAGGTATATGTACTAGAAGCCAAGGCCTCAAATTTTTTAATAATATTTTCTATCCCCCCACCACTACCCACTTCATTATTAAAGGGGTTGATGAAATAAAATTGAGATATTCACTTGAAATTTACATTTTGGTATTATTCCGTTGAAGGGCTGGGGGGTAAATAGGGATAAATAGGGGAAAATAAGTAAAGCAAGCTGGTAAGAGTATAGAAACTTGAAATTTGGTACACGTGTGTATTGTAACGACATCTGGAACTAGATTATATTTTGACATGATTCCGTTGAAAGAATGGAGGGTAAGTAGACGTAAATAGTGAAAAATAAGTAAAGCAAGCTGTATGAGTACAGAAACTTGGAATTTGGTGTATATACTACAAACCAAGATCTCAGATTTCTTTCTAATATTTCTATGACCCATAATTTCTAGATGATAAATTGCAAATATGGTATAAAGATGTTTCCTTTAAAGTGAATTGGACGAAAAATCTGGATGTGGAAGTAGTGATTCCTTAGGCAGCGATTTTTTTTGTAATTTTTTTCCGGGAGAAGGAAGCACTTTGGAGAAAATGTTCAAGAGACAAAAGTTGCTTGTTTTTACCCAAAAAATGTACCTGATTTCTTTCAGAATATTTTAAGCTGCCCTTTGTTTCTTGCCTCTCTCTAGAAAAGGTAGAGGTCACGTGACCTGCCGTTGGGGGAAAATTGTACCTACAGATGCCTACAACATCTCCACCAAGCGGCGCCAACTGCAGTGCCTGATCCACTTTTGTCGATGGGATCCCGTACTACTAGGAATATCTATAAGACAAGCTTTATACTCTTCGCCGTCTCACCGATTTACTGTAATTTCTATATAATTGTTGCACATTCTGTAGGATGCTCATCGCAGTTTTTCTTGCAAATAATAATTACAGAACATACAACATAGATTTTATTTAATTTAAATAATTAATACCTTTTTTATTTATTGATCGATTTTGTTCAAAAGGAACAGGGTTCTTCCTCTAGCTAACAATAACTTACTGTCCAGATTTCAATACAATCGAACTTTTCGTTCTTAAGTTATCGTGCTTACAAAAAACGCGACGGACGGACGGACGGACGGACGGACAGATAGATAGACAGACAGACACACAGACGGGCAGACAGAAGCACGTACATTTTGAAAGTTGTTCAGAATTCGATCACCAACACAGTGATATGACAATATTTTCTCTACGAGCGATAGGTATTACCGGTTTTAGAAATGTGCCTATCGAATGCAGTATACTCTTCATTTTGTATTTGCGAAGAGTATAATAATTAAATCAGTAACAGTAGATATTTTTTATTTAGCCTTTCGATATTCTTGGGTTTATTTAATTGTACTTAAGCCAGAATTGGATTTTTAAATGTTCGTTTGTTCCACCATAACTCCAGAAGTTCGGGATTTTGACAAAATTATATACAGATGTAAGACGTAACTAAGGAATGGACTACTTCCCAGCAAACACGCATACGTCTTTAAAACTTTTTATTTGTAGGTCCTGATATGTACAGGCCTACAAATAAAAGTTTTTGGGCGACGTACCATGGGGTTTATTCTTATGTTCTATGAATCGCCGAATCCAAATATGATATTAGTTTTGCCTCGTCAGGTCACCATTCCCCGCTAACCTGAAAAAAATTACAAAAAAACGCTTGAAACTGCAAACTAATTAATATTATTATTATTGCTTGTTTTATACATATTTAATTTACCAGATTACATGCGAAATATTATAAGCAAATCATCAATACCGTGTATAGCTATTTACAACATCTGTTTAAAATAACGAATATTGAAAGTACAGACTAATAGTATGACATTAAATAGTGATTCAGGTAATGGTCACGATACGAGTTGGGTTATTTAGGGTAAATCGTTATATTTGAAATGTAAATTACACCTTTAACCAACTCTTTGAGTCTATTTCAACACTATGATTAATACATGTTTGCATCCCCTATATAATCATGGCAATTAAGAATGGCTTGTATTTTAACAAAAAAATTACTCCTCCTTCTAGAGCAGTGCTTACTAAATAAAATAATCTCAACGAACCTTTTTTAAAGTACATAAAATTTTCTTTAATTTAGTTTCTTGTTAGTTGCCATATGACAAAAATTCACTAAGACATGATTTAAATTTTTTATCAGGAGCGGAATTAAAAAATGTTAATAAACCTTTTATAACATTTTTTAAAGTAATTAAAATTAATTTAACACAGCTTGCTGTGCTATGGAAATTGACTGAGATATAGCAATTTAAATTTTTTATGCTATTTAAAAGGGATTTATTTTTTGTTTACTTATAATTGTATTGAAACACATAATTTATAGTATTTTGCAAACACCAGAAAAAATAACTATATGTGAGAACTAAAAGAAAAATATTAATTAAATCTTTGCATTCTTTCGATAACCTGAATTCTGGTTATGCTAGCAAATTAAAATCCTAAAATGAATTTGTCTAATTTCTTATTTGAAAATTCTCACTCTAACATTAGCATCCACATAGTTCCCTACAGTCATGCAGATTAAACTAGTATCTACATAACCCCCTACGGTCTCACTTTTAACCGAATCTTCATGATTATAGGGGGTTATGTAGATATTAGTTTAATCTGCATGGCCATAGGGGACTGTGTGGTTGCTAGTGTTAAAATGAGAAATTTCAAATAAGAAATTAGACAAATTCATTTTAGGAGTTTAATTTGCTAGTATAACCAGAATTCGGGCTATCGAAAGAATGCAAAGATTTCATTAATATTTTTACATGTAGTTTTTCTTTTAGTTCTCAGAGATAGTTATTTTTTCTGCTGTTTTCAAAATCCTATAAACAGTATGTTTTGATACAATTTTTTATGCGCTTTATGTCATTGAAAAATTGATATTTCAATTATGATATGATATGATACAGAAATAAAGTTTATACAGAGGTGTTTAATTTGTATTTATATACAGGGTGTAATTAGTTTCATGTCATAAAAAAAACTGGTGGTAGGGAACGACAAGACAAACAAAGAAACCTTATATAACATGGGGTCTAAAGCTAAGTTTTGGGGAAAAAATATAAACAAAAATTTCGCAAATTTTCAATAAAAAATTTTGAGAACTGCTGGAATATTGAGGTAGGTTTAGATCTAGATCTGATCTGAAGAAAACTGTAACTCTCCCTTGTGCAATATTTTAGTTACTGTGGGTGTTTCGTTATGTACACACGTCCAATCCGCCGTTCGTTGTCAAATTCTTGATTACGTACAGGCACAACTTACTTGTTCGTTCTTTTTGTATTCCTTTTTGGCTTTTGTACCAAGTTTTCATTTTATTTTTCTTTATTAACAACGTTAGTTGATAGTTTAGTGTTTAGTGTTGAACGAAGTGCGTATGTACTTAATTCGACGGACCGAACTGTGTATTGATACAGATGCAGAGATTTTGAATCATTTCGGTAGGTAGTAAGCTTTTAACCCAGGACACTCATTTATGTTACAAATGTTAATAAACCACATTTAACTTTTTTAAATTATAAACAATCTAATATTTTGTTCCAAATTAAAAAACACACGTGTAAATAAATGCTCCGTTTAAACCTCTATGGCCATTATTTGCTTGCAATTGTGCACGAAGAGAGAACGAATTATTTACCTCTTTATACTTGCCTCAGTTCAGTTGAGGCGGTAAATCAAAGGCGGTCGATGATCCTTTGACACCACGTGTGCCGGCCAGCACTTTTTATGACAATTTAAAAGTTGTATAATTGGGAAGTACATGTCCATCGACCAAGAAAAGCAGTGGTTCTCAATAGTTGTCTTCCATAATATTAAATATGTTAACCTAGATCAGTGTTTTTCAAAGTGCCCCTAGAGGGAAAAGTCATAAAAGTTTTTTGTTTGTCTAGTCGGTCCCCATTACCAGTTGTTTTTAATGACATGAAACTGATTACACCCTGTATTTTTCTTTCCTTTTATTTTATTTCCAGAAAAATAATTTTTCCAATAAAGTTGGGAAATTTTTCTGCAATTTAAAGTATAATAATTTAATAATTTGTTTTCTAAAAGGAGTGCTTCAAAAATACAGAAAGATTAGGTTATGTTAATAATACTGTATAATTTGGCATATGATCAAAAACCAATAAGGATTTTAATATAATGTAATAAAATTTGATTCTGCTTCCGATAGCAGCCGGAAAGTCCCAAAATAAAAATAAAAAAATTGTAATATACTCATAGTTTCGCAGATAACTTCGTAGGGATATAAAACAATACACTTTAAGGGGAATTTTAAAACCTTTAATTTCACAACCACACAAAAAAAATCTGGCCTGGGGATCTGACCATGTTCACTATATGTTTCTGTGGTTGCTGGATCCGAATCCGAGGGCTGTTTAACTCCATCACATCAGGATTTTCACATAACCTCAAAAAGCCACAATTTAAGAGATTTCGACACCTCTTCACATAAATTGCTGTAACTTTTTCTAGACAAAAATGACCCCCTCTTTCTTGTACTAGATCTATTGCAAATTAAATTTCCAATCCGATGGTATGGGACACGATATTCTTCCAGCGCTTTTTAAGTAAGATATCGGCCGCCAAAGTGAGAGGTACGAGAATTTTGCTTCTCGAGCGATACTGCCCAGCTTCAAGTGCCATTTCTGCCAAAGGAAAGTTAACAAAAATCTGAAAAAAATCAGTGGTATGTAGAAAGATATAAAAAATCGTTTGGCGTGAATCTGAGGTCGATGCGTGCCTTGGTTTTCGATATATGGACCGCTCGAAGTCACCAGAAGGTGAAAATCGAATTTTTTTACCGCTTCCCGAGGCTATATCTCGAAGACGAAACGAGATACAGAGCTGCGGTTTACTTTATTCGATTTCTCTCACCTTTCTACATACCTCTGCATTTTTTAGATGGTTGACCTTAGAAATTTTGCAAAAAAATTAAAGTGCTGGCAAAAAATTGATAAAATTAGCATGTAGGAAGGCTAGAGAAATTGAATGGTGTAAGTCGCAGCTCTATATCTCATTTCGTTTTCGAGATATAACCGCGGGAAGCGGTAAAAAATTTCAATTTTCACCTTCCGGTGACTTCGAGCGGCCATATCTCGAAAACCAAGGCGCGCACCAACCTTCAATTTGTGCCAAACGATTTCTTATGACTTTCTACGTACCTCTGAATTTTTCCACATTTTTACTATCTTTCGTTTTGCAGCAATGGCCCTCGAAGCTGGGCCGTGTCGCTCGAGAAGCGACATCCTCGGACCTCTTACTTTGGCGGCCGATATCTCACTTAAAAAGCCCCGGAAAAATATCGTGCTACACATAATCGGATTGGAAATTTAATTTGCAATCGATTTAGTACAATAAAGACGGGATTACTTTTGCATAGAAAAAGTTACAACGACATATATGAAGTGATGTCGAAATCGCTTAAATTTTGGGTTTTTTGAGGTTATGGCAAAATCCTGATATTATGGAGTTAAACAGACCTCGGATTCGAATTCAGCGACCCCAAAAACATATAACAAACATGGTCAGATCCCCAGGCCAGAAAAAAATATTGTGTGGCTGTGTTTTTGGGATAAGTATGCATTTTTAACGTTTATTTTCGAAATATTGATTATCTCGACTTATAAACGGTCGCCATCTTTGGACTGCCATATTCTTAGAACAGTTCGTCGTACAGAAACTTGTTTTTGTGCTTCATCACTTCCTTATGGTATGTAACACTTTTTGAGCTGTTTACGAAAGTCTCGAAATACCAATTTTTCAATGGTATAATATACAAGATTTAAATTGCTATATCTCAGTCAATTTTCATAGTACATCAGGCAGCAAAAAACTATATTAAAGTACATTTTAAGTACTTTAAAAACGTTCTGAAAGTATTTATTCGTATTTTTTTATTTATTGCTTATTTTCCAAGTAAAACGTCAAGAACTATAATTCTGTCCCTGATAAAAAAATTTGAATTGTATACAACTTAACTCAATTTTTATTATATGACAACCAAAATTAAACTAAATTGAGTGAAATTTTATCTACTTTAATAGTATATTAAAGTGTAAGTGGATATTAAGGTCTTTAAAACACGCGCGATTTTTCGAGTACGACGCGAAGGCGCACAGTGGAAAAAAAACCTTTTTTGGACAAAAATCTGCCTACAAGTCAAATCTTAATCAATTTTGGTCTATCTTGGCTTAAAATTAAAGTTATTGGCTACACTTTTAGAGTATATTGCCTAAATTGTAAACCGCGATTTTTTAACCTCAAAAAATGTGTCAAATATGAGAGTAATCACTTTTGTCAAGTCAAATTGATCAATTTTTTCTGTATCATATTTAATTGATTTTCATCACATTTAGATATCCCTAATGTCATTTAATATTAAATCTTTTTTTGTATATTTTTGTTTATCACTATTCCAAATAATTTCACACAACTTTTTTTTCTTGATTTTATACTACATTTTTGTAACAATTTTTAATTTATATAAAACAATTTAAAATTTAAATCTAAAGATTCTTTCTTGAAATCTTTTTCTATAAATCAATACAATGTCAATATTAACAATTTTATAGATATAGTTAGTAATAACATTTTATTTATTTTATTTTATTTATTGCATACACTGTTCAACGGGTAAGATACCCAATTACAGAACAGGAATAAAGGCATACAAAGCATTAATTACATAATATACAACAACATAGAAAGAAAGTAAAATGAAGAAAAAAATTACTTAAATGTACGAACTATGAATAACTAATGATACGAAGAAAGAGAAAAAAAATAACATGGGAAATGTTTAAATATAAAAACTATATATACACATATGTGATTCAAAGCAAATTAAGAAAAACAAAGACACTCACTGGTTATTTAATTTAGAACATTTTGTTTTATGTCACTAAGGCTGCAATTAAAAATATCGAAGTCGTTACATAATTTGTTAGAAGTACTGCAAATCGTATATAAAGGTGAATTATTTAGTACGTTGGTACGCGGCGTAGGTAAATAGAACACTTGGTGATTACGAGAGGTTAATCGGGGAACGTGAAAATTAAGCTTACTAATTATTTCGGGTGCATCAAAATCATTCTGTAGTAATTTAAACAAAAATACTTGAGAAAAGTACGTACGCCTATCCTCAAGAGTAGTCATAGAATATCTTTCAAGCAAGTTACTGCGCGGAAAACTAATCACTGGATAGGTACCGTCGGATTTGAACCACAGTAATTTAAGAAATCTACGTTGAACTGCCTCCAAGTTATTCTTGTGAACATCATAACTGGAACTCCAAATTAGCGATGCGTACTCAAGTTTCGATCTGACGAAGGATTGATAAAGAATTTTCAGAGTATCAGTATTAGTGAACTCTCGACTAGTACGAACGATGAATCCAAGGGCTTTGGAGGCTTCGGATACAATGGTATCGATATGATCAGTGAAGGATAATTTACTATCAAAAATTACGCCGAGGTCGCGAAATGTTATAGGTCTTTGAAGTATGACATTATCTAACCTGTAATCAAAAATAAAAGGTGATGTTTTTAAAGAAAAGGACATTACGTTACATTTACTAGGATTCATGAATAATTTATTTACTATACACCAGGTGTTTATTTTGTCAAGAGAAGTCTGAAGTTGAAAACAGTCATCGATTTCATCAATTACTGTGAAAATTTTTAGATCGTCGGCATATAAAAGGTGAGGCAAATTAATTTCGTTCACTATGTCGTTAATAAATATGTTAAAAAACAAGGGCCCCAGAATAGATCCCTGGGGAACTCCAGATGTGGCAGCAAATTCGATCGATTTGAACCCATTTAATGCAACGTACTGACTCCTATTCATTAAATAAGATTTAAACAAAAGGAGCAAAGAATATGAGAAGCCGATTTTTTCTAATTTATTAAGTAACAACTGGTGATCAAGTCTATCAAACGCTTTGGAGAAAACATTTATTGAAAAGCGAGAATAATATCGCATTCATAATTTTTTATATTTGCACAAAATTAGAATATATTCACTTATAAAATACAATTATTCAGATCAATGCTTAATATGATAAAGCTTGCACTTTAATCTATAATAATAAATTTGGTAGACTGACGGTATTATCAATATCTAGTTAACCTCTCCTTCATATCTTCAAGATAATTAATAACAATAAAATATTTGACTGGATCTTTTAAATACATATTAGATAATAGTATACATTTTTTTATCTTAATAATTTACAAACCTCTTTTATTTGTAGGTAAAATTTTAATTCATTGGCTCCAAAAAAAAAAATGCATAACAAAATGTGGTAATAACTGAAAGTAATTTATAAAACATGTTACTAAAATTTCGAGTAGGGTAATTATGTTTTGTTGAATTTTTTGATTTTAGGAAATCGTGGTTTGCAATTTAGGCACTATACTCTGAAAGTGTAGCCAATAACCTACATTTTAAGCCAAGGTAGATGAAAATTGATTAAGATTTGACTTGTAGAAATAGAAAAAAGTGATTACTCTCCTATTTGATACATTTTTTGAGGTTAGAAAATCTGGGTTTGCAATTTAGGCAGTATACTCTGAAAGTGTAGCCAATAACCTACATTTTAAGCCAAGGTAAATCAAAATTGATTAAGATTTGACTTGTAGGCAGACTTTTGTCCAAAAAAAGGCTTTTTCTTCCACTGTGCGGCGCAGCCGAAGTTCACGAAATAGAGCAAGACAAGTGTTTTAAAGACCAGTTATCCAGGAATACTTTACGCTATTTTTTTTATTGGTACACTTTGAAATTAAATACTGGTATTATTACTACAAAAAATGGAAATAAGGATTAAGAATGTAAAATTGGTGAATTCGTGATGTGACATCAGGATACCTGTCAATATCGTGGAAATGAGACAAGCAAAAATTAATTTGCAATCTGTCACATAGGATTAATTATTGTCGCTAAGTTGTAACTGATTGTATATTGCTTTAAAATGAGTTCTAACATTGATTACTTAAATAGAAAAGCAGAATCGCGGTTAATTAATACCGCAAAAATTCCTGTAGGATCACTAATTAAAAAGTTGACATTTTGACTTCACGTTTCTCGGGTTGTTGATGTTGCCATGGTAACTTTAAAACACGCGCGTTTTTAAAACCTAGATTTAAACACTCTGCCGCGCCCTGTAGAGGCGAAACTATGCGGAATTGGGACAAAGACGTAGAGACAAAATGTGTAGAAAATTTTATGCTGTACAACTTTGCTCTTCTGATATTTTTCACCAAAATACATCCTGTTTCCTCAAAATTGAGAGAACGGCGAGAAAGCGCCGAAATTATTATATATGTATATATTTCACAAAAACTACCCTTTTTTAGAACTGTGGGGGGTGAAAATCATGTTTAGACAATCTAAATGCTTCATTTTTACAGGTCTCCTAGCTGTAGAAAAAATTTCTTTACTTCCTAATTTGAAGGGACTAATAATTGAGCCCGTAATGACCCTTTTTTTATGTTCCGCCCAACGTGCAGCTAGTACGTTTGTCTAAAAGTAGGTATTTTTAGAACCATTTCCAAAAAAGAATTGGACAACCCTTGCTATTTCTCGCTGAGGTGAATTTTCGTCTATTTTACCTGTACTAGAAATAGAAAATGCCTATAATTTAAGAAATAGGTATAGGTATGAATTTAAAGAAACTTGCTGCACTTTTAATATAATCATAGCATTTTCTATAGGATACTCTTCGTAGTTTTTTGTAAATAATATTAGTTTTAGCCATTTTTTGGTTAATTACAGAACATATTTTTTTTCTTTTTTAAATTTAAATAATTAATAGCTTCTTTAATTCTTGATTGATTTTGTTCAAAAACAAGGTTTCTCCTCTAGCTAACACTAACTTACAGCCCAAACAATACAACCGGACTGTTAGTTACAAAAAAACCCGACGGGCGGACAGACGGACAAAAGGACAGACAAACAGACGAACAGACAGACAGGCGGACAGACACTTTGAAAGTTGTTCAGAATTCGATCACGAACACAGTGATCTGAAATTTTTTTCTCTACAAGCAATATTACTGGTTTTAGAAATGTACCGATCGAACGAAAAATACTCTTGCTTTTGTATTTGCTTATAGTAACATTAACAACTAACTAGTTTAAATAACTTTCGAAATATCAACACTTTGAAGATTTTTCAAGCATACTGTCTCCTCTTACAAGAAAGGCATCGACTTTACAACCACCTTGTTACATATTTGGCGCCAAAAATATATTGCAAACAACTTTATTTACTTAAGAACATAGGTCACACATAACAATAAGTGTCAATGTATTTTTAAATTTTGCAATACAAAGAACAAGATCTTGTGCTAGATAAAACCTAGGATCGGTCGAACTAAAAGAATCTTATGTAAAACTTCCACGTGTCACGTTTCAAATAATTGTCCATTTGTTGAACAATTATCGTCTCTATTAGCTCTCTTAGGTATCACCTGAATCATTTGTTTGAGTATTGTTCTCTCGAAATTTATGTCCAGAAGTCCACAAAGAGAACACGAAAGAAACGACGTTTTCAAAGCATTTTAATGTATTTGAAATAAACCTCGAACCAAAGAGAACTTTTACAGTCCATTGGAAGGGAAAAATTATATGCGGTTTTGTCAAACCCTCTGGCTATTGTCACCGTGTCTTCGGGACAAAGAAATTTACCTTTGGACCTAAAACGGTCCCTAAGCGGGACGGCGCCGACCGCTGAAGGTAAATAAATAGCGTGTATTGTGTTTGCGCGTTCGATCACAAAACGCTTGCAGTTGCTTTAAAATAATCTATTGCAAAAAGAGAATGATTTTATTCGGCACAGGGATTTGAAATTACCGTGACGGGCTTCGGCAACGTATTCATGGCCTACAGCTGATAAAAAATGTTTGGCAATTCTTTATCACTACGTAAAACACGAATATTTTTAGGTAGTACGCAGATCCGGTGACATGAATTTTATGGCCCAGTACACTGATGGACTTGGAGGCCCCTATCTTCACACAGGGATCCTAGAATTAAAGATTTTAAGAAGCTTTTTTTTAAATCTTCGTTATGAAACATTCTATCAATTCTTCTAAGCGGATTGTCGATTTTCGTTCCCAATTTTTTATAATTTTCATCTAAAAACATATTTTTACTAAAAAATATGGGTTTTTCCAATGAATTTGTATAGAAATGATACAAACTCATTTTAGGATTTTCATTTGCTAGCATAGCCAGAATTCAAGTTATCGAAAGAATGCAAAGATTTCTATAATATTTTTACACACAGTTTTTCTTTTAGTTCTCATAGATAGTTATTTTTTCTGCTGTTTGCAAAATTCTATAAAGAATATGTTTCAATACAATTATAAGCAAACAAATAATAATTCAATTATAAACATGCATAGAGTATATAGGCTCCACTACTAGTTAGCTAATAACATAACATATAACATAAGGCATAAATTTGTACATATTAGGATTTAATAAAGGACCATGTACTCTAAATTGCCTCTGAAGCGAATCAGAGGACACATTTGTGTTGTGCATGACCCTTCAACAACATTCTTAGATGTAAAATTAATTTGTACAACTTGTTATTAATCATTTACTTTTATACACGTAGTTTAATTAAAAACATTGTTGTTATTGTTAGATTAATATCGTAAAGCGACAGCAAACATGTCTTTATAGATAGATTTTAGAAAAGCCTGGTGAATAGTTTGTAATTATATCTTATAAAATTTTTGCATTCTATATTAAATTTTTTTATTTTATTTGAGAAGAGTCTAATTTTGAGGGGCAGGATATTATAAAATTGAGGAGCAAAATATGTTATATATCTCTGAGTATGCGATTTAATTTGAAACGGAACTTTCAGTGATTTATTTGTTATTATTCTAGTATGATAATTATGGATGACAGATTGGTATAGATTCTGATACACATAGAGACTTCTGATATTCATTATATTCGTTTGTTTATATAGTAAATTAGTGGAATACATTCTTTCTTTTTAAAAATTATTTTTAATATAGTGTTTTGACACACGGCAAGATTATACAATGCATTATTGTATAATCCTCCCCAAACCACTATACAGTATCTTAGTATGGACTCGACTAAGGCGTTGTATAACATCATTACTAGTTTATTGCATACATGGATTTTAAGATATGAAATTTATGAAAGAGTTTGCAGAGTTTCATTGCTATAAAATTGCTATGATCATTCCACCTCAGATGCTGATCAATAATAACACCTAGATATTTAGTGGATTTTATCTTCTTTATTTCCGGGAAATTGGAATTTGTGCTACAATCTTTTTTATAAATTTTCAGTGTGTTTTGGTTATGTTGATCAACAGCTGAAGTAGAGAATGTTATATAAGTAGTTTTATTGATGTTTAAACTTAATAAACTAAAATCTAACCAATTTTGTATCAGTTGGAGACCTGTTTCAGCTTCCTCGTATACCTCAGTCCAATTTGTACCTGAAAATATGATAGCAGTGTCATCTGCATACGAAATTATAGTTCCATTTTTTAATAAGTGTCCAATTTCATTGATACATATACGAGAAATAGCACAGGCCCCAACACAGTACCCTGAGGAACACCCATAGAGACAACTTGAGAGCTACTCAAAGTTTCATCTATTTTTACAATTTGTTTTCCATCAGTTAAATAGTTCTCAAACAGCCTCAATGTGTTTCCTCTAATACCCACCTCTTTTAGTCTTTCAAATAGTGTTTTATGGCATACAGTGTCAAACGCCTTAGCCAAGTCTATAAACTACAAGGCTTTTTTTTGTTACTATTTAAATTATTTATAACTTCACTTGTTAAGTCGTAGACAGCGTTTTCAGTATTTTTGTTGGTTCTAAAACCATACTGCTTTTCATAAAACATATTTTTTGTTTCAAGAAAATTTACAAGCCTTTTCTTCAAGCATTTTTCAAACATTTTAGCAAAATTGTTTATTACCGATATTGGTCTGTAATTCGTAATAGATAGGTTGTTTTTATCAGTCAATGTCAAATATAATTATTTCATACTTATTCATAGAAATTGTCTTGGTTTTGCAAGAATCATCTTTATGAGTGGCTTTGTGCCTTTTTGATGAGCTCCAGAATAATGGCGAAAAACGTTTCAAAGGATAAGCATTTCCAAAAATAGAATGAGATTTAACGAAAATGTAATCCATCAGAATGAAAAATATTTAAGGCAAAGTAGGTAAATAAATTCATTTTAGGCCTTTGTTCTCATTTTTAACTGAATCTTCATGACCGTAAGGGGTTATGTAGATACTAGTTTAATCTGCATGGCCGTAGGGGACTGTGTGGATGCTAGTTGTTGAATGAGAATTTTCAAATAAGAAATTATATAAATTCATTTTAGGATTTTAATTTGCTAGCATAACCAGAATTCAGGTTAACGAAAGAATGCAAAGATTTCGTTAATATTTTTACACGTGGTTTTTCTTTTAGTTCTCATAGATAGAATATGTTTATGCGCCAATAACAAGACAGTACAATCACTATTCTTTTATGAATAATTTCCATGAACCTGCATCCATGTTTTGAAATTTCGGTTTCAGATTTATTGGATAGGCCTTATAAATTTCATTAAAAATACATAAGGTATCAAATGTGTCGACGTTTGATCTTAATTTTCAGGTCACACATTTGCACTCTAATATATTGACTGTCGATCACGCAGTCACACAATAATTACCACCATATTCGGATATTTTTATTGAAAGACACAAACTCATCATCCTACTATAAATTACTAGTTTGATTTTTAGTTCACACAGTTTCGCATACAGGAAATATTTAAAAACTGTAATAAAGTAGTATTTTCAGCGCGCAAAATAAAAACAGGATCGCTGAAAACAAAATTTAATGCATTTATTATCGCATGTACTCTGCCAGCAAACATCAAAGACTAATTAAATTGATATACAAACAAACACCTTCCTTCCAGCCTTCCCTTCATAAAAGTTTTGTTTTCATTTTTTCTTGTAATACGATCTACAATCATAACGTAGCATTCATCCATCACGTACAGTTGAAAGTTGAACAGAACTTTTGAATTACTTATACGTGAAGTAAACAAACTGAATAATAACCTTTACAATTCACTTATTTATACAATGGGAATTTTAGTAAATATGAATTTGCCTTTTGCCCAACTTGTTTGAAAAGCTAATATTTGCCTTATAAATAACCCAAAGTAGGTTATATTTTTAATTGAGGACAACAGGCCAATAAACAAAATAATGTTGATTTTACTGCAGATAACAAGCGCATTGATGTAAGTAAACCTGTAACTATGATTTACATTTCGGAAAATATAAACGAAATGAAAAAAAGAGAAACTAAAAGAGAAAACTCTTCTCTACTCTAATGTTATTGTAATTTCGATAAAATGTGTGACCTTTAAAAATATACAGTGTACCAAATTGAGGCTCTATGTATTGCTGTCTTCATTATTATCGAAGATAGAAAGTCGGTTAAATGAGGAAGTTCTTGAGACTTTCTTGGCCATTTCCAAGGAGTATTTATATTTGATCTAATCTTTTGAAATAATTAAGAAAAACCACAACCGTGCATTTTTTTAAACTTCTCATATTTCTTTAAATTAAACTGTTACGACAACTTTCACATTGTAGGCACTTATTTTTTATGAATTTTTGAATTTAGCTAAAGGAAATGACACTACTTTTCAAAACACCTGCATGACATTTTCGCAACTTGTGGTAAATAACGAACAATTTTTGAAAAAATTTGTCTGTCTGACAATTTTCGTTAATTAACTTCTGATAGACCTTTTGATATAATTTTTACTTCCTTCACATACCGAAGGGAAGAATTTTCAAGTTTTAGATCATGTAGATTACAAAAGTATAGGTTTTTCAATTCCGTCAGTCTATTTATCGGTCTGTGTATCTGCCTGTCTGTCTGTCTATTGTGCATTAACTAAAAAAACTACTTGACGGAGAACTGTCAAATTTTGTGAAGTGGTTAGATTTTCACTGGAAAATATACAGGATGAACCGTGTAAAGAGAATAGATAATGGTACAACATTTTCTTTTTTATTACTAAAATGTGCACGTTTCGGGGCATTCTAAACCTATTTCAAAAAAATTTTTTTGAAAATTTCACATCACTTTTTTAGCCAATCAGAAGTTTGTTCTTGGTTTCGTTACCATAGCAACCCAAAAAATTTCCGGAAATGTTTGTCTTTCCTGAGCGAAATTAATAAGTGGAAATTTTTATGTCAAATTTGACATTTGCTTTGACATAATGACATAGAAATACATATTTTGGTATGAAATTTTCTTACCGATTATCCCATATGTCCGGAAATTTTTCCTCGTTCATGAATATTTTAAGAAAATTATCCCTCGCCTGCGGCCCGAGATAATTTTCAAAATATTCATGACCTCGAAAAAATTTCCGGAACTAATTTAAACACCAGGGATATTAAAAGTAAAAATTTAAAAAAAATGTTACATTTTTTTACCACAAAGAAAAATTGTTTAAAATTTACACGTTTCATGGCATTATAAACCTTCTAAAAAAAATTGCCAATTAAAAAAATGAAAATTAAAAAATATATATTTTAATTTTTTTAACCACTGCTATAAAATGGATGATGGAAACATTATTTAGTGCTCAAATTTAAAATTTCTATGTTTCGTGACATTCTAAAGCTATTTAAAAAAATGAAAACAAACATTTTTTTAAAATTTTTCACCTCTGCTATGCATAGAATAGAAAAAAAAAAATTTTGCTCAAATTTAAAATTTACACGTTTCAACATTCTAATAAATCTATTAAAAAGAAAATGATTGAAATAGTGAGCCGAAATAAGGGTGGTCTTTTTTTTAATTAGTGGTAGTAATGGCTAGGAAATGCACTCATTCCATTAGCTCAGTGTTGCCGACTATTTGTTTTCGTTATATACAAATAAGGGTGAGCATCCTAAGAAATCATTCAACTATGCGTGGAAAGGAGAAGGGTCGATTTGGGCGGTTTTTGTCCCAAATTATTTTTTGATGAAAAAATCAGAAAACACTTTTTTGTAATGTCTGCTAAGAATAATAAGTCGATTTTACCCTAAACGGATGATCCCCACCCCCCTAGCCCCCCTCAATTCTAAATATGCCATTACTTGGTAACAGCGTTCTTGGGAAGATATATCGCTTTCAAACTTATATGTACTTGATAAAATATCACAATACCACACTAACTCCCTTTTAACTGTATCCGCTCTCATTTATCATTTTTTCCCTTATGATATCTCTATATATGCGATATATCTCCCCAAGAACGCTATTAGCAAATGATGGCATATTTAGGATTGAGGAGGGGGGGCTAGGGATGTGTGAGGTTCGTCCGTTTAAGCTAAAATCGACTTATTATTGTTAGGAGACATTAAAAATGTTTTCTGATTTTTTTCATCCGAAAATAATTTGGGGCAAAAACCGCCCAAATCGACCCTCTTTCTTTGTAAAGGCATTTATGCAAGCCTTCCATATTTGGCATATTTTATTTAATATTGAATTTTTGCTGTCGGATGACCACTCTGTATATTTTTTGGATCAAAAGTTATCAGGTTTTCTCTGTAATAATACTGCTAACTACATTGTGATTATTATACACATACCTATGTCAGTTCTTAATTAACAATTTTATAGAGTGACCGCCCTGTATAAATAAAGAGGGAAGTTCTGTGTAAATACCTTTACCGATTGCTTTTTATGACAGTGCACTTCATAACACCTTGCTTTTTGTTTTAAAATGAAGTTTAAGATCTTTCCTATCTATTACAACTTGTCTGGCTGACAACTTTTGTTAATTAATTTGTCATACTTAATTTTGAATGCGCATCATCAATGCATCAGAATCAATCATTGGAATCTCATACCACCTCCTTAAAAAAAATATTTAAGATCTCTATGCATAAAAATTTGTCTGTCATTGAAAAAATGTTTTGCACCATGTGAGACCTTAGAAGATGTGGTCGCAGCACTTAAAAAATTCACAGATTTCGCAGTCCTTGCAATCATCGGGACATTGGAAATGAACACCATACATAAAACATATACTTATTCGGGACTCGGCTTCCCCTCGTCCAGAAACAGCTACCATCCGTCCCAAAAAACACGATTTTGGGTACTTGTTACAAAAATAACAATTCGCTGTTTGTCAAACTTTGCGAATCCATGGCGACTACTTTGGCCTCATATACGAACGTTAACATTTCCAATGTTAAAAAGCTATCAACAACAAATCAACCTGACTACCTAACCATCCCATGAAAGATTTAAATCATTATAGGAAAAAGAAGGAAAACATTATTTCTGCCGTCAAACCAAACCTAAATTTGTGAAAAAATTCATTAATCGTTACAAAATAAAAATAAAATTCGGCGTGTCCAGGAGTTGACAAACAGCGCTATAGCACGGAAGAAATAGTTGCACAGACAAGACGGTACGGAAAGAGCAAATTTTTCAGTATCGAGCCGGCATTGTTGGACCGAAAGTTAACGACGCGTTACGAACATAGTGATTTTATTGATTTCAAGTTAATTTTGTGTTATTATGTGGAAAAAAAGCGGACCCCCTCGCACCCCCCTCTTTGTCTGCGACGCTAATACTGCCTTTGGCGCCAGTAATTATTATTAACAATTAGATATCAGAATAAAAACCTACTAACCTAACCTAAAGAAATCATTAAAAAAATATATGAATCGTCACAAAGTTAAAGAAAGGAAATTTAGCAGGCGTAGGAGTTTGAACCCAGGACCTTTTGCACCGTAAGCGAGAACATTACTTATGCACCAACCGTACGGCTGATGATGAGCACTAGGGCAAGGAATAAATAATGAGACAAATGAAATCACACTTCTTTATTCGTCCGCCGCAGCAGCACTAATGCATCCCGGCTCGATGCTACAAGATTTGCTCTCTTCGTACCGCCTTTTGTTGAACAGGCGATGCAATATCGATCGGCGCTGACCGACTACACCCCATCGCTTCCCACATAGTAACAGGCTCTCGCTCAGTATTTCACCTGACCTTGATACTTTCATGTCGACCGCCTTGGAAAAAACTCGTAACTTTTGTCCTTTCCGCGAACGTTAACATTTCCAATGTTGAAATGAAGTCGGTCGTAGTGAAAAATATTTTTTCGCTGACAGATCAATTTTTATGCGTAAAACAGTTATCAAACTTAATTACAGAAAAAAATTAAGGTGGTGTTTTGACACGACCATTGTAAACGTTTCTTTATTAAAAAGAGAAACTTCAGTTGTTTATTTTTCTCAAGGAGATGCCAGTAATTGATTCTGATGCATTGATGCTGCGCATTCAAAATTAAGTCTGACAAATTAATTAACAAAAATTGTCATCGAGACAAGTTGTAATAGATAGGAGAGATCATAAACTTAATTTTAAAACGAAAATCAAGGTGTTATGAAGTGCACTTTTATAAAGAAACTAATTTATAACAAAAGGTTTGTCAGAAGTTAATTAACAAAAATTGTCAGACAGACACATTTTTTTCAAAATGGTTAGGTATTTACCACAAATTGTAAAAATTTTAAGCAGGTGTTTTGAAAAGTAGAATCATTTTTTTAGCTAAATCCAAAAATTCATAAAAAAAATCACAGATCTTGCATCTTTCGCAAGTATCTTAAGCATATTGAAAATACCAGATGCAACTATACTGCCCTAGGTCAAAGTCCTATAGGATCGTCCTATTGGTATGCTTGCTAAATTACACCAAATTATTTTCTGTATTTCATTTTTTATAAATATTTTTTTTAATCATACTACGAAAAACTGAATAATTATATATTAAATACCTTCGATAATATATCTCTATAATATAGGTACAACCGTTGAAAGAAATATTTAGAAAGAAAACGGTCTCAGAAGGCAACGATTAAACAGTTATCGGACGATAATCGACTGTATGCGTGCTCAATAGCATAAGGACGAGTATAGCAGGGGCGTTCGGTAATTATGAACCTTCCTCGCATGTCCGTGGTCGGGTCGGCGAGATTCGACAACGGTCCACAAAAAAATTTCCACAAATCAAACGGTGAATCCTATTATAAATTTGAAAAAACCAACTAAATCCTAACCAGCGTGCAACGTTTACTACAGGGTTTTTTTTTTTTCGAAAAATGTTAGAGATATGATGAGTTAAAGGATTTGTGAATTGATACGTTTCAGGGCGAGCGTTAATTCATTAAGGCGCTCCATAAGAAAGCATAGCGCAGACAATATTGAATAATTAGAAAGAAATATTAAATATTAAGATACGTACGTAGGGTTTCTGATTTCCCGACTTTTTTTCATTCCCGGGAATCGGGAAATAGAATTTGCCGTTCCCGGGAATCCCGGAATTCCCGGGAAACAATAAATTTTTTATATATTTCTTGAAAAACAGTTTTTTTTTCAAAACATCACACCATTCAAATATTCATTTTTTAAATATTTGTTTTCTTCCTTTGGTCAAAAAATAAATCCGTCAGTTTTGTTTTGCTTTATTTGTAATTAAAAAGACACAATACAATAACGAAATAAAACATAATCCGTCGCGCATGCTCGGTAAAATTTCGGAGCCCGCGCACTCTTCCACGTCTCCGGTATACTCGTTGCAGTCGTTGCAGAGTCGATTTATGTGATGAGAGCACGAAATTTGGTATTTTTAAAACTTATTTTTATATCCAAGGGTCCGGGAAATCCCGACTGTTATTTCCCGGGAACGGGAATGATAAAAAGTGACATAATTCCCGGGAAATCCCGTCCCGGGACAGAAAGACTATGCGTACGTAATATTACGTGAAAACAAATCTGACGTGCTGTAAATTTCAAATATACAACAAAACATTTTTTGACTTTTTCGGAAAATCGCCCCCTGCAACCAACCACCTGTACAGGGCGATTTTCCCAGAGCAAGTCAAATCTCCTTCTCTTTTGATGGGGCATCGTTTAAAATAGGTCGTAGCTTTCAGCAACACATTGCAAACGGAATGACACAATAGAGGCAGCTTGTTATTCTACTACAAGGTTGGCGCAGCGGCCTAGACAAATCTGTCGCTCTCGATACGTTTTTCGTAAGATGGGTCCTATATCATGCGCCCAATAGTATTTTCAATGCTAAAATAACAATTAACAAATTTTTACTAGTCTGGCGTAACATGATTTTTACATGTTTTGCAACCATTTCCACCTTTTAAATTTGAGGTGTTCGATGGGGTACCTCTTTCGTAATGGAAGCTCGGTCTATTAAGGGTCACTGGTCTATCGATTCGAAAGTATCATTTACTACAAAACTATTTATGTTTCATGGTCGACATTTATCTAATTTGCTTTGCCTAGTAATAAGCAGACAACGCCAATTATTCTTCTTCATCTATCGAGAGTCAAGTGAACTCAAATTTAAGTAGGTAAATTAATATTGAATTAATTATGAACCATAGTAACGATTTTTTACTAGACAAAGAAAAAAAATATGCTTACAAGGTCCCAGCAATTTATTATCGATTGTAATTCAGGCTGCGATCCATCTTTAGTGTAACTGTAATTAATGCTACCGTTCACATTTTCAACAATCCATATTTTTTATGGTTAGCAACCAGGGACGGTCCTAAAGGAGGGTATGAGGGGTGCGACAGCCCCCGCGCCCTAAGAGCAGTCAGAAAATTTTCAGTGGGCACCTTCAGTAGAAAAAGAACATCAAAAACTGCGCGCATCTTTGTTTTTTTTGCGAATGGAGAGAAGTGGGCGGTGAGGGAGTTCGTGTTCTGTCCTCGACGAAGGCAGACGCATTTAAGTGACTCCTAGGAAATCTCAAATAAACTCGGTTAAAATGGGAAATCGTGCGAGATTGTGTTGAATTAAAGCGTGGACAATTGACATTAGTTGATATAAGTTAGCATGAGTCTATTTCATATAGCTAATATTTGATATTTGATTATAGCATCACTAAGAGTGTATATAAACAACTTGAAAATGGGATATAACTAAAAGAAAGAAAACACGTGCAATCGAACGACCTAGTACTAGGTATCAAGTGGTTCATGTCATAAACTCATAAATTACCATGCAACAACCAGTAGGCGATGGTCACGCCAGTGACAGATATATGGAGTGAAGTGTAAGAAATCAGCCACGAAAGGATAAATCACAAACTAGGCGATTACAGAAAGCTAAGCTACATTAATTTCATTTATTAACCTAATGCACTACTTAATTTATTAACTCTGGCAACTTTATTAACTTAACTTAATTTGTCAACTCTAATTCGATTTTGAGTTGACAAATTAGATTTTACGCGACAGTTGGAACTAATTACTACAAAAACAAACTAATATACAGCGTGTACAAAATATTCTCACGGGCCTCTTTCTCATAATCCGCTGTAAAAAGCTCTTTCTACCGCGAGACAAGGTGCTTCCTTGCACTTTCACCGTAAATGGATATCTACCTGTGGAGCGGTTAATAAATAAAGGCTCCTTACAGTGAGCTAATGTATGTATGTCTTCACAGACGAACGAAGTGGGCGCACTGACGCAGGACGTTGAAGCAAAAACACAGATTTCTGGGAAACATGAAACCATATATGGACGCAAGCGGGCAGAAGGAGGTACATACTGCTAAATTCAGAAATAGAAATATAATAATAAATAAGATGATGGCAGATGGAAACTTAAGAAGAAGTATGTAGGTAACTAAAAAGAAGCATCTCACAAACACCTACACTTCCCATCCTATATTCCTACGACTGCGACTGGCCGGTCGGCGGGCGATCGAGCTGCGTGTTGGAACGAACCTCCAGATTGTATGCCCGGAATCGGCAGCAATGCCCACATTGCCCACCTTAGACGGGCAAATCAATCAAATCAATCAATAGAGAGGGGAGGAAGTGGAAAGTGAAATGGTCGATGCAGGAAGATGGCGTTCATATTAAATTAAGAAAAAGAGTTTTTTGTTTACAAATTTCCAGCTGTTTAGCTAACGATGGTTTACCAAATTTTCATTTTCCGCCAGTTTCAGTCAGAAGATATATCTATTGTAATAATAAATATTTCACTTATTAATGTGGATGCCAATAAAATGTCATTTTTTGAGATCATTACATCAATCAAATGTCATAATTAGAAGTAACACAAACTAGCTTGACTTTTGACAGCATGAGCATGCAGTTTTATCGCTGTAAAACTGCACATACTGCTACTGTCTTATTTCGTGAAATATTTTCGGCAAATATCACTCTATTCTATTTATACAGTTTTTCTCAAACTTATTGTCCAAAGTTAATATAACTTGTGTAAACTGTAATAAATATACAGATACAGTGAGGTCCATAAGTAATAGGTAAATTCATTATCTACTTAATTTACAATTTATGAGTTATATCCTAATAGACGTCAATTTTTTATTCTACAATGACATTTTTTGAGCATAATTTTATACCTCCTCCTTCAATACCCTTGAAGTGATAGCTCATTTGAAAGAGTTTTTTATTCTCTATCTAGCAATATATGTTTTTTTTATTTCTATACTTTTTTTATTGAAAACTGTTACATTTTTAATGTTACTAAGTAAGCAGAAGAAAATGAAACAGTTTAAATCAAATGTTCAAACTGGGCGCCCCACAGAGGAACCAATGCTATGAAAAGTTGGCAAAAATACGAAAAGTTCATTATGGTCATAATGGTACAACTGTACCTAATGTTGCTAGTAATCTTACTCAGCTACCTGGAACCACCCTTGATGGGCCATGAGCCTAAGTTACAACAGTCCAAACTTGTCCTTTGTGTAAGTTGGTTGTTGCACGGTATTTATTTACGCTCGTGATTGGTTGTATTTGTTTCAGTGTTATTTTATGATGTTAGTGTTATTTTACTTGCTTTTTATTAACATGACATCAACAAGTACAGGTAAGTCAACAAATATTTGCTAAAATAAACCTACTTTTTATACACATAATGTATAAAGAAAATTCACCAATAACTGTTATTTGTATGTACATGGCTTGTGTTAATTGAATCGTTAGTTACCCATAAGGTTTATAGATGATTTCGGTGTATGTCCGAGCACTTTTTTTCTCGTTTAGAAGCTGAAGTCATGTACTTTTAGTATGTATAAAAATTATTATGCCATATTTTGCCTTTTGTAAAAACAATAAAAAAACAAATAGTTGTTATCTGAAATTCACATCGACATCGCGGAACATGTTAATAAATAATTTTGATATGAATTTTTCAATTCTTTCTTCTTAACATTTAGATATGTTTTCCTTAATAATCGAACATATGCTTTAATTTTGATATTTCATTGAAATTTCCTAGAAATTTTTGGGTGTAATCTGAAAGGGATTCCTAGAATTCACGCTTTATCTCCTGCCAGATGTAATTAGAATCTTCTTATCCTTTTAAAATGGTACTTTTCAGGAATCGATTTATCAGAGTGGCCTAAGAATATTAACGTTCATTATCTAAATATTTCCTAAATTTAAATAATTTTCAGTAGATAAATATGTTTATACAACTAAACTTAATTTCTGTCAACTGTGCCTGCATTAATCAAATTTATTTTTTTATTTAGGATCAAGCTGTACGGACCTGTTTTTTTTTTCGAGAAGATTCCTTTATGACAAAATCAGCGAATCTGGTCTAAACAAGTTAGATAGTCAAGTTTCGTTTTTAAAAGAATATTTGCAAGACCGAACGAAATGTCCAAAATCTGGAGTGGCGAATCTCAATAAAGAAACTGATTACTTTGTCACAGATTTTAAAAAAAGGTGGTCGGATGCTCACAGAATAAGAGAAAGATTTTTAGCTAAAAAAACAAGTTGATTAGAAACATCCATAAGTTTTTATTGCCTATTTTAATATTTAAGTTATCACATTCCTTTCGCCTACCGTGAAATCTGATAACTTGAGTTTTTTCGGTGTCGAGATACAGGCTATTATGCCGGGGACACCAATGGTTTAATGTGTTTAAACTAGAATTACAATTTTGTTCCAAAATATTATCAGATGGATTTGATATTATCAATGAAATGTGTCGTCAGCATACATTGTGAAATGTGCGGTTGAAATAACTTGAACCATAAGTTCGCAAAGATGTAGCAAATAAAGAAATTATAATTTATTCTGATATGTAAAAAGAAACCCTTTTTACTTCTCTCTTTTTGTTGGATATTTTGCCATCTGCGTATTAGAAAGAACGATACATTTCAATTAATTGGAAAAGTCAGATTTGACAGATATTTCGTAATACATAGGCATGCGTAGTTGGAGATGCATTTCAAATAAATTTTAAAGTTTTCAAATTTATTTTTCTTGATGAAGAATATACAAAATACAAAAAAACTTATATTGCTGGATGAGGATTAAATACCCTTTCAAATGAGCTATCACACGCACCCTCGTTTCATTTAAGAATTTGTACTCACTCCAAGGGGGCTGAAGGGGGAGGTATAAAATTATTTTAGAATTAATAATTGACATGTTTTTAGATTTTACTCATAACTTGTGAATTGCGTAGATAATAAATTTATGAACCTCGCTGTATATAGTATAAAGCGTTACCAATAAAGTCCCATATAGTCCCTTATTTCATAAGAAATTCAGTCAAAGTAGATTTTGGAAAAAATTGTTGAAACTGGATAAACTTTGCATCAAGTTTGATACTTTTTTTATCAGCGCATTTTTGTCTTTCGTAAATAATTTATTTAAAGCACCGTTTAGTCAATAGCACACATTTAGGCGGTGGCTGCAATAGAATACATGATTTTAAACAGGTTTGATTAAATTCGATTAAGTTCAAAATATGTTGGGTTCAAAAAATTGCTCCCCAATGACTTTAGTTCAATTCAATGTTATACAATATCTATGGCATGTATGGTATCTATAGTTTCAACGTTTTATTTGGTTTTTCGATTGTCAGTTTATGTAGATAAAAACTTAAATATATGTTATATGTATTTAATTAATTTAATTATAGGATATTTCCCCCTAGTACCATCGTGCTTTTAAACTACATCTATAATTTTTTTCGAACTAAGTTGCCAAACAGTAATATAGTTCGTGTATGACAATTTTTTCAAAATTTTAGTGAGATAGTAAACTGCAAATTTACACTCTCTAGGCAACGCAAAAATTACTTACAAAGTTCAAAGCACTATTGGCATCACATACGAATATACTTCAGTCAAAAATTTTGTGTTATGCATACACCCTTACACCCCACTGTATTTTTCTTAGGACCGTCTATGCTAGCAACGTCATATGTTCTTGCAGACCCCATGACTTAAAAACAACACTCGTTTTCATATTCGAGTTTAACCATGTTAAATGTTTCCGATGATGAATGATCCAATTAAATAAGTCAGTAATGACTTATTCAAATTGGATACGAAAGTAAATCCGCATGTAGCCCGGCCACGTCTTGCTAAACCGGAAATAATGGAATGTTAAACTAAACAGTACAAATCGTTCCACCTGCATATCGGCTTAAAGAGGGGGTAGAATTTATGTAGGGGTGAACTCTGGCACACCGAAAGGGTTAAAGTATCACCATAAAGGGCTAAGTGATGCAACACGAGAAGCGAGCGCCCCATTGGAAATACATTACAACTATGCAGACCCCAATCTAGGCCCCATATCCGATACTTCAGAGCCACCAGGGAATGTCAGTGGCGGGACCTATTTTCACCTTGAAAACGGGGATGCATACTGCATATATATTATAAACATACATAAGTACACTGAAAGAGATGTACATAAAATTCTATAAGGAAACCGATTATAAAGATAAAAATTTGTGCCAAGCAAGTTGTTTCTATCATTATAATCTGGTTTTATACGTATCTCTACCACTAACAAGCACATAGAACAACAGTGGATCTACAGTTTTTTACAAGACTCCTTCCAGTATGACAGGTGATGAACAATTAAAAAAGAATTAGTATTAGCAATTAGCATGTATTCATTTTTTTTGAAAAAATACAACAAAATGTGCTGAAAGTGAGAGTAACCTCAACGCAGAAGAAGATATTTAATAGAAAAATTAAATAAGTTATTGTATACTTCTTGAACTTATACTGTTATTGGTAAAATTCCTCATAACAGATACGTTATGATTTGCCTATCAAGTTTAAAGTCTAAGAATAACAAATTCCTTCGTGTTGAAATGGAACTTGAGGCCAGAAAAGCAGCAGACGGGCTGTTCAAAAATGGAATGTGGAATACAATGGAGTCAAGAATTGAGGCACATCAAGGCTCTAGCTCTATTTCTAAGTGTCCAGGTCAACACTCAATCAGAAGATGACTGGGGTCTCCCTGCCTATAGGTTCATTATTCATTTACACACGTGTCCTAGTTGAGATTACTGAAAATCCGAGAATAGGCACATTTTGAATCCCAGAGGTCTAGAAGCGTGCAGAAAAGGATTGTAGTCTCAAGAGGGAACAGGAACAAGTATTCTAGTGCATTCCAAACCTAACCAGGTATATGCCATCTTACTGTGTGTAATCGATAATCAGAGAAGAGGTTCTTTTATATATGCAGCGACAGCGACAGAGGGTTTTGAAGGCTCTTGCATCAAACGAAGAGAACTCTAAGCTAGTTCTGAACAATCTGAATATTTCACTGAGCTGTGTGAGCATACACAACTCAGTTGGACATATATGCAGGTCCAGGCTCAGTGAGGGAAGCGAAGAAGCAGATCGTTTGGCGACAGAAGAAGCAAAAGTCCTTTACCTGAGCCTTGAGCTCTACTTTCGGTTTACCAAGAAGTCAGACGAAATCATTACTACGAGACTGGCACCCGTCTCCGAAATGGGGTCGTGTGCTCTATGTAAGGGGCCCTTCAAATGACTCTACCGTAAAGTGGTTCCATGGACTCACCTGATAATACTGTCCTCTGAATAAATACATTCGTACAAAGCGGTTGAAGGGCGTTCCTACTTGACTGATACCTGGAATCGAGGATAAAACCATCACTCATATTCTACGCATTTGCGTACCACTAGGAGCATCAAGCTATAGGTATCTCGAAAAGCAAGTTTTGGAGCAGGTGGAACTAAGATATCAACTCCTGGATAGTCTACTATCATTCATGAAGAGCACCGATCTCTTCTAGGAGATCTTATATATCACGAATATACAATAGGCCGACAGATCTGAGTATTGTAATAAAATTTGCTCATGTTCCCAATAATAAAGATAGTACTGACTGTTTCAATTTTTCCTGCAATTCTGTCTTGAAGATGGTCAATGTCGAAAGTGGAGACTTTAAATCTTGATTTGTTTAAAACACCACCAAATTAAATCGCAATTTGGTAATATCACAGGACCTTAAAGGAAATTCATATGCCAGTAGTAGGACCAATTAAACCACTGGTTGGATATAATCAAAAGCCATTTCATTGGCCAGGCTCATTAATGAAGAGAATTTGAATATCTTCAAGATATTTCTGTCTGATTATTGTTCTATGAATAGAGAGTGAACTAATCTTCTATTATTAATACCACATCAAATGCCCCCTTTCTGCAGATGGAGACAGGCCTTGACATACAAATTTTCTGGTTTTTCAGCACTTCAGATTTTCATTTTTTGAGAATTAACTTAAGGTGGCCATTCCCTAGAAAGAGATATTCGATAGGGAAATATTTGTTATTTTTTGGCCCACAACTTTTTTTTAGTACGTATATTTTTAAAAAAGCTATAAGAGTACCTAAGTAGAACCATAACAAGACTATTACTATGAATTTTTGCTGAATAATTTCAGTGGTTTGCAAAATAGCTCGATTTAAAACTACGAAATAGGAAGATTAGCATAATTTTTAAATTTAAATCTAGCTATTTTGCAACCCGCTGAAGTTATTGAGTGAAAATTTATAGTAATAGTCTTGTTATGGCTCTACTTAGGTACTCTTATAGTTTTTTTTGAATATACGTGCTAAGAAAAAAAAGTTATTGCCAAAAATCATAAATATTTCCCTATCAGATGTCTCTTTCTAAGGAATGGCCACCTTAACCATTAAGATGAAACCATCGGTGCTTCCGTTGGATAAAAAGATTTTATCAAAGACCTCATCGTCAAAATTGTTCAAAAGCCAATGGCAGAATGGCTTGATAGTCGTGGATCGTTGACTTCATAAAGTCCTTGAGGCAAATAAAAAAAATGAACCAGCCAGTCACATCAGTTTTTTTACTTTTATATCATTTCTGTCCGATCCTATGGTTTTTACTACAGATAGATATCTGAATGTCACAAACACAGATATAAATTTGTTATAATTTGTTTGGTAAGGATTATCGAAGAACATTTGTTTTGTTTATTTTATTTCTAGTATAAAGATGTCATAGCCTTATTATCTTGGGTATTAACACAATTTTATGAAGGCAGCTTAATTAGTACAAATAATTTACATATTTCATTCTCTACGTCACCTGCATTCGGTTTTATTATCATTCTAGTTTCCCATATACGGAGTTTATAGGGAAAATAAAAATTCAATTTTAAGCTCTTAATGTATTTATACGTTTTCACGTTTACATACAAAAATTGGTTTTTAAGAGATGTCTTTTAAAACAATTGCCCCGATTCCAAAAGACTATGATTTTTTTAGCATCCAAGACTAACAATGCTCATACATAAGAAACAATAGAGATAAAAACAAAAATGTTGAAATATCGAAAGTATATAAGCTTACTTGTGGAATTTGCCCTGGAATATATGTTGGACAAACAAGATGAAATTTTCAAAATGTATTGAAGAACACAAATATATTTTTTGAATACGATAATCAATTTTCTTTTGCTAGCCATTTAATAGTAGATGAACATCCATTCAACGACAATTCTGATATTCTCCATACGTCTAATAGAGAAGTAAATCTCACGAAAAATTTACACATACAAAAAATCTAATATTTTGCTTGATGATCAATTAGATAAAAATAATTTGTTTGTTGTCACTTACTTTAATTTCATTTCTTAGTAATAGATTAATAATTCAGATTAGGTTCTATTGATAAATCTAATTAGTTATAAACAATTACTTAGGTTATAAAATGGAATGTATTTGAGGTTCAGTAGTTTTCTATGTAAGTATTCTTATACTCGCATCTGCAGAAGCTAGTGTTTAACGAAATAATTGTCATGTTAACATAAAAAACAGTGTGAGGTTTCGTTTGTTCATCTATCAGTAGTGACATGAATTTCCATGAAGTAAAAGTCGAATTTATCCACTATTTGGTTTAATATAAAATTATTCAATCATTTTTATATTTATTAAACAAAACCTAAAAATATTATTTCAATATGTATTAATTAATTTGTAAATCTAGAAATCATAACGATGATCCGATAAAATATACACATCTATGAGGAAAAATGCATTTATATGCTCTCGAATTAACTATTTCATTTTGAGAGCTTACTATGAGCCGTTTGTTCAAATTCAATTTCAAATAAAATATGGTAAATCATTTTTAAAATATTATTCAAACGATATTGGAATGTTACACATTAAATTTAACTTGAGGTACTTTGAATGCAGCATGGAAATATACTTGATCAACTTTTTCCTTATACAGGGATGGACCATTTAAAAGTTTCCACACACTTTTCTTCTATTCTCTAAATTTTTTAGAAAAATTCACAGATTTCGCAATCCTTGCAATCATCGGGATACATAAAACGTAGTTTTTCAACTTTTTCAACTTTTTCATGATCCACTATACCGCTGTATTTCCACCTTAAATGAAAACTGGTAACTTAACCCCCTATGATATATGCAATCCATGTTAAATTTGCGTATACCAGCCGTTGCATATACGCAGTTTCACTCGACCGCGACACCGCTGTATTTCCACCTTAAATGAAAACTGGCAACTTGACCCCCTGTGATATATGCAACCCATATTACATTTGCGTATATCAACCGTTGCATATGATAGTCTCAGTCGACCGCAACACATTACTTTGAAATAAAGAGATATTATTATTGTCACTCAATTTGTACAACAGACAACCTATATCAGTGAGTTGCAATTCTATCATATCATTTATTTGCAAGCAGGCGCCTATTTGTAGCAAGCTGTACACTTTTGTGTTCTACCGCCAGCATCGCTGTACAACTTTTAGGTAATCTCCCGATATGGTAAGTAATGTAATTGGCAAGCGCAGCAGCCTAATCGATAGTAGCGCGGCCTTTTCGGCAGCCGTGTACAAATTTTTGCTTGCATAATATAAAGTCATACATTTTCAGTCTATGATGTCAGACGCGGTTGTTATGTAATAAATTTAAGTAAGGGCAGGTCAAATTTTAATCAGTAAACATTAAATTCAATCGCAAAATAAATCATCTGCCAAGAATATATTCGAACAAAAATAATTTAGTGTTGGCCAGCTTATTAGCATTTTCTAGCTCGAGCAGTATATATGTAGATGAGCGTACAAATATCGGACGCGCAGTGGATTCATAAAAAATAAAATCGATTACAACAAATCTCAAGAGTAAGTGAGCCTACTGGTCTTCTCTCTACTGTATCGCGACACCGCTGTCTTTTGACCTTGAACAAAAACTGGTAACTCTACCCCATATACGAAAACATAAACATTTCCAATGTTAAAAGACTCAAACACGTTCTCTTGTTTTCGAGGAGGGCGTATCATCGTGGTAAGTTTAACTCCGTTGCTCCATCCCCTACGTGAGGAAAACGACTCCTTTAAAAATTTTAAATCGGAGCAGGGCTCATGTGATACCTCGTTTTAAAGGTATTTTAATTCTCTTTACGACTGTGTAAAATTTAAAAGAATGAGAAAATATTGATATATTGCATTTGGGAATGTTATTATCAAAGAAATTAAAAGTCATTGATGTAAAAAATGTAAGAATAATTTATTTAATTAAATCTTAGAAATGCCGACTACCAACTTCCATACAATAATATGACCTTCGTTGGACGATTTCAGGGGCTACGACACTTCTAGTATTATTTTGAGGTACAAATCCTCTTTGAATTGGTGGAAAACACTTTGCTTTCTAAATGTTCCAATAAAAAATAATATAAGGGAATATAATTAGGTGATCTAGCCGCCACTCGTACCTCTTCTACCAATCTATCGTCTGCCAAACGCTCGTTTAATAATTATCTCGAAAAGTATGGGGAAGCTCGATTTTACCGATCTTAGTCTCTTAGATCATACACTCCCGAATGAATAATATTAACTCAAATACACAGTACGTAGTTGTAAATAGAATTTAAATGCCTTTAAAACACAGTATAACTTGATCCCGGGGACGGTAGCTCAGTAAGTTAACGCGTTTAGCTTGCAAACTGGCGTACCTAGGGAAGCGGGTTCAAACCCTGCTTACTGCGTAATAATTGTAGTCGTAAAATTATTCCGAAGACACGGTTCGGACTCCACTATGAACTGTAGAGTCTCGTGTCTATTTAACTAAACAAAACAATATCCAATATTTTCAAGACCTCGGTGACTTGAGAAGCGGTTCAGAAAACATCTACATTTAGGAAAACCTCTGCATCCCTACTCTCAATTAGAATTTTTGAAGGGTTTGCTTTCCTCGAATAGGGGATGAAATTAGACGGTGGGCATACGTCCCCCTCAACGTGCTTCAGCCTTATTCTCAAAAATTTACAGAATACGAAGAATGGATGAACAATTTTAAATGTTTCATTTTTTTAATTACACCATGCAATGATAAAACATTGTAGTTCAAAAATTGCTAGTTCAGTAACATTAGCTAATTTAGCAGCTGAATATTAAGTACCTTGTACCTTGTATTACTTATATCTGCTCTTACAGTAGCAGTTCTGGTTTCAATTATAGTGGTCCTCTCTATAATCATCTCTCTGCGCCTATGAGTCAATCCCCATATCGACTGTACTGCGTCAAACTGAAATTGCACTCAACAACTACACTACTGATAGAAATTAACCCACTGTTTGCCTATTCAGTGTTTCAATTATTCTGTTTACTTTTCTGTGCTCTCATGTTTTCATACAATTTTCTATTTCCTTACTTCGTCTGAATATTATGAGGTGTTGGCTATATTTATATTTCATTTATAATTTACTTCAATAACTATGATATAAGTAGGTGACATAAATGACTATTACATGTGATATAATACTTAACGAATATTTACCTTTCCTATCTCTGCATCAACTTACAAAAATATAGGGCAGTTAGTAAAGAAGAACGTTATTTTCTTTTTAAAATAAATCATACGGACTAATTCATGACAAAATAAGTAACAAAAGACTTTAATAATCATTTTTGATGTACGGCTATAATACTCACTGGATGAAACATATTCTTTATAGGATTTTGTAAACAGCGGACAGAAAAACTATCTATGAGAACTAAAAGAAAAACTATACGTAAAAATATTAATGAAATCTTTGCATTATTTCGATAATCTGACTTCTGGTTATGCTAGCAAGTTAAAATTCAGAAATAAATTTATCCAATTTCTTATTTGACATTCTCATTATAACTGTGACGTGCTTTCTTCCAGTTGCCTAGCGCATAGGCAAGTGGAAGCGTCACTTTGGCGCTGAGCTGTATTTCGGTTAAATTCGGTAATCTCGAGCGCCACCTTTGCAATTTTTACGTGGGGCAAAGGTCCCACATTAGCCTCCTAAACGCAGCCTGTTGCAGTAGGGCTGGGATAGCTACAGTGGAAACACGGTATGTCCAGGGGTCTGGACGGCAGATTAGACTTTCACTCACATTCAACAGTAAAAGGCGGAAGTCGATAAATAACAAAGTTTATTAACATACAATGAAATTTTTACAAAACAATAACAAACGGTTAGGTACCAAAATAGGGAGTTTCTGATAAACACAATAACAAAAACTTAAGATATGTCATTTTAATTTGAATTAGGTAGGGCGCCATTTTGTGACGTACGGGTAACCAGGCGGTGAGAAGCTAATTAGCTACTAGTTACTCATTAATGCGGAAGCAAGCGGTGGTAAGCAAGCAAACGGTGAAAGCGGTAAAAAACGGTAGTAAAAGCGGTATATAAAAAAAATAGTAAGCGGAAAAAACTACACAAGTAAGTAATTAAAAAAAACGGACAGCGTGCAAATACCAAGCAAAAGCAAGCGGTTATCTACAGCAATAATCATGCCTACATGATGCGTTAGAGTGTAGGTGTGAAGAACTTGGCAACACTATATAAAACTGATACCAAATAAACAAAACGGTTGCGGATTCGGTACTGTGTAACTTAAGTCACACTCGGATCGGAAAATAAAATGGTTATCGGATTCGGAGCGGTGTGTAACCTTGGTTACACTCGTTTCGGGAAATAAAACGGATATCGGATTTGGTATCAGCTTACGGCGGAGATTATTCTGCCTAGTCGGACAGACAGCAATAATCAGAACGGTGGTATTTCGGTTCGGTTCGGAAATGTTGAAATTACATCAACACTTGATGCGGTGTTTGCCAAGCGCGTCAAATCCCACAGCTGGGTGCCTCATTAAATGCATTTCGGTTCAGCCACGTGGTATCTTGTCGGATTTGATGCGGAAAATTTTTATATATCAGAATATAATGTTAGTTTATTTTGCGGCAGCCTAGATTTTATTTTCAATTCCCGGACTATAATAAATTTCTATAAATTATTTCAAAGTAAGGAATTTTGTTCCATTTCGTATCAATACGAAATATTGGGAACAAAATGAACGGTAAATTAACAATAACACTACAATAAATTTCACAAAAATAATTTTTGCAAATACAGATTTTATTTTGCTACGACCTAGCTAAAATAAAATATACGGTAATTAAAACTTCTACCCATTTGGTAGAATAACATATTATTCTATCGCAGTACCATCACAAATGGTCTGGATCAAAATAATATAAACGGTAAACGGTACACAGTTTTCTCTCGAAATATCATCTATGTTCTTTTTCCCATTTGGAAATTCTTGCGAACATAGCTATTTGGATAAAATAGGAGAAGTTGACAGATCCTAACTTCTACTCTCTTACTATTGTAATAATTTAAATTCATTTAATTTCGGCAAAGTCGGAAAATAATAATTATATTCTGATACATTTAAACGGAATCGGTTTCAAATTATTGCTTTAAAACACACATTTCAGTGAATTATTCTTATCGGTGTTAATATAAAAAGGTCGACAAGAAACCAGCGGCGGTGATAAAACGGTGTACTTACATGTGCTGGATATACGGAATAATACCCGACTGGGCTTTTTGACCGGATCGGACAGAAGCGATTTCAAATGTGCTCTAATAAAACTAATTTACGCAGCTGACTTACCAACGCCCTCAGTATCAAATCTTGTATTTAATGTTAATATTATGGACAGCCCTCTCACTGCCAGATTTATCAAATTACCTATTTAAAGTAGAAATCTATTTCGCGGTTTAGCTAGCTAAATTAGGAGAAATCTATAATAATAATTTACAATACATATGTTCGAATGTAAGCGGAGCAAATAACGAAGTGTGTTATTAATTCAAACTGCATTTTTGGCAACGGGAAATTTACCTCGTTACATAACACTAGCATCCAACATAGTCCCCTACGGCTAAGCAGATTAAACTAGTATCTACATGACCCCCTACGGTATGTAAATTCAGTTAAAACTGAGAACAAAGGCCTGAAATTAATGTATTTACCTACCTTGTCTTTTTTTCATTCTAATGGATTACATTTTCATAGAATCTCTCAATCAGTTTCTTGAAAATGCTTAGCCTTTGAAACATTTTTCGCCCTTATTCTGAGCTCATCAGAAAGGCACAAAGCCACTCATAACAATATTCCATGCAAAACCAAGGCAAGATCTATGAACTATTTATATTTGACATTGACTGATAAAAAACGTTTCAAAGGCTAAGCATTTCCAAAAACTGAATGAGAGATTTTATGAAATACATTTTCATCCATTAGAATGAAAAAAAAAATTAGAGACACGGTAGGTACATAAATTAATTTCAGGCCTTTGTTCTCATTTTTAACTGAATTTACATACCGTAGGGGGTCATGTAGATACTAGTTTAATCTGCTTTGCCATAGGGGACTATGTTGGATGCTAGTGTTATAATGAGAATGTCAAATAAGAAATTGGACAAATTTATATCAGAATGTTAACTTGCTAGCATAACCAGAAGTCAGGTTATTGAAAGAATGCAAAGATTTCATTAATATTTTTTACATATAGTTTTTCTTTTAGTTCTCATAGATAGTTTTTCTTTCCGCTGTTTGCAAAATCCTGTAAAGAATATGTTTCATTACTATAAGCAAACAAATAATAAATAATTCACGTTTAAACTCACTGGATGTCCTTGGATAGTAAGTAAATATTACGTACCAATTTGTTAACCTGTCAGGATAAACAGTTGCAGGTAAAAATCTACCGTTAAAATCAGACATTTTACAAAATACACAAAAATAAAGCACACATACAGCTTCTTAAATACCCATTTCATTAATAAAATTCTTAAAAGTCACGACGATTCATGTCTCAGATGCATAAAGAGAAATGGAGAAAAACAGGGCACAGGCAAGTCTGATCTATGTGCGTTTTGTCATATTTCTGTCACGTCATATTTTGTTCAAATAGCAAGTGGATAGTGGTAGTCTTGCCATTTGTATTCTTCGCCAATTCTCATATTCGCAGCTAACTGTAGTGTCCATATGAACTCAAAGATACACCATCCTGTTGACTACCCTATAACTACCCATCCTTAACTATCCAACTCATTTGCTCGATCTACGATGATAATTTTAATTTTATTTTTTAATTTATTGTTTAATTTGTACTTAAACCATACTCAGAGCTTATTGCCTGAAGCCCGTCCAGCAGATGTATGAGCCCATCCTTACTTACTGCAATTAAGAGGAGAGATCTCAAGTTATAAATATTGGTTCTGCCGCGCCGATGTGCCGATTCTCCAGCACATGTCACATTATGTGTTTACTATAGGTATAAAAGAGAATTGATGACACCAATCTGACGCCTCTGTCAATTTTACATTAGTTAATGTTGTTTACTTACTACGGAAGCGTATAAATGCCACGCAATTCAATTTTTTTCTAACTTGGAATTCACAATTGCAAGTCGGAATTCACAATTGTGTCTCTGAATACACAATTGTAAGTCGGAATTCACAATTGTAACTCAGAATTCACAATTGTAAGTCGGAATTCACAATTGTATCTCGGAATTCACAATTGTTAAGTCAGAATTCAACAATTGTAATCAAACACTAAAGTTAAGAGTATCATTCCTAATATGAACGTGTTTTCCGCAGTAGTTAAGAGAGGTGTAGTGATTAATTGATGAAATGGATGCTTTCATTGCATTTTACTTTAACTTGGATCTTTAACAAATAGAAATACTTTCCTGCTTGTCAGGTACAGCCCTCTCCTTAGTTGTATTGCTCTTAATCGCGTTGTCTGTACAGTGGACGGGGGCGTTTTAAGGGCCGGGCAACCCGGGCAACTTCCCGGGGCGCCGGCTCGGAGGGGCCAAACTGTTACAATTTTTTCTTGATTTTCCATTTTTAATTTAATAGTAGTTAGTTTTTGTTGGAAAATAATATCAAATAATATCAGTATCTATGTCCGTTAAAATGGAAATAATGCAGAACAGTCGAATAACATTAAAACTGCCTAAATAATTCAAAAATGTAATACAAAAATTTTGTTTAGCTACGAGACACCTCACTACTCATACCTTAAGCGTCCCTCCGTCTATTATTGAATGACATGGAGTCGATCATTAGAGATTTTGCACAAATCAAGGCCGGAAACGTGTACTTTTCATTTAGAAAAAGTTCAGAATATCCAGGAAATTGGTATACCAACATTACTTAGAGGAACCTTCCTCTAAGTAAACTTGTGCCGAGGGTCCTCTCATTATAATCGCTTTCAAACGGTGTAAGCAAAAAAATTTTATATTACAAATTAATAATTATTAATAAAATAGTATAACTGCACATTGGTGTGAAAGCATAACTTACTTGAGACTGATTTGTCGAAATGCGATAAGAATATCTTTTTCAATTTTAATCATCTGAAAATTACTATGAGAATTTTTACGATATACAGGGTGTAATTAGTTTCTTGTCATTAAAGAAACTGGTGGCGGGCACCGACTAGACAAACAAAAAACCTGTATGACTTTCTCTCTAGGGGCACTTTGGAAAAACTGACCTAGGTCAAAAATTTGAATGTTAAGGTAGGACAAATTTGAGAACCACTGCTTTTCTGGATCAATGGACGTGTAGTTCGGAATCATAGGAATTTGTTAGCTACTTTTAAAATACGCGAAGATAGTCAAGTTTATACCAACATTCCAGCAGTTCTCAAACAATATTACTTTAGACCCCATGTTATGTAAGATTTTTTTGTTTGTTCAGTAGTTCCCCACCACCAGCTTTTTTAATGACCTGTAACTAATTGCACCCTGTATAAAGAGTAAGAAATTTTGCAGTAAAATGCCGACAGCCCCCCCACCCCCCCACTAAAACTACTCCTTACGCAGAAGAGAGGTTATATCTAAATTTAAAATATGAATTTAATACTTTAAGGCGGTCGGAAAATATCGCAGAAAAACTGATATGTATTATTCCACTTTGAAGGGATATAATTTCCCTCGGATTCATTTAGGCTACCTTTATTTTTGAACGTACCATCAGCCACATAAATACCGAGAAACAAATTTGGACCACTAACTCGTAATATTCATAATCCAACATGTAATTGCAAATTCCGAGATACAGTTGTGAATTCCGACTTAACAATTGTTAATTCCGACTTAAGAGGAATCCTCGCATGCGGGAAATATACGTGAAATATAACAAACGCGCTGAGCTCTAGCAGCTTTATTTTTACAAGTATCACACTCATTTTTTTTTTAGAAGAAGTTAGCTACTAGTTCTACAATGTGACCATTGCTTTTTCAAATCCGGTGAACCAATCTTAAGAAAAAAAATCACAAACTTTATCATTTGATTGTCTGATATTTATTTAATTTTCACATACTTCTAGATATCATTCTCAAAAAAGCATCGGTCAGATAATTCTATCATCTTTTGTTTACACATTCGTTTAAAAATAATTCAAAAATGTCAATTTTTTAATGAGTTATACTTCAGGGCAATTACCCATGTAATTTAATAATTGTTTAGGCATGTTTTCCATCTCCACCTAGCCAGAGAGGCGGATCATATACGCATTGGCTCTTTGTCTTACTACAGTAGAGAAATATATAAACTGAGCTTGTTGCATACCTATTTTAATTCAATTTTTACCGGAACACATTTAATCGCGTAATGGGTATAAACAATAGTTAAAGGCGCAAAGTGTATCAATATGGTACAAGAAAAAAAAGGGAATTACTTCCACATCCACGTAGTGGATTGGAAGTACAGCAATCGTAAAAAAAATCAAATTTTATTTCTTGAAATAGGTTTAGAACTTCATGAAACGTCGAGATTTTAAATTTCAGCGAAAAAAAAATTTCTGTTTGTCGGTCTGTCTGTCTGTAATTTTTTTTTGTCAGCACATTTTCTCCGGAACGGTTTAAGACATTGTCTTGAAATTTTGTACACCTATATATTATAACGAGATCTGGACTGGATTGGTTTTTGAACATATCCGATGAAGGGTTGGGGGTAATTAGGGATAAATGGGGGGAAATAGGTAAAGCAAGCTGGTAAGAGTACAGAAACTTGAAATTTGGTGTATGTATACTAGCAGCCAAGGCCTCCAATTTTTTATATTTAGAAGCCGAGGCCTCAGATTTTTTAATAACAAATTTCAACCCCCTCACCACCCCTACTCCATTATTAAAGGGGTTGATAAAATAAAATTGACTTATTCACTTGAAATTTGGTACACGTATATATTATAATGACATCTGGAACTAAATTATATTTTTAGTTTATTCCGTTGAAGGGTTGGGGGTTAAATAGGGGTAAATAGGGGAAAATAATTAAAGCAAGCTGATAAGAGTACAGAAACTTGAAGTAGGGTGTATGTATTTGGAGCCAAGGCCTGAGATTTTTCTATAATATTTTTTAACCCCCCACCCCCCCTACTCCATTATTAAAGAGGTTGATACAATAAAATTGAGATATTCGCTTGAAATTTGGTACATCTGTATTATAACGACAATTGGAACTAAATCATATTTTGAGATGATTCCGTTGAAGGGGTGACGATGTAAGTATAGGTATATGAATAGGGGAAAATGTGTAAAAGCAAGCTGTGTAGAGTATAAATACTTGAGGTTTGGTGCGCACCTATACGGGAAGCCAAGCCCTCAGATTTCTTTATAATATTTTTCATCTGATATCTAAATCTATGTTCTCGCATTTTTACGCCTCGACGCCGACCGACGCCTAGCGTCATTTTTGTAAAACTCGTGTATTTGATAAATTTTAATTCCTACATTCATATTCTTACGTCTCGACGCTGACTGATGCCTAACGTCGTTGTTGTAAGACTTGTGTATCTAAATCTATGTTCTTGCATTTTTACGTCTCGACACCGACCGACGCCTAGCGTCGTTTTTGTAAAACTCGTGTATTTGACAAATTTCGATTCCTAGATTCATTTTCTTGCATTTTTACGTCTCAGCGCCGACCGACGCCTAACGTCATTGTTGTGAACCTTCTGAATTTGATAAATTTTAATACTGAGAATCATATTCTTTCATTTTTTCGTTTCGACGTCGACCGACGTCTAGCGTCGTTTCTGTAATATTCTAATTTTAATAACAATAGGTATGGATATATTAAATACCATGTGACAACAAGACTACCTTGTTTGATTTACCAATACTTTCATTTTAATGAAAATCAAAGTAGAAATAACCTTAGAAAAATGCAATGGAATATAATTAGTCAACCGCCCAACCGCACTAACACTACGACGCTGCGCGACGTGGTTGTGCGGTTGGCTCCGGCAATGTTGTATATTTTAATTATTGAATAAAATATGTTAAGGTGGCCATTCCCTAGAAAGAGACATCCGATAGGGAAATATTTACTATTTTTATCAATAACTTTTTTTTCTTAGTACGTATATTTAAAAAAACTATAAGAGTACCTAAGTAGAACAATAACAAGACTACTACTATGAATTTTCACTCAATAATTTTAGTGGTTTGCAAAATAGCTCGATTTAAATTTAAAAATTGTGTTAATCTTCCTATTCCGTAGTTTTAAATCGAGCTATTTTGCAAACCATTGAAATTATTAAGTGAACATTCATAGTAATAGTCTTGTTATAGTTCTACTTAGGTACTCTTATATTTTTTTAAATTTACGTACTAAGAAAAAAAAAGTTATGGGCAAAAATAATAAATATTTCCCTATCGGATGTCTCTTTCTAGGGAATGGCCACCTTAAGGCAGTATTTTTTTTGAGAGATATTTTTTAATATTTTTCACTAAATGCAAATGTGAGCTTTTAAGTAATGTCCGGCGGCTTATTCGAAATATAAAAAACATTTAAGAAAACGGTAATAAATTAATTAAATTGCGAAAACTGACATTTGTTTTGGGTAAAAAGAATTTAAAAATACATTTGGGATAAAAATACTGGACATTTGCTAAGTACATATTACACTTTTTTTTTAACAAGATTACGAAAAAATGAATGTTTAAATCAAATACGTCCTGTACGTAATTTCTTAAAAAATAAATGCATACGTGAGGACGTCCCTGTTTTTGCTGCCACCTGTCCTGGTAGGTGTATAACTGTATAATATGTTGGTAGGAAAATGTTAACATTCTTTTTCATAACTATAAAAGCAAATTTCCGGGTAATTTGTAAAAATTTTGATATTCATGCAATAAAATATTTAAATGGGGGAATGCCACTCAATTCTGGTTTTTGTTCAATAATAGGTATAAAACAAACAAATATTTATAGATTGATGTATTTCAGGATACTGAATAAAATATAAAAGTTAGTATCTGGCAATACGGTAAACTTTCGTCAAATTTACTAAAAAAATTCTTTATAGTATTTTATATCTTACATAAATACCCATAATGTTTTTTTTATATATAAATGCCTATAACTTTTCTACAAACAAATAAGAAAAAAAGCAGAAGGCACTAGGTTCTGAACCCAGAACCCCGTGATTGAAAGTCTGATGCTACATCAGACCCACCACCTGTTCATGTCCAGTAGTTATCTGTTTACACGGTTTTCACTTCAAATGTGATCCGTATCATATAAATTATAGGTTCTCAGGTAATAATGCTATGAAATAAATCTCTTGCCCTCTTCTCACTGCGCCTGCGGTTGAAAGAGAAGACGTATCCGTTCTCTCTTCACTAGCAAATAAAATGTAAAGTTATTTCTCCTACAAATGGTGTTGCCGGGGGTAAACTAAACGGTAATCCTTGAAACTTCGCAGGGGAACTACTAAGGGCATTCCTCTTAACAATTGTGAATTCCGAGACAATTGTAAATTCCGACTTACAATTGTGAATTCCGAGTTAGAAAAAAATACTGAAAAGCGTGGCCTTTCTACGCATTCGTAACTTGATAAAATGCATCCCGTTAATATTCAAGTATTATATTCCATGAGATAATTAGTAGTCACTACTGGTTTAGTAATTAAAATATAGTCATAACGAAAACATCTAGTTACTGAGTGCATAATGTAGTTTTCTGGAAAAAAGTGAGTGTTTTGAAGAAAAATTTGCTTTATCTTTTTCACGGATTGAGGTACTGGAGATAAGCTTACTGCACCACCTAGTTTTATCTCGTTATTGAGTCAGATCCGTTCCTTGCAAAATGGTGAGTGTATAGTCGATGGAAGCTGTGGTTACCGCTTCCGACATCGTAGATGGTCTTCTGAAGTTTATAACCCGCCATAGCTAGATAATCATATAGTAAGTATGCGAAGAGGAATATCATATCTTCATCATTCTTCGCACATCAGAATTGTCCCACACCCTTTTATTAGTTAGGTGTTTAGTTAGTATGCAGACAATTGTCAAAAGACCTACTATACATATCAGCTGATTTTCTACTCAAAAACAGTTAGTAATTCGTTAGCCTTTGCTTTGCATGGTTCACCAATGAGAACTGCCTTATACTTGGTATTCATTAGAGTGAAAGCAATATTTCTGTCTCTTGCGGTGCCGGTTTGGGTTGGATCATTTCCTGCACTTTCTCTGGCCAACATTACCCTGATACTCTAGTATCCACTCCCACTTTGCACATGTACTAATGTACAGAGCTACTTTTGGCAGGGATTTCAGGATGTCTTAAATATTGTAAAACATACTTTTACTGCCTCCGGGGCTTTAAAAGCTCCTTGGCTGTCAGTGACAATACGGATTCTCCTATTTGTATATGACTTCTTTACGATATCTTCTTGTGCGCCAACTCTATGATTGTGACATCTGCTCCAAACATTGCTACTGTACCCAGATTCGGGATAATGTCTGTCTCTGATTGATTTCCCGTAACTTCTGCTACAATATTATGATGGAGGTCTGCCTCATTGCCTCCAATTTCCAGTCAAGTATTTATACTGTGAAGATGTTTATGAAATTATGGATTGCGCTTATTCTGTCTGATTTGACATAGATTCGTCTCTATTTGTTGAAACATTTGGGTAACGTCTCCTTTCCTTTCAACGACCCATATCAATTAATTTTTTGCCTGTGTACCTCACTTTTCACTACGTGGTGAAGAAAGGTTAAGCAAACTATTGCTCCATTAGGAGTTGTTGTCTTTGCTCTCGTTACTCACAGGGATGCTAGTTTTTGCAACTTTCTTGGTTTTCTCTTCGCCTCCCATTTTCTGGTTATGTACCAACAAACCTTACTACTCCAAACTGACTTCATGGAGTTTACTAAAGGTAAAACTTTTTGACAGTCGTGCCTAAACTTAACAATCGGTACTACACGAGACACAAGGCTAACTGTTGACCATGACATGAAGAGGGAAATTGGAAACTTCATGTCAGTATTGAAATAAATTTAATCAGCACCAAAAAACTAAACGCTACGCTCGCCATTCAAGGTAACATCATCTGGAAATAATTAAAATTATCACGGAATGACTGAATTACTTATTTACTGTAATAAAAAATATATTTTTGTTCGTCGTGTATTTCATAACAAGCCAGTAAAGGTTCATTGTAAATTCGCTATAAAATATAAGTTCTAAGAAATGATGATAGTTGTCACATACAAAACATGAGACTGCAATAAAATCCAGTGGGACACTCGCTCTGTTTCAAACCGTAATAACAGATTTATGTTTGTTTTGACCTATAAAATACAGAATATTGCAAAACAGGTTGTATTATTTCATCTGTAAATTGGTTCATATAAAAATTGAAAACTCGATACTAAATAAACATTGAATTCATTCAAAAAAAATCATTTCAGCTTTCACGAACGAACACGCTTTAGGAACAATTATAATTTTCAAAGTTTTAAAATAACAATTTACTGATCCAATTTGCTGCTGCCGAAACACGTTTACGCAACAAAAAATATGTTTTTTATGTCTATATCCGTATCAGTTAATACAGATCTGCTCCATGTCCGTCTCTTTTCGGAGTAAATCATTTATTTATGATAAAACTGCGGCAAATCGCAAAACGACGCACTATAAAATTCTCAATTATTACTTCAGTACTTTTAAGGGAATGAAACATCCGTTTTCAACATTTACATTTACATCACTCTACAGTAACAAATATGCCATATTTTACTCAATTTATTTCAGAAAGTCTATGTGTCTATTGCTTAACAATTATGGAATTTCTAAATATATCATAGTATTCTCTATCTCTTTTTTGATGTTAGAGTGCGATACGTAATGAAATCATACTTACAAATCTACTAAAACAATTTCTAAATTCTGGGTACCCCAGGGCTTAAATTTAAGGCCTTTGCTCTTCTTGCGGTTCACTAACGACTTAATAACATTTCCTATGAAAGTTTGATATGCTGACGGTTTGTTATCATTTAAGAAAAAGTAAGCTCAGATATTAACTGTGCATTTCTTCAGGAACAAATGCACCATTTAAAAACATGTATTTTAGTGTAGTTAAATATAAGTTAATGACCAACGAACCAATAATGTTCGAGTACCGTTTAAATGATATGTTAGCAAGTGTTTTTTTTTCCTAGATCAGCCTATTCTACAGTGTGACCCATTTGTTTTGGAGTCGCCCTGTAAAATCTTTTTTTAGTGTGCGATTTTCAGAGTTTTTTTTTAATTGTAGAGCTTGTTGAACTGCGTTATTGGAGCAAAAAGCGCCAGATTCCTACAAAATCCAAGGCTCACTACGTCTGTTTTTAGGAGTAAAATTCTAATAACCCATATTAACGATGCATATCACTGAATTCACCACCCCTCAAAATGAGTCTGTTCGAAATTTTGTCGAAAATTTTTAAATAATAATATTTTTGCAGACATTATTAAAAATGCACAATATGCATCATTTTCATACATTTATTCTAAAAGTTGAGTTATCCATGAGAAGGAAATTAAAATAAAATTAAACTCTAGTAGCATGGAATTATTATTATTCTTATGCCCAGTTTTAACAAATCAAAAAAAAAAAAAATTGGAACAACAAAACTGAAATAAAAAAAATATAGAGACTACCATTATAAAAACTACAAGTTTATCGTCACTTCTACCAATCCACCATTTATTTCAATACACTTGTCAATCCTTTTACGCACATTCATAGTAACCTTTCATATTTGTTCTGGAGTAATTTCTACGCAGGCTTGCATTATCCTAGCCTGTAGTTTTTGCACGTTTGTGGCCCTGATCTGTAAACTGTTTTTTCCCAAAGGAGAAACTCGAGTGGCGTCAAGTCTGGGAATCTCGGCGACCACTGAATCAAAGGAGTGTTCCGCTCTATCCAACGATTTTCAAAATGTTCATAGCCATTTTCTTGCCAAAACAGCGTTATGAACAGAACTTCAATCTAACTGAAACTTTATTAAGGAGATTCTGTAGAGGTAAATCATCTAATGCATTCCAAAACTCGTTTCCAAAAAATTTAAAAACGCATTCGCATTCATCTCGTTACCCTCAAAGTAGAAATGGCCAATTGTTTTGTCATTTACTATTCTACACCAAACGTTAATTTTTTGCAAATACTGTCTCTGCATTTATGACGTATTCCGGATTCTCAGTTTACCAGTGACGGCGATTTTTACTTCAAACCACACCCCGTGTGTGGTAAATAAGGCTTCATCGCTAAATAAAATTTCATAAAAAAAATTAGGACTATTTAGATATTCTCTCTGTAGCCAATAACAAAACTCTAATCGTCTATCCTCATCTCCCACTTCCAATGTACGCAAATTCTTGACGTGCAAGCCTTTGTTTTGTTTTTTTAAGGCATCGTCTAATACTTTCTCTGGGGATATTAAGCTTTAAACTATATACGAAACTGGGGGTTGGTTTCTCTGGGGTTAATATATTCTAAAAGTTGGTCATTAGTTCTCAAAATGTCACAACGTCCATTATACTTGGTTCTAAGCAAGTTTTTTGAAAGACAACCTGTCTCATTGAAAACTTTATTAATCCGTTGTACATTACTTCGACTTACTCGTCTATTTGGATGTGTATTACTGAATTCAATCGCAGCTTCTCTTGTCGTACGCACATTATCGCCAACAAGATGTACAATTTCTATTTTATCTCTTACAGTTAGGCTTTCCATTAATACTAGAGACTGTGATAACTTTCCTACATCTTAAATTGTCACTTTTGGCAGTTGACTGTTTCAATTTTCTTCTCGTGGAACTTAACTTTTAGAATAAATTTATGAAAATGATGCATATTGTGCATTTTTAATAATGTCTACAAAAACGTTATTATTTAAAAATTACGTACAGGCCCGTTTTGAGGGGTGGTAAATCCAGTGGCGTGCATAGGTTTTTTCTAAAAAATCGCTAATGTAAATTATTATTTTGCTCCTAAAAACTAACGTAGTAGGCATTGGATTTTGTAGGAATCTGGCGCTTTTTACTCCAAAAATGCAGTTCAACAAGCTCTACAATAAAAAGAAACTGTGAAAATCGCACAGTAAATAAATATTTTATAGAGTGGCTCCAAAACAAATGGCTCACACGGTATGTTAGGATTTATCGTTCGGAAAACCCGATATTTTTCTGAAATAAAAATTGCACAAACTTTGTATTTTTCATTTGTTCTAAGTGAACTTGTTTATGTAATTCATGAAGATGCTCTGGATCATATTCAAGGTAAATGCCTTCAATTTATTTGTTTTAAGATAGAAGGAATGTAACCACGAACTACAGCCATACAATCTCAGATAGATGAACTATTAATACATGAAGTGCAGACTAAATATTATCTGTGGATGTAAAATTAGAACAAAAAAGGCATTTGTAATGATAATATTTACGTGTAATAATAATTACACAATAGACTGCAACCTGAGATAGGAAGAACAAGTGTATGCAGTTTGCAAAAGGCTAGGGAAAATTACAAATACATTTAAATTGTTAAGAAGAACTTTAAACCTTGGATTACTGCGGACTGCATTTTGCGTTTTGGTGTAGTGGTTACACATATGGTATTATAGCTTGGGGAGCCGCCTATAAGAGTATTGTGAAACATTTACCCACAAGTGTGCAACATTTTTAAAAGTGAATTATTATTTGTTTGCTTATAGTACAACAATTATAAAGATTTCCATAACAAAAAACGTTATCTGAGATTTTCCTTCAGTAACTGTTAGTGGAGGCATTATACATCACAAAGTCACAAAGATCAGTTCTGGGGGTACCGGGCAACCCCCCCAAAATAACACCCCTTCGGTGAAGAAAGCCTTATTTTACTGATCACTCGTTAACCTTTGAAGATATAAAAAAATTGCTCATCATAAAAAAGAAAGATTGACTAATTGCCCAAAAAAAAAGATCCCTCTTGTAATTTTCTTATATATACCATGGTTTTCGAGAAAATCGGTATTGAAAAATATGCAAAATTTGTATTTTTAATGCGCACGAATTTTCGTTTATTTGAAATTTTTTGCGCGCGGCCTATAGAAAAAATTGAAGTGAAGAAAATTCAAAATGGGGTTTAAAGGGGATATGGGCTATTGATATCTATTAGTATATAAAAATAAGAATATAATATAGTTATCTCTTGATTTTTTGCACTTTTAACTATTCACAGGCCCATAAAAAATAGCTGACTTTATTATAAGTTATAATTGCATTATCTTTTAGTTGAAGGTAGTACTTCCATGCAGAAAAAGTTAGGAATAAAAATATTCACATTTACAAATTTACCAGCATGTTGAAGTTAGCCAAATTTTGGCCAATTTTTTATTGTTCTATTCCTTAAAATAAAAAAAAACATCTAGAAAATTTAGCTCAAATTTTTTTTTTTGAATTTATATATCATATAGCTATTGTTTCTAATTATTTCATAGTTAAAAAATTGTATTAAAGAATATCATCAAAGAATTGAATATGCAGCCTTTTTTGGATTTTTTTTTGTTGCTAACTTGCTGTTAAATCTGTAAATGTGAATATCTTTATTCCTAAGTTTTTCTGCATTGAAGTGCTACCTTGAACTAAAAGATAGCATTTATAACTTATATTATAGTCAGTTATTTTTATGGGCCTGTGAATAGTTAGATACACAAAAAATCAAGAGATAACTATATTATATTGTTATTTTCATATAGTAATAAATATCAATAGCCCTCAGAAATGACAACACAAGAGAGTATTTTATATCCCCTTTAAAACCTATCTTGATTTCTCTTCCTAGCTTGTTTGATTTTCGAGCAATTCCATTTTTTCTATAGGCCGTGCGCAAAAAAATTTCAAATAAACGAAAATTCGCGCGCATTAAAAATACAAATTTTGAAATTATTGTCAATATCGACTTTCTCGAAAACCATGGCATATACAATAAAATTACAACAGGACTTTTTTTAGACAGTTAATCAAGCTTTCTTTTTTATGATGAGCATTTTTTTATATGTTTAACGGTTCACGAGTTATAAGTAAAATAAGGTTTTTTTTCGAAGAAAGGGTGGCTTTTTTAGGGGGTTGCGCGGCCCCCCCAGAACAGATATTTGTGGTTTTGTAATGTTTAATCCTCGCACTAACAGTTACGGAAGAAAACTCTCAGATAACATTTTTTGGGAGCTTCTGGTGTATTTTTTACTTTACCGACTGGACTATTAATTGTGTTGAAACATATTCTTTATAGAATTTTGCATATAGCAGAAAAAATAACTATGAAAACTAAAAGAAAACTATGTGTAAAAATATTAATGAAGTCTTTGTTGCATTCTTTCGATAATCTGAATTCTGGTTATGCTAGCAAACTAAAATCCTAAATTAATTTTCATGAAATCTATCATTCTGTTTTTGGAAATGCTTTGAAACCTTTGAAACGTTTTTTGCCCTTATTCTGAGCCCATCAGAAAGGCACAAAGCCACTCATAAAGATGTTCAAAACCAAGACAATTCATATGAATACGTATGAAAAATTATATTTGACATTGACTGGTTGTTTGTCAGTCAATGTCAAATGTAATTTTTCATACTTATTGTTTATCAGTCAATGTCAAATATAAGTTTTCATACTTATTCGTAGAAATTGTCATGGTTTTGCATGGAACATCTTTATGAGTGGCTTTGTGCCTTTCTGATGAGCTCAGAATAAGGGCGAAAAACGTTTCAAAGGCTAAGCATTTCCAAGAACAGAATGATAGATTTCATGAAAATGTAATCCATTAGAACGAAAATTTTTTAAGACAAAGTAGGTAAATAAATTTATTTAAGGCCTTTGTTCTCATTTTTAACTGAATCTTCATTACCGTAGGGGGTTATGTAGATGCTATTTTAATCTGCATGGCCATAGGGGACTGTGTGGATGCTAGCTGTTGAATGTGAGTTATCGAAAGAATGCAAAGACTTCATTAATTTTTTTACACAAAACTTTTCTCTTAGTTCTCATAGTTAGTTGTTTTTCCTGCTGTTTGCAAAATCCAATAAAGAATATGTTTCAATACTTGTGTAAAAATTAGTCATAAAATTAACTTTAAAGAATCCAGTTCAATATTATAAAAGATAAGTAATTTCATAATTTCGTGTTAACTAAAAGATGGACTCAAGACTTAATTTGTTGATCAGAGAGAAAAACTGATAAAAAACAAAAAATATATTAGGCAAATATTTTTCAATTCACTAAAATGCCACTTTTTCTTCCTAAATTTTCTAATATAAAAATACATATGCAACCCTTAAGAGCTTTCTATTGCTGAAACGAGAAATTATACAGGTCTCAAAGTGAAAACTACTTTGGTATTGGTACCCGTTTCAATGACAACTGTCGTAAATTTTTTTTGGTGCGTGCCAGTAACAAAAAACTCCAACAAGAAACTGAAGCTTTTACTAACACAGGTAAAGCGAAATAAATAATAAAGTTCATAGTAAAGCGAAAGGATTGAGATTGTAAAAGTTGGTAAAGTATACTTTTATGATGTAGCTATAAACTAATCCTAGCACCTGAACAGCGCTGGAAATCACACTTCTACAAGTTCCGAGTTGTGGCAAGTGATTTATTTCTCATTCCCACACTGCATTATCACTTCTTAGGCCTTTTTTGCGGGCCAGTTGCAATGAACATTTTTCTTTTACCTGCTGTTTGCAGAACCATAAAAGGAGATGACACCTTCCCAGGTGTATCTTTTGAAATCTTAATTCGTGTGACCGAAATAACAACGTTTGTCATTGGAAATGAAATACTTTTTCATTATTTGTTACTTTTTATGAGGCTAAAAGCTTTATTATACTTCCTTTTTGCATATTGCTTTAGGAAACCGTTTCCTTTATACAGGGTGTGTAACTTCGTCTTGTATTAGTTCATTCCTTTTATTAATTAAAATATACCGTCGAGTTATATGCAAATGATAAGGATACTATGTTTAATTGACAAAAAAAAGATAGCACCATTATTATGGAATTGTCCAAATTTTTGATAAGTTGTAGATTTCTCCATAAACAATATTCTCAACGGGCGTAACCTTTAGAAATAAACAATTTTTGAGATGTCTCAAATTGAATATGGAAAAAGTTGAAAAATGTGTTTTTTCAATGTTTTCTTTAAAATTCTGCTGTTCTGCTGTCTCCATTGAGAACTCAGTTATCTACTATTGATGATAAAAATATGGTTAAATTGCGAAGCTTTTAAAAATAATATACGAAACAGGCGATCGACAACTTTTTTTTTGCTCTATTGTATTTATTCAAAATATTTATTTCTATTCGTCCTTATTGCTTAATGATTTGAATATATAAAAGATGTATTTGTGTCTTTTAGTAGACGTTTAGAACTTTGTCAATTGATTTTTCCTTTGTAGACTTAAATCAAAATATACACTATTTAATTTCTATAGTACTGTTACGAGTTTTCCACCCTTTAGGAAACACCCTGTATGAATCCGTGGGTTCTTAATAATATTAACAAGGGGTAACTACTAACACTTTATTTGATAGTTAATTATCTGACTACACAATATTTCTTAATTAACCAAAATAACCTTTACACTTTGTTTACTTGATATGTAACCCCACTTTCGTTACCGAACGTCACTTTGATACACTTCCTCCTCCTGCGCCGGTAATCGCTCCTTATATACTCTAAAATTGCCTCTAGATCCATCCAGAACACAATCAATAATCTTCTCCCACCACACTCCAGTCACTATTAGGCATAGGCATATCAATCTCCAGTTTCAAGGGGCTGTAATACATAACAGTACATTAAAGGTTCTACTTGAGTTTGAGATCAAAAAATATATTGGCCTCCCTTGAGTACTCCATAAAATTGATGTCTGGCTTTTGTTTTTACAACGATACTCAGTACATACATTATAGTTAGTAGTTCACGGAAATTAACCAAAAAAATTAGGAAACCTGGACAAAATTAGTAAAAATATGAATTTTTGCACAGACGTTCTTTGAAGTGTCCCAAACCCAAATCCACATAAAATCACAAAAGTCCCAACATGGCTACCCAAGATATTGAAGGTCAAAGTTTTTTGCAAATATCTCGAGTCTTATGCATCGGATACCCATGGGCTCAATGTGAAAGTTGTAGAGAATTAAATAAAAATTATCTGCAAGTTGTCATTTTTTTATTTTTTACCACCCTCACCCCTTTCCAGATATTCAAGGTAAAAGTTTCAAAAACATGTTTTTTTGCGAATATCTCGCGCCAAAAAAATGAGACAGTAATAAAGTTAACATGAGAGTTGTAGATAATTCTATTATCTACAAGATTGATATTTTGCATTTTTCCTCAAAATCTCGCCCTTTTCGAGACATTCAAGGTCGAAATTAAAAATAACGGTTTTTTTGCAAATATGCATAGGAAGCGAAATATTCACGGAAAACTGTTTTTTAGACTTCGACTTTGAATAGCTCCAAAAGGGCGAGGTTCTGGAAGAAAATTCAAAATACCAATCTTGTAGATAGTTTAATTCTCTACAGCTTTCACGTTGACCTCATGGGCATCCGATGCAAAAAACTTTGACCTTCAATATCTTGGGTAGTCGTGTTGGGAGGTAGTTCCAAATAAATGGCTAATTTAGAGATCAATGAAAAACAATACCAATTAAAACTAGTAATATGTTAGTATAACACATTCCTAGTGTTGTTTTGTATTCATATATAAACATTATTAAATATAAACAAGCTAACTACTAACTTTCCCGATTTACTGTGCTTTTACTTCCATATCCACGTAGTGGATTGAAAGTACAGTAATCGTAAAAATATGTTCAAACATTTTCTTTCTTGAAATAGGTTTAGAACGTCGAGATTTTAAATTTGAGCGAAAAATTTTTCTGTCTGTCTGTCTGTCTGTCTGTCGGTCTGTTTGTAACTTTTTTTTTTGTCCGCGCGTTTTGTCCGGAATGGCTTAAGATATTGACTTCGAATTTTGTACACGTATATATTATAACGAGATCTGGAACTGGATTGTTTTTTTAACATATCCGGTGAAGGATTGGGGGTAAATAGGGGGAAATAAATGAAACAAGCTGGTAAGAGTACAGAAACTTGAAAGTTGGTGTATGAGCCAAGGCCTCAACATTTTTTTATTATACTTTCTAAACAATTCCATTATTAAAGGGGTTGATAAAATAAAATTGATATATTCCCTTACAATTTGGTATACGTATATATTATATTGACATCAGGAACTAGATGTATTTTGGGATCATTCCGTTGAAAGGTTGGGGGTAAAATAGGGGTAAATAGGGGAAATTAAATAAAGCAAGTTGGTAAGAATACAGAAACTTGAAATTCAGTGTATGTGCTAGAAGCCAAGGCATCAGATTTTTTTATAATATTTTTCAACGCCCCACCACCCCTACTCCATTATTAAAGGGCTGATAAAATAAAATTGGGATATTCACTTAGACATTGATACACGTATTATGTATTATAACGATATCTCGCATTAAATTATATTTTGAAATAATTTCGTTGAGGGTTAGGGGCTAAATAGGGGTAAATTGGGGAAAATGAGGAATGCAAGCTGGTAAAAGTACAGAAATATGGGAATTGGTGTATATACTAGAAGCGAAGGCCTTAGATTTTTTTAAATAATGTTTTCCATCCCCCCACCACCCCCACTCCCATTAAAAGAGATGATTAAATTAAATTGAGATTTTCACTTGAAATTTTATACACGACATCTGAAACTAGATTATATTTGGTATGATTTTGTTGAAGGAGTGGGAGTAAGTAGAAGCGAATAGGGAAAAATAAGTAAAGCAAGCAGGTAATAGTACAAAAATTTGGGATTTGGTGTATATACTAGAAACCAAGGCATCATATTTCTTTCTAATATTTTTCAACCCCCCACCACCTCCACTCCATTATTAAAGGGATTGATTACATAAAATTGAGATATGTACTTGAAAGTTAGTACACGTATGTATTGCAATGACATCTGATTGAGATGATTCCGTTGAAGGGGTAGGAGGTGGTAGGTTGTGAATAAGGGAAAATAAGTAAGCAATCTAGAAACTTCATCTTCCTTCCACATTCACGTAGTGGAGTGGAAGTATATTAATTATAAAAATGTTTTCAACATTTTTTTTGTTGGCATAGATTTAGAATGTCAGGAAACGTCGAGATTTTAAATTTAATTTGAGCAGGAAAAAAATTCTGTCTGCCTGCCAGTCTGTCTGTCAATCTGTCTGTCGGTCGGTCGGTCGGTCGGTCGGCCTGTCTGTCTGTTTATAACTTTTTTTGCCCACGCGTTTCTCTGAAACGGTTTAAGATATTGACTTGGATTTTTTTTAAATATTTTCCATCCCTCAACCACCTTCACCTCATTATTAAAGCGGTTGATAATAAAATTGAGATATTCACTTGAAATTGGTACACGTATATATTTTTTATAACTTCTGCCTCAAGTATTATTAATATTCTATGACCAATTATTTCCACATACTAGAGTGCAAATATAGTCAAGATGCTTTCCTTTAAAGAGACTTGGATAGAAAATCTGGACGTGGAAGTAGTGATTCCTTAGGCAGCGGTTTTTACATAATTGTTGCAAATTCTAAAGAATATTCTTCACATTTTTATCGTAAATAAAAAACATTTGCGAAGAGTATAATAATAAGCTTTATTTGTATTAGCGAGTGACGATCTTTAAGCCGCCAAAGCTTGGTCCATGATCTTATCACATTTGTGACAAATGTATTGCACTATTGCCTAATTAGCCGGTTTTGCAGTGTAACAATATTATATAATATAAATATATAAATTTGAATAGTTAATAACTTCTTTATTTATTGATCGATTTGGTTAAAAAAGAATAGGTTTCTTCCTCTAGTTAACATTAACTTACAGTCCATAGTTCACTACTATCCGACCTTTCGTTTTTAAGTTATTGTGCTTACAAGAAACGTGACGGATAGACAGACGGGCGGACAGACGGTCAGACAGACGGACGGACGGACGAACATTTTGAAAGTTGTTCAGAATTCCATCACCAATACAATGATATGAAGATTTTTACGAGCGATATTACTGATTTTAGAAATGTACACCGATCGAAGGCAGTACAGTTTTCGTTCTGTATTTGCCAAGAGTATACTAATATAAATATATAGTAATAAACTTTGAAGTATCATTTTCACTTGAATAATACGTAATAAGTAAAAGTGGGTATGCAATGACGTAAAAATATACTATATCTCTTGCACTAGCCAGCGGAATGCTGCCACCGTTAAAATATTGTTCACCGTGAATTATCCCATCCAGTTTTCATTCAAATGATTTTAACAATGGATTGACAACTTCGCCTAAGTATAATTCAGTGGTTACCAAAATTTAAAGGAATAAATACCCTTATAACAAAAAGTTGTATGGAGTTTTTACTTAATAACCACTGATATGCTGTAACTACCCTCAATCCTTTGACCTTATTCGCAGCCACCGCGAATACTGCGTTAAAAGTAGCTTATCAATATTTAATTTTGTAAAATGTGCAGATTTTTATTCACGAGGTTGAATTAGAGAGTAATGCCTTTCGGGCCAAAAGCAGGTCTGCCTGAAACGAGGCGCATATGTTTTGTTGTGCATTTTTTATGACTGTGGGGTAGGGAGATAAATATTTATGGGTGAAACGGGGCAGATTTCGAGGTATATCGTAGCAAATAAAATATATTATGCTTACTTAGATTAAGCCGATTGCGGTGATGTTACTGATGGGATGATAAAGTCGCTGGAAGCATGAAAAGTTAGCGTTAAATTCGAAACAATGAACTTGAAGGTAAAACACCTTTCATTTAATAGGTTTCGGAATGACTATTTCTCATTCTGATTAATAGGGGTTAGGGTATCATGCTTTTATAATCTGTGGTTGAGAATTTTGTGTGGAGTATCATAAATCAGCCTTAAGTAATGTAAATAGTAATGCCTGATGAAAGAATGGATGATAAAAATTGATGCGTAATAAAATTGGTTTATTTATGAAGAATTTATAAAGTAATTTTTCACTGGATACTGTGTAAGAATTATATGAATTGTCATTAAGAGATCCTCAATAATTATTGGTCTTAATATATTCGATTAGTGCTAATCTATTTGTGAATTCGTACGTTTTCCTTTAGTCTCTGAACTGTTAAAATGTTTTAGCAAAGAATTCTTTAAAGAACTAACCGTTTTCAATATAAAGTCACGATTTTATGGGGTAAAATTTCATCCAATTAATGGGCTATTTCAGTAAGAAGTTTAATTACATTTAGGTCATTGAAATAACATTACTTACCATATAAATTTTTTAATATTGCATCAATTCACAGAGAAAAGAAATATTATAAATATGACATTTAATGCGTTCTTGGAACGCCGATTTGAATGACGTCACTACCACTATTTTAGTTTTTAAGCAGTTGCTGTCTTGACTCCCAATAACTCATTGTATCTACTAGATAAGACATAATATTTAAGGAGTGTTTTGTGCCAAATTGTTCCAATAATAATGTTAATACCACAAATAAAGTATTCATTTTCCTTCTCAAAGAGGAAAATAAAAAATTATGGTTTAAAACGGTAAAAGCACAAAAGAAGTAGCTGGGACTGGGAATATTATCTATGAAGACACAAGCCGATTATCACTTCGTCACTTGTCAACTGGCCGTAATCAATGCAACTAACATAGGTAACTCAAAATTACTGTGAAGTCTAAGTGACAGTGACGTCATCGATAGGTATAATAGCCCAAGAGGCGACCGTAAGCTTATTGTGCTCATTTCTAAACGAACGAAATTTTTATGAACTGAAAACTTAAAATGAATGCTAAATTGTAAGGCTCAATGAGTTGTATTAAAATATATTGAGTTGCCTAGTTAAATTCTGATTAAATACACTGGCAACTCATTTTTAATAACTTTTTAACACTTACTATGCTCACCGAATGAAAGCAAAAAAGAGAAAATAAACCTTAACATCTCAATTTAACTTTATCAACTCTTTTAATAAGGAAGTGGGGGTGGTGGGGAATGAAAAATATTATAAAAAAAAAACCTGAAGCCTTAGCTTCTAACATATACACCAAATCCCAAATTTCTGTACTCTTACCAGCTTGCATTACTAATTTTCCTCTATTTTTTCCCTATTTAGCCACCAACTCTCAACTGAATCGTCTCAAAATATAATCTAGTACCAGATGTCGTTATAATACATACGTGTATAAAATTTCAAGTGAATATCACAATTTTATTTTATCAGCCCCTTTAAGAATTGAGTAGGGGTGGTGAGGAGTTGAAAAATTTTATGAAAAAATCTGAGCCCTTGGCTTCTAGTACATACACCGAATTTCACAGTTCTGTACTCTTACCAGCTTGCTTTACTTATTTTCCCCTATTTACCCCTATTTAACCCCCGACCCTTCAACGGAATCATTTCAAAATATAATCTACTTCCAGATATCGTTAAAATACATGCGTGTACCAAATTTCAAGTGAATGGTCTCATTTTTATTTTATCAGCCCCTTTAATAATGGAGTAGGGGTGGTGGGGGGTTAAAAAATATTATTTAAAAAACCTGAGACCCTCGCTTCTAGTATATACACCAAATCCCAAATTTCCGTACTAGTATCAGCTTGCTTAACTTATATATAGATTATATTTTGAGATGATTCCGTTGAAGGGTTGGCGGTTAAATAGGAGTACTATTTAACCCCCAACCCTTCAACGGAATCAACTCAAACTATAATATAGTACCAGATGTCGTTAGATTGCACACGTGTACCAAATTTCAAGTAAATATCTCAATTTTATTTTATCAACCCTTTAATAATGGAGTAGAGCTTGCTTTACTTATTTACCCCTATTTAACCCCCAACTCTTCAACGGAATCATATCTAAATATAATCTAATTCCAGATGTCGCTTTAATACATACCTGCACCAAATTTCAACTGAATATCTCCATTTTATTTTATCAACCCCTTTAATAATGGAGGGGAGGGGTGGGGGCATACCATCCATATTATAAAAAAATATGAGGCCTTGGCGTCTAGTATATACACTAAACTTCAAGTTTCTGTACTTTTACCAGCGTGCTTTACTTATTTCCCCTTATTTACTCTTCGCAGATACAAAACGAAGAGTATATTCGAGCGGCACATTTCTAAAACCGGTAATATTTCTCGTAGAGAAAAAATTTTGATATTACTGGTGTTCGAATTCTGAACAACTCTCAAAATGTCCGTCCGTCCGTCTGTCCGTCCGTCTGTCCGTCCGTCTGTCCGTCCGTCTGTCCGTCTGTCTGTCCGCTTGTCTGTCCGTCTGTCTGTCTGTCCGTCTGTGCCTGTCCGTCTGTCTGTCCGTATATCTGTCCGTCTGTCTGTCCGTCCGTCACGTTTCTTGTAAGCACAATAACTTTAGAACGAAAAGTCCGATTGTATTGAAATTTGGACAGTAAGTTAGTGTGATAGATAAATAAAAAGTTATTAATTTTTTTAAATAAAAAAAAAATTACATAATTTCTTTTATGTTTTGTAATTAAACTAAATATGTCTAAAACTAATATTATTTACAAAAAACTGCGAAGAGCATCTTATAGAATGTGCAATAATTATATAAAAAGTGCAGTAAATCGTCGAAGAGTATAACGGTTAGCTTGGTTACCCCTATTTACCTCCCAACCCTTCACCGGATGTTCGAAAAACAATCCAGTTCCAGATCTCGTTATAATATATAGGTGTAGAAAATTTCAAGTCAACATCTGAAACTGTTTCGGAGAAAACGTGCGGACAAAAGAAGTTATAGACAGACCGACAGAGTTTTTTTTCGCTCAAATTTAAAATTTCGACGTTTCATGACATTCTAAACCGATTTTAACAAAAAAAGAAATACGATTACCATCTTCCAATCCACTACGTGGATGTGGAAGTATAAAAAAAGTCTGTTTTTCACTGTCACCTAATTCATTTGAAATCGGACGCGGTAATGAAAAATTATTGGCTAAAATAACGACGATTAAATAATTTTGTTCGCCTAGTTGTCAGGAGGCTCATATTGCCTACCAAATAAAAAACAGGAGGTGAAAACACCAGACCTAATTGAATTATTCATAAGTCGCATAGAAAATTGTACTGAGCAAATATCAAACATATTGAGTGGACGCTGCCATCCTATTCCGTCCTTTCCTTTATTATCGAATGTCAATCGGAATATCTCGCTAAGTGGTCTTCGATTTCAGGACACGTGCTTAATTAGGAGTGTTTAAACGACTTTTAACGATTTATACCATTGGAATTGTAGGACAAGATGTATTTTATTTGGGACTTTGGCTACTCTTAGCATTTAATTTCTGTAAACATGATTGCTTAAAACAAATGATGAAAAAAATCTATTTTGCAAAAAAAAATATACAGGGTGTCCCGTAATAACGTGCAAAAAATTTAACTGATAATTCCTTATCGAAAATGAAGGTGGGTTCTTCATATAAAATTTTTGAAAATAAGCCTTTCCTGTCCAGCTACACACCCTTAAAAGTTTGTGCTAAAAACGGTTTTAAATTTTTTTCTGAAAATAATTTATAAGCACCAAATGATCATATCGGTACATAATACTGTCAAATTATAATTTGACACCAGCCTACTTAGTGTTTCTAATAATAATAGTGCTCGTCGCTTTTGATTGATGACTTAGGCAGATGTAATTTAGTTTTTTCTCAAAAACGGTCGATTTTACGAAATGTTTTTAAGAAGTAAAAAAGTTTATAAATGAAACATAATGTTTAGTTGCTTTTTTTAATTGAAAGAAGAAAATAGCACACAGAAAGATATTTTCAAAATTATAGAAAGGATAGTTAATACCACCCCTTTGTATTCTCGCTATATGGATGAAATAATTTTTAATAGCCAATGAGAAAATATTTAGTTGTTTCAAGTATTCAAGTAATGGTATTGAAAAAATGCTTTATTTAATTAAAACAAAGAACTTTACAGAGTTAAAGCGGCTCAAAACAGAAATTATTTGTGTCATTTCAAAACACCTCGTTTTCATATTCTACAAAAAGGTTCTGTTAAATAAAACGCCATGCCCTGTATTTATTAAAATAATTATATAAATTATTTTAACCAATACATACTTCATCGAACAGAATAGAGTACAAAAGTTTTTAAATGAAAATAGCAGACAGAAAGATATTTCCAAAATTATAGAAAGGATAGTTAATACCATCCCTTTGTATTCTCGCTACATGGATGAAATAATTTTTAATAGCCGATGAGAAAATATTTAGTTGTTTCAAGTATTCAAGTAATAGTATTGAAAAAAATGCTTTATTTAATTAAAACAAAGAACTTTACAGAGTTAAAGCGGCTCAAAATAGAAATTATTTGTGTCATTTCAAAACACCTCGTTTTCATATTCTACAAAAAGGTTCTGTTAAATAAAACGCCCTCCCCTGTATTTAATAAAATAATTATATAAATTATTTTAACCAATACATACTTAATCGAACAGAATAAATGTATTGTCTAAATGTTATTTGTGGCATTCGTTATCTTAATTTTTTTTCCTTCTTCAATTCTTTGGGACTTCCTGCCACATGTATGTTTTCTTTTAAAGCGGTGCTAGGGGAATCTACAAAATATATCACAATTAACCAGTAGAGGTTATTTACCAGTAACATACTGGTTAATTGTGATATATTTTGTAGATTGCCCTAGCACCGCTTAAAAAGAAAACATACATGTGGAAGGAAGTCCCAAAGAATTGAAGAAGGAAAAAAAAAGAATAACTGTATATCTTACTATAAGTATTTATTTAATCATATTTTTTTTTAAATTAGACAATTTTTGTTTACGCCAAACAAATTACCTAGAATTTCGGTAGGTGATATAGGCCATAAATTCGATATCGATACAACCTAAATGGTGTTTTTTGACACGTCGTATTAACGTGCAAAATAAGTTAAACAGGTATATTTGACCTATTAGGTTAAGCCGCCAGATACCTATTTAATGTCAAGAACATGGAATCAACGTCGTCGATTACTTATTTCTCACCATTCACACCTTTTATTTGCCTTCAGAATTCTGCTTGGTCAAAAATATAACTTAATATGATAAAATGGTTCATAATATATTATAAGATACAAAATCTTATATGACGAGTTGTTTCATTTGAGGAGTGTTATTTACGCATGATTCGCGTGAATTTACGTGGAAAAGATTTTTTCTCCTAATATTATAGATTATACCTTGAAATGTTTCAAAACCCCTCCTGAAAACCGCCAATTATTATAAATATTATTAATATGTTAACGATTATTTATGAATTAAAATATTTTCACAAACAAAGTGTACATTTTCATGGCGAGTTGTCGCCATTACATTTTTAAATAAATATCTGCCTATATTTCTTAATAAGTGACATGAAGTCATTTCGACTTTTTGGTGGAAATTTAAGGACTTCTAGGTCAGTATTAGGTACCTAAAAAGTCTTGTTCAAGAAATACGATTAACTATTTAGTCATTTCAATCAATTTCACCTAGATCTTCTATTGGGGTCTAATGCTAACTTCACCAAAATTACTTAATAAGTTATTTAACAATCATATTACTTATTAGGTGACAAATGTCCCCTTCTTAAGTTTACCACTTAATTAGTGTGCTTTAATGTACACTACCTATTAAGTAAAAATAGTAACAAACATATTTGTCATAACCTATTGGAGCATTAATTTTCCTAATAATTGACCTGTACCTGATAGGTACCATAGCGACTTCCACCAAGTGAACTTAAACATTACCTAATTTCGACCTGTTTTGGTCGAATTTTGTTTAGCTTAAATCGCTGACAATTGTTAGCTGGGTATATACGCATGCAATATATACATACATATACACATTAAATTAAAATTAAAATGTTCACACAAATTCTACATATACTTACATATTAAAATATTAATATTGTATAAAAATCATAAAATGAAATAAACACACATTTACCAATTATTCTTAAAATCAAAATATTCCTGAGAAGATTATGCATACATTTTTAAAAGGTATTCCTTAATATGCTTCTAAAATACATACCCATTCTTTAAATTTTTATATGTATTTGGCAAAGAATTATATAATTTTAGACCGATGACATTGTGAGCTTTAATGGATATATTGTTAAATATTTTAGTTGATATATGTATGGTATATGGAAATTACTTTTACAACGTATATCATAAAAATGAATCTATTCATATCTGTCAAATTTATCTTGATTTTTGTATGCATTTAGCAACAATTGTAGAACGTGTAAACTTGATAACAGAAGAATTTTACATTGTTTAAATACACTACGGCAAGAATGAATTAGCGGTACGCCTGCTATACATATTATAATCCGTTTATGTGCAATAATATATATACATCATGTACGCTGGAGGAGCCTCCCCACACAGCAACACCATAGACCAGACCTATCCAAAACACTTTCAAGGTTCTGATTTGAAAACATTTGGAGTGCAAAGTACTAATTAATTTTCTGCAATGGTTACCAAATATGAGTGTATGTCAAAAATTATGCTAAGAAAAGCTATACAATTACTTTCTTCATTCTCAACGTTATTGATTTTTATGTCTAGGGTGGAAATATTATTATTTTGAGATGTACGAAATGTCATGATTTGTTTTAGAAATATTAAAAGTGATTGTTAAACCAATTACATAAACGACTAGCAGTAGTATTTATTTTATTTAGAAGCGCAGTTTGAGATCTATCAAAAAGAATAAGGGTGGCGTCATCAGCGTATAATGAAACAAATTCCTCAGTTAACACATTTGGCAGCACATTAATATAAATAATAAGTAAGCTGGGCCCCAGAACGGAACATTGCGGTACACCCACTTTGATAACTGATACATTTGATGTATAAAATTTCCTTTTAGATACTGTACACAGATCACACGAGCAATATTTTGAGTGAACAATATTTTTTTTTTAAGTGAATTATTTATTATTTGTTTGCTTATAGTAATGAAACATATTCTTTATAGAATTTTGCAAACAGCGGAAAGCAAAACTATCTATGAGAACTAAAAGAAAAACTATATGTAAAAATATTAATGAAATCTTTGCATTCTTTCGATAACCTGACTTTTGGTTATGCTAACAAGTAAAAATTCTTATTTGCCATTCTCATTATAACACTAACATCCAACATAGTCCCCTACGACTAGGCAGATTAAACTAGTATCTACATGATCCCCTACGATATGTAAATTCAGTTAAAAATGAGAACAAAGGCTGAAATTCATTTATTTACCTACCTTGTCTTTAAAAATTTTCTCATTCTAATGAATTACATTTTCATAAAATCTCATTCAGTTTCTTGGAAATGCTTAGCCTTTGAAACGTTTTTCGTCCTTATTCTGGACTCATCAGAAAAGCCCAAAGCCACTCATAACGATGTTCCATGCAAAACCAAGGCACTATCCATGAATAAGTATGAAATATTTATATATGACATTGACTGATAAAAAACAACAGATCTTCACCTATCTATTAGCTAACTAGTATTGGAGCCTATATACTCTATGCATGTTTAAAAGTGAATTATTTATTATTTGTTTGCTTATAGTAATGAAACATATTCTTTATAGGATTTTGCAAACAGCGGAAAGAAGAACTATCTTAGGGAACTAAAAGAAAAACTGTATGTAAAAATATTAATAAAACCTTTGCATTTTTTTAAAAACTGAGTGAGATTTTATGAAAATGTAATTCATTAAAACGAAAAAATTTTTAGGTAGGTAAATAAATTAATTTCAGCCTTTGTTCTCATTTTTAACTGAATTTACATATCGTAGGGGATCGTGTAGATACTAGTTTAATCTGCCTAGTCGTAGGGGTATCTGTTGGATGCTAGTGTTATAATGAGAATGGCAAATAAGAATTTTTACTTGTTAGTATAACCAGAAGTCAGGTTATCGAAAGAATGCAAAGATTTCATTAATATTTTTACATATAGTCTTTCTTTTAGTTCTCATAGATAGTTTTTCTTTCCGCTGTTTGCAAAATCCTATAAAAAATATGTTTCAATATTTTTTTAAGTTAACCAAAAAAATTAAGAAAATAATTTTACTTAAATTAATAAATCTTTTTTACCGTGCACCACTAACACTGAAAAAAAGTCACAAGTCGCTACTGTTGAGGGCTAGCGGTTATACTTCATTATTATTAATTATAGGCTAGAAATGAAGATATTACTTAATTTTATATTTTTTTAATAGGAAATTTAGTGCCTCTTAAAATCCCCTCTGCTTGTATCTTTCCTCTCCACTATTATCCACCACACCGCATTGTAACGAAATGAAGAATGAAGCTTTGGATCGTCTCCTGCACCCCTAAACTTAACAATCGTTCAATGGAATAGGAATTGCGAAGGCATAGGGAATACACCGGGCTAGTTCGGTACTCGGTCGGCACCGTTTTGAGGGCGCTGCAGCTCACACAGCTACAAACCAAGTTCAGCAACATTTCTCGCCAGTGTGTTTTGAGCGTTCGTTTAGTTCATAGTGCGTGTAGAAGCAACATTAAGTCGATGACACACACGGAGTTCTTTTTCCGAAAAAATGATTTAACATTGAATTAGTGATTGATGTTATAGTTTTATTTTAAGTGTTTTTATTTGTTTATTGAGTTACTACCGGCCGATATGGATAATTTAAACCCTATTGGATACATCAACCACCAAGTTTCAAGTTTTGCAACAGTAAGTTTGTTACTATACTATACAGCACGGGATACTACCTGATGTAACAGAGGTCGTTCCGCGGTTTTAATTATAATTATCGTTGCCTACGTTGGACTTGATCTTGGACTTTGTTTTATAAATATAATAATTATAATAAACCTAGAGTAAACACAGTAAACAAGTGCGAATTTAATGTTCCATTGGACTCTTTTTTCACAGCTCAGTGCGTAATGAAAATTGGCTCAACAGTCATTTAATAGCCTTTTAAATTACTGTAAGTGATATGCCTCACATAGAAGTAAATGTAAATATGACGTTGGTTTGAATTTCTTCTGAAATGAATAACAAAATACTAAAGACATACCTATCTACTGTACGTTTAATTTTTCTTCATATATTATTAAAGGCAGGTACGTTGGATATCGTTCAATTAGCGGTTAGTAGTGATATATTTAATAAAAAATGACAGGTAGTTGCTTTGGTACTGAGTTTCGCCTTAAATTTGACAATTTTTCGCACCTTTAAATATAAGTAAAAACATAATTTGAAGCAGTGATCAACAATTTTTGGTTTTTAAATTGCATTCAGAATAAACAGATAGATATGATTTGAGGGCGACATTTTTACCGGCCATCCAGGATAAAATTATATACAAATCGCATCTCTGATGGTTAATAAAAAATGAAGAAAACTCGTAAATAAGTATAGATGGGTCTGAAATAATAACAATAATATATCTAAAAGAACCTAAGGAAATAAATATAATATTACCAGCAGAAAGATACTAGTAATTATTCCAACTCTTACTAAAGACTTACCAGGTACAGAGACAGATATTTTTCTAAACAAAATACTTTGCCGGCTATATGCCACACTCATCATTGGATTATAACAAAGAAATATGCACATTACGTACGGCGTAACTGTTGCAATAATGTTATTTTTAATTTTAAATTATCCTGTTTAACCAAACCAAAAAAACAACTAAAAACAAAAATACTTACCAAAAAAACTTTAGAAACTTTCACATGCACGCGTTTCGGTATACACCAAGGATACACTCTTTAGTGCTACTTCTTTCAAAGTTTAAAATGAACTGAATAGTCATTTATCAGGTAAATATCTCTGCTATAATTATTTGTGGTTCTAACGAACATTTTAAACCTTGAAAGAAGTAGCACTGAAGATTGTTCCTTGGTGTAGGATACCGAAACGCGTGTATGTGAAAGTTTCTAAAGTTCTTTTGGTACTTAAGTGTTTTTTGTTTTGTTGAACAGGCCTAATTAAAAATTTAAAATAACTTTCGCTGTAAGTAATGTGCATATTTCTTTCATAAAATCCAATATTGATCGTGAAAGACTTGAAATAATTTCTAGTATCTTTTTGCTAGTAATAGGTATATTTATTTCCTTAGGTACTATTTTAGAGTACTCTTACATTGTAGGGAATTTGCATTTGCATTTAATTATATTAAATAATATACGTCTTTATTATCCTTTATAAACGTTAAAACAATTTCTTACTGTGTTTTAAGAAAAAATATACTCTTAAATACACCTATTTATTAATCCAGTTGTAAAGTGCTCTGCCATCGAACAAATTAAGTGGGAAATAATGTAAAATAATAGATACCTACATTTCATAAGTAAGAACATACCTATCTACTGTCTGTTTAATTTTTCTTTATGGGTTATTAAAGGTATGTTGGATACGTTCGATTAACGGTTAGCTGAGAAATGGCTAAGGTATAGTATTTCTATTGTCAATTTAAAAATTCAGTATAAAGCATTGCTACCAGGATAAATCATTACAGAGCCTGATGTGATAGAATAACCCGCGAGACCGTTCTTGAATATTGCAAACGATATCCGTATATGAATATAGTTAATCCGATATGTTATGCGCTTACCTCAAACGAAAGTAGTCGATTGTTTACCTAGCTCAGCATTACAAGGCCCTTATAAACCTTTGGTTCAGTCTTATTGATATTACCTGTAGCGTAGCCGTAGGCTAAATGCCATTTATTTACTTTTATTGAATCAGCTATGGAGTTGTTCTTTAAACTAACGTTATTAATTATAAATAAATAATTTACTTCAAGCCTATCAATTAATATAAAGCAGTAAATAATATATAATAATATTAAAAAGTGTATTATCAACTATTCCTTTGTCGGTTTTTTTTAAATGATTTTCAAACTGAATTTAGATAAGCTGTACTGAGTTTCACCTTAATTTTGACAATTTTTCGCACCTTAAATAAAAATAAAAAATAATTTGAAGCAGTTATCAACGTATCTTGTACTTGTACTAATTATGGAATCCAGGTTAAGAGAAACTGAATTTATAATTGTTGGTTTTAAATTGCATACAGAATAAACAGATATGATTGAAGGGGGGCATTTTTACCAGGCATCCAAGATAAAACTATAAATTGCAGAACTTTGTCTGATGGTTAAGGTTAATCAAAAATGAAAGAACTCATAAACTATGTGCCTGAAATAATAATAATAATAATACATGTCGATTAACCTTTATATATAGCATCAAAACAATTACAATGTTATATCTATAACATCTAAATATATTTATTAATAGGTAGGCAATTCAGTTATAATAAACTGTTCTACCATCGAACCTTGATATGAATTACAAATTAAGTGAGAAAGTGTTATAAAATAATAGATATGAGTAAGTATTACATATGAAGAAATTCTAATATAAGTTCAAAATTAGAAAAAAACATATTTATGTATACTCGTATGCACAATGATAAAATAAAAGGGGACTACTGTTAGACACAACAATACTTACAGTTCTTCAAATACTTTTTTAAATGCTTTTCTTAAACTGATGAAATGTTAACGATTTATATTCTATATAAGTAATAGTTTCTGCAATCTTATATAAAAATAATCTCTTGGCTAGGGTAGATCTGTGTTGGGTGGTTCAAAAAAAATTTTTTTTCGGTAATAGTCTGGGCACCCCGCGGTTATTTTTTACCTTCCCCTAGTATTATTACAGTAAAATTTCAGCTTCCTACTTCAAGTGCAAGGGGTTCCTCAACCACCCGTTGATATCCTAAATTTTATTGTTTTGGCGAATTTGAACTTTGATTTGAACTTTTTTAGGAGTTTAATAAACCTTTATTTGCCTGCGATGAGGAGGAGAAACAATGTTTGCTGCAGGTTATTGGAGCAAACTGAAAAGCGGTCCCTACCGAAACAACCAAAAAATCAGTAGTGAAAGCGGTTTCTGATTAGGACATTTTTCAGATACAATATTCTCTATTGTATTATAATCTACTTGTTAATAAAAAAATCAACATTTGTTTAAATTTAAAAGAAAACGTATATTACATGAATTCCTGAAAAACTGTATCTTAAAACTCCTTGAGCACTCTCTTCCACTTGGAGTAGGAAGCTAAAATTGTTTGCCAAAGAAATAATGTGGCTAAGTCTAAAGAAACTGGAGGGTGTCCAGGAATCCAAGAAAAGAAATTAGATATGTGTGCCTTTATCTGATTTTTCTATTAAATAAGTACCTAGATAGGTTTGCTATTACGAAAAAGTTTAAAGAGGAATATATTAACGTGCAGTTTCTTTCCATTTGATGTGTTAAGCCAGTAAGTGACAAAGTACGAGACATTCTGCCATACTTACGAGTGGATAACCTCAAACATAAATTTTGTATTTTTTGAATTGTGGTAGCATCTCATGGTTAGACATGGCCCGTAAGCATAGTCGCAGTAGTTGAGCTGAGAGAGAACAAGTGAGCCGCATATTGTTATTATACTATTCACAAATACAAGACGAAGAGTACCTATATTACATTCGATCAGCACGTTTCTAATATCGGTAATATTGCTCGAAGAGAATTCTGAACAACTTTCAAAATGTCCGTCCGTCCTTCTGTCCGTCCGTCCGTCCGTCACGTTTCTTGTAAGCACAATAACTTAAGAATAAAAATTCCTTATCGTTTTTGAACAAAATTAATAAATAAATAAAAAAGTTAGATATTAATTATTTAACTTAAATTTAACGAACACACTGTGGCTTGATTTTCACAATAATTTATTATGAACCATGACATGATCGTTTCGCCTAACATAGGCTTCGGATGGTGAGTTAATGTGGATTTTCATCAAGTAAAGGCCGAATCAATCAACTAGGTATTAATTATTTAAATTAAAACAAATGTCTTTGTTTTGTAATTAAACAAAAAATATCTAAAACTAATATTATTTACAAAAAAGCTGCGAAGAATATCCTATAGAATGTGCACCAATTATATAAAAAGTACAGTAAATCGGCGAAGAGTATACCTAATGGTTAGCTTGTTTTGATTGTTTTGATGAAAATGTGCCTATAGATGTACTGTATCTTTGTAATATCGCCCGTTGAGAGAAAAATTTCATATCACTGTGTTGGTAATCCAACTGTTAAAATGGCCGCCCGCCCGTCTGTCTGACCGTCCGTCCGCCCGTCTGTCTGACCGTCCGTCCGTCACGTTTTTTTTATAAGCGCGATAACTTAAGAAAGAGAATTCCGATTGTATTGAAACTTGGACAGTAAATTAGTGTTAGTTAGATAAAGAGCCCTATTGTTTTTGAACAAAATAGATCAATAAGTAAAGAAATTAACTATTAATTATTGTTTTGTTTTAAATTTAATCTGTTTTTTATGTCTTGGAATTAAACAAAAAATGTTTAAAACTAACATTATTTACGATAATCAATAAAGTCATTTTTTTCTGCTTTCTTCCTCAGTATCAACCATTTAAAAAATCCATACCTATAGGTCATTGTGTATCGTCGGCGTACATACGCATCTTACATATTTTGAGAAAACGAGGTTTGAGGTGTATATTGTGGTGGAAATAAATTTATAAATGAAATTAATTATTTAAAAAAATCAACTTGACATTTACTAATCGTGGTTTAAAAATAGACACATTGCAGTTAAAATGTCGCTGTACCTCCAGTAACCGGGATGTATGTCTGCCTCTCGACTTTCACTAACTCAGATGTATGCCGATCGTATTTTTATAATAACTAAGTGATAATTAATCGGTAACAAGGAGATCAGCTTGATACTTCTTTGTCATGCTCAGTGGCAGAGCTTACAGGTTTAGAATGTCTGTCTGTGGATCCTTATTAACCGGGGTGCATGCCAGTTTTATTTTTGTATTCCCCAAGTGGCAATGAATCGATACTAAAAAATCCACTTGATACAAATACTTGTAACAATTGTAAAATATTTTGAGCTATTTAGTGAAGGTTTCCATCACTATGAAAATTTCTTATATCACTTGCTTTGTCTGCCATGCTCTATGGAACAGGATTAATAATGTCTCTAGCTGTTACAAATGTGTCAAGTAATTGCACGCTGGCCCCTGTATCATGCAGACTACCACCGAAAATAAAGACATAAAATTCGTGTTTGCTATAATAAAATCGCAAAGAAAATATTTATTTTGTGTCTGTAACATTCGAGGTAATATTGTAATGTGGAAGTGAATGATGATATACGTCTGCCTAATGACAGACTTATTTATACTTTTTCATGGGATTAAATAAGTGCATGATTTTAACCGGAATAACCGAACAAAACGTTTCCAGGTTCCCTTGAAACTGGCGAGAACAATTTCTTTCGCACCAAAATCCATTTATCACCCCTCAAATAACGAAAAGAAATGTCTCTGTGTGTGTGCCGCTTACGTCTATCTTCGGTCGGTGCTTTAAGATAAGCCTTATTAAACTTAATATTTAAAAGGTGCTTAAACACTAGTGTAAAATAAGTTTCTGAAGAATTATAGGTATTGATAGGTTTCCCAGTAGCATTGCTACAAATAACTACCAGCTTAGTGTTTTACGAAAACTGGGTAGGTAGCTACCTGCTACGTACGTTTATAATAAGTTTGAAACGGAATTTCGGGCAATACGGCATTGAACACTTGCTTCCAAAAAATGCAACTATACTTTTATTTGAGTCTACTATTTTGTCTCGTTTTCTTCCTATAGGGGACAGGGGGGATACTGATCACAGTTTTATTTCATTTAAAAATTTGATAAACGGTATGTATGATTGAAACTAAATCAGATACATTGGAAACTTGGTAGTTATATATTTGATTATTTATATTTAGAACGACCTTTAAAGGCTTTAAACAAATTGTATCGTAGATTTTTGTCTTTAATGTAATTTGCTCAAGTATCCCCACTAGGTGGAATACTTGATCAATGAGTTTATATAAATATTAAAAAATGAAACAAACTACCAAATGATAAAAGAAGTATAATTATATCGAATAATAAAACAAAATTCATTTTTAATATAGATATAAAATACATAGGTAAATATTCTTTAAATAAATAGGTACCATAAGAGATGTCTACTAGCGTCTTTCAAATATATCTAGAGGTTTCTTACAATTGTAATATAATCGGTCCCCTTTCATGAGAATATTTGGGTAGGGTGCTATGCCAATTCTTTCATTAAAGTTTACGTCACAGGTATCATTTTCGTTCAATGAAAATAATTTTCGCGTATTATCTACACATTTAAGAGACATTACTCTGCATTTTCCATCCTCTTTTAAAACACACAAGTTCTAAATGCCATCCATGGTGCTTCGTTTTCCGTCTCTAAAATTGAAAATAACTTTTCCTCTTTTTTGAGGTGATTTTATTTAGGGGTAAGAGCTCTTCTTCATCTTTCAATGAATAGAATCGTCTGTTTCATCAAATACACACTCTTCTTCACTTTAGGAAGATGACGCAAGAACTTTCTTTTTTACGTTTCTTTCATAGTACCTAAGTTTGTCAAGAAGTCTTTTATTCGCATTTTCTGATTTCTTTTGCTTTTTCTCTTTTCTTATATTTATTTCATTTTCAATTGTAATCTTCACTTGCGTATCAGTTAGAACTGCAGACTTCATTTTTTCTCTTCCTATTGTGTTTTTCTTAGCACCTGCTTTAGAAAATGGGAGGACTGAATCAGGACTAAATAGAAAAGATATTTCTGTTTGAACTGTAGGTGTAGATGTTTTCCTAGGCCTTGCAACTTCTAATTGGGCATGTTCAACTTGATATGGGATAATGCATTTTCTTATCTAACTCACTTAACCCCAACTTGTAATACGCTGTTATTTTGTGCCGAAATTCACAAATGTAGGTACACTAATTTCCCTGATATTGATTAATTTGGACAAACAATTTTACCCTAAAATTATCGATTCTGAAACGTTTGTCATTTTAACTGAACAATGTTGATATAGGTAATCAAGTATCCCTCTTGGTCAAGTATCCCCCTTTTCCCCTACCTACTTATTGTTTTTTGTTCTAAATCATAATTGAAAGTAGGTGTATATTTTGGTATTAAAAATAAGTGTGTGTATCATTGTACTGGGATTTTTCCAACAAAAGTAATTCATACTAATTTATTACGATACCGGGCGAGTGTCCCTTGTGTCCAAATGTGTAGCTCGTTCCCGTACAAATTCGGTTCAGATCTTCCGGGATAAAAGAGGTTGTATTTAAAAATGAGCTTAAGTTAAGGTAATTTAGTTAATTGGAGAATACTTTCTCAGTAATCTCAATTGTGTTTCATTGGCTTCTATGTTAAAGAGCAAAATAATCTATATAGTTTTAAGTTTACTGTGTGAAATAATGCAGAAGAATCACCAATAGAATGCAAATAACATTAACGCGCTAAAAGTAGCTGAAATTTACTCCAAGTAAGTACCAATTTCTGCAGAAACTGCTCGGCGATGCTCTGAAAATAGCAAATTCTGCATAAAATGTGTTATCTTGGAGTTCTCTTGTAACGTTACAAGACATAAACCCGCGCGTAAACTGATTGCCAAGATTTCCTGACATAGACGTACATACATACATTCCTACTACAAACTTTCCAGTCTAAGTAAATACCTTTTGCTGTAAGTTGTGTGTCAACACGTTAGAGCGTATGCGAGATCCTAATATTATAAAACAAATGAACTCAATACGATCCGCGGTTAAATTGTTATGTTCGTATTTAATATTCCGTACGAAAGCTTACCATTGCTGAAAATAATAATGTTAAAAAGTTATTACCACCATTTAGGGAAGTTTCGAAGGATCAAATATAATTTAGTTACTGCTACAGGCTCGCGCGTATGTAGGTCAAGAGATAGATATTCGCAATGAAATAGAATTATCGTGTTTTAGATGTACTAGTATGTCTTCAGCTGAGTTTCAATATCCTATAAAGTAACAATTTTAAATGTTCCGGATTTATAGAATCTCACGAAATAACATTTCTATTAGCTCAGTGACCAATGTTGAATATACCTTAAGGTTTAAATTGAAATAATTTTTCTGTTGCGATTTTGTGGCAGTTTTATAGTAAGTATTTTAAACATAAAAAATTTACATGCATAGGAAATTGAACAGAATGAAAAACTTAAAAAAAATCGTTTTTGCCAATAATTTAAAAATCTATTTGCATACTATTATACAGGGTGTAATTAGTTTCATGCCATTAAAAAAAAACTGATAAAATGGACCGACTAGACAAACAATAAACCTATATGACAAGATATATAACAAGATAGGACAGTCAGACGGAGAAGACGAAATAGACGAAGACAGTTGTGAACTCTAATTTAAAGGGACACGACATCCAGCGGAAACGGTTTCGGGATTTGTCGGGTACCTACGCATTAATTGAATTTGACCAAGCTTACTAAAAGATAGGTTGGTTCGTTAGAATCGACAAGTGCTACGTCACGTATAGACCTCGATGGTAGTTGCGTGTGGCTGTTTTTTCCTCATTTTTAGAAAAAAGTTTGAAAATAATTCTTTCAGTGTACAATTCTATCCTAACCAAATAGATCCTACCTTACATATAGAAGTAGAAATACTTCATGTGACATATTACAAAGCAACCTGTTTTTTTAGTGACGAGTACTGACAGTCAGCTGAGTTCGGTCGTTCTATCAGGACACTGTTGTCCATTTTTCACTATTGGCCTCTCTTTCTAATGTTACCTTCTCCGTCTGATTGTCACATTATGGCAACTGCACGAGAATCCAATTATATGTCGAGGTCAATGGCGCCATTGCTAAAAGGTAACAGGTTTTCCGCCGGCTGTCCTATCTTGTTAATTCTCTAATCTTTGCTCAGACGGCGATTGTCTCAGCGACAAACAAACGAGTACACATCAAGTATCTAGATATATTCTTTGATCGGAGGCCTATAACAACTTTAACGCCGACTTGGATGCTCGGTGATTCCATTTGTTTTGTCTAATGAGAATGGAAAATAAAATATTGAAATTTATAAAACTTAATAAAATTCATATTTCTTGTTCCATATCTTTTTTTTACAAGATTTTTATCAACATTAACTTATGCCATTTCCGTTGCAACTTGCAAATATGAAATATTTGTGTAACCATTCCTGTGTCCATAAAAAACAGTTTAAACGTTGACCCCGCTTTGTACTTGACTATATTTCAGAAGAGATTAGTTGAAAGTGACATGTTTTATAACCGATTGAAAAGTTCGTTGAACGATAATTTTATCAAAGAACAACGTATTTTGAACAAATATTGATAGAGGTAAATGTGTGTATATGTATAATGCATGGAAAACAAATTATCAGGCAATATCGCTTTACCTTTCTTGTTAATATTTGATTTCGAACAGTTATAAATGTTTAAATCATTAGTTGCTTCTTTTGAAGTGAAATGCTGGAATCGTTTTAAGATATAAATGGGAATTTTAAAAGGAAATAACAGTAAAATACTGACATATGTAAAGACCAGACACGTTTAATTTCTAATTTACGTCTAATATTGCAATAGAGTATTAATGATTTTTGATTATATGTAACTACGCAAATTATATTCTATAAAAAGAACACATGCATACATTTAATTTAAAAACATTAATATATTATAAGTTCAATGTCAAAGTAATAAATAATATGTGTTTGGGTGGGTTGTACACGTATAGGAGGACGTTTTTTTTTTATCTAAAGAGTAACTGCGACTTGGGCTTAATATTAACATATTATATCAAGGGATATATGAGTATGGATTTAATAATAATAATGGTCTTTTTTATTAGTACCCAAAGAAGAAAATGTTACAATACTACATACCTAGTATTCGGATACGATATCAGGTTTGGTATTTTTGGCTTTCATTTAAATCCAGACAGAATATTTGCAGATAATATTTGGATGTCAGGTTTATGCCATCTATACAAACTTTGCAAATGCCCTCGATAGTCAATCTCCCGGTCTTTGTTGAACAGGTTAAATTTGGTAGGAATAAATGGTTCTCTTATGAAAGAGGTTAAAACCCTTTTACTTGGTCCGACATAGATTGTTGGAGTTAACAATTTGAGATCGAAGGGAATTTAAGTCACGTTAGGAGTACCTCAAAGCTCTCATTTGGGACCCTTGCTCTTTATTATATTCAGCATTGACAGCCATGAGTATCTTACTACGTCTTCGGCGCTCTTAAACTGTTTTCTGATATAGCCACCACTGAAGATTGTAACAAATTGCAAACGGAGAATAGTTTTATGACAAGGGGTCTTCATACTGGTATGCAAGTGTCATAAAATATCCTTCTATCGTAACAGGGATCTTCTTCACTACGTTTACTTCATTGATTACACATTAAATGGAACAAAAATGTTGATTATGCAAGTTTCGAAAATGATCTTCGTATCAATTTTCTTGAAGTTCGGAAACACAGAGACCTTAAATTACTATATAACATCACTATTTTAAAGGATTTCTGTCTATATTTGCTAAAAAAAATTTAGCATTCATGTTCCATTAAGAAGTAACTATCCGCTCAGCAAGTAAGTTAATAATATAATAATAATATTTAACATCAGTTGTCTCGCATTTTGTAAAATACATGCGTGCTAAGTGGGGTCGAGGCTTTCGTCTAGCATCTGAATTAGGCCAGTTTCTGGACCATTGATAACCGGAGATCTTCATTTTTTTAACTTTACTTATGTTATATGAATCCTTCACTTGCAATCTGCCAACGAAAATTTACTAAAGTTTTTATCTTTAAGTCCGAACTCACTTATTGGATTATAAAGGCCAGAGTTCAGGGAATTTAAAATAAATTCTCTGATCTTTTACTCAACCCATTTAAAAGTATTGTATATTTTCCATTTCTCTTGCATTACGTGTTTGTTGTGTGTAACAAACTGGGTCTGTGCCTTGGGCGTACAAAAGAACGAATCCATTTCAGCTCAGGGACTATGCGAATCTTGGTTGGGTATTTATGTGTATAAGTGCTGCTTTTATCGTTCCTCATGATCTGTCAACCTTCCCGGTTAAATTTTAAAATATGACTCAGAAGATGTCCCTCGAGAATTTCATAAAACGTGCAGCCCATCTTTATACATATACCAATTCGAATATACTTTATAAGTCGTAGAACCAATTCATTTGGCAAATCCGTAATTAATTGTGACACTACTTCTATAAACTAATGTTCGTTATCTCAACAAAAAATGTGGCTATATTTTCGAGAGGCCCGTACCACTATAGGGTATAAAGCGAGAGGTAATATTTCTACATGGGGCAAGCGATACGAAAAGTTCTGCAGTAGGAGACTCGGTTGTTATTTGGATGGATGATCACAACAACGGTGGTTTCGCTCCATTTTCTAGCGGCTTGTTTATCAATTTAAACGCAAGAGGAATCTGGAATCTTAGGATTGCATGTGCAAACTTTCCAGATATACCGATGTTCCCGCTTGGTAGATTTTCCGGTATAGTAGGCCACATATACTTAATAGTATTTCTTAGAAATTAAAAAAATAGCAAGTTTAATTAAACTATAAATATGACGAATCAAAGCGTTTGGATGATGTCACCAAGGCGCTAACGAGAAAGGACTTCGATGAGGCTATGTGCCTAACGGGCAATCGCGTTGAATGACGTGATACTGTTACTTGAAGGGATAAAAGAATACATCCAACTATGTAAAAAATATGTGCCATTTAACGATTTAAAAAAACGAGTTCTTCTAAATGGTGTTTTTTTCGTCTTACAGTTATAGGTAGGTTGGTAGCTGCTCCATCATTTGACTGTAGTACGAATCATCTTCCTTGGTGCTTTATTTTTCTTTAAATGTTTCTTTTTCCAGCATAAAGGTATCGTATTGTTGCATTTATTCACCTTTTTGGAAACACCCTGTGTGAATCCGTGGGTTCTAACTAATTTCAACAAGAGATAAACCACTACTAACACTTTATTTAACAATTTACTGACTGTACAATACTTGTTTACTTAATATTATTTAACCTCACTTTTCACTTTTCAACTTGTTCACTTTTATAAACTGTCTTCTTAATAAAACTTCTTCTCCCGCGCTGGTAATCGGGACTTCTATACTCCGAATTTGACTCTCTAGATCCATCTAGAAACAATCAAGAATCTTCTCCAACAACATTCCAGAAAAGTGCATTTCATTCTGACAGCTTCCAGTCACAATTAGTAGGCATAGGCGTATCATCTCCAGTTCCAAGGGGGTGTAATTCATAACAGTATGTTTACATATGTATTAATTAACTGAAAAAGGCGATGTTAGTGTATAAACTGTATTGTTATATGTGTCGTGTTTTTAATCAACTCTTGTTATTATTATAATTTTATAGTCTCTAAATTGTAGTATTAATACTTAACATTTAATTCATGATCGTAGACCGAGCAACAGTCAACTACGATAATCCATGCGTCACAAAACGTCTGGTAAAAAGTGGTGAATAATAAGATTTCATTAAAAATGTCGAATATTTCCAACAGCAAAGTATATGCGACTCGACGGACGCCTATGGCACCCAAATTCCATGTTTTGATAAATTAGTGAACTTTAACCTAATAAAATACATATTTTATTGTATTTCGACATATTTTATTTAAATTTGTTATGTACCAGTACTCTGATGTCATCTTCTTAACTTATGAAATAAGACTAATTTTGTTGACTGTAAATCCATACTAAAACTGTTTTTATTAACCAATAACGCTACAAAGTCATATGCATTGTATCTGGATGCTCCTTCAGCTTTTTAAGGTGCTTTCAGTCGATTTGTTTTATATCTATTACGAGATCTATTACAAGATTGTAGCACCGCATTTTTCAGAAACATTTTTATAACGTATCATGGCTCCGAGCCCGGCTGGTACGGCGCGGCGTCTCATATTTCACGTGAAATAAGAGAACCTTACCTCATTTTCTTCTATTGTTAATTTTATTTTCTACGGAAATAAATTTATCAAAAATATGCGGATGTAGGACGAAAATGTGTCTCTTTGAAATTTATCTATGAACGTAAATTAAAAACTGAGATATATTTATTTAAGCCTTTGTTACGCGTGTTCTTTTTATGCCTATGTATCCTTTAATCACCGCTGAGGTGAAAACAAAGAGGCTTGCTATGCCGCTTACAAATAGTGTGTTTAGTTTGATATTGCTGTTTGATTTGTATAAAATAATAAACAAATATCGTGCCTAATTTTAATACCAGTGTGCGTTTTAAATGCACCGCTAGTAGTGGATTTATTTTAAATTATTTCACGAACACTCAACTCGGTTAGAGAATGTCATCAGCAGAATAACAATGTTTAGACGGGACTCTACTGACAGGTGGCCGCAATTTAATTTTACTCTACCTACTTGTTACCGAATATACAATTATACAAAGTATGTTGGAAGGTTCAAATTTAAATATTAAGTAATGTAGTAAATATATGTAGTAAAGCACTAGTATATAACTATTATAACCTAAAAATATAGCTACTGCTTTTGTGAAATAACCACATGTCTGCATTAACCTCTTATCTAAAGGTGATCATACGTCCCACATTATGCGGGATTATCGCTCATTTTTGTGGTGTGTCCAACATTTTGAACCGACAATTTCTCGAAAACTGTCAAAGATAGATACTTATAGGCTGTACTACACATTTTATACCTAGAATTTCTTAGGCAATCTAAAATTAGAGTAATATACAGGGTGTTCTATTAAAAATAACAAAGTTTATACTGTTTCCGGTTAAACCGGTTTGATACTTATAGGGTGTGCTATACATTTTATACCTAGAATTTCTTAAGCAATCTAAATTTAGAGTAATATACAGGGTGTTCTATTAAAAATAACAAAGTTTATACTGTTTCCGGTTAAACCGCAAATGAAAATCAGAAATTAGAGTAATCAAAATGTGCAGCTGATTAAACCATACAACTTCCCATAACGATATCTCTTTTTCAAGAAAGTTATATAGGCTGGCTAGCAATATCGTAAGCACCCGGTATGCTTTAAAAAAACATTTTGTATTGTTATTATTTCTAGCTGTCCCGCATTTTGATCTCTTAGATCTGGGTACCTTATCTCTCTCCACCACATGGTAATGGTCAAAAGTATCTTAATCCTTCTAAATTCAATATCTCACGAGCAGGTATTCTCCTAGAAAAAGCAAATTTTCGCGCAAATTTCCAACATAATCGGAAAGCTTATTGTATACCGAGTACTTTGTGTTGAAATATATTATCAACTTCCGTTTAACTTCACGTAAAAGGAGTAAATATTCTAAAAAAACATTACAACTGGAAATGTGATCTATCTACTGAATATTACTTAATAAATATGGAATCATTAATTTAACAGTAAATGACGTACCTTCAACTACTGATTTCATATAAGATTGTCACTGTAGTTTTACAGTTTTTTCAAAATTAATATCGATGCGAATGCTTCAAAATAATAAGGTAACTACGACTGCTATGAGCATCAGTCAACCTTTAGGGTTTTGCAGTGGTAAAACTATCATCGAAAATGGAAAAATGTGCCTTTTTTAAAGAAAATGGCAGAAAATTTAACCCAGAATACAGATAGAGTTAAAAGATGAAGATTTGATCCTCATTTCACTTTTTTCATTATTGGCCAGCTAAATTACATATGTAGCCTTGTAGCCTATTGTTCACCTTCTCACTGCAACCATTTCTCCCATTTGCTTCAATTGTTTTCCGAGCCGAACAATGGTCGAAAATATACCTTACTATAATGTTTGACTCATTTTACTTGCCCACCCCCTTAGACCCGCATTTGTTAGAGCAAATATATTTTGCAGAGTGGCTAAATTTCAGTTCAATGCATAGTTATGCCTCGGATTGTGCTGCATTTAGCGTGAGGAAAAGTCAACTAATAGCTAGCTAATAGCAGTTTATTTTGCAAAGGTGGACGCGATTTTGAAGCCTGTTTGAAAAACATAATAGAAAAGATAGCGTTTTTGCAAAAAATTAATAGCATATTTTTTTTGTTTCAAGCATGCAATGATCAAGTCAATGGATGGATTATTTTTTTCATTAACATATGTGTTCCCCGCGATGCCTTATAATGATTCCTTCCGTATTTATGATGACGTTATAGATCATTTCTTGAGGCAAATTCTCCCATCTTCAGTTAGGGCAGCTCTCGCTTCTTCTGCGACAGCAAGAATTTTTGTTCTAAGTCGCCTGTCTAGCATGTCCCATACATATTCAATTGTATTCAAGTCCGGATAACATGCAGGCCAATTCAGTGCCGATATTTTCACTCAGTTTAAAAAATCAATTGCAATCAATCGATTAAAGAAAACTAGATATCACTTTGAAATTCACAGCAGGCATAGAAAATAATATAGCAAATCTTCACTGATACCACAATCCATTTGTCAGTTTTCCAAGGGTGCGGGACGCATCCCAGAAATGATTAATTTTCAAAACGCGGCATTAGTGGTTGATTATATAACATATCAACAACTAATGTCTCGTTTTGAAAATTAAGCATTTATTGGACGGCCGCCAAATAGATTGTGGCGTAAGTGCAATGTTTGATATATTATTTACTATTTTCCCTGTGAATTTGAAAGTGATAACTCGTTTACTTCTTGCGTTTTGAAAGTTGAACATTTCTTCTGCGGAGGAAATGTTCTCCGATGTGAGTGGCGAAAGTTAAAGTACTGCCACCAATCACCACCAACTCTGTATGTGCCCCTAAACATATATTACTTCACACCATAATTGAGTCCCCACTTAAAGAGGCAGTTAAAGTAAAATAGAATTGTTCATTTTGTTCTTCTGGACGTCGGTACACTATTTTCCAACCTTCAATCGAGTTTACGTAGAAATGGTTCTTATCCGTGAACAAAACTTAACCTCACTGATCATTCCGATTTTGGTGTTCTCGAACAATGGCTAGTTGCGCTACTTGATGACGTATCTGGAGTTTTCAGACTTTTTTAACATATACGATTTCAAACCAACTTCTTTGAGCCTTCCTCTCAGTTATTCTGGTTCCAAGAACGTCCTCCAATTTGTTTCTTGTTTAAACTGCCGGTCGACGCCTAATTCTGCCTTGACCTCGTCTTCCCATATACTCTGCAGCTTGCCTCCAACGTGCAACATTACGATACATCGTCGATGTTGATTTACCAAACATATCGGAAACATCACTGCATGATCGACCACTTTCGTTCATTGCTACACCATAGTGATATCAGTCTGTGCTATATCAATCATTATGGACTTTCACAATCAAGATGACGATAGTAAACAAGAACAAAACAAATGTAAACAATTGCTAATGAAAACACAATGAATTTTAATGCATGGAAAATGCCTGTTTCAGTAATGCCTCAACTAGTGGATCTTTACACTTTGACATCGAGTTTGATGTTGATTAACTTGATAAAAATGTGCAAAATAAACAAAAATTGTAGTAACAAATGGCTGTCTATGCCTTCAAAGTTGTTAAGGGGAGAAATATGTAGAGAAATTTATCTTCGTTGCTTTAAAGCTGGTATGTATACATGTAGAAGGTGGTGAAAAGTTATAAGCAAAACGACCTTAGTTAATTGATAAACGTATTACTAATGATAAAATTTATATCCAGCCAATTAAGTTGCTTTTAACGTAATATAAATTATTAGAACCTCTCCTTGATGTAGTTGAAAGCGTAATTTACATAAATAAACAGATTTAATTGCAAAACTTTTATGCTCCTTGGTATTTTTCCACATAAAAGTTGTTTATATTATGGTTAAAGAAAAATATAAGTTAAAGCAATTAATTTAAATGAAGTACGCAATCCTATAAAGCTCCAACTATTAAAAATAACGAATCTTTCTCAACTCTCCGTCCTCTAAGTTGAAAGCTGGGTGAAAGATCCGAAGCAGTTTTTCCTGTTCACGACGTTAAACAAAATGGAAACCTGTTTTGCCATACATTATTGCAAATTCATAACGACAATAAAAAATTTTAAACCCACACAACAGGGATTTATTATTTATGCCTACACCGCATTACTATGCCGTATTATTTTTTATAGCATGACAATTAACAGTCTATAATCGGTGACAGACACATGCCTTCATTTTTAATTAGGTTGATTCCGCAACCAGCTAATCGGCTAATTAGTCAAAAACCTAGGCTGACTTGTCAGATAATATTCTCCTTTTTTTATTAATTATTAATATTTTCAAATAAAATCATCAATTAATGAGTTTAAGGTATCCTGGAGTATTGATCATACTGATTCGTATTACTTAACATTTATTCATAATAGCTAACCTCGTTACACAAAAAAACCTGCCACGTAGAATTATGATTTCTCATAAATATAAGTAAATACAACGAAACTCTCGCTTATGTATTGATGATATGCAATTCTCTAGTTTGTCTCTTTATTAAATGAAGAATTAATTGGACGTAGTTATGCAAAAAGGAACGAAGCGACTTTATGATTTCTGGTTTATTGTAGGAAATGATGCGGAATAGTCTATTCTTCATGTTGCAAAAAAGAACCAAATGAATTATTAATGTAAACCAGAACCATTTAACAGTATAAAATTGTCCTAAGTTGTTTTGCAAAAAAGAACCAAGCGACATGGTTCCGTTTTGCAAATTGAAATTTCGTCATTATATACCGGAATAAGAGGGCTTGGCTCTCTTAGGTGCTTAATACCAGGCCATAGCTACCTGCCAAATAATGATCATGATTTTGGTAAAATTGAAGCAGAATGGAACAGGCACCAACGTTTATACAGGCCCCAGGATTACTTCAAAGTAATGGAAACATGCCGCAAAAATATCCTTTGTCGGTGAATCCAATGGAGAAAGCGTTTTTTTTTTGGAACGGGTGTTAATTAAAGAAAAAATACAAACCGAAAGAAAGAAGTAAATGGATAAAATATTAACTGACTCCAAACCTGAGAAATTACACTACTAAAGGAAAAGCCTTTTTCTATTTACATGCAGTAACTTTAATAAAGAAAAACTAGTCGAACTGGACATTACAAAAAAAACACGAGGTCGTGTCGTCCTATAAATGAATTTTACAAAAGGGATATAAATTCTTTGTGGCCTCGTGGGAAAGGTATTGCAGAAAAAAAATACAAAGTATAAAATCAATTTGACACCTTATTCCAAAAAATTACCATGAATTTTACTCAACGCTTTTCGCAGATGAAAACGATGAGGATGATATAGACGGATTTGAAGGCGCACCCGGACTTTGAACCAGATAATTAGAAGTAATAATCTTGACAAAATATGTTTGGTTTGTTTGCAATAATACAATTTTGGGCGTAAATTACTTACTATTGTTTTTACTCAAACTTACATTCATATACCACAAACATATACAAGCCATATAATAAAATCGAAAAAGAAACCAAGCACAAAATTTGAAAATAAAAAAAAATTGTGTGAAAAATTCTCATTTTTTGTTCAGTCGGCAACACTCACTGGTTCTTTAAGGTCCTATCAGAAAAAGTTCCCTTCCTTAAAGAGCTCAGATATTTGATTAGACCTCATAAACTTTGATCCTCTGTTTCTCAAAACTTACGTCTTGTCGCTTGGTTCCTTTTTGCGTAACCACGTCCAACTGCTACACTCATAGTAAATATGATAACTGGTACCGCCTAAGTAGTATCGTTGGTAAATATTATTAAAAAAGAAACAAGGTAATGGTCTATATAGGGAACACCATGAAACAGGTTCGAACTTGATGGTTTCATACTCCTCCAGTCCCATGCTTTTAAAAACACGGGCACCAAAAATTAAGAAATAAGGTTTTGCCGTCGCTCCATTAATTGAAAGTTATTGCATAATATCGGATTATTAAACCGATCTCAAAATCGATATTACCTAATCAGATTCAATTAACCGAACAACGCAACAGTGAAATTTTATTTCTTAATTTTTAATGCCCGTGTTTTTGAAAACGGTTCAATTTTTTCTACCCGTTTTAGTTGCGCTGTGGCTCCGGCACCTCCGGCATAATTTCAAATATTAATTTAAAATTGCCATTTTTTATGAATGCATGAAAATGGTTCCTGCTACCTTTGCTAACCCCCCCGAAGTATGACTCTCTCTCCCCCCCCCCCCACCCCGAAAATTTTAAATTCGAAAAGGGGTCGTATTGCATCTTGTTCGAAAGAGATTTTGATTCTTTGTTTTTTTTTTTTTTAAATACAAATCCCTATTTAATTTGAAATTTTTGTTGGGGGGGGGGGGTAGTCATAATTCAGACGACGTGAATGTGGAAGGTACTATTGTTATGCTAAGACATGGCAATTTTAAATTCAAATTCAACCTGTAACAGAATTTTAATTTATTCTGTTTATATGAACCCTGCACTATACATCGAAATCCTAATATTTATTATGCATCCATCCTAAGTTCAAACATCAATGTAGTAAAATAAAATTTTATTTAGCAAACAAATATACATGAAACTAAACTAAATAAGAAATGTAATATTCGACACGGCCCAGCTTCGGGGACCATTTCTGCCAAGCGAAAGCTAGCAAAAATCTGGAGGTATCAGGGGTACGTAGAAATACGTAAAAAATCGTTTGGCGCAAATTGGAGGTGGGTGCGCGCCTTGGTTTTCGAGATATGGCCGCTCGAAATCACCGGAAAGTGAAAATTTAATTTTTTTTACAACTTCCCGAGGCCATATCTCGAAAACGAAACGAGATACAGAGCTGCGGTTTACGCCATTCGATTTCTCTCGCCTTCTTACATGCCTCTGAATTTACTCAGATTTTTGCCGGCATCTTTCATTTTTTTGCAAAATTTCTAAGGTAAAGCATCTAAAAAATTGAGGTATGTAGGAAGGCGAGATAAATCGAATAGAGTAAACCGCAGCTCTGTATCTCGTTTCGTTTTTGAGATATAGCCTCGGGAAGCGGTAAAAAATTCGCTTTTCACCTGACTTCGAGCGGTAATATCTCGAAAACCTAGGCACGCATTGACCTCAGATTTACGCCAAACGATTTTTTACATCTTTCTACGTACCCCTGATTTTTTCAGATTTTTGCTAAGTTTCGTTTGGCAGAAATGGCCCTCGAAGCTGGACCCTATCGCTCGAGAAGCGAAATCCTCTATCTATCACTTTGGCGGCCGATATCTCACTTAAAAGGCGCCGTCTTGGGATTGTGGAGCCTGCAGGAGGATTTTAAATGAAACACTAGAATAGCGATAATTGATACTTTAGTATTGAAAATACTACTGAGCGCATGATATAGGACCCATCTTACGAAAAACGTACTGAGAGCGACAGATCTGTCTAGGCCGCTGCGCCAGCCTTGTAGTAGAGTAACAAGCTGCCTCTATTGTGTCATTCCGTTTGCAATGTGTTGCTAAAAGCTACGACTTATTTTAAACGATGCCCCATCAAAAGAAAAGCAGATTTGACTTGGTCGTGGAAAAATCTCCCTGTACAGGGGGTTGCAGGGGGCGATTTTCCGAAAAAGTCAAAAAAAGTTTGTTGTATATTTGAAATTTACAACACGTCAGCTTTGTTTTCACGTAATATTACGTACATATCTCAATACTTAATATTTTTTCTAATTATTCAATATTGTCTGCGCTATGCTTTCTTATGGAGCGCCTTAATGAATTAACGCTTGCCCTGAAACGTATCAATTTACAAATCCTTTTAACTCATCATAGCTCGAAGCGTGTTCCATTTTCGAAAAATGCCCCTGAAGTAAACATTGTACTCTTGTTATCGAGGATTTAGTTGGTTTTTCTAAATTTATAATAGGATTTACCGTTTGGTTTGCGGGAATTTTTTTGTGGACCGTTGTCGCATCTCGCCGACCCGACCACGGACATTCAAGGAAGGTTCAATTACCGAACGCCCCTGCTATACTCCTCCTTATGCTATTGAGCACGCATACAGTCGATTTTCGTCCGATAACTGTTTAATCGTTAACTTCTGAGACCGTTTTCTTTCTAATTCTTTCCCTCAACGGTTGTACCTATATTATAGATAAATTAATGGATCTGCAAAAAATCAGAATCTCATTCGCACGTTTAGTATCTTAACAACTATTATAAATCTCCATCTCGCGAAAATTGGGCGTGGCCAGGCGCTACGTCACTATACGCATAGACTCGGCGATCTCGATAGACTTGATGCTCCTTACTTGTTATAATTGTAGTGTTTTCGAAGTATTGTTTGTTTTGCTTACTACTTGACAGTAGGGGAGTACAATTTGGTGAAATGTCAAAAAATTACAAATTTCTCTCGCTCCTGCCGGGACGAGTTTTCGATTTTGACCCTGCAATTTACAATTAGAATTCATCGCCAACCTTCTCCTTTCCGTAGACACATAGAACGAACTTCCACTCGGCGTATTTATTTAGTTACCGGCGTTTAAAAATTCCATGTTTTTCGACTTTTCAGGTTAAATTTGAAAGGTCCCAGACGTCACTTGCGTATAGTGACGTCACAAATGAGCGCTTGGTTTTTGCAACTATTACTAATTTCAACTCCTTATATCTCGAGAATGGAGAAGGTTAATAATACGAAATTTTAAGTGTATAATGAGAATATCGAGTTTTATATGAAAAAGTATAAAAACCATATAAAAAGAATATCATGGAACAAGCCCATTTAGCAGGCATATCAATAGGACGTTCCTATAGGACTTCGACCTAGAGCAGTATAGTTGCATCTGGTATTTTCAATACGCTTAAGATACTTGCGAACGATGCAAAATCTGTGAATTTTTACGTCCTGTTTCAATAACAGTTATTGATGGACTAAATTTTGTATTTTAATAATAGTTTAGAATAAAACAGTCTTAGTAATACTTTGTTATTATAAACGTGATATTTCTACTATAAAGAGGCACAGAATGGAAGCTATACTGACATTGAACTTAATGTGTCGGATGATTTTTGTTATTTTTTTCAATACTCCCACTCAAAAATTGATCGATACAATAAAATTATGATGAGGACTTTTGTTATTTCTGGGACAATATTAGTTAAGGCCCAATATTTGTTACTTGGGATCATTTTAACGCAAAAATGATTGGCGCTTGGACTAAATGTCATGAAGGTAAAAGTGTAGAATTATTTGAAGAAATAGGTAGGTGAATCTCTAATATTTCCTCACACAGCGTGATTGTTATAGACGATGCAAGCTATCACAATAGACAATTACATGAAATTTTTCAGATCTTAAAATGGTCAGTTTGTAATAAAAAACCTGGACTATTGTCATAAGAAAAAAATATGTTTACATTAACGTAGGTACTCCAACTCCAGTACCAGTGAATTTAGAAAATTGGTCCTTTTTAAGAAATATATTTACTAAAATTCCTGCATCTCCTTATTCGTTTAAAGGGCCTATTTATAAAATAGAATCCAATTATTTACATAAATATTTTCCAGAATATCCCGAACCTTGAAAGTTTTAATATATTTGCTCTGCGTACCTAACGCTAGACTATGAATAATATTTCCAAGAAGATGCTGATATGACGGAAAGAATATCACATATTCATGACGAAGAAGACAATCAAGAAAAGGAGTAGTAGAATAATCACAAATCACGGTATGTAAAGACGACGGCCATACTGGATAAAACTAATCTAAGTTTGAAACAAGTTCTGGGGAAGTTACATAGAAAATCTTTCACTATCTATAAGTTAAATTCAATAATGAAAGTGTTGACGGGTTCATTCGATATAGTCCATCAAACACATAAAAAAGATTCCTTGAAATCTTAAAATATTAGACTGCAGATCGTCGGCTTTTATATAGAAGCATAAAGAAAATAAACAGGAATAAAATGACTCCTGTAAAGTCTCTTTAAGCCGGTGGAGGCATCTTTTAACACGTTACGTAGAAATGGCTGCTATAATATTGTTAGAGAAACTCACCTAGGATTGTTAACAGAAAGACAATTCAACTCCTCGAGTAAGCGTCGAGACATTTCGTTTTCATTTATTTTTATTTTACGAGAGTCATATCGTCGCAGGAGAGATCATTTTTATTGCATACGACGTATTATTGATAGCGAGCAGGTCGTTAAAATAAGGCTATAATTGATTTACTGATTAGAACTACAACTGACTCCTGCGGAGATAAATTTTAATTTGTTCGTAATAAACAGTTACAAACGAGCAAGTTTGAAGCCGGTTCGCCTACCAATGTTGCACCTCACCTTTAATTCTTGATACATATTAATATTGTCATTTTCATAGATAGGTCTTTAAATGTCAGTAGTTGGTTAATTTTAGACATTCCATTTTTTTCTAGGAAACAAAAGGCAATATTTTATTAATAACTTACATCATCCAAGGACCCTGATACAATATTACGAAAGAATTTTACCAGGGAGAGAGATTAAGAACTGTGATAATGTTTTTAAGTATACGTCTAGGTTAATAATTAATCGATGAATCTGAAGATAATGGTAAAAGTAGCTATATATCCGCAATTTTTTAATCTCCAAAAAGAGTTAAGATCACCTTTCTTACTGTTACATAACATGTTATATAACGAGTCTTAGAAAATCGTCAAGTGCGAAACAGACTTGCGTGCCGAGGGTTGTGTACACAATAACAAGAAAGTACGCATAGCAATAAAAAATAACTTAAAAATGTGATGAGAATAATCAATCCTTTTCTAATGCATATCTTTTCTGTCTTTACCTCTGTAATAGATGATGAAAATATTTCCATAGGATATAATGTAAAAATAATAGGCTGTGAAAAATCACGTAAGTTGCAGGAAATATTTTCGTCTGATCTAGGGTCTGACCATGTTTAATATATGTTTTTGGGGTCGATGAATCCAAATCCGAGGTCTGTTTAACCGCATCACATCAGGATTTTACCATAACCCTAATTTAAGCTATTAAACGCATGTAACCCTAAGAATGAAGTTGTAATCTGAAAACCCAAGCTCTTAATCTTTTTTCTAAGTCTTTGGGTCTTCCTGCCACATGTATTTTTTCCATTTTTAAGCGGTGCTCTCGGAATCTACAAAATATCACAATTAACCAGTATGTTACTGGTAAATAACCTCTACGCCTGTGACTTTTACGTCAAATGATCAGTTAGAGGTTGCGTTTTTTTTAAATAAATGACACGGATGACGGTTTGCCCTTTTCTTCACAAACCCCTTGGATACGAGTATCAAATGAAAGCTTTGTTTTAAAAACATTTTTTTATGTAGGTATATATAATTTTTTGTAAAAACGATCCTATTTTTGGTCATCCATACCGCCGCGCGCCGACACCACGTATAAAATGAGTAAAATAGTATTCCTGTTCATGTGCATCTCTTTAAAATATTATTTCTATATGCTTCGTGGAGTTCAAAAAAGCAGCATACATACAGCCAGTTGAATAATTGTTAATATTATGGCACTTGTGCCATTATTTGTCAAACGCAAAAGGACAATTCCAGGATTTTTATGTTGCTGAGCACAATGAACCAACCCGTGAGGCGATCACGTTTATTTACATCAGAAACCTTAATCTTTAAATAACACAAAAAACGTGTTTGAATTTTTATTATTGTTAAGGTTAAAACTTTCTACGATCTAGCACTGTAATGTTAAACACTTGTTCAATATTGACACGATGTTGTGTCGCCTACATGTGAATTTTTTATTAGTTCTGACCTTTTACTGAACATATTTCTGGTTTTGTTAACTAGTGTTTGTTTTTAAATAATATTTAAATAAGTGCTTTTACCACACGGGCTGTTAACTGCTAGACAATTATTAGTGAAAAGTTTAAAAAGCATGCGAACCATGTATTAAATATTTCAACAAGTTATCGCAGTGGAATTTAGAAATACCTGTATGCAAAGCAAACCGAGTTGTGTTGCAACGTTTATGCCAAAATCACAATATTAATGTTGTAATTATTCATATTTTATTCAGAGAATTCAGAAATAATGTAGGAATAAATATATAGCATAATAATAATAATTAATTGCTTTATTAGTCAAGTTAAGTTGGGTAATATTTTAATAAGTCAAGGTCACAAAAAACTTTGGTGCCACAAATTTATTTTAGACTACCTTGAACATGTTTATTCATAGCCTACATTACGGACATTTTTTTGTACATTTATTATTAGAATATTTAGAAGTTACAATTAATTTCTCTAAATAACGATCGTTTAAAAGTATAACGAGTAGCTCATGTATATGAAAATGTATTATTTATTCTTCTCCAGTAAGTGAATTGACTAGAAACATTTTGTAATGGTTTTTAATGACTATGTAGAATATAAATTTCGGTTTTTGCTCTACTGTTCACTTTGTCACTTCCGAATTATCTAACCTCAGTTTATTAGAAACTCCTTGCCGCTTGTTTACATCAGCTTATATACCCTACAAATTGCCTCTAGAACCATCCAGCAAAGTCCAGAACCTTCGCGTGCGGCAATCCAGAACAATGTAGAAATCTCTACCCTTTTCTGTAAGTTTCTAGAAAAAGTACTGCTAGTGTCTCAGAGATGGCGTACACTACAGGCTTTGATGAATCCAGTTACAGTTGCCTATCACCATTGCTACTTAATTTCGGCTGCTACTCATCATGAGCTACCAGCCCCTAGGAGATGTAAGCGCGTAACAGTATTGAGAATTAGTGACTGAGACAGAAGTTTTTAGAAATTTAAAAACCGCTGCCTAAGGAATCACTACTTCCACATCCAGATTATTCGTCCAAGTCACTTTAAAGGAAACATCTTGACTATATTTGCACTCTAGTATGTGGAAATTATTGGTCATAGAATTTTTATAATATTTGAGGTAGATGTCATAGAAAAGTTTGAGTAGTTGGTTTCTACCATATACGTTAAAAATTAAGTTTCTAGTTTACCGTACTTATTTTCCACTATTTACAACCTACCATCTCAATGGAGTCATCTCAATCAGATGTCACTACAATACATACGTGTACTAACTTTCAAGTGAATATCTCAATTTGATGTTATCAATCCCATTAATAATGAAGCGGAGGTGGTAGAGTTTGAAAAATATTAGAAAGAAATCTGAGGCCTTGGTTTCTAGTATATACACCGAATCCCAAATTTCTGTACTCTTACCAGCTTGCCTTACTTATTTTCCCCTATTTGCCCCTATTTAACCCCCAACCCTTCAACGGCATCATCTCAAATTATGATCTAGTTTCAGACGTCGTTATAATACATACGTGTACCAAATTTCAAATGAATATCTCAATTTTATTTTATCAACCTTTTTCATATTGGAGTAGTGGTGGTTGGGTTGAAAAATATTATAAGAAAATCTGACGCTGTGGCTTCTAGTACATACACCGAATTTCAAGTTTCTGTAGTCTTACCAACGTTTTACTTATATTCCTCTATTTACCCCAAATTAACCCCCAACCCTTCAACGGAATCATCTCAAAATATAAACTAATTCCAGACGTCGTTATAATACATACGTGTACGAAATTTCAAATGAATATCTCAACTTTATTTTGTCAACCCCATTAATGGGGTAGGGGTTGTAGGGGGGGGGGCTGGTGTTGAAAAATATTATAAAAAAATCTGAGGCCTTAACTTCTTGTACATACATCGAATTTCAAGTTTCTGTACTCATACCAGCTTGCTTTACTTATTTCCCCCTATTGACCCCTAAATAACCCCCAACCCTTCAACGGAATCATCTCAAAGTATAATCTAGTTCCAGATGTCGTTATAATTCATACGTGTACCAAATTTCAAATGAAGATCTCGATTTTATTTTATCAACCCTTTTAATAATGAAGTAGGGGTGGTGGGGGTTGAAAAATATTATAAATAATCTGAGACCTTGGCTTCTAGTACATACACCGAATTTCAAGTTTCTGTAGTCTTACCAGCTTGCTTTATTTATTTTCCCCTATTTACCCCTATTTAACCCCCAACCCTTCAACGGAATTATCTCAAAATATAATCTAGTTCCAGATGTCGTTATAATACATACGTGTAAAAAATTTCAAATGAATATCTCAATTTTAATTTATCAACCCTTTTCAAATTGGAGTAGGGGTGGTGGGGGTTGAAAAATATTATTAAAAAATCTGACGCTTTGGCTTCTAGTACATACACCGAATTTCAAGTTTCTGTACTCTTACCAACTTGTTTTACTTATATTCCTCTATTTACCCCAAATTAACCCCCAACCCTTCAACGGAATCATCCCAAAATATAATCTAATTCTAGACATCGTTATAATACATACGTGTACGAAATTTCAAATGAATATCTCAACTTTATTTTATCAACCCTTTTAATGGGGTAGGGGTGGTGGGGGGTTGAAAAATATTATAAAAAAAACTGAGGCCTTAACTTCTAGTACATACACCGAATTTCAAGTTTCTGTACTCTTACAAGCTTGCTTTACTTATTTCCCCCTATTTACCCCTATTTAACCCCCAACCCTTCGCCGGATTTCCTCAAAAAACAATCCAGTTCCAGATCTCGTTATAATATATACGTGTACAAAATTTTAGGTCAATATCTTAAACCGTTCCGGAGAAAGCGTGCGGACAAAAAAAAGTTACAGACAGACCGACAGACAGACAGAAAATTTTTTTTCGCTCAAATTTAAAATCTCGACGTTTCATGACATTCTAAACCTATTTCACGAATAAAAATTTTTGAAAATTTTTTTGCGATACTATACTTCCAATCCACTACGTGGATGTGGAAGTAAAACTGTTCTGTGCAAAAATTAACTAATAAATCTACACCACGCTCAAATTGGATCTAAGCTGAGATATGGTATTCGTGTCTAGGGTAGTTCACCATTTCATCAAATGTGTTTGTAGCTCAAAAACAAATTATAAGATGTATCGAGTCCCAAACACTCACTCGTGCAGAGAATATTTAAGAAAATATAAAACATTGACACTTTTTGGTATGTGTATAATGTATTATGTGTATGTGTTTGCGTTTGTTAATAGAAATTATTTCAACACTACTGAAAAAGTTCAATTTATTAACATAAGAAACAGAAATGATTATGTACCATTTTGTATGTATACAATATTCTCAGATTGGCCCGATTATATTAAGTGAAACAATTTCTTGTATATAAGCCTTTATAGTATTATCAGTCAATATGTGCTGATTTACATTTAAGAAAGTTGAAGAAACTAAACGACAGTGAAATTTTATTTCCTAATTTTAGTGATTAGGCGATTCAATTTTTTCAAAATTTTCACCCTAAATTTGCAGAAGTTTTGCAATTATGGCAGCCCTGTTGGGTTCGCCATTTTGAATTGTTAACGTTTGATATCGGATTCAGTATTAGCTACCCCGGCAATGCTCATTTACCAATTCAAACGAAATCCTTTTCCATTATCACCAAATTTTCTTATTTTTGCTTATTTATATTTGACGTAGCACGATGAAACTAATATGGAACCACTACCCAGCAATACTCTACAGTTTGCAAAAGATTTCATAAAAAAATTATGTAAAAACATTTTTTTAAATTCAAACATCTGGAATCTAAAAGCTTTGGGGGCGGTCAGTTTAGCTAAGTAATTGTGCAATGGGGTTATATGATCATCCCCAAAGATTTTGGTTTCCAGGTGTATGAATTAAAAAAAATGTATTTTTACTGTTTAATGCATTTTTTAAAACCTTTTTTTAAATATGTTTTATATAATTTTATTTTTTACTTTTTAGTTTTACTTATTTTACACACACACAGACAATGCCCTTTCTTTTGATACTCATGTCAAAGGGGTTGTGAAGATTAAAAACGGCGTTACATAGTTTATCGTATTTTACGGGTCAAACCCTTTCATTTGATACCCATATCAAGGGGGTTGTGAAGCAAAAGATAATACTCCATCTTGGGGCGCCCGCCATATTGGGTTTTGAATGACGTCACATAGTTTATCGTATTTTATTCGTCAAACCCTTTTATACCCATGTCCAGAGGGTTGTGATGAAAGGCGTGATCCGCCATCTTGGGGCATCGGCCATATTGAATTTAGAATTACGGCAGAATGTTTATCGTATTTTGCTCGTCAAACCCTTTCATTTGATACCTATGTCCGGGGGGTTGTGATGAAAAACGCGATCCGCCATTTTGGGACGTCCGCCATATTGGATTTAGAATGACATCGGACTTATAAACGTGTGCAAAATTTCAAAGCTTCAGCTTAATTAGAACTAGGCGGAATTTTGATCGCAAGATTTGACCTAAACATACACACTTACAAATTAACATACTAACAGGTGAAGTTAAGTAAAAGCTTTTAATAGCCATTCGGGAGCAATGATTGAACAAACAAAAAAAGATTGCGGGACGAATTGAGTACCTCCTTATTTTTAATTATTGAAGTCGATTGAGAACAAATCGCGATTTACACCTTAGAAAAGTGTAGATTAACTATTTCACATATTGGCCTAGAACAGGAGTTGAAATGTATTTGTGCAAAAAAATTGTTTATCGATGACAGGGAAACAATTAGACACAAAAATTTGACTCATTAATTGGGATCACGTTGTAATTAAAACAATACTAGCATGTTAAATTCCGGTTTATTTCCGGGTTAAAGTCAAACGAGTTCCCCAAACCTATTAATTACCGGACCCTCGAAGCCCAAAGCCCTAATCAACTAAGCCCCGGAACAATTGAAGAAAACCAGATAATATGGTAATGCCTTCAGTCTCTAATTAAGAAATTAACTATTATCTAAAACGCCTTCATTAGCCTATTACACTTGAAACTAAAAGCATAAATATATACTAGTTTACCTCCGGGCACGCTGCCCGATAATATCAAGCTCGAAAGCGAGGGATAAAACGAATATTAATCATATTTTAGTCATGGTGGATTACGGGTTCAAAGCCGCGATAAGATATAGTCTTTCTAGCTCACCGAGGGGGTCCAAGTGTTTCATGTAAGCCTAGGGGAGATTGAAAATGGCGTATGTTGATGGACGCGCGTTGCTGATAACATACAGTTACCATACAATGCAACTTGTCCGACTTGCGCTTTAACCAGTATTAAAATAGATCGTAAAATCTTCGAAATGTTTCCATAGCTTTGACCCTCCGTTGTAGTTTTACGACTTGGGATACACAAAATTACTTGGCAGAATTTTACTTCCTCTTTTCTTTGGATAATAACGAGGATAATAAAGTTTACTTCTTGGGACATGAGAACGCAATGAACTTTTTTAACAGTTCATTTGTAGAAATTAATTTTCATCCGGTCGCGATCAGGGAATTCAGGGGATCATAAATCGTAGATATGTTTAGTTTGTTAGTATACTTATAGTTGAATACATATTTATAACATATAAAAACTGAAAGCTGCCGACCGAGCTAATATAAAGGGAGGCCGGAGCATGCTTTATGGTTTTATAGTTCACTAAATAATTAATATAATGTATTATTGAATAGATAAACCATCATTACTCTTTTGTAAAGTATGTTCTGGCATGATTAAGATAATAAATAAAACATGCCTCTTTTAATTAAATCTATCAATGTCGCGAAGGACGGGCAATGCGTCCACCAATGCGTAAGATATTCCCATCTTGACGCAAAACATAGTAAGATTTCTTAATTTACCAGAAACGTCATTACATTTCTGCCGAAAACACGATTTTTAAATCTCTAGTATTATTTTGTTTATTCTAATAAGTACTGAAAAATTCTAAATACTGCTCTGTAGGACCTTGTCCGCAGATAAAAATGTCCATTTTGATATTTTAACGGCCTGTTTTATGGTTTTCTTTATGTGCATTAAATATGTAGTCAACAATACTATATTATTTTCTTTTTAACCGAGTCTGCGATTTGATCGAAACTGTTTACTTAGTTGGAATTTGGCTCAACTTATTATCAAGGTATTGGAATTATGTAATACTTGATTATTAAGAAAGTACCTAAAGTTACTTACAGATACTTTGCAAATACATTAAGTCATTTTTGGAGTTAGGAACAGTCTGTATATTTGCGTACTAGTGCTTTGAAATCATTTTCACTACCACCAAAACATGAACACTACTCTATAATACTATCATTCTACTTTCGTTTCGCCAGCCGTGTTGACATCATCAGGAGATTACTAAAAGTTCATCCAATTCTGTCATCCTTACCTACACTTTGTTTCGACTCGACAAAGCGTACCCTAATATGCAATGAAGCTAAATCTTCCATACATGTACTGATCTTTGGTAATGTTGGCCCCTGGAGTATATCAAGTAATCACAAGAGACGCTTGTAAAGTATTTGCAGTGATTTCAGGAGATTATTATTATAATTATTATAGCGCGAGCAGATCTGTAGGATCCACAGCACTCAGGCCTGTCAGCCCATTGTGCATTCGCGTCATGTGGGATCTTCTAGAAGAGACCAGTGCTCTCCACAAAGGATAGCAGTCTATTCCAGGTTTGATTCCGTAATTCCTCCAGCTGTAAAAATTGCCTTTGGAGATGCCTCTACCTTAACGCACCAAAGGGTACGCAACTACATAGGATATGAGTGGGTCTCATCCTCCACTCCACACATCCTACAATTAGGGCTGTTTTTCAGCCCCATTGTATGATGTTTGTTCGGAGGACAGTGTCCTGTTATTAAGCCTACTATCCTTCTCATTTTTTCTCTATCGAGCCCGAGCAGCTACTTAATGAGTCAGTCGAGGGCCCCTTTATATGGAGCCTCGACTGCCTCATTCCAGGTGCCTGAGTCCAATAGTTGCTGAACCTTGCAGTGACCCAGCCTCGTAAGTCTGATTGAATCAAACTTCTTGGCAGACCGAAGGCTGGCTCGGGGTCAGGGAGCGCAGGTATGGCTCCTTCTCCCACCAATCGGTCTGCTTCTTCGTTGCCCTCCACACCTCTGTGACCGAGCACCCATATGAGTTTGACAGAGTTGTGTTCGCACAGATCTGTCAAAATATCCCGACACTTTAAAACTAGCCTTGAGGTCACTTTGTTTGATACAGGAGCCCTCAGGCTGCTTGGCTGTCGCTACATATGTAAATATGTTTGTTGGCGAAACCTCTCCTAAGATTCTCGCTCGCAATGCAATATGGCATATACTACTGCTTGAAATACACTAAGATACTTTCCAAATGGCACCGATAAAGCCATTGATTTGCAGCTGTGTATGCCAGCACCAGTTCTCTCCTGAGTCTTAGGTCTGTCTGTACCACTCGAGACCTTTGGGACTCAGAAGACGATTTTTGTCGCGCTCCCAGTCCTCTCGACTGGGAAACAACACTGAGTATGGAATAGTGAACCTGTAGCCAGGGAGACACCGGTTATCTTCTGCTTGGGTAATAACCCGGTCCCTTACCGGCAGATCCAGGGCCTTTGTATGCCCCCATCCCCGGCCAGTCCCATTCCACATTCCATTTTTTGACAGCCTATTTGTTGCTTTTTTAGCTTCCAGTTCCACCTCGATATGCAAGGGAGTGAGCCCAAGAATGGCCTTCATAGCTATCGTTGGGGTGGTTCTAATAGCTGGTCGCTTATTTTCCTCCTTCTAGTGAACAGCATTAGCTCTGTCTTACCAGGGTTGACAGAGAGCCCATGTCTGTTACATCATTCATGAACTATGTTGAGAGCCCGTTTCATGGGCCCTGTAATTTCAGGAGATGGCTTTATATTAAATTAGGAATCCCCGCGTTGGCAAGTATGATCAGTTATCCACGAAATGGTTTCAAGCTTCTTGGTTTTCGTCAACGCAGATTACACTGACATAAGTTGCTGATGCTTCTATCAGGCTAATCTTCAGGCAGCCATTTGAAAACTAAGTTGTTAACTCCATCTACTGTTATCCACTGCAAATACTGAAAACCCCGATTATGATTCTCATCTTTATGTGAGGCAATTGTGCAAATTTTTAAAGTAGTAGTGTTTACTTGTTCTGTTAGAAATATAAGAGACGAAATATTTTATTTACCCGTGACTGTTGTGTGGGATTTGAACCGTGCAAAATGACCGATTTCCTAATCATTTCCATTACTTGCAGTACACGAAATAAATGCATATCTCACTCTGAACGGCACCTTCTTAACCGACTTAATAGTTTTTACAACAATTTATCCAATAACACTGTTTTGCAATGTGCTTTATTAATGCAACTTCCTTCACGTAAATAAACTACCTAGCACGTAACCAAGTCATTATATATTGTGTGATAAAAAGTTCCCTTGCACCTCTTATCAGGTTCTTTCAGGGAATAAATCATATAGATTTAATTAAATGCAAAAAAACGGCCATGCACGCCTGCCGTATTAGAATAACGTTGCATATCGCGTTTAATAGCGTTATATTAAGTTGTAATTATCATTTTCTAGCATGCTTATCTATTATTGCCAGTTTTATTTTTATAGGGTAATTAAATTGCATTTTTCTTTGTTTCCAGATCATTTTCCCACACGATAATATAAGAAAAACCTCGAGCATAATGGTACGTATTTCTTTTTTTTTATGATTTTAAACTCGTTAAATATTCGTGACGATGAGCATTTACGTATTTGTTTAACATTATCAGTATTAAAGCTTCATCTTTTATTAATGGTAATCACTTCTTAAGTACACGTTTTTCCATTTATCATCCGGCGTTTACAACCGTTGATTTAGTTAATAATCATGCTTTAATAAACAAATTAATTATTCATGCTAATCGCCTTCAGAGGAGGCGCCCACCAGTCGATAATAATTAATTAATTAAGTTTCTTTAAGTTCACAAACTTGGTACTTACTTTTCTTCATTATTACAAAGATTTTAATAATACATCGTTTTAACACAAAATGAACGCTTCGCGGCTATCAAGGTATACGAACATGTTTTCAATTGGAACATTTTCTTATATTCCGTCTATTTTATATTTCAAACGTGTACAGAACCTCCATGTCACAGGGGTAGACTAACTACTCGAAATAATATGAATATTTTGGACTATAGGTAACAAGAGAAGAAACGTTTAAAAGTGAATTAATTATTATTTGTTTGCTTATATTAATGAACCATATTCTTTATAGGATTTTGCCAACAGCGAAAAAAAAGCTCTATGAGAACTAAAAGAAAAACTATATGTAAAAATATGAAATAAATCTTTGCAATCTTTCGCTAACCTGACTTCTGGTTTTGCTAACAAATCAAAAATCCTAAAATAAATTTGTCCAATTTCTTATTTGACATTCTCATTATAACACTAGCATCTAACATAGTCCCCTACGGCTAAGCAGATTAAATTATTATCTACATGACCCCCTACGGTATGAAGATTCAGTTAAAAATGAGAGCAAAGGCCCAAAATTAAATTTATTTACCTACCTTGTCTTAAAAATTTTCTCATTCTAATGGATTACATTTTTATAAAATCTCTCATTGAGTTTCATGGAAATGCTTAGCCTTTGACACGTTTTTCGCCCTCATCAGAAAGGCATAAAGCCACTCATAACGATGTTTCATGCAAAACCAAGGCAATATCCATGAATAAGTATGAAATACAGTGGCGTAGCTGAAAATCTCGGGGCCCCCCCCGCAAAATGTATGGTCGGGGCCCCCACAAAATTAAAAACTCACTTAAATTATGTTTTTCGGCAGCGGTGTACATTCTCTTTAGCAAAGTCTTCGATGATGTGATCAGTATCTAACTTCCTTGCTCTCTCTTTCTCAATACTTAATAAGTACACATAATGCTGACAGTCTTTCTTGTGTCGTTGAAGTTCATACAAACGTCTTAATAAGCTGTAATTTTGAAAATCAGTTGTATCAACAGTAACTGGTAGTGTTAAGAATAATTTTATGGCAATGAAAAATTTGGAACACTTAACAGTAAAGTTTTATGATTTTTTATAGGGAATATAGCAAAATAAAAAACTGAAGAATCTATTATTTATGTGCTCAAGACATTTCTAAGTAACAGAAGTTCGCGGGGAAAAACATCAGAATAATTTTCAGCAAGATTGCTAGCTTCCAAATAAAGCTGATCGTCATTCAACTTTGATAATGTTTTGGGATTCAAACAGGAAAATCTCTTTACCACTTCGCTCATCCTAGAAAATCGGCCAACAATCTGTTGAATGACAATATCAAGGTTGGCATAAAATACCTCTACTTTAAAAGATGTTTCGGAATCTGTAAGTCGTTCATCTTCTGCTAGTTCATCAAAAAACTTTTTAACACGCCTTTTTCTCTTTTTTTGAAATTCTTGTTTTATACCCCATTTATTTGACAAATCCGATGCCTCTACTAAAATTAATTATGTACGAAATAACTTTTTTATCAACCATTATTATCTTAAAATGTTTATATATAATATTGACTATTGAATATTGATGTTTAAGTTGAATGTAATTTTTAATTTCGATGACATTTTCGCGTCATAAATTTCTAGACTTGGGGGCCCCCAAGAGCTGCCCCCGCACCGCGGGCCCTGCGGGTCCGTCCGCTACGCCACTGATGAAATATTTATATTTGATATTGACTGATAAAAAACAACAGATCTTCACCCATCTATTAGCTAACTAGTATTGGACAAATTTATTTTAGGATTTTTGATCTATTAGCATAACCAGAAGTCAGGTTATCGAAAGAATGCAGATTTCATTCGTATTTTGTACATATAGTTTTTCTTTTAGTTCTCATAGATAGTTTTTTTTCCGCTGTTTGCAAAATCCTGTAAAGAATATGTTTCAAGATAAGAAACATTCCGACATTGGGATCAAGAGTAGATTTAAAAGTCGTGAACAATTTCTCCAGATGATCATTCAATTTTAATTTTATACGTATTGTAACAACGAAATTTTCAATAGAAATATTAGTACATGGAAATTAGCCAAAAAAAGGAGGAAACCTGGACAAAATTAGTAAAAACATAAATTTTTGCACAGACGTTCTTTGAGCTGTTCCAAACCTAAATCCACACAAATCCCAACGTGGCTACCCAAGATAATGAAGGTCAAAGTTTTTTTCAAATATCTCACGTTGCGTCGTATGCATCGGATGCCTATGAGGTCAGTGTGAGAGTTGTAGAGAATTAAATTATCTTCAAGTTGTCTTTTTTTCGAGATATTCAATGTCAACGTTACAAAACACGTTTTTTCGCGAATATCTCGCGCCAAGAGAAATCAGACATCAATAAAGTTAACGCAAATGTTGTAGAGCGTTAGTTATATACAATATTGATATTTTGCATTTTTCCCCAAAACCTCGCCCTTTCCTTTCCAGATCGAAGTTTAAAAAGCATATTTTTGCAAATATCTCGCTTCCTATGCATCGAACGGATAATTGCAAAAAACCGTTTTTTTATAGTTCGACCTCAAATATCTCGAAAAGGACGAGGTTTTGGAAAAAAATGCAAAACACCAATCTTATAAATAATTGAATTCTCTACAACTTCATGTTAACTTTATTGGTGTCTGATTTTTTGGCGCGAAATATTCACGAAAAACTGTTTTTAAAACTTTAACCTTGAACATCTCGAAAAAGAGGGAGGATTTGGGAAAAAATAAAAAAGACAACTTATAGATGATTTAATTCTCTACAACTTTCACGCTGACCTTATAGGCATCCGATGCATAGGACGCGAGATATTTGCAAAAAACTTTGACCTTCAATATCTTAGGTAGCCGTGTTGGGACTTTTGTGATTTTTGTGGATTTGGCTTTGGAACTCCTTAAAGAACGTCTGCAAAAATTCAGATTTTTATTAATATATAACTACTTATAACATGTAATGACGACATTGCCGATTATTCCTCTTGACCATTACATTCCATTTGATGTATTTTTATACAATTATATTAGCAAATACCACCATTCGTATTTCATTTGGGATTAGGAATTAAGAACAATCGATCAGATGTTATATGTCTGGAGATTATTTTTCTGGAATATACGGACGGACAAGGCAAGCCTCATTTTGTATCAGCCACTGTATCATCAGTATGTTGCCAGTATATGTATTTGATTATCAGAGTCGGATAGGGTTGATTCTCATATATTTTTCAAAATACTTCAATAGAATAGATCATGGTATCATACTTTATTAGCTTATATAGTTTGGTTTCCATTCTATTGAATTTCTTAAATCTTATTTATGGAAAAGACTGCAATATATTACATACTTACAACGTTTTTAGTTCGTCTTGTTATATTGTTACCTCGACGTCCGTCAGGGGTCTAATCTTGACCCGCTTCTTTTTCTATTATGTGTTAGTGATTTAATTGATGTCGTTAAATGCTGTTATCTCTTTTACATTGGTGATTTAATAATATATTCGGTATTCGGTTGCATTGGCGACTATAAGAAGTTACAACTTGTTCAGGTCATATTCAGCTTTGGTGTAGTTAATAAATTAGGCCTTAATGTCTGAAATGCGAAATTACTAGCTTTAAAAAAAACAGACAATATATGAATTTGAATGTCATATTGAGAATAATATATTATCCCCATGTAATTCCAACAAGGAGTTGGGTGTGTTATTTGATTGCAGGTTCACTTTTAATAAATGTATAACTACAAGTGTCCGAAACAATGAAATTGTATGGATTTTTGGTAGAAAAATGTAAAAACTTTATAGATATTGATGCTTCAAAAATACTGTATTTTTCTTTTTCCGCTCTAAACGTGAATATGCAGCACGGATTTGGTATCCATACTATAATCGTCATAAGATGATAGAACGGGCTCAAAGAAAGTAGATGGTGTGCATTCGGAAAGGGGAGTAAGTTACGACTATTATACTCTTCGCAAATCCGAAAACGAAGAGTGTATTGCACAACTTTAACAAACCACTCCCAGTCGCTTCAGTTGACAAAAATCGATCATCGAGATACTTACGACATACCATCTTACGCTGGCAAATCAATCAATCAATGATTGAACATGTAGAATCGAATTTTACACATTTGTCATCTATATTCATTATTTACATTTACTTGCAAGTTTTTGGATGCATGGTGATTGGTAAATTAAGTCTTACGACATCACCCCTTGTTCAACATTGTACAGGCAAGCATAATTTGTATATCATAAGGTATAAACAAAACATTATAATATCGTTACCGACGAGTACCAGAGGTGACAGAGAAGAGTAGGCTTGAACCTTCTACCCACAATTTAATAAAACCCACTCTATCAGCACAACCTCGATCGTCCATGCGGCTCGCTGCCAAATTCACTTTATTCTTTTCTAGCTTACGTTCCAATCTCAACGTTATCTGCGGGACTGAGGCGACTTTCGATCTTATCCATTCATATTTATGAAAACGTTCCCTCTTATCTCCCTTTATCAAATGCTTAAATGACGCAATGGAAATCCAATAAATAGATTTAAATAATTAATTTACCCGATCTTTGGTTGATGAAAACGATACATATTACTGTGGAGTTCCTGTTGATTATTATTGAACATATAGTTAAAATAAAATTTTACATAGCAACAATGTTCATAGGGTTTTCTCACCCTATGGAAACGTTATAATGCTTGTAGTTATTTTCACAAACACCAAAACAGTTAACACTACACGCCAATATTGACATTTCTCGCATTTCACCAACTGCATTGGCATCGTCGGGAGATGATGTTACTGTGTTTGCAACTGGACATCATAGCAAACTAGAAGTAAACATTATACTCTTTTGAAGTTTTTTGTATTTATTGGACACTATAGCATCCTCTTCGCAGTTTTTGGTAATAAGTCAATTTCTACCTACCTAGGTACACTTTTTTTCACTTATTAACGATATTTTGTGAAACTATTAGCGCCGTCAGGTGCTATGTTTGACGCCAATATCGAGTGCGGTATTAATTTATAACAGTAATGTGTTATTTCAGATTAAGGTGGCCATTCCCTAGAAAGAGACATCCGATAGAGAAATATTTATTATTTTTGCCCATAACTTTTTTTTCTTAATACGTATATTTTAAAAACTATAAGAGTACCTAAGTAGAACCATAACAAGACTATTGCTATGAACTTTCAGTGGTTTGCAAAATAGCTAGATTTAAAACTATGAAATAGGAAGATTAACATAATTTTTAAATTTAAATCTAGCTATTTTGCAAACCACTGAAATTATTGAGTGAAAATTTATAGTAATAGTCTTGTTATGGTTCTACTTAGGTACTCTTATAGAATTTTAAATATACGTACTAAGACAAAATAGCTATGGCCATGGATGTCTCTTTCTAGGGAATGGCCACCTTAACAAAAGGCTAAAAATGTATATTTAATAATATATTTGTACATTAACTTTAATGTTGGTATATAGATTGACAAATAACATATTAAATTAGTGAATTACTAAAAGACCGAATGGAAGAATAGAATGCTGTACCTATAATGATATAATATATAAAGTACAGTGTAGTGTTGTATAAGTACACAAATAAGTGCGTAAAATACCAAAGTGTTTTAATATTCTACCTCTGACTAATCTGATGAAATATCTACGACTCCTACATTAATAATATCTATAGTAATGTCAGTACAATTGTCCAGTTCCCATATTTTCTCATCTTTAATTCGTGATTTATACTTTTCCAAATTACCAAGAGCAAATTAAGAACTAGACATTATTTAATAGTTAATTTTCAGTGTAATTTTCATAAATGTGAAGACAAATAGTAATTTTCACATGTTTGTTGTTTGTATGTGTGATAGATTTATTGTTATACTCTGTCGTTTCCAAACAGAGTATACGCCGTTTTCTCTAAGCTGAAAAAATAAACAACTCACTGAAATAAAAAGTCAGCACATTCCATACATTTACTAGGGATTTAGTTATTTGTGTTGCATTGTTCTCAGATTCTACAAACATTAATAATAGTTTTGAAATAAATGTGAATTATTACCTACTATTACAACAATAACCGACCCACGGACTATTATGAGAGTCGCGGATAATAAAAGAATCCCGTTGTGTTATAAATACACGTAATTTACGTCAATAAAATCAAATATACAGTGACTTGGGAGTATGTGGCAATACTGCGGGAGTGTATACTTTAGGTCAATATAACGCCAAAAGTATGTGTAAATGTTTTTCCTAAGGCGCCCCTTTTCGTAGTCGTTCACCCTTAAGAGTTTAATTTTAAAAATTTAATTGTAAAAAGTGTTAGGGGTATTACCGTCGATAAAGCAGTTTGGAAACTATCAGCGAAAAACTTTTAAGATTTGACCTTTAAGTATAAATTACTCCGAAAGGTCGAAAATCGACTTGATAGAAATTAAGTAGGTAAAGTTATTAGGTAAAGTAGTCAGATAGAATAAAATAAAATTAAACAAAATAAATTAATTTATAGTTTATCTTTCTGTAGCGTTTGGTCTTGTGATTGCTGTTATATTTTCTTTTCTTTCTTGGGTTGATTTCGTCCACTTTAAAAACTTTTCACTGCAAACAATTGCTTTAAGTCACAACACAGCCAGTATGTCTATATTGCTTTGTGAACACATGTGTCTCATTTTGACACTAATTATTTATTGCCCAGCTTTCTTTATCACAATAAACCACTGGAAAGGGTGCCTATTCTTGGGTCGTCTTGGGTGTAGGTAAAGACACTGAACTTGCACTCGTATGCTTTATTTGATACTATTAAAAAACACTGACCAGTAATTATTATTTCCATATGAACTTTGTTTTTCTATTAAGGCTCTTCCATTCACCCAGAATTTCTTGATCTACCGGTGACTTAAATTTTCGAGTTTAACGGGGTTTTTACCGTTTTTTAGCACTTTTTTCGGGAGCGCCCTACAATACGTCTGTACACGACGTTAGCGAACTCTCGAATCGAAAAGTTTATGCGTACTCTTAGTGTTCTTTTAACCCTAACTATGTGCTCCTGAAGTTCCGGGACACCCTATATATGAGCAGATAGCTCAGAGTAAATAAGAACAGGAATAACAGGTTAAGGACGCGAAAAGTTAGTTGAACAGACACGATCCAACTGCCGGAGAAAGAGTTTCATATATTTTTCTTATTCCAAATAAATTATTCGTACCGTAAGATGAAAGAGATAACTAAAGTGGTGAGTCAAGTTGTTTTTCTTGGCGGCGTCACTGTATCTTGTCCCTTATCTGTTTATTTAAACATGTATCAACAAACTTAGCACCCTCAGGAGTTAAGTAACACTTGGAAGAGTTATTGATCCAACTTTGGTGATTTTATGCTTATCATGTTACAAATAACGTATATTATAGGACAAGAAACGGAGGACTGATGAGGGATCTTTAATATATAAGAGCATTGTTATCATTTCCATAATACCCCGTTTTTAAAGCGTTATCCGTTCATCATTCCCTGGCATATTGATGTCGTTTTTTTGATTTATGGGCGGATGCCAACTTTTTTGCTTGTAATATGTAAATTAAACAAACTATAAATAACGCTCCCTGTTAAAGAGCAAAAGCAAACTTTCATGTCTATAAAAGACGCGCTGTTTTAGCAGCTCCATGTTAATTAGTTAATATCCGCACACTTCGATCTGAGGCGGCTTTAGCTAGCTGTGCGGAAAATTAATTGAATTTTTCCATCAATCATCGCCTGTCATTCACTACTGCAATAGCAACACATAACATGCCATGTCATGCTAATCTTTACCCCTAAGGGTTATTTTGGGATGTACGTAATGCTAGAATTTAAAAGTCGCGTTTGACTGCAAAATTAGCAAAATTACGTTCAATTGTTCTAAAGACTTCGATAACTAAGTGTATAATCTGCTGAAAAATTAAATTTAGTCATGGTTTAATAAAATTTTAAAAGTGGCTTAATTGCCATGTTAATAAAAGTTCTAGACATGTAATTATTGATTTATTTACTTATTTATTTATTTATTCAATAAATTATGTCTTCATTAATCTATTCCATACACTGCCCAACGGGTACTAGACTTTCTATTATACTAGGACAGGAGGGCTCTAACTTGATAAATTCCCGCAAAAATTGTAGATACAGAAGACATGAAATCAAACTATATAGTAACTACCCTCGGTTCTAAAATACAGAATACTTTTTAAATGCAATTTGAGTTTCACTTCCGGAAGCTAAAACTTTCCACAGAGGTAGTTCACAACATGCTTCAGTTCCCGGAAGTGAAACTCAAATTGCATTAAAGTGATCCTGGTCAAAAAGAAATTTCTTTGCAAACCTAATTATCCACATTTTGCTGGAAACTAGAGTGGCCATTCCCTAGAAAGAGACATCCGATAGGGAAATATTTATTATCTTTGCCCATAACCTTTTTTTTCTTAGTACGTATATTTAAAAAACTATAAGAGTACCTAAGTAGAACCATACCCTAGTAGCACAACATATTGGACCAATGTGTAATCCATATAATATCAATATTCATATATTGGTCCTATATAGGACCAATATTCATATATTGGTCCTATATAGGACCAAATTCATATATTGGTCCTATATGGATTATATATTGGTAACAAGACTTACTATGAATTTTCAGTCTATAATTTCAATGGTTTGCAAAATAGCTAGATTTAATACTACGAAATAGGAAGATTAACATAATTTTTAAATTTAAATCTAGTTATTTTGCAAACCACTAAAATTATTGAGTGAAAATTCATAGCAATAGTCTTGTTATGGTTGTACTTAGGTACTCTCATAGTTTATTTAAATAAACGTACTAAGAAAAAAAGGTTATGGCCAAAAATAATAAATATTTCCCTATCGGATGTCTCTTTCTAGGGAATGATAAATATAACAAGTTTCTAAGCAGTCATGCAGTAAAGTTATTATATACAACTTTAAACAAAACCTACTGTGAATACGCCTGTATAATTTTTTGCATCTCGAAAATGTTTAAAAAAATGCGGCAGCATTCATTGAAATTTATCTAAATATAAGATAGACATAAAGAACCCCACAATGTGATACCCCAAGCAGAATTTTACGCTAGATGCTTCTTGTATTTGTTTAGAAGATCGACGTTCCAGGACATTATGAAAGTTTTGGTATCTAATAAAAATGGAAAGAAAAAAATTTCCAAGAAAGGAATCATATATTTTAGTACAGTCGGTAAAGTAAAAAATACACCAGAAGGTCGCAAATAATAATGTTATCTGAGATTTTCCTTCCGTGACTGTTAGTGCGAAGATTGAACATCACAAAGCCACAAAAATCAGTTCTGGGGGTGCCGCGCAACCCCCCCCCCCCCCAAATTTAGTAGCATGTTAAAGAAAATCCAAAAAAGGCTGCATGTTCAATTTTTTGATGATATTTTTTTAAAACAATTTTTTAACTGTTATATAATTAAAAACGATAGTTATATGATATATAAACTGAAAAAAAAATGTAAGCTACATTTTCAAGATGTTTGGGTCTTTTTTTTATTTTTAGGGAACAATAAAAAATTGGCCAAAATTTGGCTAACATGCTGGTAAATTTGTAAATGTGAATATTTTTATTCCTAACTTTTTCTGCATTGAAGTACTACCTTGAACTAAAATATAATGCATTTATAACTTATATTAAGGTGAGTTATTTTTTATGGCCCTGTGAATAGTGAAAAGTGCAAAAAATCAAGAGGTAACTATATGATATTGTTATTTTTATATACTAATAGATATCAATAGCCATCAAAAATGGAAACACACATCCCCTTTAAAACCCAGTTTGATTTTTCTTCCTAGCATGTTTGGTTTTCGAGCAATTCAATTTTTTCTATAGGCCGCGCGCAAAATATGTCAAACAAACGAAAATTCGTGCGCATTAAAAATACAAATTTTGCAATTGTTTTCAATGTCGATTTTCTCGAAAACCTTTTTGTTAGGTAATTAGTCTAGCTTTCTTTTTATGATGAGCAATTTTTTTATGTCTTCAACGGTTAACGAGTTATCGGTAAAATAAGGCTTTGTTCACCGAAGGGGTGGTTTTTTGGAGGGTTGCGCGGTACCCCCAGAACGGATTTTTGTGGTTTTGTGATGTATAAACCCTCCACTAACAGTTACTGAAGAAAAAATCTCAGATAACATTTTTTGTTATGGAAATCTTTATAAGTATTGGACTATTTTGAGTAAAGATGATATATTATCTCAGTAGTGTTAATTACGGATTTCACATTACTGAAAATAATGATTAGGACAGTTTGCGCTCACAGACCATTATAGATGCTGTTTGACTTGTGATTGGCTGAATGCAATTGTTATTTCACAATAGACCAATAACAAACGAAACCACAATTAACTGGTGTTCCTGATGGGATAAACGCATTTGTCTTTATTTCTACATTTAGGCAAAGTGATTCTATTGATGACTAACCTAAGATGAGTATATACTTGACATCAAAATTTTTCAGCAAGTATTGTTTGTTATTAGCTAATACTATTGAAATATATTAAACCCTGACTTTAACTGCCAATATCTCGAAAACGGTAAAGTTTAAATAATTGAGAAATTAAGTGTTGTAAATTTCAGGTAATTTTTCTAGTAGGGCAAGGAACAATAATAATACAGCCTTTACAGTTGTAAATGGAGACAGTAGTGTGATGCAGTGAGTGAGAGTGAGATGAAGAATGAAATGTGTAAAACTTTTGGAATTTTTTGTGGCACTTACAGGTGTTTGCACAACATATAGTAGGTGGCAAATTGTTACTTAGATAACGTAATATATGTCAATATTTTTAGTTTTTTGCTAATGAATAAGTGGATGTCGTCAACATTTACCATATTTTTTTTCTCTAAAACGAAAGAGAATATCGAATATGACGTAATAACATAAATTGAAGCTAATTAAAACCTTTATAAGAAAACATTAACACAGTCATGTACAGGGCGAGGGAAAGAAATATTCAAGGAAATCAAGTTTCATTTCGTAATAATTTTTCATTTTTTTTTTAAATCACTGTATGTATATTTAAAGGCCTTAAAAATATGTACAATTTGATGTGCCGAACATGGTCATAGCTTAAAAAATAAGGGAGTTACGAGTCTGGGCATTTTTAAGTGGCGGACTCTGTATAATTTTACAACGCAAGTTATTCTAGTGAACAATTTACAATCTGCACAATGAACACATATTTTTTAAAAATTTTCCGCTCCTCCGTGTTTGAAATATTGACAATTAACGCAAGTTAATACTCGTATATTTTCTAAATATTTTTTGCGCGTTTTACGTACGTTCTGCTATTGCCATATATCTCTCCAGGCATCCAACGCAGATCGATTATCACTTCAAAATTTAAATCTTGATACCAATCAGTATTCTTTTCTTAATCTCAATTGGCATCAACAGACTTTCACTGTATGAGAGTGAGAGTAAATAGTTAAATACACTTTGCTCTATCGATAAATACTCATTGTTGCGTTAACAACAAAAAATGAGTTATAGTGTGCCCAATTAATCGGAACGAAGACGGAAATGCTGGGGGATAAGAATCGACAGTCAGCGAAAATCGTTTGATGTCGACGACGCAATAAGGTTCTTGGCCTACATTGGCGTTGGAATTTTGTGCACACTGCAGCTAAATATAATATCCTAAGTATTATGTAATTTTGAGTGGTAATCGACAGCGTATATGGGACTTTTTTTGTATAAGTCGACGCAAAAAGCAGAAATTTGAATAAACCGTTCTCTCGGCACAAAATTATTGCGTATAGATCGGTGGAATTGCATGAATATATGGAAGTTGGTAGGTGAATATATGCAACTTGGTAGGTGAATATATGCAACTTGGTAGCAGCAGGTCTTTCAAACAGTAGCGGGTCATGATTCTTTTTCGGACCATTGTAATTCATTATTTTAAATATTATACATACATACAATGAAACTAAGATTCTTAATGGCACTCACTATTCAATTATATCAACCTCTTTTATATTTATATCTGTAATTAATACATCTGACTTATCAGATAAATTGTAGAGAAATAAACATTCTCGCCACCTCTCGAGATACCAGCGATACCATTCCTCTATTGGACGTCCCCTTTAATTATATCTCAATTTTTTTAAACTCCGCTCTATTTTAGAATGTTTCCTTAATTACATCTCAATACAATGTTAATTCAGATATTAGTATGAATATCTTAAGGTGGCCATTCCCTGAAAAGAAACATCCGATAGGGAAATATTTATTATTTTTGTCCATAACTTTTTTTTCTTAGTACGTGTATTTAAAAAAACTATAAGAGTACCTAAGTAAAATCATAACAAGACTATTACTATGAATTTTCACTCAATAATTTCAGTGGTTTGCCAAATGGCTAGATTTAAAACTACGAAATAGGAAAATTAACATTAAAATAATGAAATTGTGGACTCTTTAGCTAAGGAAAGTATCCTCGGGAGTTCCATTAGAACCAAAAATATATGTCTGTCTAACTCTGACTCAACATTTTAAAATCCAAAGTAGATACATTATTAGAATTGCTGTTGTGCTTCCGGGTGCTTTCTCACGTAGTTGATAGGCACCTGCATGAGCCACGGTGGTCTAAACAACGTTTCGGCAGAATCTCATCTGCCATCATCAGGCTTTCGCTGAAAGCTGCCCGATGCTGCTCCTCGTTGCTCGAACTGAACTGAAGCAGCAGTAGGTAGCTTTCAGCTAGAACCTGATGATGGCAGACGAGATTCTGCCGAAACGTTGTTTAGACAATCGTGGCTCCTACAGGAGCCTATCAACTACGCGGAAAAATATCCGGAAGCGCAACAACACTGTATTCAACACTTGCGAAAGCCTAAGTTCTGCCACACCAACCCTACTCTTATTCGTTCTGACTTCCCATCTAAATAGCACAAAAAATTATGTCTACCCAAGAAGATATATAATAATTGTATGTCTCTTTGCGTGCCTGCTTCCCAGTAAAACAGCCTTATTAATTGTATTGTTTGATATTTTTACATACTGTCTCTTTAGCCAATATAATGAACACAATTTTGTTTATATCATTGGTTTTTTGGAAGAAACGAAAATGTTGCTTTGTGAGTGATATTTGAGTAGGTTAGCTTCACATCCTTTGTTGTTTTTCCTTGGTCTGGGTTTTCTTGGCATGCTTTAATTTATAGTGATCCTTTAAATGTGTTTGTTTTCAAGAAATAAATGTTCTGGCAGACCCCAGGACGAAAAACGTGTATCTGTGTTTTCTCCTTTATCTATTTTCAATATTTTTTTGTGTAGTCGTAAGTTAGCTGGAGTAAATGATTTTTGGGTTAGTGGTAGTTTTATATATTGGAATGTTTTTAAAATACGATCCACAACCTTCAGTCCTTAGTGAAAATTAAGGTTTTTTATATATATATATATATATAACATTTTCTGAAATAAGCTTTCTCTATAAAGTTACACCCTCCTAAAAAGGTGATTCCAAAGAGTAAGGGGGCTGTCAGGTGTTTCACAAACCAATTAACTGTATTAAAAGTCACATGAACTGCATGAGATTGGTAATTTAAAATGACTCATAATGCTGACAAGGTTCAGGTCTGGAGTGTCATATTTGTACTTTTATAAAACAAGTGGAGGAATTCTATTTCCAAAACTGTGGAACTGAGTCTCGGACGAACTGCTACAATATTTATTACGTCTAATATAATAGAATTTTAACTTTAGCCTCTAAGTATTGCTAAGAGCTGGTAAGCAAAGCAAATATAATCTTAAAACTACAGACAGGACCCCTGCCATGACTTTAACCAAGAAATATCAACCGGAAACATTATTCCTTCAGATATTTTGGACAAATGAATGAAACTTGCTGGTGAGGTTTAATACTTGGGTCTAACATCATTCGAAATGTTAACCTGGTGTCAACACGCTCCGAAAATAACCAACAGAACAACACTTATTATAATAACAAGTAAAAAGGTTATTGGTAAACCATGGAATTTTCAGAAAACCGTGAGATAAACATTAAAACCATCCTTAGTGAGACAACACAGAGGAAACCCAGACACTTTAGTATTTAAATTGTTGTGAGAAAGCCCTTAAAGCTTATTGTTTGATGGTTGCCCAGCAGGTCTATGAAACCAGCCTCGCTTACTACCGCTAATATGGTGTCATCTGCAAATCTCAAGTTAAAAATCTTAATTCCGCCTATATCTTCCCACCTGCCAGTCCTCCAGCACACGTCGCACCACGTGTATTCCATATTGCTTTTTAATTTTCTTCTGAAAACGTATATTACGTTAGTTGCCTTACCGTGTTTTAATAGTTCATAATGTTAAAGTAAATGTATAAGATTAACAACTAAATACGTGAGTTGAGAACAATAGTAATCTAGGTTATCACTTATCGGTTTTTATCTTGTACTTTACTCATAAACATTATTTCACTTAAGAAGTGTTGCGAAGTAAACTAGGTCTTATTTTCATTTTATTGTTTTGCATCCATAAAAATGCAGATTACGGAAAAATGTAACTCAGATAAGAAATGTTGGTTGTTTGTGTAGCAGTACTGCGTATAATACCACAAAGTGACTCCTGTCGGCTTTTCCGTAGTTTATAATTATTCAATTAAAAAATCCCGAGCTATAAACACTTGATAGCATAAAATTTGCTTGTGAACCATGCAACAAGATAACACTAGTAGCTTTTAGAAATAACACTGTATCGATGCTAATGTGCAAGCAAAAAATATATCAATCCATATTTACCAATCTTGAAGGTTGCGATAAGGAGCATATAAATCTCGACATTTATGCCAAATGTCGAAAATAAATGGATTTATTTCGCTGCTTCCATTATTTATGGCCCTCGGTACACTCCCATTTAGGGTATCTGCGAAATATATACAATGACTTTTCGTGCTCTATTTTGAAAAAGCAGCCGTTAACATCGTACTTCAATGATTCGATTCATTTGTTACTTATCTGTTACAAACACTGAAACACTTTAGAGCTATATGTCTCATGTAACGTCATAAATAATGAAAAGAATAGCCCGACGTCCATGGTCAAAATAATTATATTGCTGCGGAAATAAAGTAGATAGATATAGGGGTGTTGGGATTCTAAATGAAACACGAACTTAGGGGGAGTTTCACCCCACGTCGCGGGGTGTGTGCGCGACAGTAGTTAGTCCAGATGGTTATCCCGAGTGCGTGCGTTCAGTCTGTAGGAAATAAGTACATATTTCAGTGTTAATCTCAGACAGAAGCTTAAGTAGATTCTAGCATGTGTAAATAGAGTCATGCATCGGGGATGAGGAATATATCATTAGTGACTAGACGTTTTTATGACTAAGGGATTACGTTGTAGAAAGAAAAAATAGAACCCTTTATTATGGCGATTAAGAATTGCTTGTCGGGTAATCCGATTGGGAATGTGTGTTATCGTTATCAGCTGACTAATTTTATCAAGTGTGTCATGGCAAACTATTCTCCAATGTAAGGCGCATTCCTCGGTTATATACGTTGTAGTAAATGACAAAATATAGTTTGATCTGGAAAAAATTGCAACACGAATGGTGTCTCCACCCAAATGTTAATAATCCCACTATAGTCCAGGGAAATTCGACAAAACATGACATCTGCCAAGAAATACCAACTAAAGTCTTTATTTCGTCGTTTTAAACAATAAGTCCTCATCGATGGAACGCCCGTTAAAGACTTTACACTGTCAAAGGTTTTTGTAATTTTTTTAAATAGTTCTTTTGTAAAGTACAGCTGCTTAATAATAGCAGTGTTTTTCATAGAGAGATGTTCTGTGGCAGCAGAATTAAATTATTGTTATGACGAGTATTAGAATTACTAAAAGCGTAGGCAGATTTATTTTTGTGAACAAATATAATTTTTTCTACTCTCTTATGTAGGTACATTTACTGTTTTCTGTACAGTCTATAGAATGGAAAAGTAGGCCATTCCAGTTATCTGAACGGATATATTTCATATCCTATCTAGCATGGATATGAAATGGACCAATCACAGTTCGTGTATTAAGTACATAGTCAACTATTCGTTTTAAAAAATTCAAGTTAGTGCGTAAGCTGCCAAAGTCAGTTCGTATAATAAGTACATAGCCAACTACTCGTTTTAAAAAATTCAAGTTAGTGCGTAAGCTGTCAAAGTAATTCTCAGTGTATGTGTGTTAATATTTAATCAATCTTTTAAAATTTCGTAGTTTTTTCTTAAGCTGGTCGTAGAAAAGGTATACTGTACAACTCGAGTGGATTATCCATATCCACTCTTGTTGCACAAACTACTATTTTTAAATATGTATAACGAAAGTATGTAACGTCTAAATATTTAAATCCACAAAATACCATTTGAATTCATATAACGACTAACTTTAGAAATAATTCTTATCGCTCGTTTTTGTATTACAATCGATAGAGATTCCCCAGAAAATGATATAATATGAAATAGGAGAACCAAATATTGCATGATAAAGAATTTTTAAAGTGTTAATTTGTATGCCTTTATTTGCCATCGCACTTAAGCAGTAGCATTCACTATTTATTTTTTAATTTAATGCAAATATTCTTTGTACAGTTAATCTGAGTATCAAAGGTAAGAAAGATTAAGGGAATTAATTTTGTCTGTGAAAATGGCCAGATTGATTCGTGCTCTCGGTCTTTGATTTAAATGGATGCAATACCTTTTTTAAAACTTATTTTATTTTATCTGCATTGCACTAGTCATTTATATAATCTAAATATCTATTTACTCTATGCCGAATATTTGACGAATCACCTTTTAGAACAAAAAGTGAGTTGTCAGCACATTGTGTTGCAATCAAGTCGACCACGTTTGAACTCGGATCATTTATGTAGAACATAAATAGTGGTAGGCCCAGGACTGACCCTTGAGGTACCCCACTTTGTATGAGGGATAATCATTTATTGCATAATCCCGTGATCTGTCAGTTCCAGGACAAACAGTTAGTATGAAATTTATAGTTTAGAAAATTGTCTACAAAAATGTTCAGAGTTACCTTTCTCGTGTGCTACGGTAAAGTTTCAACCTATTTCTGGGAAATGGAGCACTCCCTTTCCACACTTCCTCGGAGACAGAGAGTACTAAGCACATTTTTTAAACATGTTTTTACCTGAAGGGGGCTACTATATGACTTTCATATTATAAGAAGAAATCAAGTTTCTTCTTCAATATTCTCAGTTGACTTAATATCCATTATTTCTGTATTAACCTCTTTCCTAGCTTCCATGAAATTGGCAGGACCTGTATCTTAATGGATATCGATATTTCTCTCTCCTGTTCTATCACATGTTATATTGAGACAAGACTAACCATAGCAATTAACTTCAGACTGCTGAGCAATGTAAACGAGTTTTCCTGCAGCCACAGTTTGATCAACAGCCTTTGAATCAATTGTAAAAATCTGTATTCACTAGAATACAGGTGAGAGCATAGTTGCATTCGTCTTCAAAATACCATTAACCATTATCCATCCCTAGATTTGAGAACTGAGTTCGCTACGTAGCCATATAAGTGTATTTGTAGATAGTTTCCTAAGATACAAATTTCATAATAACTATTTTTGTCGTTTTTCTAACCTTTGAAATTTTTAGCAGGGATCGCATCGACAGGGACTTTTGTTAATTTGTCTAAAACGACGAAATAAATGTCCCTACAATAATTTAGCTTGCTGGAAATTTTACCACAGAATAATACTAATATATCTCTTAAACTACTACTCTACCTACTATTCATTATAAATAATACTCGATATTCCCAAGTGGATTGAAAATAAAATTGCGCTGTAGAAAAACATACTCTAGGTTTAACAATACAAACGTAATATAATAAATCATTAATGTTAAATCGATTAATATTTCATACACCTTTGGGCTGTCTAATTTGGAGACTGCTTACAATTTCTCAAATTTAATTTATGGATGTTTTGACAGGCACGTGCTATTCATGAAACGTGTACGAGTATGGATTATGAATATAAGAAAATGGGGATTCTAGCAAGATTTTTTGCATGGCGCTAATATAGATTATGGTTCAAATCAATCAAATCGTCTTTTTTCTCCCATCTATTGATAGGAATATAAAAGTAGCGTATAATTATAGCTAACAGGGCTATAATTTCGTTCGTAAATACAAATCAAAATATATAATTTAATAATACTAATTTATTTATTCCATGAAGTCGATGTATAAAAGTCTAGGAAAAATTATTGGCACTCGAAGTACTATTCGAAAAATCCTTACTTGTTATCGAGCTAAAATATAAAAAGCCAAAGGTAGATAAGCCATATATTTTCGCCTACTAATTTCATGAAAATAAAAAGTTCTCCTTAAAATCGTTAAATGTTATTATAACTGTTCGCAAGTACAAAACGAGGAATATATTGCATTCGATCGGTATATTTCTAAAACGCTCGTAGAGAAAGAATTCTGAACAACTTTCAAAATGTCCATTTGTCCATCCGTCCGTCTGTCTGTCTGTTAGCGAAATGAGAGCAATCCGCTGACTGGCGATGAAAAAAAATGATATGTATTTAAAAAAAAAGTGAAAGAGATAGTGGACTGTTTTGCAGTAAAGTAATTTATATGCATTCTACCTTTAATTCTTCCAGAGTCCAGTATCCACCTTCCGGAGGCCTGCAGATAGGGAATCCAATAGTCGATTAACATTCAAAGATCAAAATGATCTTTGTACACACACAAACGGAAAGTTGAACACAACAGCGGAAAGTTAAAAATAACAATTTTACAGCGTTTCCGGCGTCCTTTTACTCGTGTTTTTTTTTTACAGTAGCCGGCAATTTAGATATTAATATTAATAATGTACTATTTTTTGCAAGCAAGTGTACATGCCTGTTGTTCAATAAGATTTAACTAATAAGAAGTATTCAATAAGACCTCAGCCAATCAAATTTAATCAACAAGAAACTTTACTTATGTGTCCCCAATTATTTGTAGCCTCGGTGGAAAAATTCTAATATTTTAAGTTCTTGTCGAACAGACGAACGTCATGTCTTTATTAGATCGAGCGCTTCTCTGTTTTACGACTTAAACTGCTATAAATTTAGTATGGTCTATACATACATACTGTAGCAAACGTGTGCGAAAAAAATTGCAAGAAGAAAAACACACCACTCGTGAAATATTGTATACAAAAAGTGTTGAAAGTTGCAAAATGCTTTGCAGCGTAACGGATGCCTTTAGTGTTTAACTTAACTTATTCGAGTTAGAAGTGTTGCAACAAATAGTGGAAAAGACAAAGATAATTGCCGTGGCATTTTGCAACAAACATAAATATTTCTTGAAAGTCGCGATTCACAATTCGTGCAATAATCCTTTGTTATCCTTCTCAGGAAACTCCTTATTTGTACCAAAGATTACGAAATTAAATATTAACTCTAATTGTGTACGACTCATCACAGGATGTTGGTAATAATAACAGAGCTGTCTCTTAGGAAAACGAACCTCGTCAAGTGTCAAGGCCAGCCGTTTTGCACCATAATTACTTACCATAATACGTATCCTGAATTATGTGCTAATTATATAAATGAATGAGAATTATCGTGGAAGTGGTTTTATTTGATTTATATAATAAAAAGTCGACATTATGTTTTACGTTTCAGCATTCGTGACATAAAACATTGGGGAAATTACTTGTCGTATTATTCTGGCGGCCGACTGGCATTAAACTGGCCCTAAAGTAACGTTCACACAAGGCATAATCGTTCCACACGTGCGTGATTAACCTAGCACGTGGTCGTGTCACGCACAAAAGCGATAGTGCCACTAAGGCCCTTTTTGTTTGGACACGAATCGGCGATATGAGCGAATTTCGCCTGCTGTATACTTTTCTTCCGAAATGAGCGGTCTACTCCCTTTTTGTGTAATGGCATAATTTTTTACTTGTCACCGGGGCCCTTATCGGAGTTTTCACGAATGATTTAATAAGCAAATTAAGGGACAACGCCCTTTTTAAGGTAATCGACCGTTGGCACGAATTTGTGTTTCTTTATTATTTTAATATAATTAAAGTCTTCATTTTGTCATTTATGAGGAAATATTTAAATTCGCCGGAGTTGACGCGACGCCGTGATTAAATTCCAAAACCAAATGACATCTCTCTGGAGTCTGCTCTCTCCGTAGCCTGCTCAATTAGGGAGATATAACCAATAGCCCGTCATTTAAAAGGCATTGGAAATTTATGTTGACATTAACTAACGCAAACGTCAATATTACAAAACAAATTAGCGGCGATATTTAGAGAGGGATGTAACAATTTATTTGATGATAATTTATAAGGACGTTTAACAATAAAATAAATGCATTTATTATGTGTTAAATAGGAATTACATTATTTACAGATATGGCATAAAAATGCAGTTAAATTATACAGGGTGTCTGGAGTATACGTACAAACCCTAGTAGCACAACATATTGGACCAATATAGGACCAATATATGAATATTCGTCCTATATTCATATATTGGTCTTATATCGATTATATATTGGTGCAACATTGGTGCTACTAGGGAATAGTTTGCATGACAATACATTACCCAACAGAAGTATACTTTATACGATCTCAATTGAGACAGCAAGTAAGTGAAAACTCGGAGTCCACGTCGACTTGATCCGACTGTCACAGAAATGTGGGCTGGATTAGATGCCTAGCTAGTTTGATTTGTTGACACAATGTGACAGGCGGATCAAGTCTACGTGGACTCCGAGTTTTCGTTTTTATGCTGTTCCAATTGATATCGTATGAACTATAAAATGTTTTACAAAATTTTTGCTTTGCCGTAACGGATGTTTTTTTATTAAAAGTTTGCTAAAAAATCGGCAGCTACTGGAAGCGGCTGGAATCTCCGGTGTATCTTTGAAGCCGAATATAGTACTAAATTGTGTGCCATAACGTCACCAAACGTAATCCGATCTCAACCATAACCATTTCAGATCTTCTGAAACACTAAAGAAAGCCTCATGCAAACTTTTATCCAAATCCATCCAATAGTTTCGGCGCTATTGTGCTAAAACATTTGAAATTGAATGCGACAGTAAAGCTGTATAGTTGTTGAATAGGAGAGCACCGTGCCACGCGAAAAGCAATCTTACGCTTTACATTTGCTAATTTTAAAATTAACAACTTGTGCCAAAACGGCACTAAACATAATACGATCTCAACCAAGACCTTTTCAAATCTTCTGGAGCACTAAAGAAACCCTCATCCAAATCCGTGTAGTAGTTTCGCCGCTATCGTACTAACACACATACACAGACATTTTTCAAAAACCACGTTTTTGGGTTCCTGGGACCTCAAAACGTAAAGATTTGATGTTCTTAATTTTCGATTTTGGACCAATTTTAATAACCTCCCGCTATTTGGTGGGGAGGTTAAAATGCGATATTTTCTGGCCAGATTACTGATAACGCCAGCCAAATTAAGCCAAGTTCAAGGTCTATTTGCGACCTACATTTCTCTTTTTATTGTGTTTATTAAATCCTTAACAAAAAATCAAAAATTTTAAAAGAACTTTAAAGTCCTCAGAAGACTATTAGTTATGCAAGTAAATAAAGATAAATTATGATATTTGTATGACTAAATTGATCATAGTGGCACTTAATTCTTTTGTTATATATGTCGGAGATGATACCCTTGTAGATGCCCTCGAATACCCCTGTAGACGCCTAAAAGCACATTATTTACTGAAGTCAAGAGTGCTTGCTAATAAGCAAGTACTGGTTGCATTGAATAATGTGAAGAATAAACATTTGCATATATGGTCACGTGAAACGGATGACGCCTGGAGCACCCTGGGAGAAGCCCTCTCCCCGGTGAGCAGAACAAAACCCCTTGAGAGCCCTGTGAATGAATTATTCTAAGTATACCTTTTATAGCTAGAGCGCGAGATCGCGGGACTAGTAGTTGCGGACTGCTAGCTCCTCAAGAAAGTATTATGTGGTATTATTTGCATTTTCAACAATGAGACATTATTATTTGATATCAAGTTAGACCAAAAATATGGTGATTTTAAAACTAGGATGAATACGTGGTACATTATATTTTAATACTTTTTTTAGGTACTAATTTATTTATTGATAATTAGGTCAAAACTGAATTTATTTGAACCTTCCGAACCTTGCGATTCGCTATTCTCTAACTTAATACAGTAAACGTTTGAAAATAAACTGCCTGTGATATGAAGTTCTGTCTATTGTCTATTAAAAAATGTATTCATTTTTGAGACAATCCATGATCCTGGCACGATAATGTGACTGGGGATTTTGGGTTTCGGTTGATTTTAATGGAACAAGTGGCATTCTACAAAATATCTCTCTCCGATCAAAAGTCCTTATGGGCGCGAATTATCCAATATTTTTCGAACTAGGGATGATGATATCTTGGCAGCCATGGCATATAAAACCCTAATACAGTAAATATGCCGGTGGAAAACTCTTTCAAAGGACTAGCCTTTGGTACCAAAGGATTACAAATTGTTCCATTTGAAAGAAAATGGGAGAAAGTCGAAATGACTAACCAAGTATAAAATGATAGATTTTTTTTCACAATTTTTGGCAGAAACTGGATCTCAAAATACTGTAGCATTACGTCACTGTCAGCTCACAAAGTGACAAAGTTTTGGTACAATCTCACGAATATTATCCTACCTACTAATCACAGACTCATCAAATGGCCTTTAAAAGGAGCATACAGATATGTAATACTACTCCGAATGTTCCATTTTAAAGACATAACGTCAAGTCGAAACAATTCAACCTGTGTATTTTAAAATATGTTTAAATTATATCTTTGTATATCCTCTACCAGCCCGTTATTGAACATTTTCGATATATTATAAATGCGAGGTTGAAACAACTCGTATAGTAGTATCGACTGAAAAATATATAAGATAGTACGGTACGTTAACTTTCCAGTGTATTCTCCCGACGAATATTTTAATTTAAAGGGATCTGTACATGTTTATTTTAATAGTGTTCATAATTTGCATAAAAAAACCGCTGCCTAAGGAATCACTACTTCCACATCCAGATTATTCGTCCAAGTCACTTTAAAGGAAACATCTTGACTATATTTGCACTCTAGTATGTGGAAATTATTGGTCATAGAATTTTAATAATATTTGGGGTAGCTGTCACAGAAAATTTTGAGGAGTTGGTTTCTACCATATACGTTAAAAATGAAGTTTCTAGTTTACCGTACTTATTTTCCACTATTTACAACCTACCACCTCAATGGAGTCATCTCAATCAGATGTCATTACAATACATACGTGTACTAACTTTCAAGTGAATATCTCAATTTGATGTTATCAATCCCATTAATAATGAAGCGGAGGTGGTAGAGTTTGAAAAATATTAGAAAGAAATTTGAGGCCTTGGTTTCTAGTATATACACCGAATCCCAAATTTCTGTAGTCTTACCAGCTTGCTTTACTTATTTTCCCCTATTTGCCCCCCAACCCTTCAACGGCATCATCTCAAATTGTGATCTAGTTTCAGACGTCGTTACGTGTACCAAATTTCAAATGAATATCTCAATTTTATTTTATCAACCCTTTTCATATTGGAGTAGGGGTGGTTGGGTTGAAAAATATTATAAGAAAATCTGACGCTGTGGCTTCTAGTACATACACCGAATTTCAAGTTTCTGTAGTCTTACCAACGTTTTACATATATTCCTCTATTTACCCCAAATTAACCCCCAACCCTTCAACGGAATCATCTCAAAATATAAACTAATTCCAGACGTCGTTATAATACATACGTGTACGAAATTTCAAATGAATATCTCAACTTTATTTTGTCAACCCCATTAATGGGGTAGGGGTGGTGGGGGGGTTGAAAAATATTATAAAAAAATCTGATGCCTTAACTTCTTGTACATACACCGAATTTCAAGTTTCTGCACTCATACCAGCTTGCTTTACTTTCCCCCTATTGACCCCTAAATAACCCCCAACCCTTCAACGGAATCATCTCAAAGTATAATCTAGTTCCAGATGTCGTTATAATTCATACGTGTACCAAATTTCAAATGAATATCTCGATTTTATTTTATCAACCCTTTTAATAATGAAGTAGGGGTGGTGGGGGTTGAAAAATATTATAAATAATCTGAGACCTTGGCTTCTAGTACATACACCGAATTTCAAGTTTCTGTAGTCTTACCAGCTTGCTTTACTTATTTTCCCCTATTTACCCCTATTTAACCCCCAACCCTTCAACGGAATTATCTCAAAATATAATCTAGTTCCAGATGTCGTTATAATACATACGTGTAGAAAATTTCAAATGAATATCTCAATTTTATTTTATCTACCCTTTTCAATTGGAGTAGGGGTGGTGGGGGTTGGAAAATATTATTAAAAAATCTGACGCTTTGGCTTCTAGTACATACACCGAATTTCAAGTTTCTGTACTCTTACAAGCTTGCTTTACTTATTTTCCCTTATTTACCCCTATTTAACCCCCAACCCTTCACCGGATTTCCTCAAAAAACAATCCAGTTCCAGATCTCGTTATAATATATACGTGTACAAAATTTCAGGTCAATATCTTAAACCGTTCCGGAGAAAGCGTGCGGACAAAAAAAGTTACAGACAGCCGACAGACAGACAGAAAATTTTTTTTCGCTCAAATTTAAAATCTCGATGTTTCATGACATTCTAAACCTATTTCACGAATAAAAATTTTTGAAATTTTTTTTGCGATTACTATACTTCCAATCCACTACGTGGATGTGGAAGTAATACACGTCCAGAAAAAATGTGCATTTTCATATTCATAAATCTCGGTACATAAAACTGCCTGAAAAATAACATTTTTAAGATAACATTAGCCTCTGCGCCTTTTTACAGCCTCTAAATTTTCTGCCAGGGACCAGTTAGTAAAATTTTACAGCGTTTAGTATTATCAGAAAACAGACATCGTTGGGCACATAACAAGTCGCTTAGATCAAACAGCTCTACGTATTTTGTCCACGTTCACTTGAGTTACATTTTAAATTGGGTGATATAATTTAGAACAGGTTAAACGTGATCGTTTAGAGGTTTTTGTTGGTATGTCTGCTTCCCTAGCTCCCTCTTCCTGTGTTTTCACATGGCGAGAGTGATGTATGGTATGATACGGTTGGTAGGCTTGATATCCGTATGAACATGACGTAATTTACAGTAGCGGAACGGAGTTCTTTTAGCTTTAGAAACTCAAAGGTTAATTTGTCAGGAATCTTATCTCATAAAGGTTGTTAGAGAATTATGTCTAATTTAATTTATTCTTTTTTCATTGTGAAATATAGTGCGCATTGCGTAAAACTGTAGAATAATATTTATATAGCATGTCGATTGCAGGTTGATGTCTTGTTTAAAGTCGATATAAAGTTCTAGATAACAATATATCATAAACACGTTAAATTACTGCAAATTTCCAAAAATGGTGCAGCTGATCGTGCCATTTATTTTTGCTATGGATATCAGTCTCGATTCTCATAATTGAAAGAGGAACTCCTGAAAAAATCAGGTATACAGAAGTAGCCTAAAGATTATACCTCCGAAGATATATAAAACGACAAGTTGACTACACACATATTCCTATTAATGCGTCAAAATTATCTCAGCTCCCAAGTGGCTTAGAGCATTCTTTTCTTTTTAAATTCGCAGAAAATTCGTAGGTTTAAAATGATCCCAGGCCCAACGACGTACGGTTGAAAATATATGAGTTATTTCATTTGTTTATAACTTTAAAATGCACGTGTTTTTCAAACCCGATTTTAAACAATTGCATTTGCGAAAACCAATTAAATTTTATATGTACCTGATAGTACAACTTGTCAAGAAGAGGGGTTCTCTCTTTGATTCGTTACTCTACAGTGTCTACAAAAAAAATTATTTTACGAAAGCGCCTTTTTAATAGACAAATGACTGTTTGCAAAAACCTTAAAAGACATCGATTTGAAATTTTCAGCGTTTTTTAAGTACATTGAGACGTACAACCTTCAATTTCAAAGTCACAAGGCTTAATTTATTATTAGTTATTAATTAGTTATAATTGAAATAAAATGCCATTTTAACGGTTTTTTCGATTTTGCAGGTAAACAAACTATACAGTTTGAAAATTTTCTTGGGTTTTGTACGTCTTTTTACTAAATACATTTGTCATATATAACATTTTTTTCTAGTCTTAGTCTTAGTTTTTTTTATTTACGAAAAACTGATTATCTCAGCTCTGCAAATTATTTAAACAATGTGACACTAAATAAAAAGTGTTTCCGAAGCATGGATATTCAATATTCTTGGCCTCTTTTACATGAATCAATTTTTATACATGAAGTATCTTGCATCTTTAATTTCGGGGTACATTTGGACTAAATCTATTACACTAGAGTCGGGTACAATTTAAACTGACTTGTGTCATGGCCGCTAAAACGTCTGAACTAAGATTTTATTTGATGCATAAGAAATGCCAGTAGTTCTCAAACAGTTCTCAGCAATGATGTCGCTAAATAATTTTTAAAAAATAGGAAAGATATCATAAAATGTTAAGATTATTAATTTAGTAACTTCATAATTTTAGTGGAATTCTGATTATAGAGTGTCCATAAAGTTGGCTACATATGGGAAAGAAATCGTATTTTTGACATTTCTAAAAAACTCTATTGGGGGTTCGTATATACATGTCCAACAACAAAAAATTACATTTTGACACATGTCATGTGATCACAGGTTTGGCAGGACTGTAAAAAATAGTTGACCGTGGTACCGAAAACTGGGTCAAATGGTTAAGATATCGAAAAATTTTATGAAGAAAACGTGCATATAGAATACAACAAGGACCCCATATATCAATTTTGAAGCAGATATGAGGAAAATAAAAAAGTGCCAATTTTACCCCTACCATTAATTATCATAAACTCTTGTGTCTGTTTCACAAATATTTGATTAGTTTCGACAAAAACTGTATGTATTTTAGTTGAATAAAGGTATTTGCATGTAAAAAAGAAACGAACCCCCAATTCAGTATTTTTTAGAAATCTCAATAACACAAATTTTTCCCATATATAGCCAACTTTACGACGGACACTGTAGGTATATAGGTTCGGGCACAAAAGAAACTGATAACAAAAAATGAATTGCCCAATTCAACCAATAACGATGAGTGATCAGAAAAAGAAATCAAAGACTAATATTGCAACAGTCCAGCAAGAGACATGGGAAGGTTTGAGCATTTCTTGCCAGGAAAGGATAGGATCGTAGTATTAGTAGGGGAAACGATGTCAGTAAAAATAAAATATTTCATATAACAAAAAAAAAAAATCTGAAATCTCTATGAGGATAACGAAAATAAATTATTTTTCTTATAGTGCTAATAAATAAAAATTCTGGTTGACAAAATAAATATTAAAAAAATTAATAATTTTAAAACAAATAAATTAAAACAATTCTGAAAGAACAATGCATTGACACGTTTTCATAAACACTAAAACACTACACTTGAACAATTCATCTACTCGACGCACATTTCACCATTCGTGTATTAATATATAACGTAAGAAAGTAGATTTTATTAAAGATAAACACGCGCTAGTAGTAATAAGACACATTTTAGGGGAAAATAAAGTTTTAACAAAACTCGCAGCGCAGTTTAATAAAATAAAAATTTTAGAAGGAAAATGATTAACTTTTCATAATTAATCAAATTTTTTAAAAAATGGAAATGGTTGGGGATCGATCTCACAACAACCCCATTAATATGTATTGCTTTCCAAGCATCTTACCGATCGAGCTACGCAAACGTGTTTATTCTACTCTAAAACGTGTAATATCTACGTACTAGAAAATTGTAAGAGTTAGTGGTTTGACATTGTTAGTTTGACGGATGAATATCCACTATTTACCACTAAAAATCACTTAAATGTTTCATATAAAGACGTTTTTGATATTTAGAGTGGTGTTAGTTCACGGAAATAAATAATATTCGTCGTTAAATCACGCAGTTTGAGAATCGCTGAGCTTATGACTATGTCTCTCACTCCTCAGTGTACATTTCACATTTCCGTCTCAAAAGAAGTGGGAAAGAATCTTGGTAGACATACATTGACAATGTCTTTAGGCTATGGCTTTAAGTTTGTGTGCAAGATATAGTAAAAACGTATGTGCAATATTAATTCATACATCGGTCTTTTTAAACTTGACCCGACTCTATATGAAGCATTTATAATATTCTCAAGTATTTCCGGATACGTCACTGGTCAACCGATTCTAAAAACACTCTTGTCTGATGTGGCGTACATAAATTCATGTGTTTCATATTCTTGGCTTTTCGCTATTCATTCACACTGTCAGCGTTATGAAAATTATGATCCATTACGACCTGCTTTATTGAAATAACTCGACATTATTTTTTCTAAGTGTGCGCCGCGAGAACTAGAAAAGTAATAAGCGACTCCCAGTTCCCAGTCCAACTGTTCATTGACGCCGCGTTATGTAAATTTCTCTAAATCGTGCTCTGATACCAAAACATCGAAATGAAGAAAAGGAATTTAATTATTATATATTATTATAGCCCAATCAACGGGGAGCTAAAAAGGGGCTTACTCTGAAAAACAAAATAGGGGTTTTAAAACATTACAATTTACTACAGTATCACACTTTTACGACCAATTATAAAAATTTCAGAGGAGTAAATTTTCTGCAAGTCCTGTGCTAAGTTTTTTTTCTAAAACAAATAATTTCCGAGTTATGTTCAAGTAAAATGGAGCGTATTTCTTAAAATTGCATAAAAAATCTTTTCCGCCTAAACAATTACTTATTACCGATTGACCCATTACCCTTTCACTGCCAAGGACAATATCTTTGTTTTTTAGACTTGGTCCAAACTGCCAAAGAAGTCCAAATCTTTGTGTCGTGCTGGTTACTGCTCTAGTAACGTCTCAGAATGATTAAAATGTTAGCAAGATATGTTTCCTTATGTTTTTGTGTGCTGAACACGATTTTGTCGAAAGTATTTAACATCCCATTTGTTTTAGTTTTTATGTTTTTTTGCGTTTTTCGTATTTTTGTGTAGTTTTGCTTTTTTGTTTCTTTGCTTCCCCTTTATGATTTTTCGAAGTTATTTATTTTTATATTGAAAAAAAAATTGAGTCCCACTTTCTTTGAACATAACATGACAACTTTTAAAAGTGAATTATTTATTATTTGTTTGCTTATAGTAATAAAACATATTCTTTATAGGATTTTGCAAACAGTGGAAAGAAAAACTATCTATGAAAACTAAAGGAAAAACTATATGTAAGAATATTAATGAAATCTTTGCATTCTTTCGATAACCTGACTTCTGGTTAAGCTAGCAAGTTAAAATTCTGAAATAAATTTGTCCCATTTCTTATTTGACATTCTCATTATAACACTAGCATCCAACATAGTCCCCTACGTCTAAGCAGATTTGACTAGTATTTACATGACCCCCTACGGTATGTAAATTCAGTTAAAAATGAGAACAAAGGCCTGAAATTAATTTATTTACTTACCTTGTCTTTAAAAAAAAATTTTCAATCTGATGGATTACATTTTCATACAATCTCTCATTCGGTTTCTTGGAAATGCTTAGCCTTTGAAACGTTTTTCGCCCCTATTCTGAGCTCATCAAAAAAGCACAAGGCCACTCATAACGATGTCCCATGCCCAAAAAAAAGTTTTAGACAAATCGTTTTACAATATTTATAATAAGTACTAAGAGATGCAAGAAATAAGGTAATGCGAAAAAGAATTTACGCCATTTTGTCATTATGGCCGAACTGTTGACATCGCTACGAAGTAGCAAACTTAATATGTTATTCAGGATGTGAAATTGTGCCAAACTCCCCAGTTTTAAAACTCCCCTATTTCTGTCAGGGAAATTCATTTCGTTGCTTGGACTATACTATTACTAGTTCGGAAATTAAAGTCGCATGATAGTGGTCCTAGTCTTTTTTTTGATGGATTTTATCAGATAATTTCAGTTTTATGCTAATGAGGTTTTCGGAACAGATTACCTCCACGAAAGCTCATAAAAGTTGGAAATTCTGCGGAGATTCCCGTTGCTTTGCAAGGCTATACGGCATTAAATCTGCACATTAAAGTGACGTTTCTGTGTAGATGCTGCGTAGAAATCAATACTTACCACTCGTACTCAACTTACACAAAAAGTAAAAACCTGTACTCGTTCTAGCGTTCTATTATTAGAAACTGTAGTACAAGCCCCACTGGCAATATCAAGGCGACGATAGTAATTACCGCAAACGTATGTTACACTATTTAAAGCTGTTACTTCTTCGTTAGCCACCTTTCAGCTTTCTTTTAAGTAATAATAATAATGTCTAACCATTCAATATACACAGAGGAATAAAATTTGTTGTAAAGACGAACTATTTATTTATTTTTCTCTACATTTATACATGCGGGGACAGTGTTATATCTAATTATTCAGCATGGTAGCTAGTTTTCTTAAATTAACATATTTTTTTTGCACAAATAAATAAACACACTACTGTATTATTTTTGTTTTGCCAATGATAAGTACGACACAATACGTTTTATAACCGTGCTGGAAACGTGCCTGCTACATGCAGTAATTTTAAGCGTTATTATGATGTACAGAGTGTCTCATAACTACATGGATATCGAGTAACTACGTATAAATAAGATCAAAATAAAAAATCTTAACTTAGCTCTGCCTCCATGAGAAGAGGATCTATAGTCCTTCAAAATTTCACATATGTCACATAGACACAAATTAAACACGCTTGTGTACTTATGATAATCCGTCACAAGGTCACAACTCGTTACTAATTTCGGAAACTAAAATGATCCACTGTGCAATGTACATTACAATTCGTGGATAAATACCTTTTGTGCTTTTCAATTTTATCTGTATTTTTTTCACAAGCTTAAGTTAATATGATTGTGGCATTATATAGTATATATTGAAATGCATAAGCTGACCCTTGCATATTTTTAACTATTTCAGTTTCCCTACAGTCATATTTATAATTTATGGTGTCGGTCTTACAATTCAATCAGACAGAAGATCCTCTGGCATATAGCTCCTACAGGGATTGTTACGCACAGTCTGTAGTAGCTTAGAAACTTACAGTTACAACAAAATTATCACCGCAGGGACTAAAATTAAATAGAAATATATAGAGGCAAGTTAAACATGCACGCTGTGTAAAGATATATGCTAAAGATATAGTTACGATTATCCATCAAAAAATGACAACACGTCAATAATTCTAGAAATCAAAACTCTGTACTGGACATTAGAGTTCACAATACTATTCAGCCTTTTACAGCGTACTCGATGTGTAACTAAATAAGAACTTAACTATTAAATTTCCTAAATTAAAAATAGGGCTTAAATAGTTAATTATATACTAGTAAACACTTTAATGATAATTCATTCCAGTAGCAGCACTAGATGGCGCTATAGAACCGTACTCCATTTCGATTTATGAAAATCGGACCCAAGATTAGAGAATTAACAAGATAGGACAGTCAGACGGAGAAGACGAAATAGGTGAAGACAGTTGTGAACTCCAATTTAAAGGGACACGGCATCCAGCCGAAATGGTTTCGGGATTTGTCATGTACCCATGAAATAAATTTGATCAAACTTACTAAAAGACAGGCTCATTAGAATCGGCAAGTGCTACGTAGCGTGTAATCTTCGATGACAGCCCCGTGTGGTTGTTTTTTTCTTCATTTTATAGAAAAAAAAGTTTCAAAATTATTCTGTCAATGAACATAGGAATACTTCATGTGACATTTTACGAAGCAACCTGTTTCTTTAGTGACCTTAGGTTCTAACTGTCAGCTGAGTTCGGTCGTTCTATTAGGACAGTGTTGTCGATTTTTCACTATTGGCCTCTCTCTTTAATGATATCTTCTCCGTCTGATTGTCACATTGTGGCAACTGCGCGCCAACTCCAATTTAATTGTCGAGGTCAATAGTGCCATTACTAAAAGATAAAAGGTTTTTCGCCGGCTGTACTATCTTGTTAATTCTCTAATCTTTGACTGGACCGTGGATATATAAAGCACATTGTTCAATGTAACAGTTGTTTTCTGTCTTTACTCGTCATGTGATTGATCGAAGCATGTGTGAAAATTCTTCGCAGTAAAAAACTCCTCAGAGGCTTTGGGTCAGTCTATGTATTACGAATGCTAGAATACCTATGGTACCAAGTTCCAATGTGCTATTTTGTTTCTTGGTTGTTATCGAATCGGTCAGCACATTACATGAAGTTTGGCGAATCACGCGGACATTTTGAGTTTCTGAAGATACATTTGAGGTACATCCTTATGTGACATAAATGATGAAATAGAAAAAAAAAACGTCAGTAAACATCAAAAAATGCCAAGAAGCATCTATAAACAATGAGCAACATGCATGAATTTTAGAAATGCAATAATTTATTATTTTTTCGTTATATATGTTATATAAGTTGAGAAACTAATGAAGAAAATGTATTAAAAAAATGTGTAGCCTAAATAAACGACTTTGAAATTCAAAATTTTATGGGAACATATCCACGTGACTGAAAACACGCTATTGGTCTAACGTCATTCGGCATAATGTCTAATGGTCGTCTATCTGCCAAGGGGTTAAATCATAAATTGTTTTGTTTTGTAAATGTGTATTGATATTTTCATAAAAGAAATCATTCATTTATTTATTTATTTTAATTATTAAGTGGTAAAAATGACGGACAGTGGGTTTTTACGGGGCCAGAGTGACAATTTGCCCGTTGTTGATGTGTTTATGATGACAAACTTTTTTGCTACTAATACTGATTTTATTAGTGCAGAAATTGGAGGTACTAAAGCAACAAGGTATGTGTCATTCATTATTCTAAACATTAATTCAATTGTGCCCATTTTTATCCTTTTACTGTAGTTAAATATAACAAATTCTTTATGCACCTAACCTCAAAATAGGTAAACAAGGCAATGTTTTAATGTTATATTAATTAATATTTTTCATCTTAGAATGCATTACTTTTTTATATAATAAATACCTCCCGTCACTTACTATAAGTACGTACTTTTAGGTAGGTAGGTACATTAATAGTAAAAATAACTGTTGACATCCACAGGTATATATAAATATATAACTGGATAATATATAGAACGTCGAGAAGTTACATTATTCCCACCGTTCTTATACATTTATACATTTTAATTCAAGGTTCCTATTAACAGAAGTTAGTAAACTTTTGTATTTCTATAAATAGGAAAGTGACCAAATTCACCATGATATGTACACAAATTATCACAATAATATTAGGGTTAGGTACATATTTTCATAATATTATTATAAAATAATTAGTTTTAATGGGTAAATTTACATCAAAATGATCCTGGCAGCAATATAATCTTGAGGATGACGATAATTCTGCATTTTTTACCTTTAATTAGAACATAAAACAAAAATAAAATACTGGAAAAATAATGTTTTTTAGTGATCTATTCATGTTTAAAAAAATTATGCATTTTGCTCATTAACGGTAAAATATGTTTTATTCGTAAATTTATTCGTAAAATACTCTCCCCAAATACCAATTGTGCGTTTAAAGCGATAAAGCTCTAAACACTAGTGATATTACATACGATAAATTTTCAAAGCTACTTGTGTCTAGTTGCTGCTTACAAAAATACTTAACTTTTACAATACATTACAACACGTTTTGTAACTTATTTTATTTTAGTTTTATTTACATTGGCACTTAACTATTAGTTACTATTTAATATTGACTAAACGTTGAGTTAAAACAATTAATTAACGATGTGAAGAAAGAATATTTCTGTATCACCAATCTATAATCGGTTATATATAAAGCTATTTGTCGTCACTCTCGCTGTGTACTACGTCGATTTCACCACGTCTGAAAGTCGATTAATAATTCAAACATTCCATTGTTTTCTTATTCATTACCTCTTTAAATGCTACAGAAAAAACTTTACGACTTGTTTGTCCTACCTCTCAACTTTAGATTAAAACGAAAGTTGTCAAACGTCATGTGCTCCTGATATTGGACAAAATATTATCTCAACGAATTATTTAAGAATTTGTACTGGAGTGGATTGTAAACAAATCTTGACCTCATTCGAAAAATTATCTGGATTCTATTTATTTAACCTTATAATTCATTAAAATCGAAGTAGAGGCGCGTGTGCTCGTGTTTGATTACTAATAGACTAAGCGCCAGATACGAAGAAGTATCAAAATGTTCAAGTTAAGGTCAAAGAATTTATATAAATAGAAGCAGATACACATTTATAAGTGTATTGACAACATCTGTACTCAAGTTCAGACATTATATTTTATAGCCATATCTTTCTTTATGACCAAAATTATCATAGCCTCATCTTTGTTGCAGCCACGCTCATTTTAACATGACAAATTAATGTAGGACAACAGGCTATTTTTATCCTCAATTACATCACAAACAACACATTTCTTCACTATTTTTACGTAATTTTGCGGTTAGGGTAGTTAAAACAGACACAATTCTTAAATTGCTAAGCTCCACATATTATTATGTCAATGCTACACTCATCCCACGAGCATGGACAGGCTGCAACAGAGATAGCGCCATAGGCAATATTGTATCTTAGAATGAAATGGTGAGAAAAAGGTATGTTGGACATGTTGACAACAGTATTTGTATGACTTACACTTTATCTCGGCTTCTATTTATATAAATTCTTTGGTTAAGGTAAAAGGTTACTGTTTTTTTAGCCGCTAGATTTTATACTTCTGGATAAGTACCCAGATTGGCGCATAAAGATCTCTTCTGCTTATTTTTTTTACAGCCAAGAAAGTTTTGATAAAACAGTTTTTTTCGAGATAACTTTTTCTCTTGAAAAGATAGAAAAAATGTTTTATTCAAAAGTTGTAGGTAATAAAGTTATCAATCGGTCCGTTTAAACCCAATGCCAACATAATGACATTAAACATAAAAATTAAAAATTAAAAAATACTTATGTATAAAAATCTTCTCCGAAAAAAAAATATATGTGAAACTTTAACCAATTAAAGCTAAAAGTCTCAAGGTGATGATGTGGACAGATTTTGAAAACATTATTTTTTGCACGACTTAACCTCAAGCGAGTAGAAATCGGGAAAATCGTTATAATTTTTGAGAGTGGGTACCAATGTAGACGTCTTAGGCTCATTTTGTAGGTTTTTACCTCTACTTTCAAAATCTGTAGAGGAAATATATATTTTTATAATTGTAACCCTCTTTTTCCAATTTTCCAAATTTTTTTAAACGATGTAAAATTACCTTTTTTCAAAATTTGTTCCCTTTCCCGATAGTTCATTAAATTTCATAAAGACAAATATTTTAAGCTCCGACTAGTAAAACCTGACATCGATATTTTTGAAAAATAATCCATTATGACAAAACTAAACTTTGAAGTGGGGTCTAGTTTAAAACATTATTTGAACTTTTGTCTACTAGAAAGACATTATTAATTTCTATCCCATCCACATTGCTCTCAAAGAAATGTATAGAACACACAGTCCAGATGTTGTCACATGCTATATTGTCAAAGCAACGCCGAATGAAAGTTAGGAAATTAGGCGGGTTTGAATTTCACCAAACACAGAATAAACCACAATTACCCAGAAAAACCCACCAAAACCCAACCTAAATACCCAAGTGAGTCTTCTTTTTCTAAAGAAAGTGGGATTTTGCACAACCCTGATTAGAAATAAATCATATTTTCTACACTTATTAGAATTTAATCCGTTTCATTAACCAATCTGTAATGATAACGTGGTGATCAGTTAAGACCAATTATTCATCGTACATTATTAAAAGATGTACGGTAAGAAGATAAATACAAAAAAAATGTTCTAATAGACAAAATGTTTTAAATTAAACTTCGCGGCAAAATATTATTAACTTTTTTTACTACTATTACTACTGTTTTCTGAAAAATATTGATATCTCGAGTTCTGCTGATTCTAAAAATCTAAAGATTAAAATATTTGTTTCAACAAAATGTAATATACCACTGGAGAAGAATTAATTTTGAAAAAATGTGAACAATTTAAAAATGTTCGAAAAACCTCAAAGTGAAGAAACAAATGTTTAAAAGCCCAGAATAAGTAATTTTTCTTCGGATTATGAATGTAGTGATAGAAACCTACAATTTGAGCTTAAAAACGTCTATATTGGTGCTTGATCCCAATAGTTATAGCGATTATCCCATTCTCTTTTGAGATTAAGGGCCGGTTTTTCAATGTCCAGTTAAATAGCCTAACTGTCAGATAAAATTTATCTGGCAGATAAACTGTTTTTTCAATATGCAGGTAAAATTTACCGAAGGGTTAAACTCACTATCTGAAAGTAAATTTAGCAGAGAGTTGAAAGTGCCAGTTAAGGATTTATTCTACTGTTATTGGATTTGCACATGCGCATTTGGTTCAATTTCTGACAATTCTAAAACATTCTAACCTAAAAACCAATGTGATTGATTGACATGTTCGTTTTTAATTTATATTAAATATGTTATTGCCAATAATGAATAATAATGTTAATATTCTGAATATGAGTGATGATGACGATATTATACAATTTATAAAGTATGAAAGGAGACCCTATGCCATAAGGGAACGAGGAGATAATTTTGAGAATTATGATAAAGATTTTTTTAATAAGATGTCGACTGCGTAAAGAAACTGTTTTACATATCGTTAAGATGATAGAGAAAGTTGCAGGAATAATTCTGTTTCTCCAATCACTTAAAGTGTAGTTAGCACCTTTTTTCCTTTTTACACTCTCTATTGCAATTATTGCTGATACACAAACGCACAAAATTAAGAACAGAACATCAATCAACACGCTAGACAACGCAATGAATTTTAAGGTTAAATTAGAAAAACTGTCACTAAAACACACGCGCAATTTGAATTAAACCAATGGGCTTGTTCCATGATATTCTTTTTATATTGTTTTTATACTTTTTCATATACTTAGTACTCGATATTCTCATTATACACTTAAAATTTCGTATTATTAAATTTTCCCGTTCTCGAGATATAAGGAGTTGAAATTAGTAATAGTTGCAAAAACCGAACGCTCATTTGTGACGTCACTATACGCAAGTGACGTAAGAAAAATGGCTTTCTGGGACCTTTCAAATTTAACCTGAAAAGTCGAAAAACATGTAATTTTTAAACGCTGGTAACTAAATAAATACGTCGAGTGGAAGTTCGTTCTATGTGTCTACGGAAGGGAGAAGGACGGCGATGAATTAAAATGGTAAATTGCAGGAAAATTCGTTCTGGCAGGAGCGAGAGAAAATTGTAATTTTTTGACATTTCACCAAATTGTACTCCCCTACTGTCAAGTAGTAAGCAAAACAAACAATACTTCGAAAACACTTATAATTATAACCAATAAGGAGCATCAAATCTATTGAGATCGCCGAGTCTATGCGTATAGTGCGTAGCGCCTGGTCACGCCTCATTTTCGCGAGACTTAAATTTGTAATACTTTTTAAGATACTAAACGTGCGAATAAGATTCTGATTTTTTGCACTTCCATTAGTTTTCAAAATTCTCTTCTCTGTGAAAAAGCAGAAGAGACTTTTATTCGCCATAGATGCATGTTCAGAATCACAATATCTAGCGATTAAAAAAGACAGGAACATTCCATCTCATTTTGACGCAAAAAATTATCTGGGGCTTGGTCTATAAACAGAATGATGAACTTTGATCATCGAACCGTGTTTCCCCAGGATGACTTGCCGCTGACTGACACTTTACAATTATGGATTACTTTAAAATACGCGTATGTTTACCCTTTCATGTATTCTTTATGGGCAGCCTTCAATTCACAGCGCTTTAACAAGAAACACTTTCATTATTTTCATGAAATTATTCTTTTTTTGAAGCCGCTTGAATTGTATGTGTAACAAAGGAGGAATCTCATGGTTAGTGAGTGCTTTGTGGCCGTTTCTGCCACATTTATTTCTTGAAAACAATTTTGATTCAATTTTAATTAGTTAAAACGATTTGCGTTCCGTAGGTGGTTGGTTATTCGTTTAATGTTAAACGAGGTGTAATAGTTTCTCTCTTTTCGTATCATTGTATCGTTTATTATTTTTACTGTAATGAAAAAATAAATCAGATAGGTTTACTTTAAATAACTCGGATATAAACGATTCAGTAACAATAACCAATCATTACAATTTTTATCAATAGTGTTTGGAATGCCCTAAGGGGCAATATTGAATTCTTTGTTATATTTAATATATGTAAATTCATCATCTCTTTATTCACTTAATAGACGTTTCGTAATCCGTGTATTATTCTAGTAAGCCTCATTTCACTGTATGATACATCTAACAGCATCAAGCCAAGCGTATGGCGTCAACGACGCTTTTTCCCATCAGTTCGTTGGTAACAGCTCAACATTTTTGAGGGCGTCCTCTTTGTTACCAGTTATAATTTTGAATATTGGTTGAAACTTTAGCTAAAATTCTTATAAGATACATTGTAAGCCATGCCATCGGAACATATACACCTCAAACAATTTAATCATACCATGGAATACCATACTTTCTGCGAGTACAAATTTGAGTACCCCAAGGAGCGATATTAAGGCCAGTAATATTTTTACAATGTTATTCACCTTGAAAGAAGATTTTGTTGATACTATGGCATTTTAAACACCAAAAAGGGATATCATCGCTTAGAGTTTTACACAGTACACTGTAAGTCCATAACATCAGAAGAAATACATCTTAGACAATTTACATTTTAACCGATATGACAGCGATGTTCTTTATTATAAAAGAGAAAATCGGTTTAATGGAGAAAGTTTTAGAGATATTTTTTGTAATTTTAATGATGCTTTTAGATTTAATCTAAGTATTTGAAATTATTTGGAAAAGCTACAGTCGTGTATTTCTGAAACTCCCTCGATTTTAATAATAATAATAAATAAACCTTACTTAACCTAGCGGGGTGTCAGCCAATGCTGGGATTAATCCCAACCTGAAACTGAGAAAAGATTACATTAAGGAGGCCATTCCCTAGAAAGAGACATCCGATATGGAAATAGTTATTATTTTTGGCTATAGCTTTTTTTTCTTAGTACGTATATTTAAAAAAACTATAACGAGTACTAAGTAGAACCATAACAAGACTATTACTCTGAATTTTAACTCAATAATTTCAGTGGTTTGCAAAATAGCTAGATTTAAATTTAAAAATTATGTTAGTCTTCCTATTTCGTAGTTTTAAATCTAGCTTTTGCAAACCACTGAAATTATTGAGGGAAGAGAGTAAGAAATAAGTGAAAAATCAGTCATACAAAAATGAAATAGAAATATAAAACGGGTAAAAAGACACGTATATAAATACGCATGGTAACAAAAAGTGCAAATTAGAACAACTTTAATTTGTTAAAAATACTTGTTTAACATGTATTTAAATCCTTGTGAAGACAAGCAAGTATAGGTCTGAAATCAGCATAATTATATAGTGGATTTTTCTTTGGAAGGGGCATAATTATAGCCTCTTTCCAAGTTGTCGGAACTACATTATTTTCTATTGAAAAGTTTATTGTGTGTTAACAGTATCTAAAGAAAGTTTTAAAATATTCAAAGAAATCCCTAATAAATCCTTAACATAGATCAAAACTAAAAGCTCGATGAAATGTTAAAAAAATTTCTAAAACTCACTCAGTTTAATCAAGTTTCTCCCTTTTATAATAACGGAGAGAGCAATACATGCAGTCTCAATTTGGACACACTGTATAGCATTTATTTGATGCTCGTGTTAATTCACATTCAAAGTAATTGTAGCCAAACATAAAACAAATATATTTCGCATCACCCTACCATTATGATGAGCCCTGCTTTGAAGCAATTTTTCCATGCTGGTTATAAGACCAAGACAATGTGTTTAACGTCTTTCTGTAACACATGTTTTCGCGTATTTATATTTTGGAATTATTTAGTCTATTATTTATTTGTATTTACTTTCTGACCCAAAAAGCAAGTTAAACGTGTAAAAATGTTTCACTTATAATTAACAATGTGTAACATTTGCTGGGAAATATATTTATAAACATGCTAGCAGGCTTAAAGTATAATGAAAACAGTTTGTTAATATCCTGGAATAAAGTGTATTTATTTCTAAACAGATTTACTCCGGTTACACAACATTTCATGTTTATACATCTTGTATAAAGTCTTGAAACTTACTAAATAAATTATTTCTATCATAGAGAAAAATGAGATGTTCAATAAATTAAGTAATATATTCAAAGCTAGAAATATTAAGTATTTCAAAATCATTATTTGAATTAGTATCAATTTATATGTTCTTAATTGGGACTTGCATAACAACATCCAACACATTGATTTGTTTACACATAAATCAAGACGACGTGCTTTATGAACACGAGCCAGTTCCTCATTTTGTTGAGAAAATAAATATCTTTTGGCATTGGGTATCATTTTATTTCTCATAATTTATCAAATGCTGTTTGATGTTTTAAAGCACATTTAACTTGATATATTAGAAATGTTTAGTAATGGACAATAACTATTTACAGATTTAGCAACTTCCTTGAAATGTGCATTAATATTGATTTTAAATGTAGGCTAGTTGCAATGTGTACAATTGAAAGTCTTATTTCTCACAGATTGAAAAAAGAAAATCCATTTTAATGTTAAGAATTCCAAAACTAGTATAAAAATATCAGCTGTAGAAATGTTAAGACCAACAGCTGCGATAGTAAACACAGTCAATTAAACTAACCATCACGACATATATTACAGTTTCAATTGCCATGTCCCCCAAACGATTCACACGTTACAATTAATAGTTATCTATCAGTCTTTAAATGCATCTGCTGTTTGAGTTTGTTAAGGGGACCTGTACCGAACCGAGTACTGTCAAGGAGCATGCTGGTGTAAGTGGTTTGGATATTAACAGCATTTAAAAAAGTTTTTACGGATATGTTGGTCAAACGAAATATTCAATTATGGCTAGAAATAAAGAGCATACCTAATCATTTATTTCAAAAGTACTAAAAATTAGTGTCTTTTCGAAACGTCGAAGTAGGAGTGAGGCTGTCGGACGTATTATACAGCGAAGGGAAGCAAACTAGAACACTGCATGAATAAGAAGTAAAGATTCCTTAGACATTCCAATAGCTGACAGCCAGACTATCTTGGTATAAGTCAACTTTAAAATATCCTAGTAAAATATTCAAATCAAATAGCCATTGGCAACTGTTATTCGTTATTATTAAAAATGTGAATTCTGGGCGCACCCAAGTTTAACAGAAATTACATGTTTTACAAAGTCCAATAATCAGATTAGCCCAACAAAACCATGAACGGATAAGGCATTACCTTTGCGAGCGGACAAAGGGGAACTATTTCTCCAGGGCACTGAAGCAAAAACTTTTTATTACGACTTGACCCTTGTTATATTTCATACTTGAATATCTCAATTGTTTGCTTTCTATTCTTGTTTGTTTTGTTTTATTTAAAATTCTAAAGTCTTATACGTACGTGTCTGGAAAAATAAAACGTACCCATTTTAAATTGCTAATAAAACATGAAATATTTACGGGCGGTTGGACAAATAAAAAAAGAATGTTTTGTAATATATCCTTCTTCATTAGTTGCTATGCTAAAGACGTAGGAATCAGGTATGTGTATCTTTACCTAGCTAGGTTTGCTGAAGGCCAGGATGATCGCATCGGTAGTCTAACTATAATATAGACGTAGTTTATGTTCTATCTAGCCAAGAGTCATTATTTGTTGTAATAACCTATTGTCTTTGTCTAGCGGTGATTAATCCGGACAGAAAGAGGAAGTAAGTGCATGTAAACCTGTATAATAATTACACAAATAAATATTTCACCAGTGAGAATGCATTTATGTAATGTCTTGAGCTTTGTCGGTATTATTTTTATTGAGACTGCACCATTGGCTATTGTATATGCATGCATGCATGTAGATGAGGAAATGCATGCCGTATTTGTTGCTGCAATAATTTACCACGTGGGGTAGCAATTACTGTAAATCATTTAAGAAACACGCTGCTAAGAGACTGCATAGGACGAATCGCATAATTAATTTTTTTCAAATATTACTTTCTTCGGATATTGAGCCGCTCATTCTACAACCATGCAAAAACCCCATTGCTGCAACTAAGAGTAAATTTTCGATACGGTCTCCACCTACTTCTATGCATTTTCTAATTATTTTCATAGAAGATTTTTTTACATTGAAAAATACATTTTCTTGTCCTCTAATAAAATTGACTGCGTTTGGTATCTTGTCCAACAGTTCTTCTCTTAAATAATAATAATAATAATAATAACATTTATTGTCCAAGTGATCATAAAACACATGACATGGGACAAGTCAAGAGAAAAATATTGACATAAGAACATTCCAGGTATACATAGTCAACACTATAGAATATAAATACGAAATTAAAATACAAAATACAGAATACAAAATATAAAATACAAAATACAACATACAAAATATAAAATACAAAATACAACATACAAATACAAAGTACAAAAACCAAAATGCAAAATATAAAAAACTAAAATACTAAGTACAAAATACAACATACAAAATAAGTATACGAGGTGCAAAATAATTACATAGAAATAATTGTACTAGTGAATATTTAAAATTCATGATGTAAGTAGTCAGACACGGAATAAAAACAATTTTCTACTAAAACATTTTTTACAGCATTTTTTAAACTTTTAATTGAAGTAATGTCTTTAATGCAGTGTGGCAACTTGTTGAACAGTTTTATTCCCATGAATCTGGGACTCTTTTTATATATTGATAAAATATGAATGGGAATCTGTAAATCATTTTGATTACGAGTTTGGTAATCATGGTAAAAATTATTCATTAAGAAGTCTTCTAGGTGAAGCTTTACAAACAATACTATTTCTAATATATACACACACGCAACAGGTAAAATTTTCAGTTCTTTAAATACATTTTTACATGAATATCTATTTATACCAGATATGTATCGAATTGCCCTTTTTTGCATTTTAAAAACTCTATCCATATGATGTGAAGAGCCCCAAAAAATTATACCGTAAGTTAATCTAGAATAAAATTGCGCATAATAAAATGACAATATAACGCATCTATTAACAATATCCCTTAAACGATATAATGCAAAACAAACCGATGCCAGCTTTTTACAAAGAATGTCTATATGGTACTCCCAGCTTAAAGCGTTATCTATATACACTCCTAAAAATGTTGTAGTTTATACTTGTTCCAGGGACATATCATCTATCTTTAACAAACTGCTTTCATTATATTGCATTAATCTAGGTGTAAAATGTATAAATACTGTTTTGTCCTTGTTTACTAATAATTTATTGTTATAAAACCACGCTGTAAGCTTATTTAACATAGTTTGTGCTGTCTCCCTTAGGTTTAGAATATCAGTATTCACACTTAAATAAGATGTATCATCGGCGAATAGAGTTAGATTATTACCACCTACAATTTCTGACAAATCATTTACAAACAATACAAACAAGAGTGGCCCTAGGACTGACCCTTGAGGCACTCCTCGGGACATGTTCGTTATATTAGAGAGGTGACCATTTATTGCAACTTGTTGCTTTCGATCGAATTGATACTATTTGCAGATACTAAGGACTTCATATGTCCCCATATATAATAATCCAAAGGATTATAATCAGGACTCCTTGGTGGCCAAGCAAACTCACTTCCTCGACCGATCCATCTGCGTGGGAAAGTCTCATCAAGATAATTCCTGACTTCAATGGAGAAATGAGGGGGAGCTCCATCTTGCATAAACCACATTCTGTTCCGTATGTCTAGCATGAAAGCATGTAAATATATCAGCAAGGGTATTTTGAAAAAAAATCAGATAAGACTGTGCTTTTAAATTTGGAGGAAGGACAAATGGTCCCAATAACTGATCGTCGATAATACCACACCAAACGTTAATCTTAAATTCGTGCTGAAAATGGCTTTCTTTAACGGCATGAGGATTTTCTACTTTCCAGTAATGGATATTTCTCCAGTTAAAAACGCCTCGGCAAGTGAAAGTTGCTTCGTCGGTAAATACAATGTTCTTATCAAAATTTCGATCCCTGTTGTGCTTATTTAGAACAAATTGACAAAATTGTAGCCTTCGTGGAAGATCCGTTCGAAGTAAGTTTTGTACAGGAGTGAAGTGATATGGGTAGAAGCTGATTTTTTTTTTGAGGGGAAAATCCTTCAAAAGGTTCCCTGCACTGTTAGTCGGGCGTGCAGGGATATGTGGGATTTTTTCCCACTAAAAAACCCCCCTCTTCCTCTCCGGGACTGTGTGAACATTGCTTCGGAAAGCTGACTTGAGGATCTTCATCCACACAAAAAATTTCTAATTCTTGATCTGGAGTAATTCGTTGCGGTCGTCCTACGTCATTTTTATGCCGAAATGAACCCGTTTCTCCCAAACGAAGCCTTTGAAAATCTTATGGTCTGGCTGTATTCTATTTGGATATTGAAATGAGTATCTCCTCGCTGCAGCACGTCCGCTAAAAATTTTTTGTACGTAAACACATATCATATCCCTCATTTCCCTATTTGAGAAATTATTACGTCGAGGCATTTTAAAAAAAGTTAAAGAAATTAGCTCGAGGAACACAAGAACAAAATAAAATGATTAAATGACGTACATGACAGAACTAAAACGTAACCAAAGCACTCTTTTCAATAAATACACTTTGTTTCATTAAATTTGAATTTGTCTTTCAAAAAATTATTCAAATATTTAACGGCAATTTCCTCGAACGCTTGGAGTTATCAAGTTCCACCAAGTATACCTTTTATACGTGGACATGACGCCCTCATCGGATTTTCTGGTCCGAAGTACTACAACGTTTCGTACAAAAAAACTATGAAAAAAATTCATCATCAGATAGAGGTTCTGTGGCGCCCTCTATGATCTAACGTGATGTAATACATAAATTATTGTTTCTTAGAATGAAAAAGTTCCTCTAGCAAATTTGGCAAAGAGGCTGTTGAGTTAGTGCAAAAAAACTAAAAAATAATTTGAATTTTGACACCCAATATCTTTTTCCACATTTTACTAAAGCATATTTGGTTATATCCTCATATTTTGGCCCAAAGGATCTACCCCTGCACTATGGCTTATTATTAATGGTCCACCCTGTATACAGGGTGTAATCAGTTTCATGTCATTAAAAAAAACTGGTAATGGGGACCGACTAGACAAACAAAAAACCTTTATGACTTTTCCCTCTAGGGGCACTTACAAAAACACTGATCTAGGTTAACGTATTTAATATTATGGTAGACAACTATTGAGAACCGCTGCTTTTCTTGGTCGATGGACTTGTACTTCCCAAATATACAACTTTTAAATTCTCATAAAAAAGTGCTGGTCGGCACACGCGGTGTCAAAGGATCATCACCGCCTTTGATGTACCGCCTCAACTGAACTGAGGCAAGTATAAAGAGGTAAATAATTCGTTCTCTCTTCATGTACAATTGCAAGCAAATAATTGCCATAGAGGTTTAAACAGAGCATTTCTTTACGTGTGTGTTTTTTAATTTGGAACAAAATATTGGATTGTTTATAATTTAGAAAAGTTAAATGTGGTTTATTAATATTTGTAACATAAATGAGTGTCCTGGGTTAAAAGCGTACTGCCTACCTAAATGATTCAAAATCTCTGCATCTGTATCAATACACAGTTTGGTACGTCGAATTAAGTACATACGCACTTCGTTCAACACTAAACTATCAACTAACGTTGTCAATAAAGAAAAATAAAGTAAAAACTTGGTACAAAAGCCAAAAAGGAATACAAAAAGAACGAACAAATAAGTTGTGTCTGTACGTAATCAAGAATTTGACAACTTGAACGGTAAGTCAATAAAATAAATCTTAACTATAAATACACAATGACGCGAAATTCAAAAATAACAAAAACAACGAACGGCGGGTTGGACGTGTGTACATAACGAAACACCGACAGTAACTAAAATATTGCACAAGGGAGAGTTAGAGTATAGTTTTCTTCAGATCAGATCTAGATCTAAACCTACCTCAATATTCCAGCAGTTCTCAAAAAAAATTATTTAAAATTTGCGAAATTTTTGTTTATTTTTCTCTCCAAAACTGAACTTTAGACCCCATGTTATATAAGGTTTTTTTGTTTGTCTTGTCGTTCCCTACCAGCAGTTTTGTTAATGACATGAAACTAATTACACCCTGTATATCTATAGTATATGAAAATTGGTAAACTGCCAAAGAAAGTTAGTGTTTACTTTCAAGTCTAAACCCGCTTATTGTTATTCAATTGTGTTTAGTAAAACTGAAATATATCGATTGCCGAAATCTCCCGAAGCAATAGGTACTTTATAGTACGCATACTCGTATAGTAAAATCCAATTCATTAACAAAACTATTGCAGATAAAAGTGATTGCAGCATTGTATGAATTTTTATGTGACAGACCAATTTACCTTTTTGTTGTATTTTGTATATTGATTGCAATTTGTGTTGTGATTGAAACTGAATTCAGAATCTACACATAAATATTAAAGAAGATTCAGCAGAAACGAATTTAAAATTGGAAATATGCACTCGTAATGAAGAATAATTTGTGAAAATTAACTATCGTTCCTTATTTTCCAAAGTACTGTCGTGAACAAAAAAAAAACAAGTCTTATATCGTATTTTTTCTAAAACCTAGTTGTGCTTTAATTTTGTGACATTGTCAGTTAGTTCAAAATTCATGCAAGTGTGCCAAAACTAATATGCCCCATATAAGCGATTTAGTTAAAGTTGGAGTTATTACTAAGAAGATGGATGGTCAATGAGACAAATTGCACTGCGTTATAATATTAACAAAAAATCTGTGTTTAACATTTTAAAAATGTGGAGAATAAACGGTACGATTAGTAAAAATCCTGGATCAGGGCGACGAAGAATATCAATTCAACAGCAAGATTTGCAATTGGTAAATAAATTAGTAGAAAATCCATTTCACTCAGTAATTCAAGCTGCTGAAGAAACGAATTTTCGGATCGAGTAGTACTGGTCGCCGGCGTAGCGGTAGGTATGTCTGTTAAAGCTGAGCATAAAGAAGCTCTACTGAGATTTGCACTTGAATTTTTGTGCATGATGTAAATTTCTGGAGCAATGTAATCTTTATAGATGAAAATACTTTCCAGTCTACACACAGCAGCGGTCGTGTTCGTGTTTACCGACCTCCGAATACTCGATTCGATGAGAACTATACAGGGTGATTCAGAACGTATCCGGGAGAATTTAAGGAGATATGCACCCTTAAAATTAGAGTCGATACCACGAAAAAAAAATAAATAAAATCGTAACAGAACTGCCGTAAAAAAATATTGAAGTTATGGTATTATTAAACGCTACTTAGCTGGACGACTGGATGAAATACTGACCTATCCTTGTACGCGCAGACCGAATACGTATCAAGCAAGTAGCAACTAGTTCAGGTCGTCAGTTTGTGATTTAATCACGTTGATAGTGGGTGTTTTTTTGTATTTTAGTGCTGCGAGTTTCTTTCAAAATGCCATATGTGTATAGTAACGCGGAGTATATGGACTTGAGGCAAAATTAGATACGACGTTGTCAAAAGTGCATAGGTCGGCAGACAAAATTTCGAACAGTGATTGTAACATCAGGTATGTACAAAATTTGTAATCATTCACTATTCATTCAATATCAGCTGTTTTCCAATTTTTATTGCAGTCGACCAGCATAACAGTAGCGTAGAAGTGAAATTTTTAAATTTTTTTAAAGTGCTTCTTTTTCATTTTTTCTTTGCGCTATTATACAGGGTGTAATCAGTTTCATGTCATTAAATGTGGTAATGGGGACCGACTAGACAAACAAAAAACCTTTATGACTTTTCCTTCTAGGGGCACTTTGAAAAAAACTGACCTAGGTCAACCTATTTAATTTTTAATTTTTTTTAATATTAATGTAGAAAATAATTGAGAACCACTGCTTTTCTTGGTCAATGAACTTGTAGTTCCCAATTATACAAATTTTAAATTGTCATAAAAAAGTACAAAGGCCTTGGATCATCGACCGCCTTTGATGGACCGCCTCAACCGAACTCAGGCAATTATAAAGAGGTAAATAATTCGTTATCTTTTCCTACACAACTGCAAGCAAATAATGGCCGTAGAAGTTTAAACAGAGCATTTCTATACATGTGTGTCTTTTAATTTGGAACAAAATATTGGATTAATGTTTATAATTTAGAATATTTAAATGTGATTTATTAACATTTGTAACATAAATGAGTGTCCTGTGTTAAAAGCTTACCTAAGTAAATTATTCGAAATCTGCATCTGCATCAATACACAGTTCGGTACGTCGAATTAAGGAATACGTACTCCGTTCAACACTAAACAATAAACTATCAACCAACGTTGTCAATAAAGAAAAATAAAAGAAAAACTTGGTCCAAAATCCAAAACGGAATACAAAAAGAACGAACAAGTAAATTGTGTCTGTACGTAATCAAGAATTTAACGACTTGAACGGTAAAGTCAAAATAAATCTTCACTATAAATACACAGCGATCCGAAATTCAAATATAACAAAAACAACGAACTGGAATGTTGGACGTGTGTACATAACCAAACACCCACGGAAACTAAAATATTGCACAAGAGAAAGTCAGAGTATAGTTTTCTTCATCTTATTTATCGCACCGCTAAAGACCGCCGACATTTTATAGCTATCTACACAAATATTGAGTATCATACACATGCGACGATCTAAACATACCTCAATATTCCAGCAGTTCTCAAAAGATTTTATTGAAAATTTGCGAAATTTTTGTTTGTTTTTTCTCTCCAAAACTATGAGCTTTGTCTTGTCGTTCTCTACCACCAGTTTTTTTTAATGACATGAAACTACTTACACCCTGTATTTATCTGGACCCGTTGTATATCCCCTTAAAATTTTCCGGATAAGTTCTAAATCACCCTGTATATCTAACAATAACAAAATTGGTATATTTTTTCGTTAATATGTGGGCTTGGATATCGACACGTAGTCCTGGTGTTTTGTGGCATATTGAGGAACGATTTAATAGTGAAACATATGTTAGGATTTTAGACAATATTATGCTCCCTTCTGTGTCACAATTATGCCCTAATAATGAATTCATATTTCAACAAGATAATTATTCAGTTCATACTGCTCATACCGTGACTAACTGGTTTCAAGATAGCAACATTAATGTTCTTAACTGGCCCAGTCATAGTCCCCAGATCTTAACCCTGTGGAAGACTTATGGGGACTACTCGTAAGAAGTATCCAAAAACGAAATGTGAGACTACGGAATGCCCAAGAATTAATTACTGGAAGTAGTAAATAACGCATGCGAAAATATTATTACTAATGATTATTGTACAAGTTTATTTAATTCTATGCCAGACACACTTATAGAAGTTATAAATAAAAATGGTGCAATTACAAAATATTAATAGTTAGTTTCTTGTTAAGTTGGGATATTCTTTGTTACCCTGATCCAGGATTTCTACTAATTGTACCGTTTATTCTCCTCTTTTTTAAAATGTTAAACACAGAATTTTTGTTAACCCTTAAGTACTGACATGTCGTCCGACAGACTACCGCTATTTTATAAATATCAATATCTTTTTTACTTAACAAAATTTTAATTCAAATATTAGTGTACTCTCAAATGAAAGGTAAACAAAGATATACAGCACGTATAAAAGAAATATTACCGAATAATACCGAAGTTACTTGAAACTGAAAGTAAGACGTCGTCCGGCAGACGACACGTCAACACGTCAGTACGAGTGTAGATAATGTAATAATCCCAAAATACCAGAAAAATCAAATTTTCTAAAACAACTTGCAAGACAACTAGCTGAACCGCATATGAGAAGGAGAGAAGCCAATCTTCACATTCCTAGAGAAATAAAATTTTGCATACGCCGCGTTTTGGGTATTGAAGAAAAAACATTAGATGGGGTTGAGTAAGATATATTAGAAAAACTATGTTCCATTTGCCCAAGTAAGAAGAGAAGAATGACAAAATACCTGTGTAACACACGTAAGAAGCCTATACCCATGCCTTCAATATACAAAAAAGGTATGGGTCCGCTGCGTGGAAGATATGTGAGAAGCATATTTTTGACGTTTGTAAATGTATTGCTATGTTCATCATTTTTTCCATTCCAACGCTTCTGTAATGCTTTTCTAACATTTAAAACAGCTGAATTAGTTTTGCATTCATTTCTTTATTTTATAATCGCAAATTGCGGTATATATGCATTTATGTTACATTTCCTATCTATAGTTACCAAATATATTTACTTTCAAACCCCTAGTATTATTTTTTCAATGTATATGATTTATATCACATACCAATATAAGGAAGTATATTATACTTAAACAAAACTATAATACCATCATAACAAATATATATATTTATATTTTTTTAAAGTAGTCTCTCAGACGACACATCAGTATATACGTTCCTAGAATTGTATGCCAGTACTTAAGGGTTTTAACGGTATAACGCAGTGCAATATATCTCATGGACAATCCATCTTCTGCTTTAGCAATAACTACAGCATTACAATAAAAAATATAATAAAAGTGCCAACTGTTTTATTTCGGCTGCTCATTAGATATTCAAATTGAGACATTAGAAAAATATAGTTGTCCTATTTTTTTTGCTCACGACATGCGACAGTACATACCCAGAGAATTACACCTTTTTTGTTGTTTTTACTCGGTGTATGTTTACGAATGTTGCATTTGGAATTTTCAAATAGGTCTACATCTTTATCCATTAAATTGCATTTGATTGACAAGTTATTTGTTCTCATTTTCGGTTGTAATATAAACTACATAAAAATTTATAGAGCCATTTATAGTTCAATGTTTCATAACCTGGTCAAAATGTCATCACGACGCGTTACCTAGTGTCTTAACAATTCCAAAAATTGTAAGGACACGATTAGTATCGGTGAGTTCAGTTGAATGTTAGTGAGTACTGAATAAGGAATGTGATTTATCAACTTATATTTATTTAGGAATCTATTTAAGAAAATGATTAATGAGAATTCTCATTTAGTATACTGTTGTACATGTAATGGACTAGTAAAACATGATCGTTGCCAGCGATCTAGTTACAACTCTTAAAATACTCAACTTAGATACATATGCGTTGATAACTTGCCAAATAACTTGCACAATGGCATTCTAAAATACTTTAATTGCCGATAAATTCATTTTTTGTAGCCGTTAGTGGTTTTTTTGACCGGACAAATAGTATAATGCCGGGTAAGCACTGTTAATCTCGGTGTTTGCTTGCAAAGCGTTTTCCTTGTCTGTCGACGAAGCATAAAAACGCTGATAAAGTATTCACGTAAACAAACAATCACCTCGATTGAACTGGCGAAATGCACATACAACTTATTTCAAATCGACGGCCCTTTAGAAACTGATATTGTACCAAACATTGACGAGAGGCGCCACAAAATCTAAATTTATGTCTGGTGTGTGATGTTTTGTAGTTATTCATGTCAATAGGTGATGCGTTACATTTACGTTTCTGCAATAATAATCATGTGTTTGCTTTAAGAGATTTTTTAAAGTTTTATATACTTGTACTATTACATTTGGTTTATGTTTTGTGGATGAATCATTACTATTTATATTGTACTAAATCATCTGCTTTCGATTTGTAAAGTTTTCTTTGTAGTGGATAAATCCCATATTTGTACAATACGATTTTTAACCTTTGGTCTGCATACTTATTTTCCGGTGCGAACTCTGCATTGTGGGGTCACTATGAACCCAAAATTTAATGCAAATAATATTATGAAAAAAATTTTTAATACAATATTGCTTTTACATGTAATTACATGTGGTTTATTCAAATATTAGACGTACAAGATTCGAAACAAACAGACACATGGTAACAGAGCGGTCTCTACATGCTTTTGGGTCACTATGAACCCAAAATTTAATGCAAATAATATTATGAAATGTTTTTTTAATAACACAATATTGCTTTTACATGTAATTACATGTGGTTTATTCAAATATTAGACGTACAAGATTCGAAACAAACAGACACATGGTAACAGAGTGGTCTCTACATGCTTTTGAACTTGCGTATGCTGGTCAGTTAAAAATTTACCTTAATAAAAATAATATGCTATCTTCTAGTCAATATGGCTTTAGGGAGGGACATTCTACTCAGGATGCAGTTACTTCCTTATACACATTTATACTTCAAAATGTTGACCAAAAAAAGAAGTGTGAATGTCTATTCTTTGATATGTCGAGAGCATTTGATACAGTAAATCACAGTACTTGACATTTCTAAAAAATTCTATTGGGGGTTCGTTTATGCATGTCCGACAACAAAAAAAATATATTTTGACACATGCCATGTGATCACCGATTTGACAGGATTGTAAAAAATAGTTGACGGTAGTACCGAAAAATGGGTGAAATTGTTAAGATCGACAAATTTTATTAAGAAAAAAAATTTGAAGCAGATATGAGGAAAATAAAAAAGTGCAAATTTTACCCCTACTGTAAGGTATTCCCCTAAACGGAGCCTCGCGAAGGGACGTGATTTTGTTACTTTGATGTTAAAAATAGATTTGCAATAGGAATAGAGGCAGAGTTAATATGGAAGTTGGTTTGAACAGTTTAAAATATTAACGTAAATTCAGAGACTTTATGTGTATAATTAAAATACAATAAAATTGTCCTTACATAGCAGCGGTGGGATAGACCCAAAACAAATAAGCAGTGAAGTGTGTACACAGTGTTGTGTAATTAAACAAACAGAGTAAATAAACATAAAATAGTGACAGAATGGGCAGAAAAGGCTCTAGGAGGAGCAAAAGACGATGCTCGTCATCAAGTTCGAGTTCGTCTGATGCAGAATCCCAGAAATCACAGCGAAAGATTAGGAAACTGCAGAAGCAGGTATCGGACTTAAAAAAACAAGTAAGTGCTAATTTTAGGCCTGTAGTTTCAGTGAGCACCACGATTAATGAGACTATAATACCGGTTTTTGATCCGAGTTCGGAAAATTTAACAATTACAGAGTGGATACAAAAAGTTGACGAACTTGCAGAGTGTCACAGTTGGGACAAGGACACAATTTTAAAATTAGCTACAAATAGGTTACGCGGTAACGCGCGTAGATGGTATGACACGGTGCAAGTCGTTTATTTAAGTTGGGATGTATTGAAGGACCTATTGAGTGTAAATTTTCCGGGGACAATAAAATTCGGAAAATTGCTAGTAGAGGCAGCGTTATGTGCACCATATCCGAAGCAAAATTTGGGAGACTATTGTTTCGAGAAAGTGGCTAAATTAAATAAACTTCATTTATCCATACCCGACAGTTATTTAATAGATAGTGTGATTGAAGGTATTAGCGAGAAAAATATAGCTTTAGCAGCTAGGGCTGCTAATTTTCAAACAGTGGGAGAATTGGCAAGTTATTTGAGTAGTGTGGGTACATCAAGACAAGTAGGTACCTCAGGAAATAGAATTGTGACACAAGACAATAAAATTTCAGCTGGGAAGGAATACTTTAAACCGCATAAATCAAACAGTCCTTTTCGCAAGGAACAAACGCAAAATAAGGTGTCGTGTTTTAATTGTAAAGGTAATCACTATGTTAGTCAGTGTAAACAACCGATTGTGAGGTGTACCGACTGCAGGAAAATAGGTCATCCTAGAGAGAGCTGTGGCGGTGGCACATCGCGCTTACAAAATAAGTAAAAAGATGCAACAAATGAATGTGTAGTCAAGGGGCTGGGGCAATCCAAGAATATGTTTATGAAAAGGGCGTGTAATAATGGTTATAAAATTAAATGTTTCATTGACACAGGAAGTACTTGTACCTTAATAAGATTTTCTATAGCCCAGAAATTACACTTAAACTCCGCTCCACGACAAGGATACTCAAATCTTTCATGGGAAATACGGTGAATACCTCGGTGACTACCGAAATATCGCCGCAAATAGAAGAAGTACGAGCAACAGTAACAGCTTTGGTGTTATAAGATGTACAGTTAAGTCATGATCTTATAGTAGGGACAGATTTTATTAGTTAAGAGCACGTTGTATTGGTGAAAGAAAAGGATAAATTTAATTTACGAATGTTGCGACCTTTAGCAGTAAATGAAATAAGCGAATTTGATAGTGTTGGGTATGAAACTATAAAGTTGGAAAATTTAAATTTTGGGGATGAAATCAGTGACGCTCAAAAGTTGAATAAGTGTGCATTTTTCAAGACTACAATAGACTATTTGGGTAGAGAAATCAGTAGAGATGGAGTGCGGCCTGGTAAAAAGAAGACGGCTGCTCTTGTACAAATGCAGGTTCCTCAAAATGTGAAGCAAGTTAGACAGTTTGTAGGGCTTTCTGGATATTTCCACAAGTTCATCCATAACTACGCTAACATAGTGGAACCCCTGACGAGATTAACTAGACAAGATGTTAGGTGGCTATGTACGTCTGAACAGGATGAAGCTGTAAAGAAAATCAAGGCGGTTTTGAGTTCAAGGCCGATTTTAGCGATATTTGATCCCAATTTACCCACAGAGTTACACGCAGATGGCAGCTCCATTGGTGTAGGTGGTGTACTTTTCCAAAAGGTAGAGGGAAAACAAAGTAATTGGGTATTTTAGTAAGCAAACTACCAACGAACAGAGGGCATATCATTCTTATGAATTAGAAACTATGGCAGTAGTGCTGTCAATGAAATTTTTCAAGGTTTACCTATTCGGGATGCCGTTCAAGGTTGTTACAGATTGTAATGCTTTGAGGACGACTTTTAGCAAGAAAGATTTGATTCCCAGAATAGGTCGATGGTGGTTGGAAGTGCAAGAATATGATTTCCACATAGAATATCGACCGGGAAGACAAATGAGTCATGCAGATGCTCTCAGTCGCAACCCCATAAGTGAGGAGGTCAGTGTTATAGACTTGACAGAGGCGGACTGGATTGTAGCAGCGCAGATGAAAGATGATAAAATATCAAGAATAAAGAAAGTCCTTGAGAAAAACAAGAAAGAGTCAGGAACAAGACATTATTTCGAAGAATTTATGTTGAAGAAAGGTAGAGTTTATAAAAAGTTACCAAATAGTCGAGCAGCTTGGGTAGTGCCACATAGTGCCAGGTGGCAGATATGCAGGTTATGCCATGACGAAGTAGGACACTTGGGTGTAGAAAAGACTTTGGAAAGAATAATGGGGAACTATTGGTTTCCAAAGATGAGAAAATTCGTAACAAAATATGTTCAAGCCTGCCTGAACTGCCAATATTATAAACACCCGTCAGGAAGAAGACGAGGTGAGCTATATCCTATTGAAAAAGTGGCTGTACCTTTGCACACACTACATATTGATCACGTTGGACCGTTTGTCACGAGTACAAAGAAAAATCAATATATCTTAGTGATCGTAGATGGATTTACAAAATTTGTATTCTTGGAACCAGTCAAGAGTACCAAGGTTAGGTATGTCAAGAGGGCATTGCTAAGTGTTATGTATTTGTTTGGAGCACCTGTGAGAATCATATCTGACCGGGGATCAGCGTTCACATCGCACTCCTTTAAAGTATTCTGTTCTTCATATGGGATAAAACATGTTCTAAACGCAGTAGCTACGCCTAGGGCTAATGGACAGTGCGAAAGGGTGAACAGAACAGTTATAAACTGCTTAGCGAGTACAGCAGCTGGACAACCTGAAAATAAGTGGGATACATTTGTTAAACACATACAAAGCGTATTGAATTGCACCAGTAATAAAACCACAAAGAAGTCACCGCTAGAAATTTTAGCAGGATATAAGGGTTGCCCAATAGCAGAATCAAAATTACTGAATAATATTAGGGATGAATTAGAACGTATTGACCTAGACCAGTTACGAAATGACATATCCAAACGGATAACTTCAGATCAAATAATTCAGAAGGAGCGGTATGACAAAGCAATGGCTGAGGCTAAACAATACAGTCCAGGAGAAGTAGTTATGATACTGATAACAGATAGTCCCGCTACAAGAGGAAGTAGAAAGTTGATGCCCAAGTATAAAGGGCCATTCCGTGTCCTGTTTAATGATAGGTATGAAGTGGAAGACCTACGAGAAGGCTTTAAAGCTCGTAAGACCGTAGTGGCGTCAGACAAAATGAAATCGTGGGTTTTAATGAGCAAATTACCGTAGTACTAGTAGACGTAGAGTCGTAGTGATAACGGACAAAACCGTGAATTTAATTAGAACTAGAGTTAGTGTTAGTATTCGAATTTACATAATTTAATAAGCAGATACCCATCAACAGACGTTGATGGCGAGCAAATAAGCAGATACCCATCAACAGACGTTGATGGCGAGCAGATAAGCAGATACCCATCAACAGACGTTGATGGCGAGCAGATAAGCAGATACCCATCAACAGACGTTGATGGCGAGCAGATAAGCAGATACCCATTAACAGACGTTGATGGCGACCAGATAAGCAGATACCCATCAACAGACGTTGATGGCGAGCAGATAAGCAGATACCCATCAACAGACGTTGATGGCGAGCAGATAAGCAGATACCCATCAACAGACGTTGATGGCGAGCAGATAAGCAGGTACCCATCAACAGACGTTGATGGCGAGCAGATAATCAGATACCCATCAACAGACGTTGATGGCGACCAGATAAGCAGATACCCATCAACAGACGTTGATGGCGAGCAGATAAGCAGATACCCATCAACAGACGTTGATGGCGAGCAGATAAGCAGATACCCATCAACAGACGTTGATGACGAGCAGATACCCATCAATAGATGTTGGTGGCGAGCAGATAAGCAGATACCCATCAACAGATGTTGATGGCGAGCAGATAAGTAGATATCCATTAACAAACGTTGATGGGGAGCAGACGAGCAGGTACCCACTGAAGAAATCAGTGGTGAGCATAAGTAAGCGAGCAGGGAAGTAAATGCCCAGACTTGTTGAGATGATTGAACTTCGAGAAGAGGTCCTGAGGTCAGGACATGGTTTCAGGATGGCCGAATGTAAGGTATTCCCCTAAACGGAGCCTCGCGAAGGGACGTGATTTTGTTACTTTGATGTTAAAAATAGATTTGCAATAGGAATAGAGGCAGAGTTAATATGGAAGTTGGTTTGAACAGTTTAAAATATTAACGTAAATTCAGAGACTTTATGTGTATAATTAAAATACAATAAAATTGTCCTTACACTACCATTAATTACTATATGAAAAATCATAAATTCGTGGGTCTATTTCACAAATATTTGATTAGTTTCGACAAAAACTTTATGTATTTTAGTTTAATAAAGGTATTTGCATGTAAAAAAAGAAACGAACCCCCAATATAGTTATTTTTAGAAATCTCAATAATACAATATTTTTCGATGACTTTATAACAGACACTGTAGGTATATAAACTCGGGCACAAATGAAACTGATAACAAAAAATGAATTGCCCAATTCAGTCAATAACAATGAGTTATCAGAAAAAGAAATCAAAGACTAATATTGTTAGTCCAGCAAGAACCACGGGGAGGTATGGACATTTCTTGCCAGGAAAGGATAAGATCGTAGTATTAGTAGAGGAAATAATGTTAGTAAAAATAAAATATTTCATGTAATAAGAAAAAAATCTGAAATCTCTATGAGAATAACGAAAATAAATTATTTTTCTTTTGGCGGTAATAAATAAAAATTCTGGTTGACGAAATAAATAATAAAAAATTTTCCAATAATTTTAAAACAAATAAATTAAAACAATTCTGAAAGAACAACGCACTTATACGTTTTCATAAGCACTAAAACACTTGAACAATTTATCTACTCGACGCACGTTTCACCATTCGTGTATTAATATATAACGTAAGAAAGTGGATTTTATTAGAGATAAACATGCGCTAGTAGTAATAAGAGACACATTTTTGGGGAAAATAAAGTTTTAACAGTACTCACAGCGCGGTTTAATAGAATATAAATTTTAGAAGGAAAATTATTAACTTTTAGTAGAGCTTAATCAAGTTTAAAAAAAGTGGAAGTGAGGATCGAACTCACAACCACCCCATTTACATGTATTGCTGCTCGAATATCTTACCGATTGTGCTATGCGATCCAATGTTCATCCTATTCTAAAACGTGTAATATGTACGTACTAGGAAATTGTAAGACTTAGTGGTTTGACATTGTTCGTTTGACGGATGAATACCTACTATTTACCACTAAAAATAACTTAAATATTTCATATAAAGACGTTTTTCATATTTAGAGTAGTGTTAATTCACGGAAATAATTATTATTCGTCGTCAAATCACACAGTTTGAGAATCGCTGAGCTTATGACTATGTTTCTCACTCTTCAGTGTACATTTCACGTTTCTGTCTCAAAAGAAGTGGGAAAGAATCTTGGTAGACATACATTGACAATGTCTTTAGGCTATTGCTTTAAGTTTGTGTGCAAGACATGGTGAAAACGTATGCGCAATATTAATTCATACATCGGTCATTTTAAACTAGACCCGACTCTACTAAGTTTCCAATGTATCTGATTTAGTTCCAATATCATACAAACCGTTTTTCCAACTTTTTGAACTAAAGAAAACTATGATCGAGTTTCCCCCCTTTCCCCTGCTGCGAACAGGTGTACAATTTGGTGGAGAAATAAATTAAAAAATCTATTGTTAGTAGCTGTTCTCCAAATAAAACGTTATTATCGATATTTATGACTTTGATTTCTCGAAAACTGTATAACGCAGAATATTCATGGTAATTTCTCGTAATTGAGAAGTCACCATACGTCTAGGGTAAGCTGGTAGCGAATCCACCCAGTATAAAACGAAAATTGAACGAAGGTTAAATAGAACGAACTAATTAAATTCCAAATAAAAATATGAAAATGTCCAGACAATAATTATTCACAATAAATGCAGGCTAATTATCGCGATAACAGCACAATAATGTCCGCTAAAAAAACCAACAGCAGCACACTAATCCTCCGAGCTTAATCTCGTTTTAAACAATTGTCCGATGGTAAAGTAGTTAGCATTATCTAGTCCACCGTTATAATTAATATCCTGGATTCCTGGCGGAGTAAATTTTATCGCGAAAAAGTATAAAAACAAACTTTCAGCAGTGGTAAAAAGTTTCGCAACGCGGGACACATTCAAATGGCACTAAATGCCGCTGGTTATAAGAGTGGCGTGCGTGGGGTCCCGGCGCAATCTTCGTGGTCCGGGAGTAAGCTGCTTAAGGCCCCTCTGGGGGACATTAAACAGATTGCTGTTAGGCCTACAAGCGAAGTCTCTAGATTTGTGTTGAGAAGTACTGCATGATACTAGAAGACGGCTGCAACTAAATTATTCATTTGGTATTATTTGATTGTCATTGTTCTCTAAATTTAATTTAAATTTTAAACATTCAAAATTATCCTAATTCAAATAAAATTTCAGATTTCATGAGCCTGATTCATAATGATCTAAAAATGAATGGATACCTTTCTTAAATATTAAAAACCGCTGAGTTATGCCATACAAGCCTGCGTTTCGAGGGTGTCTAGAACTTTCACTTAACGACTCACTATCGCAGTTGTTTTGGCGGATCTTCTTCTTTTTCGTAACCCTGGTACTTAAATCGTAAGAATCTGGCCTTACGTGATCTTATAATATGATGCTGTTCATAGTATCGTGGTTTGATCACAGTATCATGGTCTTATGACAAGCTTTTGATTTTAGCTTTACATGAATTAAAATTGCTAATGTTTTTTAATTCTAGCAGCGAACAATTATTTACGCCAGTAGAAAGATGATTCTAAAATAATGCAGAATTATGCGATATTATTAGGTCACAGATTCTGATGATATGATTATGGTGAGACGTGCCTGTATCAGAAAAGCTTAAATAATAATCAATGTCTTCCTGTTGGATCTCTGAAATAAATTATAGCCAACTAATTTTGTTCCCTATGTTCAGTTTTAATCAGTAGAGTAATTAGAGTAATAATGCATCATAATTTTCTAGATTTATAGTTTTATGTAACCTTGTAATTTTTATTGCAAGTATTTGCATATCAAAGCCATTTAACTGTGATTACACATTTTATTGTTTTTCCAACCGCCCAATTAATATGATATAATCACACAAATCATTTTAATTATTTTATTATTTCATGATATGAATCATTTTTGAAATAAAATAAAAAGTAGAAATTAATGCCTTATCAGGTGCATTGTATTGTATTTTTATTATCTAATAAAAATTTTACTTGACAAGCTGAATTATGTTTACTATCGTAATTTCAGAAATTATATATCATATTGAGTTTTTCATATTTCTGGGGTAATTTTGAATAAAATGAAAAAAACAAGAAACGTTTTCAAAATAAATCTACCTAACATGTATTATTGGTTAAAAACAGGCCATTTGTAAAGAAGTAGTCTTGTTCAACCTTAAGTGACTGTAATCTCGTCGAGACGTATGAAGAAGCAAAATATTTGCAAAATAATTAACACTTGTAGCAAGAAACTGAGGAAAAAATCCCTCTTTGATTGTTTGGCCCTAATAGTATACTCAAAGAAATTATAGTTACTGGCACGGTAGTTCAGCGGGCTAGAATAGCGAGCGCGCCTAGTCACACCGTCTATTGTAGTGTACTGGGTTCGATCTCCAGCTCCGACAATGGCAATGTCGGTGAGTAATGGATGTTGTCTGCGTTTTTTCAAATGTGCAACCCCCTTTCGGACAATCTAGGCATTGGTTTTGTGAGTTGTCTATTATGTGTGGTGTGCATATGTGTATGTGTCATTAACTTTTTTTAGATTATTAATTATTTTGAAAGAAAATAAAATAATAGATGTCATTTGCTTTATTATTTCAATAACTACAAGAAAGTTTCAATCACTTTTTTGTAGGAAGGCAATTTAAAGAATTTCCGTAAAAACGCGTTTTTTAAGAATAAGTGGCACATAACTTAGCCAATTTTTACCGTAGAGGTTGTATTTAGAGACAAATTATAGGAAATTGGCTTGCCTTTCAATGTGTAGTTTAGTTGTAAATCAATCACGACAAACGCGCATAGAAATGTTTAGAAAGAGATGAAACACGTTGAAATAATCATATCCCACTCAATACTTGACCAAATTGGACACCCGATCAATATTTTAAAATTATTAACAAGATAGTTTTATAAGATTTAAATTGTATGTTCACCCTCTTTGATAAAATTCGTAGTTTTGAAATTATTTATGAAAGAAAAAAACGTTTTTTTAAGAACTCCTCTAACTTCCCAAAAGTTTGGCAAGCTGTCGATTTTGTACGACTTTTTTTATGTTTATTTATTTATGGCAGTCTAAACAAGAGTTTCGGTAATCACATTTTAGAACGCATAGATTTCCAAATCAAATTCTAAATGCACTCCACTAATAGGAGGAAAACTAAAGGTGAATACAAATTTTAGAAAAAGTTTGATTACTTTGATCAATTTTTAGTTTCTCCTGTGATATGCCAAGTATTCACTATTTAGCGCCATTCGTGGGGAAACATGTTTTCTTACATTATTTCCCAATCCAGGTAATACTAAATCTCAACTTTGTAGCACTCGATGTGGATTGGAATATACGCACATAAACAAGTTTTGTTCTTTTAAAGTATATTAATATTCTCTCGGCGAACTAATGGGTCTCAAATTCTTTGGAATTCCTGAATTTCTGAGTCTACTGGGGCATAACTGAGTAACGACGCCATTCTAATCGATAAATATTTACTAATTGTACATCTAGAACTATTGACATTTTTATAGGACCTGTATATACAATTGCTGTGAAATATAAATAAAACATTCTATGACTCTAAATACACCAACACAAAGTATCATCTTGTTATCCCTACTAGTTCACCAATTCTGAGGAGTACCTACGACAGGTAATGCGACCCCATCCTTCTTCTGAAATAATCCTAGTGCCACAGCAAGGAATGGAACCCGGAACTCCTGGATACCACTCAGTTCAACTAAATTCAAGAAGACTATTCAAAGTAACATAACAACAGCGTTTTTCTGCAACTTATGCTCGGAACCAGTCAGACGTCCACGACACAGCGCTGTAGCAATTGAAGGTCTGCGCGGGATAGGCCAGATCCACTAAAAATAAAAATGAGACAATAACCTCCTTCCTTTTGTCTAAGACGAATTTAAGTGGTAATAAATAGGTGAGAATCAAGTGTGCTTTCCACACAACCAAGCCAGTCACGACAGTCGAACAAACAAACAAAACTTAGTCAAACTCCTTTTTTGAATTTCTATGTCGGTTACTAACACAGAGGCGCTCGGTGCGTGAACGTGGCTCGATAACCTACAAGCGGAACTTTTTTGCACCACGCTAAACCATCCAGACTCTAGAGACTCTTCAGCCCTCGACCACCAACGGCTCCAACGTCGCTGAATGTTAGAATTATAATCATTTTCTACTCAACGTCCGGTCCATTGAAATTGTTTTCGATTAAAAACAACGATAGAAGGTATATTACAACGGCACGATACACTAGGGTTGAATTTTCATGGTAAGTGTGCCTTGGGGATGCTCGCTTTCATTTTATACAGACATTATGGAATTGAGTGAATCTGATTATTGTACTGTGTAGAAATATCATGCTGAAAGTTTTTTCATAATGGCGAATTCATTTCCTGCACTTTTAATAATAATAATAATAATAATAATAATAATAATTTATTTATCCTTTCGATCATAGTATAATGATATAGGACATGTCAATACATAAACAAAAAACAATAATAATAAATAAAATATATAAAATATAGTACATCACGATAATTGCACCAACATACATAAATAACATCGAAATAAATAGATAGTCAAATATATCGTAAAACACTTATTTTAAGTAGTTAAAAGTACCTAATTATTATTTAAAAATTCGTCGACTGAGTAATAACAACCATTTATTAAATAGTTTCGCAATTCCTTTTTAAAAGAATATAAGGAGGCTTTTTCTTTAATTTCGGGAGGTAGGGAATTGAAAAATTTTACTCCGGCCAGCAGTGGAGACTTCTCGTACAGTGCTGTTCTGCGTCTCTGTATTTTCAGTAGATTACCATGTCTAGTAGGGTAATTATGTAGTTGAGAAGTTGTTTCATACTTGTTAATATTCTTTTTTGTATATATGAGACAATTGTATATATACACGCAAGGAAACGTCAATATAGCATGTTGTTTAAAAAATACTCTACATGACTGAGTTTTCTGTAAGTCAAAAATTAATCGAATGACTCGTTTTTGAGCAATTAGAATCCTCTCACTCTCAGAAGCGCCACCCCACAAAATGACGTTATACGACAGTACCGAATTAATGAGTGCATAATAAACATTTAATAGTGAGTTTTGGTCTAAAACATTTTTTAGTTGCAAGATTGCATAGTAGCCACTACTTATTTTTCTACAAACATTGCTAATATGGTATTTCCAGCTCATATCACTGTCAATATGTATACCAAGAAATTTTGTTGTTGAACTTGGGACAAGTGTTAATTGATTAAATGTTACATTTATGTCAGTGTGAAATTTCTTTCTGCCAAAAAATTGCATTAAGACAGTTTTCTTCGTGTTTACAATTAATTTATTAATACCGCACCAATTTGTAAATTGTTCAAAGAGAGTATTGAGCTTTTCCTGCAGTTCCTCAGGGGTGTCTGCCTCTTCTGCTATGGAGACATCGTCGGCGAACAGCACAACGCACTCAGCACTAATGTGAAGTGGTAAGTCATTTATAAACAAAAGGAAAATAAGTGGTCCCAGAACAGAGCCCTGAGGAACTCCAAGATTAACATCATACTTCTCTGAACTAGTTTCTTCCAATTTTACAACAAGTTTTCTAAAGGTGAGATATGATACTATCCACGAAAGAAAGTTACCCCTAATTCCTATCGCAAAAAGTTTTTCTGCCACAAATGTTGGTTCTATAGAATCAAATGCCTTGGAAAGGTCAAAGAAAAGGGCAGCAACGTACTTCCTGTTATCCATACGATTGTACACAAATTCCAAGAAGTCCGTCGCCGCACTCTCGGTTGACCTGCCAGGGCAAAATCCATTTTGACATTTGGAAATTATTTGGTATTTTGTTAAATAGGGAAGTATTTTATTATATATAGCACGTTCAATTATTTTACATATGACGCTAACTACAGTGATAGGCCTGTAATTCTCTATTAAATATGGGTCATTATTTTTGTAGATTGGAATTACTTTTCCTATTTTCAATTCTTCCGGGAATTTCCCCAGTTCTACAGACAGGTTAACAATATGAGCTAGCGGTTCGGCAATAAAGTGAGCAATAGATTTAATAATTTTTGTTTATGGTTTTTATGCTGAAGGAAACTGTAAACGTTCATGACGTTTGGGAACCGAACCTAGATCTGTCTTGAAAGATTAAATTAAATTTTAAAAATTAAGCGTTCTCGAGGGTAGCACAGTTGATGTACAGGGTCTGGCCAAGAAAAGTAAAAAAGTCTTTACTCCAACAGTTTTTCTTTTAAATATTTATATTGACTAGATCAGTGCGCTGTACAATCTAAACTAGGTTCAAGGTCTTTTTGCGAACTACATCTCTATTTTTACTGTGTTCATTACATCCCTAAGGAGAATTAAAAAACGTAAAAAGTCAGATAAGTGCGACCCAACGTATTTGGATGTTGCCGCTATTTTTCATAAGAAATACCGCCGCTGTCGGAGTCGGCACTTTAAAGTACAAAAATTCTTCGTCTTTGCGTTATTTATTTGTAGCCTATACCGCCACTTACCAGTCAAACAGTGTTGTCAATGTGTTTCATTTATCTAGTTTTAAAGTAACATTGTAGTAAAAATTAACATTTTATTAGTTTTATAACTGACAGTGAAGGTCAGGCTGAAACAGAAAAACGGTTAGGTTATACTTACCCGTTATCCAGGATTTGCAGCTTCGGCCTCTTGCGCCTCGGAGCGTCGTTGGGGTCGTAGTTAGTCGCCTGTCTGAGCAGCGAATTCCCATGCGCTGCTGGGCGGGCGTATATATTCTTCGTTCTGTCCCGGATGACCTCAGTTATCGGGGTGTATCCCAGGTTTCTGAAGATGTCGACGTTTCTGACAAACCATGGTGCATTCACGGCGCACCTAAATGCGACGTTTTTTCCACGGTTTGTATCCTCTCTAGGTGGGTGGCTGCTTGGTATCCCCAGGCTACGGAGGCGTACGTCAGAATAGGTGCAATGAATATCCTGATAAGCGTACCTATCATAGAGTAGAGTAGAGTCCTCCTCGATTTCTGTATTATCGGTTCCGTGTTCTGTCTCCACGTCAGGCTTCGAGCCATGATAATGCCAAGTTACTTGACGGTATCGTGCCATTGGATGTTCTCGCCGTTGATGGAGACGTGTCCTATGGGAGTTTGCTTCCTGAGTCTCTTGAAGAGGAGGGTTTGGCTCTTCTCCGCGTTGACTTTGACTTTCCACCTGTTGCACCACTCTTCCAGAAGGGATGCTGCTTCCTGGAGGTTGCAGGTGGCAAGTCTTGCACTCCATGATTTTGCCATTATGGCAGTGTCGTCTGCGTAGAGCGCCAAAGAGGTCCTTGCGGTTCTTGGTATGTCGGAGGTGTGGATGGTGAACAGGTGGGGAGAGAGTACCGGTCCTTATGGTACGTCTGCTTCCATGGGAAATGTTGCACTACTTTGCTCACTTCTGCGTTTTGTTCATCATTCTGTTGCGATGGTTGCTAGACTTCACGCTTCAAAGTTCCAATGTTATTAATATACACGCGTGAAATGTTGCACTAGGGCGTTGCAACTGTATACGAGCCTTTAGAACGCATATGTATTCACCAACAAGTTGGTCAAATATCAGGAACATCTTGTAGAAATAAGGCAGGGACACAAATATTTGTTAAGGTATGTATCCAATGTTATAAACAAATATATTGATTCACAAAGGAAATTTTATTATTCTTTGTAGTGTTATCCTTTCCTAAAGCTTTGCTTTGACTCATTTATGTAATATCGTCAGTATCCAATCGTTTAATGAACATTCCTCAGAAAATCACTGCAGATCGATTCTTGCGCTGATTGTCCCTTTTGTTTTTCAGGAAGATTTGATTATTTCATTTTATCTCCCATTATATTCATCTGTACAATCAATACTCGATTGAATATCGTTAATGTCTCGCGAGGTTTAAAACATTGTTTTTCATTTTTAAATTTAAAACATCCATAAAATGCCGTACCTATTATAACTTAATTAAAAAAATATTTAAAAGCCTTTGAAAATTTAAATAATTATGCAAGGAACTACATGTGGCAGCTAAATTTAAACACTATTTTTTAAATCATGATTTTTAAATAGCTATTTATATTTCATAGCCTGTCTAAATATTGTACCCTCTTAAATAAATTAAAAACTTATACAGTATTTAAGAATCTAAGCCTTGGAAACCAAATTCTTTCGTAACATTATGCTAATTAGTACCATACACGGAGAGGATTTATAGAATTATATTGACGATAGTATGTAAACATTATGCTAAATAGTTATATTTGTTATTAGTGTTTGTGTATAAAATCAAAATAGTTTTTAATTTAGTTTCTATAATGAGCGTGATGTTATATTTGTTTATGTCAAGTGTTAAGGTAAATCCTAGCATTTTTTTTCCGTTAGCATCGTGCGCACTAGGAGTGTTGAGTTTTTAGACACGGCACCGTTTCAGTAAATCGTTCCGAGTACCAATTTATAGCATGGAACGAAGTAAACAATAACAATTATTGCGAAACGCAGTAACTCTGATATGGGAAACTTTGGATAAAATAGAACGAATAACAATAAAGTTGCCTTGCGGCTGTATGTATACATGACTTCCATTTTACGTTTTTTATTCCAAGCATGCACATAGAATTGAATCCTTTGAAATATCTGTTATATGATTTTAGTTCAAGTTTATTCTTTGTCTATTTTTCCCATTAATGTAATGAATGTTTAGTAAGTATTAACTGAGAACATTGATATGTGTAAAATTAGCATCTCATTTTAGATATATACAAAATGTTATTCGAATTAGAATAGGGTTAAGTGCATGCAGCTGTGGGGGAAATTTGTTCTGGTGTTCCTCAAGGTTCAATTGCGGAACCGCTCTTATGTACATTGGACGTTCAACATGTTCCATATTTTTGTATACTTTTTCGCTTGTTTTTCGTCTGGTGTTTTCTTCCAGCAGGATTTCTGTTCCTGTTATTCGGATCCATGAAATGGACCTTCAGCACCTTTTTTGCAAGCCTGTCAGCTGAATCGTTACCTTGTATTCCCTCGTGTCGACGGGGACGTAACTGTTGTGAGTCTATACTCTCAGGTAAGCTTAGATTCAAAGGTCTAAGACCTGAGAGTCTTTAGTCCAATGGAGTCTAATTTAAATGTCTGCTCAGCTGACTTAGAAATCCTATTTAAATACATGCGTACCTATATGAAACTTCACAGCATTGCGACCTGAGGTCGTCATACGAGTTATGCGCTGGACGTCATGTGATTCGAATGAGTTAATGCTGCCTGGTTATCTGTATAGATCTTTGTCCTTCGAATGCCTTTATTTCTAGTCACATAGATCTGTAGCATTTCTGCCTGGAGGATGGTTTGAGTGCTGTCTAGGACTCTAGATAGCCTGCAGTTAAGCCCTCTACGCCCACACCAATCCTTTCTTCCATCGCAGTACTTCGACTCTACTCATTTGATGGCTTTCAATCAGCACATCAAAGGGACAATCCAACTCTGGCTTGGTTGACACTGAGTCAGTAAGTTTGGTGATTAACTCCCAATTGAATTAGCTCTAACATCCTTGTGACCGACCAAATTACCTGCTTTGAATTTGGGTGCTTGTTGCATCCTTAGGGCACTAAGTTCAGTCTTCTTCCTCAAACCCACGTGTAGAGGAAGTATGTTTAGCATTGCTTTTATAGCTGCTGTGAGACCAAAGCACAACTGCTTACTGCGATGTGATGATATTGGAAATGATCCACTTTGTTTTATCTCAAACATTATGTGTATATACTTCAGTTTATTTAGAGATCCACTATATAAGTTTAGCTGAGGATGGGCAGACGAACATTTTGAAAACTGTTCAATGTTCGATGAGTAACGCAATTATATGATTTTTTTCTCTGCGAGCGATATTAGCGGTTTTGGAAATGTGTCGATCAAATGGAACGCAGTAACTCTGATATGGGAAACTTTGGATAAAATAGAACGAACCACAATAAAGTTGACTTGCGGCTGTATGTATACATGACTCTTTGTTTTCATATTTGCGAAAAGTATAAAAATATTACATAGAATAGTCCTTGTAAGAAGAAGAGGGCCCAGTATACTTCCTTGAGGAACTCCGCAGTTAACATGTGATCACTTACTAAATTTCTATTTATTTTAATTTGTTGTTCTATTTAAAATGTTACCTAAGAAATGCTCTCAAAAATTTGAGAAGTACAACAAAAGCAAACAATGTGAGAAAAATTATGGTGGTTCTGATTTTGTGATGAAATGTCTCCGCAAATTAGACCTGTATCCTTTAACGAAGATATATATTCAGTAATTTCAGGGGTAATTTTCTGAATAGCATTATAGCGAATATGTGAGTAAATTGTTTGATATTTCTCAAAAGTTACGTGTATGAATTTATTACTCGAAATTATGTTATATATTTTTATGTGTTGTGTTTTATAGCGGAAGTTGTTAACGGCGGTTTACTAACAACGTCGTGCGGTGGATGAAAGTGATATTAATTCTTAAAAATGGAAGTCCGTCTCCTGAAATATTTGTCTTTCAGCGCGATATTAGAATAAAAATGAAGTTACAGCAAAGTTTCCTCATAATATTCATAAAATTCAGCTCGCATATCACACTGATAAAACAAAACAGGACGTGTTCTCAACGTAACTATGATTTTTTATTATGACACGCCCCGGCTTGGAGACAATCTTTACGAAACTCAAGCAGACTATAAAAAATCTCCAGTTAAACGTGATACCTATCTTGCATAACGTATTCATATATCCTGCGGACAACTCCGGGCGATGCTAGATTTCCCAGGATGGCGTATTTTACTTTCAAAAACATACCAGCGGTCCGCTATCTTCTGGCCAATTTGCATTCATTTTTACCGGCCGAGGCGCGGCTGTTTGCACGAAATTCCCGGCGAGACTCTTTTTGGACCTCAACACTTTCCCTGCTACAAATTCAATCACTTCGAAAGCTGTGTTTAACACGGTGGCGCAGGAACGGATTTATCCAAAAATTATGGTATTTTACTAAGGTGCGTCAGTATACAGGGTGTCCCATAAAATGTAAACCAAACAACTCAAAGGGGATGGAGGAAAATCATTTTTTATTTATACGGACGTATACGATTTTCACTCGTTATTTAGTTATACAGGGTGTTTGAAATACATCGATACATTCAGATCTATGAGTACTCCTCACATCCTGATATTCACAGAAATGTTATTTATCAATATGCCCAAACATTAACCTAGTTTGAACATTGCAAAGAATTATCGCATAAGTATGTAGCCTTCATCCTGTTGTTGTGCCCTTAACTTTGAGCTTGCTACGGGCTACCGACTGCGCCGGTGCCGATGCCACACGCGAAAAATTATATTTATCTTATTTTTACTTACTTCGTCTCTAAGGATGGGCAACCAACTAGTACAAAAATCTATTGAATAATTCGAAACGCATCTGTCCTCGTTTGATAAAATAATCGCGGATTCTTTAAGTTTTCTCTCTTTTTCCAAAATCTTCGCCAAGTCCCATTTAATCCTGTGATTATTATCCCACGCGTGTTCACAAATTTTGGATTTTTCAAATTCTCCCCTTCTAGCGTACTAAATATATCCGAGAAGCTAGTATTAATACCCTAGAAGGGGAGAATTTGAAAAATCCAAAATTTGTGAACACGCATGGGATAATAATCACAGGATTAAATGGGACTCGGCGAAAATTTTGGAAAAAGAGAGCAACGGAACTATAAGAAAACTTAAAGAATCCGCGATTATTTTATCAAACGAGGACAGATGCGTTTCGAATTATTCAATAGATTTTTGTACTAGTTGGTTGCCCATCCTTAGAGACGAAGTAAGTAAAAATAAGATAAATACAATTTAATGTCTCACGTGACTATGGAAATAATAAACAAAGAACTGTCATGGTTGACGGCCAAAAAAGTTTTGAGAACGGATTCTGTAGATTCTCTTCCGAAACGTTAACTACCTATAGCTTTCATTTTCAGTTTTTTAGTTTATAACATTGTTCTAGTTTACATATTTTTAGGTGTGAGACTTTTTGAAACAGTCAAGTATTCAAGAACCAACCTCTGTCTGATCCGTTTGGCGCAGAGGTTTTTTCATTAAAATTTTTTAATATTTTTCAATGGCAAAATACCCAATAAAAAGTAAGAAAATCTGAATATGCTTCAAATAAACAATTACAGACAATATCAGCAATTCTTAATTCTGCAATTGAGCTAGGAGCTGGATTTCGTACTCGCATATGTCGCTTTAGGATGTCCCATAGATGTTCTATAATATTAGCATCGAGACTCATTGGTGGCCAGTCTAGTGCCTCAATCCCGACATCCTGAAGGTACTGGATCACTGTTCTTGCGGCATGGGGGCGGGCATTATCATGCATTAGCACAAAGTTTTCGTACCCAATAAAGCCGGCATAAGGTAAATCATGCTCTTCAAGGATATTGCGTATGTACCAGTCAGAATTCATTCTTAAATTTATCTCAATAAGCTACATGCGACTCTCCCAACTAATGCCCCCCCAAGGCATAATGGAACCGTCACCAAAGCTAACATTTTGTGCAAGATTACATTTTGCGAACCGTTCTCCAGACCTTCTGTATACTCGACCACGTCCATCTGGCTTCCATAATTGTATTCTTGTTTCATCTGTAAAAAGGATTTTTTCCCCATTGATGTTCATTCCAATTAGCATGGGCTCTTGCAAATTGTAACCCTCTGGTCTTGTGACGTGGGAGAAGCCTAGGTACTCTAGCAGGGCGTTTCGGATTTAAACCGAAGTAATTCAGTTTTCAGATGCAGAGCGGTATGTGAGCGAGGATTGTAATCTCAAATATCAGTCATCTCTTGGCGTTGTACATCTTTTACGCCCTTGACCGGGCCGCCTTTTGTATTCTCCAGTCTCATTGTATCGTTTTACTATACGAGAAACAGTCGATTGATGGATTATGCAATCTCCGCGCAATATCTTCTTGTCTGCAACTCTCATTGGCTAAAGTAACAATTTGAACAGAAGCGAGGGGTCAACCACTGCCGGAAATACGTGTACAAATTTTCAGGAATACCACGGGAATACTCGGGAATACTCACCAATACACGGGAATACTTGGGAATACTCAGCAATACATGGGAATACTAAGGAATACCCCGGAAATACTCTGGAATACTCAGGAATACGCCGGCAATAGTCAAGAATCCAGTCAAGGATATGCACCGGCTCATAGTCTATATATATGGTATGATTAGTACCTATGTATAATATATAATAACGTCGCAAAATATTAAAATCGCCTCAGTTCATATGCTGATGTCGGCCGCAATAGACCATTACTTCTTAAAATAGGAATCAGCAGGTAAAATAAACTATTCTGGTGTAATACGTCGGATTAAATAAAATTTATTTTAACTTTTCAATGACGTGTATTGTGTATTTTAGTATAACAATATTTATTACTTCAATGGGCTCGTTTAATGAATTTCATTTAGTAGTTGTTGTGGATAAAGTATTACTTAAAATTAGGAGATACCGAAAATTTTAGATGAATCCGACATGTGGTTCTCGAAATATACGACTTTCAAAGGACGTATTTGCAGCGCAGTGCGTCACTCAATAGAGCACGAAACGGTCGCGTCACATATCAAAGGTCGCATTCCGCTTGAGATCGTCAATTCTTTTTCAGTGTTCTGTGCTCGGTTCTGTGCGTTTTTTTCGAGCTAAAAATAAAATATGGTGCTGGACCCCATTTTTCTATACCGGTCCGGGATCATCCGAACCAGTATTACACCAACAGATTGATTGGTCGCGGAGGTTCGGTAAACTGGCCACCGAGGTCTCCTGATCTTACACCTCTAGATTATTTTTTATGGAGTAAAGTCAGAGGTGTACATAGTGTACAATGAAGAGTTCAATACACGAGAACAGCTTCTAGAAAATATTATTACTGTATGTGATAACATTAGAAATAACCCGGAAGTGATTGATAGGTTAGTAAAAAACATATTAAAACGTTCTCGAAAATGTATTGACGCTGGGGGCATTCATTTTGAAAACCTCTTATAATTTTCAAAATAAAATTGCAAACTTTTGTCTTTAATATTTTCAAGTTATTGTCAAAAGATGTTTAATATTTTTTTAAATTGTGCTTGTTAATTCAAGCCTCTTCACTAACATTATTTTTCTTTCAGGAAAGAAATGGAATGTATATTATTTTGGATGAAATTTAAACTAAAAAAAGCTTAGAAACACTGAATGTCAAAACAAAAACAAATAACAACCTCTTTTACGGGGTATTTAGCTAAAATTAATAAAATAATGATGTTAGCACCTGGATTGTTATTTGTAGAAAATGAAATTTGGTCTTTGAATAATTTTGAAAATTTATTGAAGAATAACCATAAATGTGCTATAAAATATTATGACATTATTTTATAAACTGGTCCATAGGCTTTTTAAAAGTTTACTAACATTTACCAAAAAATAATATACAGTGTGATATTAACGACCATAAGAGCAGTATTAAAAAAATGGAGGTCGGTCCTGGAGTTTTTCCAAAATCACTTAAGCTATTCATTAACCTAAAAGAGTATAATATGTGTACCAAATTATATCTAAATAAGTGCAGTCATTTCAAAAATATGGCGAACTGAAGTTCAGGTCAAAAACCATAAAACACCCCGTATCTCAAAAACGGTTCACATTCAATGGTAAGTATAGGGGTGTTCTGAACTCAGCTGAGTGTGCCATACCTCCCACTAGAGTATGTTCGTTTAAATCTGGGACACCCTGTATATTTTTTAAAATCGAGGTAAAAATAATAAATGTATTGGATTTGAACCATTAGTTTTGTAAATATTAATTGTCTAATAATAGGTTTACAAAAAATGAATCAATGTGAATTTGATAGCTTTGAGGTGTTAACCACTACCGGATATACGAATACAAATGTTCAGAAATACCACGGGAATACTCTGGAATACTCAGAAATAATGTGAAATACTCGGGAATACTCGAAAATACTCGGAAATACTCGGGAATACTCTGGATTACTCAGGAATACTCAGTATTCTCGGAAATACTGCGGGAATGCAGTATTCCTGGAATACTTGTACAAATTTTGGGCCAGTGGTCGACCCCTCGAACAGAAGCTAACTCACTTAAATGTGGCATCTTACTCACCGAAACTACAGAAACAAGAAATAAATCACTGGAAATGACATTTTGACAACAACAAACAAAAGAGCAGTCGTTGTTAGTCGCCAAGGCACACTATGATACGTTTGTGTTATGTTTGTAATTTGTAACATTATTGCTTATTCAGTATAAAGGCTATCTCTAAACATTATTGTATCTAAAACTAAATTAAATTATGCACAAAACCCTCCAGTGCAAGGTATCTAGCAATAAAAAACTCAAAAAGTGTTAAAGGAAAAACATAAAATAAAAATAATAAAATATGCAATATTTTTGTCTGTGAGTGTAGCATTATTTTTTTACTTCCGCTTCATTATGATATATTAAGGTGGCGATTCCCTAGAAAGAGACATCCGATAGAGAAATATTTATTATTTTTGCCCATAACTTTTTTTCTTAGTACATATATTTAAAAAAACCATAAGTGTACCTAAGTAGAACCATAACAAGACTATTACTATGAATTTTCACTCAATAATTTCAGTGGTTTGCAAAATAGCTAGATTTAAAACTACGAAATAGGAAGATTAACATAATATTTAAATTTAAATCTAGCTATTTTGCAAACCACTGAAGTTATTGAGTGAAAATTCATAGCAATAGTCTTGTTATGATTCTACTTAGGTAGTCTTATAGTTTTTTTAAATATACGTACTAAAAAAACAAGGTATGGCCAAAAATAATTATTTCCCTATCAGATGTCTCTTTCTAGGGAATGGCCACCTTAAGGATTTAAAATTACTTGAGTGTTCATAAAATTTTAATTCACTTGAAGCCATTTCGTAGTATTTTATTCTAAAACTCGTGCTATATTTCGAGGTTTAATATACCTAGAGGTTATTATATGAATATTTTATCTATATATCTTTTTCTCTTTACAAACCATGACACAGCGCGATAATTCTTTATCTTACTGGAGATTGGGTTCCCCAAGCAATATGAAGTGAGGAAAAAATTAGATTTTGTGTGCGGTAGACGTATGAAACTTGCTGGTGTATTACCCCTTATGAGGTTTTGATAAAATTTATGGCATTGCCAGTCAGTGTAACTAATTCACTATCGTATTACTCGACACGATGTTTTAAACCATGTAACGCATTGTCTGGATATTAGTTTCGGTGTTTAGTGTTGTTCACCTGTGGTGCGACCACCAACGTTAGCGCATTCTTAAAAATTATGTTGCAGTTATTAAACACGCCCTTTTGATATGTGTGTACATGAAAAATGTTCACTTGTAATCTCCCAAGTGCTTGAATTATTGCCGGAAATTTTTCGAGTACATGAATTTTCTTAAAAAAATTATGTACGAGAAAAATTTCCTGCAATTAATTTAAGCACGCGGGGGATTCGGTAAGAAAATTTCACACGAAAATAAATTAGGTAAACTCTAATCCACCGACATTAAGATTATTCTAAGACATAACAAGGTAAAAGATTAGCAGGCCATGAATGGGTCTTGTGGACAAAGTGACAGAAACGCATCGAAAATAATTAAGAAGTGTTGTTGTGTCAAAAGTTAAAATTTGATATTTATTTGAATATAGAATACCTATATTTATTTATTTATTTATTTATTTATTTATTTATTTATTTATTTATTTATTTATTTATTTATTTAACATTACACTGCCCAACAGAGCATTCCAATTACAGGGCGGGAGATGATAAGTACATACAAATATATTAAAAAATATTAGAATATAAACAGAAATGTGGTAACGTGTTTAATTTATACAGTTAATCTCTTTATCTCAGCTACATTGCAGTGGAATATATCAAACTGGTCTTGAAGACTATTATAGTTTTCACACATTTTGTAAAATGGCGAAAATTTCTGTACGTTAGTTCTGGGGGTCGGCAGATATAATAAAGAGTTTTGTCTGGAACCTGGTCTAGAGTTTTGTCTGGAACCTGGTCTAGGTGTTCGAAAATTCAGGAAACTTAAGATAGCACTACAATCTGTTATATTATTTATTACTTTAAAAAGAAATATTTGTTGTGAAATAGTTCGGCGAGTCTCCAAACTCGAAAGCGAAAATCTGTTTAAAAGTGCAGTCTGGGGAAAACCAATAGCAGGATAGACACCGTCCTCCTTGTAACTTAAAGTCTTTAAGAAACGTCTCTGAATTCTCTCTATATTTTGTATGTATGTTGTAATGAGGAGACCAAATAATTGACGAGTATTCTAATTTTGATCGAACAAAAGACTGATATAGTTTCAGCGTGTTACTGTCATTAAAATCATGAAAACATCATGTTATAAATCCCAGTGTTCTAAAACTTTCATTGGTTATGGAGTTTATATGACAATTAAAGTTTAGTTTACTATCAAATATAACACCGAGATTGCGGAAGGTTGATGGACGTGTAAGCACTGAATCTTCTAAACAATAATTAAATTCGACCAGCTGATGTTTATTGGTAAAAGTTAGAACATTGCACTTCCTCGCGTTCAACTGTAGTTTGTTCAAATTACTCCATCTATTTACTTTATCAAGGGCCGTTTGTAGAGCGACACAATCAGTAACATCGTTTACTTTATTGTACAACTTCATATCGTCTGCGTATAAGAGACAATTGACACCCAGTTCTACTGTGATGTCATTAATGAAAATATTGAAAAATAAAGGACCTAACACTGAACCCTGTGGTACGCCTGAAGTGGACACAAATTCTAGAGACCGCTAACCACAGTATTCAATGTGGTGGTGTCTGTTTTCAAGATATAATTTGAAGAATGATAGCAGATTTTTTGAGAACCCAAATTATTGAAATTTTGAATATAAAATACTGTGGTCAAGTCTGTCAAATGCTTTAGTGAAGTCTGTATAAATTACGTCAACTTGTGAGTTTGCGTCGATAGCGTCAGTTATATATTAGGTAATGCAAAAGAGATTGGTTGAGGTAGATCGTCCCTTGAATACGTATAATAGATAAATAATATATTTTCCACCCATTTTAGTTTCAAAACTGAGAATTGCTTAGGACAACTCTATTTGTGTGTTATGGAATAAGTGTTATTTACTAAAATAGGTGGAACGTTGTTTTCTTTACATATTTTCATGTTTTATACACATAGCATATCACAGTTTCAGCACAGTATAATTTGACAGAGATGACTTTGAAACAAAACGTCATTAGTTATTTATCATTATTTCATTGACTTAAGTAGTTTAGACTCAATATTTCTTATTGTTGAAGTTATTTTCAAGGTTTTAAAGAATAAGATTGAGTATGAAAAAAGAACATAATACAAAATATGCGCATATTGCGAAGAATTTTGTGAAGTTGAGAAAGCCATCCAAAATTGAATTACTTATCACGCCTGATGAGACGTGCAATATGGAGGGAAATCAAAATGAGAAGTTATTTACGATCATGACATGAAACAAAATGTTGTTTCAAAAACTCAATGATTTTTTTTAGAATAATCTCGTTTAATATGAAAAATAAAATGCCATTTTATGTAGTAGCAAATGTCAAATATTTTGACAGAAAAATTTCCACTTATTAATTTCGTTCAGGGTACCCTGGAAGATGAAAATTTCCGGAAATTTTTTGGGTTGCCATGGTAACGACACAAAAACAAACTTCTGTTTGGCTAAAAAGATGACATGTGAAATTTTCAAGAAACAGCTACGAGTATTTATTTTTATTCTACATCATCCAACAGAAAAAACCAATTATAGGATGGAAATTTAAACTAACTAAACCGAACCTTACCTAACTTAAATAAAAATTTCAAATAGAAATTATGAATACGTTTAGACTATAATACAGTAAATTTCTGGTTGCTAGACAAATATGTCCAATTCGCTACAATGGATGAAGAATATTGTCTGTAATTGTTTATTTGTGGCATATTCAGATTTTCTTACTTTTTATTGGGTATTTTGCCACTGAAAAATATTTAAAAAATTAATGAAAAAACCTCTGCGCCAAACGGATCAGACAGAGGTTGGTTCTTGATTTTCAGTTTTTAGTTTATAACATTGTTCTAGTTTATATATTTTTAGGTGTGAGACTTTTTGAAACAGTCAATTGCTCAAGAACCAACCTCTGTCTGATCCGTTTGGCGCAGAGGTTTTTTCGTTAATTTTTTAAATATTTTTCAGTGGCAAAATACCCAATAAAAAGGATGAAGAATTTCATAGCTTGTACAAATATTGTATACAGAAAATTTTAGCACATTAGATCTAGGAGTAGGTAATACAAGCTATGACACTGACGGGAATTAATACGTGGGACCTGAAGGGTCATAATGTTAATCTAAAGAACGCAAAGCAAAAGTCTCGACTAGTAATATCAAATTGATCAAGGATGTTTTCCTATTCACCGTTACCGAACTGCCAGACAAGTAACGAAAATTCAAGTTTGGATCGCGAGAAAGTAAAATAAACCAACTTTAAAGTTTAACTTCATTAAAACCATAGTGGTTACATAAGATGAGACCTAACATTCCGAATGCATCCGAAACTATAGCATCAATATGATTAATAAAGGTTAGTTTGTTGTCAAAAACTACGTCTAGGTCCTTGAAAGTAGTTCAAGGCGTCACCATTAACATTGCAATTATATAAAATTGGACTCCTTGATTGAATTGGATAACATTACACTTTCCAACATTTAGAAGATCATTATCACCTTACCATGCTCGGTTAAATTGTTTTGAAGTGTCAGTAGAATCAAAAATATTGTACAACATTTTAACATCATGGCATGTATTAAGAAATTTACACATCCAAATTATCACTGATGTTAATAAAAATATTAGGGGTCCAAATATCGATTCCTGGGGTGCACCTGAAGCGGCTCGGTATTCAACAGATTTACAGCCATTATATAATATGAATTGAACTCTATTGATTAAGTAATTCTCAAGAAATTGAAGTAAGCCGTCAAATATTTCAATTTCGTCAAGTTTTCAAAGAAGTTACTGTTAGATGCGTTAGAGAAATCTGAATCTACCTGGATTTGACACAATTAATTCAGTAATGTACTGAGTAGTGCAGATTAAGTTCGTTGCGGTGGAGCAACTTTTCATAATAATAATAATAATAATAATAATAATAATTTATTTTCCATAAAGACAATGTTACATTGTATAGGAATAGTCAATATGAGTTACAAACTAGATAAAAAAGAATTCAGATACAGAATAAAAACATTCAGTCAACAGAAATGACTTTAAATTACATTTAAAATGAAATAAATTCTTAGCTGTTTTGCACTCAACAGGTAAGTGATTAAATAACTTAGGGCCTAGGTAATTTGGAGAATTACTTGTTACATTTAGTCTAGCATGTGGTATGCGGAAGTCCTCTTTGTTTCGAGTATTTACACCATGAACATTTTTATTAATAATAAATTTGTCTTTGTGTTTGAAAACATAAACACACATTTCAAATATGTACATACTTGGCAAGGTTAGAATATTATATTCCCTAAACACTTCTTTACAAGATTGGGTACTGGAAATACCTGCCATACAACGTAATATACGTTTTTGTGCAATAAAAACATTCTGTGATAGAGTGGAGTTTCCCCAAAAACAGACACCATACCTTAATCTAGAATCTACTTGGGCATAATATAGATTTAGTAATTGTACTTTTGTGAGTACTGCTTTAATGTTATTAATTAAATAGGAAAACGAAGCCAATTTCGAAATCAGGTGTACACAGTGTGTCTTCCAGTTCAAACATTCATCCATATATAAACCCAAGAATTTCACGCCATCATGGGTATCTGTTATAAGTGAATTATTGATATTAATAGAAATTGATTCACAGTTTTTTTGCCTGGTATGAAAACGAATTAGCTGCGTTTTATCTGCATTAAAATATAAATGATGTTGATTAAAAAACGTAGATACCTTTTCTATTACATTATTACAGTTTGTTTTTAATACACTGTTAATGGAATCTGAAGCAATCATAGAAAGATCATCAGCATACATTGAAAAGAACTCATTGCCCAAACTAAGTTCAAGTTTATTAATATATAATATAAATAGCACCGGGCCCAATACTGAGCCTTGTGGAACTCCCATGCTCAAAAAGGCACATTCAGACTTTATTCTGTTTATTTTATTTTGGCTATGATGATGTATGCTCACATACTGCTGACGATTATTTAAAAAGGACTCGATCCAGTTTAATGCTTGTCCTCTAATACCATAGTCACATAATATGGAAGACAACTTTTCATGATTAACACAGTCGAATGCCCTGCTAAAATCAAAGAATATCCCAACAGGACATTCTCCTGCTTCAATATATTGAATTATTTGATTGTAAAATGAGTTGACAGCTGTTAATGTTGATTTTTCACATTGAAAACCGTGTTGTTTTTCGGACAATATCTTAAATTTTTTTACGAATTTTAATAGACGGTCTAAATAACAATACTCAAATATTTTCGAAAAACTGTAAGGTACTGTTACAGGCCTATAGTTTTGTAGGAGATGTGGATCTTTTTTCTTAAAAATAGGCACCACTTTACCTATTTTTAAATTTTCAGGGAACGTTCCGGTTTCAAAAGACATATTTACTAAGTAAGTAAGTGGCTTTATCAATGATTTTAGAGTCTTCTTAACTAAAAAACCAGGTATATCATCTGGTCCAGATGATTTTTTATTTTTAAGCTTAGTATTTAATAACAAGAACATTTCTTCTTCCGTAAATGGCCTTAAAAACAATGTGGAGTCAATATTACTTAATTGATTATATGAAGAAGTGAGAAGTGTATCTGGTATTTGGCTTATAATATTGATGGGGGTATCGATGAAAAAATTATTAAACAATGATGCAACCATCTCTGGATTTTCAGTAATATTTTCGTCGTTGTTTATTTTAATATTAGTATGTTTTTTATTTTTGTTTGCAAATTCTGATATAGTATACCAAGCAGCTCGCGTGGGGTTCTGTGAGTTTACAATTTTATTTTGGTAATAGTTTTTCCTTGTTTTATTAATTAAATTATTATGAATCTTTTTTGCCTCATTGTAAGCAGAAGTTAAGTCAGGATAAGTTCTTTTCAAAACATACAGATCCCTCAAATGTGTACTTGATGATCTAACCGCGTCATTTACCCACTTTATATCACTCTGTGTATTAAAATAATATCTACGTTCAGGAAAATAACAATTAAAATAGTACAAAAATGTTTCGTGGAAATAATAAAATGCTGAATTGAGATCATTTATATTATAGAGAGAGTACCAATTTTCATTTTGAAGTGCTTGTTCAAACTTTAAAATTGCGCTTTCATTAAAACTTCTTTTTATGCAGTTTATGCTCTGCGAATTAACTTTCTCAGAATGTAATTCTAACAGAATTGTTCTATGATCTGAAATAGTATTGTCTAGCACTGAACAAATTCCACTGTTATTAAAATTAATAAAAATATGATCTATCACAGTACAGGAAGTGTCTGTAACTCGAGTTGGCCACCCTACCACAGATTTTAAATTAAAACTGGACAATACAGTACATAAAGAATTAAAATAAGTATTCTTATTCATGTCAAAATTAAAATCGCCACACAGAATAAAATCAATATAAGGTTTGTACAAATGATTTAAAACATCAACAATATTATTTAAAAATATACCTTCGTCCCCAGAAGGAGACCTATAGCAATTTAAAATTATTACCGTGGTATTCTTTTGTTTAAAAGAAACAGCACAAATTTCAAAATGTTGTTCTATACAATAACTATCTAGATTAATTTCTTTTACATTAATGTTATCTTTTATCCAAATTCCTACACCCCCACATTTAAGTGAAGATCTACAATACGAGCTTATTAATGTATATCCACTAATATGTATTAAATTAATTAAATCTGCTTTGATTCCAGTTTCAACTAGACACAAAATATTTAAACTGGGATATCTGCTTATATCCAAATTCAAATTATTAATCTTATCGTTGTTTAAAGTATTTATATTAAGTAGAAGAATATTGGGATCAAACATTAATCCTTTGGTACCACATTCTTCCTGCTCATCTGTAAAAAACGGCTGATGCATGCACCAAAAGGCCATATTGATGGATCCATCGCTTTCTTAAAATTGCACTCATATATGGAGACCTTGTATGAAGAATAAAGCCCAGGATGTTTTGGCGTTATAGCCTCACACACTACTTCTGGCAAATGAGATTTCAGCTGTTTTGTCAATTCGGCAGCTGTTATTTGTGGATCTACCCTGTATACATGAAGAATGGCATATTTTGGTACACCCTGTATGACCGATTCCTTATTATTTCCAACAATAACAGATCGTCTCCTTCGTTTGTTAGAAACTCGCTGCCATTCACTTTCTTTGGCAGTTGAAGTCGAGGGTGTATTACGAGGCGTATCCTCTTTTGCTAAATTAATATATTTATTCAATTTGGCTTCGCTTTCCACTTGTAAAAGACCAGCTGATAAGTCCTTCTTTGTTATAGCTGAGTTCTTTGGTATATTTATATTCGTATTGCTAGATACAGTCATTGATGAGTTTTTAGACTCGTTTATATTTTTATTTATAGCTGAGTTTTTTGCGACATCACTTATTTTTATGTTATCGCGTTTTTGGACAGTTTCTTTTATACTGCAGTTTGCCTGATATTTATTCATCATTTCAATTTGATTGTTTAATAATTTCACTTTTTCATTTAACTCACTGATAATAGTGTCTTTTTGTTTGATTATATAGTTAAATAAGTGTAAATCTACCTTTTTTTCTGGGCCAGATAATTCCTCCATAGCATCAAAAAAGGCCGCGTCATTTTCCGAACTTCCCATATTTTCACAACATATTATTGTGTTGTCGTCAACAAATTTTACATTACACAATTTTGCACAACTGATATGAAATTGTGTTTCGCACTTATTACACTTTAAAGCACTTTTTGCCACTTTTTTACAGCGTTTACAAACGGAGCTCTCTGAACCGTTCGACATTGTTGTCAGTCATCATAAAACCGTGTTGTTGCGCAGAGATGTTCTGTTGAACATATTAATAAATGTTATCATGTGGTAGAATTTCTAAAACTTTAGTATAGTTATAAGTCTATACATAGTTAGCAATTCTATTTATTTTATCCTTTTTGTACACAAGACACGCTTTGGAATATTTCCAAATATCACAACAGTCACATTTTGAAAATTTAAGGTGGCCATTCCCTAGAAAGAGACATCCGATATGGAAATATTTATTAATTTTGGCCATAACTTTTTTTTTCTTAGTACGTATATTTTAAAAAACTATAGGAGTACCTAAGTAGAACCATAACAAGACTATTACTATGAATTTTCACTCAATAATTTCAGTGGTTCGTAAAATAGCTAGATTTAAATTTAAAAATTATGTTGACCTTCCTATTTCTTAGTTTTAAATCTAGCTATTTTGCAAGCCACCGAAATTATTGAGTGAAAATTCATAGTAACAGTCTTGTTATGGTTCTACTTAGGTACTCTTATAGTTTTTTAAATATACGTACTAAGACAAAGAAGTAATGGGCAAAAATAATAAATATTTCCCTATCGGATGTCTCTTTCTAGGAAATGGCCACCTTAACGAAAGTTAAATATGATAGTTAAGGTATAGCAGTTTCATTTATTTTCACCATTTTTATACACATAACACACTTTGAAGTATTTCCAAATATCAGAAAAGTAACATTCCAAACCCCCCTTCCCCCCATCGTCCACTTTGTAAAATTTGGGTGATAAAAAAATGCTTATTCAAGCTATACGTATAACTTTCATTAGTATTTTGAGTCATAAAATCCGAGGAAATATGCGAATAACTCGCTTTTCTACGTATTTATAAATTATTCATATAAGTGAATATCTTGAAGAATAAAAACAAAAGCCAAACTACTGTTGTCTAGTATTGTGTATTCTAAAGGGATTTGAAACGGTTGTCGTGCTATAGATAAAACGAAAGTTGAGAAGCACAAATGTTGAAACAATATTTAAATGCACCGAGCTCGGTAAGTTCATAAGGTACTCGGTGGAAAAAATACATACAGACATAATTAAGAATGAAGTTGGTAGTGATTCAGGCAGAACAAAATATCATATTTTATAAAAATGATGATATAAAGTTTTTACAGAATTGATTTTCTACAGGATGTATTTACACTAGACTTGTAACAAGAGGCGCAAATATAGGAATTCGTTAAAAATCAGTAGCCACTTCAAACCACAAAATCACACGGCCGTTAAGCTTAAAAAGAAGTAGTTTAATAATACAATTACATTTGATTAATACTTGATAAATCGTTCGATGGGTATAAGGTAAAAACATTAAATATCTATTTAGTTAATTATACATAACACAAATCATATTAGTTTATCACCCATGGTAAGTAGGACACATCCCGAGAATATATAATTTCAACTTCATACAATGGCAAAATAATTCAAATTTTCTTGAAGGACGTCATTTTGTTAGATATTTTTGAACATCGCAAAAATGTTGATCAAAATTAAAATATTTCCATTCTGTATGATAAAATGTGGGCTCAGTTACCTTGGGATACTTTTTCCTCAAAAGTCAAATCCGCTCTTCTAAAGTAGTTTAGTGTACCTCCTAAATGGTCATATTTATTTTTAGTCGGATTTCTTTGTAGTTTTTAGAAATATTTTATAAATTAAATTTAATTTTAATTTCCAAAAAATTATTAAAGTTCATTGCATTTTCCAAAACTTAAACAAATTTCATTGCCCTTCTTAAACCTAGATACAGGCGTTTTTAAGTCTTTTGCATAAAGGATATTTTGTCTGAGTGCAATTTTTTATACTTAATTCCGTTTCAGAGTACTTTTTATTGCATCCTATAACATTATCGTATGTAATATAACTAGTGCTTGGAATTTTATCCCTAAAATTTTATGAAAGCGTAGTTGTTTAGTAATATAATAAATTTAAGTTGACAGTTCTCATTGAATCCAGAGCTTAGCTTGAGAGCACATTTATAGATACAATTCAAAAACGCGAGTAGGATTTTGGGAAGAATATGTCACGAATACACGAATAGATTAATTAAATACATAAAACATATTGTTAATACTAATTGTTTGCTTATAGATGCTTTCTTGACATTTTCTGTATTTACTGACCTAGTTTCTCCCAATTCCATCATATATGTCCTATACAAATTTATTTTCAAGGCGACTCATTCAATAAAAGAAGCAGATATAAATATTTAACAAATGCAGCTGCAGAAACTTAAAAGTTCGTGAAATTCGTTATATTTTAAATGTAATGTGACTGGAAACTGAGTAAACGAGAAATAAAACGGTAATGGCATTAGACTGACCTTAATCATTGAGAAGTCTACTGTGAAGAGTTCTCATACACTCTTCGATCAATCAGATGACGAGTATAAACATAAAGAGCACTTGACTAGAGCACTTGACTAATGTCTCGCCTATAGACATTGAGTATCAATAATGGTATTACGTATCCGTTCTGGTTACGCTGCTACTAGATATTACATAATCCAGACAGCATTTAGGGCAGCGAATTACAATTATTCATAGTAACAGTTATTCAGTACTTCAGAGTGTATTCTCTACATAACTAAATAACCTTAACTTAATTTATCAATTTATCATTAATAGACTCTTAACCATTGCATCAAGTTTTGATTCCCGAATTATTCACGTGTTCCTAGTTTTTGATGGATTACTGTAAGCAGGTACAATTTTAGCCAACATCTTTTCAGAATCAGTGTAGCTTTATAGCTTTATATCATTTGGGTCTACACATGTAATAACACAGGCACGCACAAAAGAATGTCGAGTACAAGAAGGCAGACCTATGTATTTCCACGGATTTTGACTTGCTCAACGCGAATCCGATGTCCGTTTTGCCCGATTGGCTCTTGCGTTTTTCCTAACCTCAAAAAACACTGTAAGAATGCCCAAGAAAATGTAAGTGTAGCTAAGAATCTGGAAATTCAGGGGTAAGTAGGGTGGCGAGAGGAGTCGAATGGCGCAAACTACAAATCTGTAGCTTTTTTGGTTTCCGAGATAGAGCCTCGAGAAGTGCGGAAAAACAGATTTTTTTTCTTCCGATTGCTTTGAGCTGCTCTATCTTGAAAACGAAGGACCGCAGGAATGTCTGGTTTGCACCATTCGATTTCTCTCGCCATCCTACGTACCCCTGAATTTTTTCAGATTTTTAGCTACACTTTCATTTTTTGGGGCATTCTTACGGTGTTTTTTGAGGTTAGGAAATATGCAAGAGCCAATGGGGCAAAACTGACATCGGATTCGTGTTCAGCAGGTCAAGATCCGTGGGAATACATAGGTCTGCCTTCTTGTTATCGACATTTTTTTTTTGTGTGTGCCTGTGTAATTGATATGTCTACTTGGCGAGCATATGAAACCAGCCTACATATTATTTTTGCCTAAAGGTTTTTTTCTTTGATAGAATTGTAAAAGCCTATATACTATTAAAGTGTATGGGAGCACAATTGAAATCGTATAAAAACTAAAAGCCGGCAAAAACAGTCGGCAACTCTTTATTGTACATGGGCGGAGGTAATAGAAATGCTTGACATAAGAAAATGTTATAATTTTTTGTTTATTAGATAGGCTATTTTGTTCATTTATCCAATAACATACTTTTGAAGTATTATATCAGTTATAGATATAAAGTCTAAATATTTAAATTTATTGGGTTTAGTTTTAAAGTTATCCCATACTATATTGAAATATGTTATTGCTCAGCAAGGAAAAACGAGAAGGTATGAACATATCCTTGCCGGGATGAGGGAATGGGGATAGGTTAGATTGGCGAGGGGCAAGGATGTTAAATAATAAAAATAAAATTTAAGTTTCTTCTAAAATTAAAATAAAAATGTAAGTTTCTTAACCAAAGCAAAGAATTAGTACAACAAAAATAAATATTTGTATAGATAAAACATAAATAAAAACAAAATTAAAATATGTCTCTAGAATAAAGAAACTTAAATTAAAATTTCTTGTCAACTGAATACAATATATTCCAAGTAATGTAACAATAAAAAAGTAAACTTCATACCTAATATAATAGCTAAATATTTTGTTCTGAAAATATATATTAAAAAAGTTAAATGCTAAAAGTTGACGCGTCCGAATCTTCACTTTCTGAAGAGGAATCATTATCCGGTTGAATTATAATCGGCGCAATGGGGTTTAGTGTTGGATATTGATTTTCTTTTTTAATTACATACTTAACGCTATTTTTCCGTAAATCAGTATTGTCGAGGTCATTTATTACTTATCTTATATGATCAACTACTACCGCGCTTAACGTTGGAGAGTCATTACATTTTCGCAAACGATCTTTTAAAGTTGCTCAAACCATCGCGATAGGATTAAATATGCAAAAATGTATGACCGTGTATATTGAATAAGTTATCAATAACATATTTCCTTTTGAAATTCTATTCTTTTATTAATTTCAGTAATTCGCGCTTTATTGGAACTTTTACAGGAATTTCCATTTTTTTTTCTCTCATTAATTTTAAAATGTCTTCCTTGGACTGGTGTTTGGTATTTTATTTATTATTCGCGGGTGATAAGAAGTATTATCTAATACAATTACCGAATTAGGCGGAATATTTGGTATAAAGCTGCTCTGAAAACCATTTTTCGCACTGCACTGGAGAAATGTTATAAACAACTAGGCGATATCGAGTCCACGTTGACTAAGGACTGATATAACTCAAACACCGACCGACCAATCGGACTGAGGAATACCCGGGTGCCAGCCAATCGTCGCCACCCGTCCTCAAGCCCAGGCCAATGACAGCACATCTCACAAGTCCACGTTGACTGCTGAAAAACGATTTGCAAGTTTTTTTTATACTAGTGGACCTGTCCGTTTTATTATCTTTAAACCAGTGCAGTCATAGATGGTTCATTCAGGCTGATGACATTGCCAGTCTCGGACTCGCCTGCACAGTTTCAACTACTATTCGATTCTCGATACCATTGTTAAATACATAGGAAAATATCAAGTTAAGTGCGCACGGCCCTGTGCCTTAACACTGACCAGTTTCAATTGACTTCGTAAACACTATACAATTTACATGAATTATTATTAAGTTTGAGCATAAGCTCGAGAAAAAAATTTAAAAGCACAAGCGACATTTGGGGAAAATATTTCACGAAATGAAACATGACATATGTCAGTGCAATGATTTCAAAAATGGCGTTTCTTCATTAGTAAAAAATGTATATTGCTCGTTGTCTTTATCTAGAAATTTAATGAATGTGTCCTAACCCTACCCGCCTTTAAATAAACACGAAAACTGAATTGATCCACTTTTAAATCCCTTGAAATCTCCGACAGCATAATAAATCATCACCTAAAAACAAGTGGGAATAACCCATTTACTAATAATGTATTCTATGAGCGTGCGGAGTTACGAAAAATTCGCCTAATAAAAAATAAAATAGTAAACCGCGCCAGGAAATAAATTCAACGGCCGCTCACGGGATTCCGTTCACAAAAAGAGTTCATATATCTCTTAGCAAGTAGTTTCCTAGATCCTGCCGACTAAAAACCGATTCGCAGAATCCTTGTATAAATACATACCAAACAGAACAATAACAGGCCCCGAAGAGATAAGCGTTATAGTTGGATCCACGCTGCCGTCTTTTTGATAAATGTACTCTGTATTTTATGAAATGCGACGTGAATTTTTATATTATTTATAATAATAACCTGGCTGGGCCTGGCCGCTATGCTCCGGAGGTTTGTTTGTGTACATGCGACCCCGAAGTCGCACAAACAACTAAATCATATACAATATTCATCCGAATAATCTCGATAGGTAGATTCAGTAATTTAATACACGACTACAAAACCTATAAAATGGTTGAGAACCTGCACTGATATAGTATAGTTCACATATATTAACCCAACTAACAAAGTTTTATAAATTTAAAATGACAGTACAATTTTATTTTATTACTGTTGCGTTACTGCTCTGCAAAAATTATTTTATTTTATTAAAAAAAAAAAAAATGTTTTCTTAACCGCTTCTCAAGTCACCGAGATAACTCCTTGAAAATCCAGAATGGATTTTGATAGGTAAAAAGAAATGAGGCCCTACAATTTATAGTGGGTTCCGAACCACATATTAAAACTGTCAAAGTGATTATATACCCTTCACAACTAAATCTCGTCATATAAATAAGTGCTAAGAATGTTCTTACAGCTAAATTCTAAAACATTTTGTAGAATTTGTGTTTTGTTGTTTTATAATGTTCTATACAGCAATTATTATAAGATGTTTTAGCTCACGAAGGAAAATTGATTTATAGCAGATTTATAGTAATGGCCTCTGACATTTTTGGTCAATTTGCAAACATCTATAAAACTAATCCTTTAAAAATTTAGCTAAGCATTAGTAAAACATTTTTATTAGGACTCTTCCTAACACAATATTATTGCTGGGAGCATATTGTATTTGGCCGTAGCTGCTAAACAATTGTTATATAAACGAAGCACACATTGCTCTCGTAAAACATTTATAAAATAGTTAAGAAGCTGAAAATTGCCTTTAAAGACTATAATATTGTACCATTTTTATAAAATATGGGTAGGTGGTTGTGCTCCATATTGTTTTCTCATTTACAGTAGTCTTTTACAGGACCGTCCCCAAAATATTTAGTTTCCAGATGTATGAATTTAAAAAATCTATATTTTCTTTTTAGTACATTTTCAATTTTCCTTTTTTTAGTAATTTTTTTTAAATGAAAGCTTTTTTTAAATCTTGTTTTTTATAATTTAATTTTTAACGTTTTAGTCTTTATCTCTGCACATTTTGTACTAACCAGATTGTGCAGATGTTGTGTTGCACATATCGTATTCTACTCGTCAAATCCTTTTATTTGATAGCCATATCCAGGGGGTTCTCAAGAAGAAGGTAAACCGCCATATTGGGGCGTCCGCCATGTTGGATTTAGAATGACGTTCACATAGTTTATCGTATTGTACATGTTTGCACTATTTCAAAGCTCTAGCTCAATAAGAACTAGTCGAAAGATATTGGAAATTACCTTTGCTTTTTGCAATACGCTCGTAACTAATTACAATAAAATTGATATATAACAATTCTTCTGAAAATATGTTTGTTCTGTAAATGTTTTCATAGTTATAAATATTATTTATAAAATGGACTCAATAATATTATTTATGTTTGAACTATTTGTACAGCGGCCATTTTGGACTTTAAAATAAAGATAATTGAAAAATAAGAATTATTGTAATATAACCATTTTAGCAACAATATATCATTGTGAAGTATGTTATCTGCGAAACACAATTGGTGCTATACCACAAAAAGATCGAATACAAAATTTTGTTTTTGCTTCATATTAATTTTGATAAATATTCGTTATTTTTACAGCGCTCAAAAATTTCATAGTATATGTACCACATATTTCACAGAAAAATTTCCTTCGCAACCCAAAATCGCTTTGCTGTTGGCTAAACGAAGTTCTAATCGGTTAACATTTATCTCATATTACATTAAACATGTTAGTTACGCCGCCATGTCACATAGAATCTATACCTTTGTAATATTTTAAAACTTTATTATTGTCTGCAAATGCATTTAAAAAATAAATGAGTTATGTTGTTGCTGTACATAACAAAAAAGTATCAATGGAAATAATAACACAATGCTTATAAAAATGTAATGTATCTCGAATAATTTTATAAGTATCGTCTACTAATTTGTTAAATCCTATGTAAACGTTTATACAATAATTTTATAACCCATGAAAGGCATAGTAAAATGAATTAAAGAACTACTTTGTTTTATAAATTGTGCCCATTCTGCGTCTATAAGCGTTGCATAAACGTTTTGAAAATGTTTATATCAACAATCTTGTTTTATAAAAAATGTTCTGTAAACATTCTTTCAGCTTCTACAAAACATCAAATTGCTAGTTGGGAAAGCACATAAAAAACATCGCAGCGTTGCCGCTTACGTATAAATGGGAGAGCGGGGGGCATGTTCTATTTTTGTAAAGAATGAATGGTAAATCATAAATATAGTGTATTAATTAATACATAGAACAACATTGTGCTCGTGTAAAGTATGTTCTGACATAATTAAAATAAGAAATTAAAGGAAACATTCCTGTTTGAGTTATAATTTCAAATAATTTTGATATAGTAACCCGACTCCCTCCTACCGATATAATTTTACGATGTAACGGTTTACAGTAGGTATGTAAACCCTACTCACGAGAGAGGTGAACTTAATTAATATTGTCAGTGTATCATGCAATATCGAATGCTCGACAAATTATAAGATATCATTCCTATCTTGAGACAAGCAACACAGAGTAAATTTTTTTCATTTATCACTGTATCAAATAACTATTTATCAAAGACATACTTCTGAACGGGGGCCGCTCCAAACGGCGGCCATAGTGGGCGGCCGCCCAGGGCGCCACAGTTGTGAGGGCGGCATTTTTGGCGTAGTGATATGAATATTTTAGGGAGGGGGGCGACAAAATGCCATTTCGTCCAGGGCGGCAGAAGAGCTAGAGCAGCCCCTGCTTCTAAATTTCTAACTGTTATTGTGCACAAAAATTTTATATGCGGCTCTGTGGGATATCCTTTATGCTAAGGAGACAGTGGTTTTCATAGCTTTTTTTATGTGCCTTAAATATATGTAATGAACTATACGAAATAATTCATGTTATGACGAAATAATTCGTGGGGACGGGGAGTAGTGGAGTCAAGGTGTCGGGCGAATATGTTACAAGTGAAGAACGCAACCAAACCGCCTCCCCCCCATCTTCTAGCGTGCTGAACACGAATATGAGGGTAAAAAAAGTTTTTATTCGGGGCAACCCCTTCAAACAGGCCAAAAACCACCCCTTTTATCGGTTTCGTGCACGTATGCGCGATAGCAGTGGTTTTAATACGAATTTCTGCAGCTTTGACCGGGACATTATGAAGGGCGAAAGATAATGTCAGAGACATTACCGTCACCACCCTTGGGGGTTGAATCAAACCTCCCAGGGGGTGAGAAAATGATAAAATATATCTCTTCTCGTTGATACTGACGAATAAAATAATTTTAGACAACTTCGATCCTTCCTACCCCCTCAAATGACCAAAAGAAAAAATTCGCATTATAACCCTTGCTGTCGCGCGTCCATGCACGAAAACCGATAAAAGGGGTGGATTTTGGCAGTTTGAATGCCTCGAATAAAAACTTTTTACCCTGATATTCGTGTTCAGCACCCTCGAAAACGGTGGAGGGGCGGGGAGGCGATTTGTAACAAAATCAGGCCAATATTTCAAACTCTAGTGGAATCAATACTCCACTAGAGTTGGATTTTTAATTTTGCCACTGACGATGATACTCGACGAGGGGTTCATCAACCAAATTGATATCATCTGGTGGTAATCCTCACCACGCCGTCAACGTGAATCACGATGTAAGATTACAGGTATCCTACATTTCTTTATTATGAAATCTTGTCAGTTCAGTCGGTAGGAGTTTTTAATTTGATAAGAAACAAGGCCTAGTTTTATAGTTCCATTTTTATTCTTTATAATTTCAAGTTTCAAAGGAAATGAATGTTTTGTTCATGAAAAAAGACATCTCCTGCGGCTTATTGCAATTAAATTGTTTTATATTTCGCATTTTAAAATAATGTGCATATTCAATGCATTTTGCAATAATGTGTGATTATTAGAGGGTCTAGATATGTTTTGTGTATTTAAAATATGCAACGCTCAGGAAGCCGGTCAACAATTGTGTGTTGACTATAGGTATATTCATTAGGTGCATTCTATCTATTGTCAATTGGAAAATCATAAAAAAGACCGACAAAAGAATAGTTCATAACACCAGGAATGTCATGAGCGCCGATCGACAATTTTTAGAATCATTTTTTAGTTATTGCAATAAATTGAATATTGTTTTACTATACTTTATAATAATGGATATGAATGATATAAATTATTTATATATAATTAATCATGTTAGTATAATGAACTACTGCAAAGATGATTCAATAATAGTAAATAAATATCATTTAACCTACGGCTAATAGTGAGCTAGGTAAACAATCGACTACTTTCGTTTGAGTTAAGCGCATAATATATCTGGTTGGCTATATTCATATACGGTTATCGTTTCTAATATTCAAGCACGGTTTCGATGTTATTCTGTCACAGGCAGGATTTGTAATGCTTTATTTTGGTAACAAAGCTTTAGACTGAATTTCTCAATTAAGAATAGCAATACTATACTACGCATGAGCTTATCACCTTCTGACAGTGAACTCTCTCTTTGCATTCGGAGGAGACAGTTTCCTATGTATTTACAATGACTATTAATAAATCAGGAAGGCAAACTCTAAATAAAGTAGGCTGGGAACATATTTGGTCAGAATTTAGCCATAGTCAATATGGTAGCAACGTCACAAATTATATACAGATAACGTACTTTTGAAACTTTAAAAATTAAGATTGTGCTAATTGAAATGTACCATACGTCTACAAATATTTTTGCACGGGGGCCTATGGTAGATAATAATATAATGTTTAATGAAACCGTATTTATTGTTAGCAAATTATTTATTTCTATAAACATTTATGAAACTATGCGAAATATGCGATACTCATTTCAGTTTCTTTGTTTCAGAGCCAAAGAATGTCCTCTACGATGATGTGGCTGTGTCTTCTCACCATTCTACTGGCAACTGCATCAAGCGTGTCTGCCTTAGGATGTCCCACAGGGTGCATGTGCAACGACGACACTTATGTTGTGCAGTGTGAACACAGTAAATTAGACGTGATCCCAATCACGCTAAACCCCGCTATACAGAGATTAGTATTAAGAAGCAATAAAATTAAAACTGTGGACGCCTCTTTTCAGTTCTACAGAGATTTACAGTACGTAGATTTGTCCAGTAACCACCTAGTGAACATCCCGACTAAAAGTTTCCTGCATCAAGAGAAACTGCAAGAACTGCACTTAAACAAGAACAAACTGTCTTCTATTAATAACAGGACATTTCAGGGTCTAAAATCTTTAACTGTGCTAAATCTAAGAGAAAACTTCTTGGAGAATCTAACCAGAGGCTTATTTTCAATCCTGCCTAAGCTAGAGGAACTCAATCTAGGTCAAAACAGGATAACTAAAATAGACCCTTTAGCCTTTGACGGACTATTGTCTTTAAGGGTATTATATTTAGATGACAACTTGTTAAGCTCCGTACCCACGACGTCTTTCTCAGTTCTAGGCAGCTTAGCAGAGCTGCACGTAGGTTTGAATGCATTCACCGCTTTGACTGACGACGCTTTCAGCGGCCTAGGGAAGCTGTCTGTACTGGACATCAGCAGCGCTGGCCTTTCCAACATCAGCAGCGACGCCTTTAGGGGCCTAACTGGATTGCGAAACTTAAACTTGGCGGACAACAAACTGGAGCAAATACCCACAACACAACTCGCACATCTATCACGCTTAGAGGAGTTAACAATCGGCCAAAATGACTTCAAAACTCTGGAAAAGGACTCCTTCAAAGGACTCACCAACCTGAGGAAAATCGATATAACTGGCGCTAACAGCTTGAAACACATTGAAAAGGGTGCTTTTAGCGATAATTTAAATCTCGAAACTATCGTTCTAGTTAGTAATAAGAAACTCGAAAGTCTGGAGGATGGTGCTCTTGTAGGATTACCCAATTTAAAACATTTAGTGCTCAGAGAGAACTCATTCAAAACGTTATCGGAATCGATAATGTCTTGGAATGAACTTCGCGCCTTGGAATTGACTGACAACCCCATAAATTGTGACTGTCAACTTTTGTGGCTGTTAAACTCAATAAACTCTAAAAATATTACAAATGTGCAGTGCTCCACGCCTCTAGAGCTCCGCGATAGGTCTCTGAGGACTTTAACCGCTGATGACTTGGGGTGTTCTTTTGGAGATTCCCAGCTACAAGTGATCATAATTACATTTTGTGTTGCTGCCACGGTAGTCCTAGCGTTTCTAGGGTTATTTCTTTTTCGTTACCGTCAGAGAGTGCGCGAGGCACTCAAGGACTACAAATGGAACAAGAGAGCCATCAGCAGAAAAGAACACGAGTACCAGAAGACCTTCTCCGACGACGACTACATCACGCGAACCGGTCAGCATCATATCAAGCCCATACCTGTAACAGAGTTGTAGCTAGAGCTGAGCGCGCCACCCTCGGGGGTGTTTTGTCTGGACGGAGAGGGTAGGCGTGCTAGGGGCCCGCGCGGTCCGGGGGGCACCTTGCCCGTCACTGGCTTTACTTATATTACAGGGGACACCTGCAGGGCCCATTCCTTGAGAGCTCTCAATGAAAATCGGAACGGATTGCCGAAGTGCCACGCGGACATGTACCAGCACTAGTCTGCACCTCGAGCACTGTTATTGAGCAATAATGATTGAATCCATTCCAATGTGTGATTTTACGAAATATAGAGACTGTACAGTAGCCGCTAAGTATATTTTTTCGTCTGTAACAAAAGTACTATCGAACATATCTGTTTTGTCTCGTAAGAAATCTGTGATATTCGATTTAGTCAGAGATTTGGCTACTCAAAAAACGTTCCTGAAATGTTGATTAGAAGATATAGTTTTGCAAAAATATGTACATTATCTGGAATGACCTTGCGCATCTAAATATAGAGGGCACCATTCGGTCTGCGATTTCGAAAATGCTTTAAAAAATCAATTTCCTATTTACACCACATTTGCAGGCTTATTTTGTAACATTTCTTAATGGTTTTTAACCAATCGAAAGCATATTCTTTCTAAATTTAAGTGCTGCCAAATTACTCTCGAAATTGTTGTCGAGGCATTTTATAAATGAATATACAGGGTGAGGCAATAGTGCGTCGAGCCTCGATATATCGAGTTCTACGATGGCTAGAAATTTTTAAAAAAATTGCAGGTAAAATAGATTAAAAAAAGTCTATAACTGGAAATTGTTTTTGAATATACAGGGCGAACCAAGACGAAATTACAGGACCAAGTGCCTTTTTTTAAATGGAAAGCTATGTATATCAGTACATTTTTTGAAGCCTCTTTCTAGGCTCTATGCATTCCTATATTAGCATTGAATGTCTCCCAACCACTTGGATGTAATGAATTTTTTTGTTGGAATAATGCAATCTGCAGATGGATATTAAAAAAATCACCACAGTCACAATTATGGGTTTTAAGAAAAACTTATATGAATACCAGTTACGAGACATCTAATTAATGTTTTTGAATCATTTTCATTTCCTAAAACTGTACAGGGTGGCCAAAAATTATTTTTCAATTAAAAACTTTTTAAATTGAATTTTGTCAGTTTTTTCAAATGGAGCACCCTGTATATTTTTTAACGATGTGATTTAGAAATGAAAAACGAACATTTTTTGTAAGTACTTCCCTATGGCTAATTGCAACCAATTTCGTTTTATTGGGCAATAATTACAAAATTCAAAAATAAACGTAAAAAAAGAGGTTTCTTCAAATAACTCAGTAGAAAAAATTATAATAAATTTTCCACATGTAGCCCATTTTGATTGACACACATCTCTATGCGCTTCTGAAATTAAGTTCCCTCTGTTCCTAAAACTGCCGGTGTGTCTCTATAAACAGTTTCCTTCACGTATCCCCATAAAAAAAATACATTTTTGTAAGGGATCTAGCAGGCCATTTAGTGGGCCTATTTCTTCCAATCCATTGATGAGGGTAGGTATTATTTAAGTAGTCTCTAACTGCATTTAAATAATGTGGTGGAGCACCATCTTGCTGAAACCACAACCTATTTCGAATTCTTTCAGGGAGATTTACCAATAATTGTGGCAGATACTTTTCCAAAAAATGAAGATAAAAATAGCTCCAGTCAGTGTACCAACAAGGAAATGTGGCCCTATTACATATTCTCCAATAATTCCTCCCGAAACGTTTAATAATGGAAATTGTGCCTATTAACAAATCTATTTTTATGAAAAGTTGCCTCATCAGTGAATAAAACATTATTGAAGTCATCATACCTCTGGCCCAATTACAAAATTGTAGGCGCTTTTGAAAATCGTCATCAGATAATTCCTGGTGCATTTGAATATGATATGCATTATTTGTTTTTAAGATTCGACCCACAGACCGTCTACTTATTCCTACTAATGAGCTTACTTTTCTTTGACTAACATGGGGATTCTCAACCGTCCAACATCACAGAAAACTCATTTCTTCGTTCACAACACGTATTATTCTTTCACTTTTTTTATATTCAACATTTCCAGTTTCCAGAAATCTATCGAGAAGGTTTTGGAAGCTGCTAACATCAGGAATGCTTCTTTCAGGATAACGTTGGTAATAAATTCTATTGGCAAGTAAACAATTTCTGTCTGACTCGCCCAAAACAAAAGTCATGTCTTCAAGTACCGGTTTATTAAAATTCATATTGTACAATTCCAAATATTTTAAATTCAGTACAAATTGTAACTAACGACCGATAAGTGTGATAAATGCTCCGTTGTACACGACAATTTATACCAAACTGAGGTTTTATTGCTTGTCGAATAACGAAAACGGCAAAAAAATTTACAAAAAAAACGTTACAGTACAGGACCTGTTAAATACTATTTACTCATTTCAATGGATTCGAAGAAGTGGTCCCACTAAATGGCTTGATTTCAAAATTAGATAAAGACGTGTCAATCAAAATGGGCAACATGTCGAACACCTGTTATAAACCTCTTTTTTTAAGTTTATTCTTGAATTTGACACTTATTTATTTATAAAACCAATATGTTTGCAATTAGCCATAGGGAAGTACTTACAAAAAATGTTCGCTTTTCATTTCTACATCACATCGTTGAAAAATATACAGGGTGTTCCATTTGAAAAAATTGAGAAAATTCTATTTTAAAAGTTCTTAATTGAAAAATAATTTTTGGCCACCCTGTACAGTTTTAGGAAATGAAATTGATTCAAAAATATTAATTAAATGTCTCATAACTGGTATTCACATAAGTTTTTCTTAAACCCCATAATTGTGACTGTGGTCATTTTTTTAATATCCATCTGCAGATTGCATTATTTCAACAAAAAAATTCATTACATCCAAGTGGTTGGGAGATATTCAATGCTAATGTAGGAATGAATAGAGCCTAGAAAGAAGCTTCAAAAAATGTACTGATATACAGCATTCCATTTAAAAAAAAAGGCACTTGGTGCTGTAATTTCGTCTTGGCTCACCCAGTATGTTCGAAAATAATTTCCAGTTATAGACTTTTTTATCTAGTTTTAAAAAAGACAAAAAAGTTTAAGAATAATTTACTTACAAACAAAAATTATGAGATGCAGAAAACAACGTGCCATCAAAACAGGAAACAACTACGAAATTGTCTGTTTTAAAAAATGTCGACAGAAACAATCTGATGATGTTTAACGTCGAAAATAGAAGCGAAATAGAAGCTAAATGTCCAATTTGACCACTCTTAAACTTTAGTAGAGTAGAAATAATCGCAAATTATAGAATAAAAAGTTATTAGAAAGAAATTTTAAAAGTAATTGTCGCCGAAAAAAACACTGCATACTTTTTAAACATTAATGACAGAAATAAATGCCAGGTATTTTTGAATCGGAGATATTTGCCAAAAGTTTCAAATAAATTTTTTAAAAGCACGGTGTTGGAAACGATATGTCGGCTTGGAATCCGAAATGAAGCCGCCGCTTAACAAGATGTGTTATCGCGGATATTATTAAAATTTGAAATCGTTTTTTCTGAGAAGTCAAAACATCAAAGATTCAAACGTCTGTAACTAAGTAAATACATCGGCTGGAAGACTGCATGATGTCTGTATGGAGAAACGTAAATTGACATTTTGTCAGCATCGTATATTTCACTGGCGAAATCGATAATTCAGCTCGGCATGAGTGAACCAAAAATAACATTTTTTTGACAATTCGCGAAATCATCATTGCAATTTTTGTACGTTTATAAATGGAAAACCCGAAGGAACACCTCGATGAAATATGTATATCTAGCGTCGCGATTGCTACAAAACCGCAAAGAGTAACGGACTTCAGCTTATAGTGGCCCGATTGCTAAATATTTCATTTCGCATTTGTTGCCTAGCAACCGATGCGACATGAAATTCTGTTCAACGCTTGTTAAATGAGCATCTTTTGAGACTGTCGTAGACAAATATGTTTTTTTTTCTTTTTCGCAACGGAATGGCACAAGGTCCCTCCAGATAATGTACGTATTTTTTTAACTGTCTTCGAGTTCACACTTTATGATAGAATTTGTGGTTCCTGATTCCTGATTAATTCTTCTCCGGTGACTAAAACGACTGATACAATTTCACCTATTCCTTATGACACGAAATGGATGCTAATCGCAGATATAATACAGCGCACGATTACATATAATCGAATGATTTACGCTCATATATCTGTCGAGTGTAAGCATTATAAATCATGTATATCCGTTATATTTATGGCCTTACTAGCCCTGGATGTATAATTTAAAAAAATGTTAATTAATTTACTTTGCTGGGAAGGAGAATATTTATGATTTCATTATTCCCAAAGTTACATAAATGCTGATCGGAAGAAACAGCAAACAGTTTTTTGTGTTAGTAAACTAAACTCAGAAAACTCGTTTTCATGGGAATGTTCAATTTAATTTAAACAATTCCTCACAAAATCAGACTTTCAGTATTTTCCTAGAATCTACAAATTAGGTATATTATAACTGTATACGTGAGATGTAATGCGATATGTCATTGTAACCAGTGATGTTTATCAAAAAGAAGAAAAATTGTGATATTTTATGACTGCATATGTTTAGTCGCTGAACTGTTGGATCTTTTCCTTAGTCTTGAGAATTCTTGTGTTCAAATGCCTTATTTATATTACATACATGATCCTCGTGGCACACTGTCTAAATTAATGTGGTCATAGCATAACACTTGATACTTTTTATAAGATTTTGTATTTTCAAGTATTTTGAAAATACTTAAATCGTTGTACATAATATGCAATATTTCTATATATATTTGTATATATTCTAAATCTAGCAAAGTGTAGCGGTATATATATATATTTATTAATTTTTTATTGTATGAACGAATTTATAGATAGGAAATATTGCATTCCCAAAAAGGTATAATGAGTGTGATTGTGGCAGCAGATCTTGTATAAATTGTTTTGTTTTTCAAATATTTATCTTTCATTTTTATTTTGTAAAGGAAATGTACTATTTATTTTTGGTATTTATTTCACTCGAAATTGTGTATTTCAGTGGACACAATTCTGAACTAGTCATAGTAAATTATTATAGATGTGTGAATGATTTTTTGTTTCGTGCGCGAGGAGGAAAGTGCATTTTATATTGTACATAATAAAATTAGTGTTTTGTACATATTGACTTTATCTTAACTATCATAATTATTTACAATAAACAAATTTCTGATCTTACTGCTGTGTTTTATTAATTCATTTATCTTATTAATTAGGGTTATAAAGTAAAATATTTGATGTAGTAACATATTTATGCCTGACTAGTGTAGACGAGCTTAGCTCTCGAGGGACCCAGATCTCAGACTAACTGCTACCTCAGCAAAAAAATACATGTAGTTTGCGATATCTGGAAGAATATATTAATTTGGAAAAAGAATCTTTGGTGGAATTTGCAAAAAGAATTGCGAAAGGTCACGAAAAACGGTTTATCGCATTTTAGTTAAATATTGCCTAAATATTATTTCTGGCATTATCTTCATTTTTTCTTATTCTTTGAGAGTTCCTACCACATGCATTTTTTCATTTTAACCGGTGCTAGGGGAATCTACAAAATATCACAATTAACCAGTATGTTATAGTTGCCTTCATTTGTTTAGTGCAGGTAAAAAAGCTGTAAAAAACCGACCATAAATTTGACTCGTTAAGATAATTGATGTCTCACAGAGCCGTACTTAAAATTTTTGTGCACACTAATAGAAATTTAAATCTGTTGAGCAATGATGAATTTTGAGTCTAAATTAGAATTATCAAATATTCTCTTATTGCTCAGTTTCGGCAATAATAATTTAATCTATGGGATTATTATTATTGCCAAGCAAGGACCACGAAGAGATACGAGCAATTACTTGCCAAAAAATGTGGGTTTAGAGTTACGGTTATTGCTGTTTATATCAATAATCCTAACTTAATTTAATTGACCCAGATTAAATAAGTTCAATTCTAGAAAACAAATATTAAATAAATAAATTCAATTCTAGAAAACAAATAAACAATTATTAAATAAATAATTCAATTCTAGAAAACATAAATAAATTCAAATAAATAATTTCGATTCTAGAGAACTTCGAGCAACTACGAATTTTTTTAATACGTTGCAAATATTCATTCATTACGCCACAGTACAATTCTGTAGCTTTCCATAATACTTGTTCTTTTTTTAATCACTTTAAAGTTAAATCCTATCCTTAAGCGCCATCGCCAAGTGTTTATTCACTATATGACACTACACCTGTTGTTTTCTGTTCCATATGTACTGATGGTACTGTTGGTATCTCATTTTCGTTATACTTGCTGTAAATTAAATCTCTTAACTTCACCACAGACGATTCTAATGCTCGTGATTTTCCTTTGTCTGATTTAGCTTTTCGATTATATGATCTTTCCTTAATTAACTTATAAATAGTTTGATCTGAAATTTCTGTTAAGTAGGCGTTTTTTTCCACAGCTCCGGTTTCTCCTACACTTTTATATTTTTATAAACATTTGAAACTACTTTTTGGGTATGTTCGCATAAATGTTGTCTAGAAACTTTCTCTGTAATTTGAAAGCTGTTATAATCCCCATGCTTTCCTGTCATTCTCTGCTAGTGCTAGGTAAAGAGCCTTCCCAAGGCCTAAACATGTTCACGATATTATTTTACCACAGTCACTTATAAGTACAAAACCCGAATAATTCACTACCCGCCAAAATATTTATAAAACACAGTTGCATAAAATATGCTAAAACACAAAGGAAGATATCACGTACCTGTTGTTAAAGTATAAATATTCTTTTAAGCTCTTACAATCTAAATATAATGTAAACACATATCACCAACTATATTTATTTTATAAAGCACATACAAATATATTCTCAACTAATGGGCTTAATTTGAAATTCCGTGACACTGACAATATTAAAAGTTCGACTCTGTCGTCCCCGTTAGGCCGTAAAATATATTCTGTAGGGGCGAGTTGGAAAATATGAAGAAAGTAAATAAATTAAATAATTGGAGCAGGAGTGTTTTCGTCAATTTGTTACTTTAATCATTCTAGAACATACTTTATATGTGAATAATGATATTCTATGTATTAAGTAGTGTAAAATATTTAATCTTATAGAGGAGTTAGCTCGAAAATCGACATTCCCTGATCTCCCCTCAATGCTGTAGTCAAGTCTAAGCGGCACAGCTTTGAGGTTTTTTATGTGCATTAAAGGAATGAAGACAACTATACTGGGAAATAACTCTACGCCTGTGACTTTTACGTCAAAGGATCAGTTAGAGGTTGTTTTTTTTTAAATAACCCAAATAAGTATAAAACTTAAAATTAAATATTTCGTCGACGTTTCGGAAATCTAATCTCTTTCCTTTTTCAAGGCTTTTTTTTGAAAAATATTTTTTGCTTCGTATGATAAATGCACAGCTCTAAGAATGTTAGATACTTACTATTTATATAGAACTGTAATAATAATAATAATAATAAAACTTTATTGCTATAGATCTTGCAAAGAAAATACATTAGCATTTTCAAGAAGTGATTACGAAATATCCAGGTAGATTAAAATAAAACAAAATAAGGCAAGCTGTAGTATTAAGTTACTAGATAGTTTTTTAGAACAGTTAAATAATAAAGAATCTTCTATTAAATTTACTGTAGAAAAGGTAACTAGAAATTAATTACTATTTTTATATGTTTCAATTAAAAGAGTAAATGGTACAATTGAAACAAGTGTTTATAGAAGACCAACAGATATTTAAATTTCAACTCAAATCAGCCGATGCACGTTAAGAGGGGTGTTATAAAATGTTTGTATGATAGGGCCAAAATCATTTCTTCTAATGATGAAATACTAAACAATGAGAAGCGGCTTATAAAAGAACCCTGAGGGTTTTATCGATAAAACCTTCTTAAATATTGAAAATAACAATCAGGTACGACAAAGACCTGAAAAACTTTACACAGCGTTAATTCCTTATGTATGCGGATTATCCGAAAAGTTGCGCCGTATCGGTGATAGATTTTATATTATGACGGTATCTCAAACAAACAACACTTTAAGATCTATTCTGACATAGGCGAAGCCGAAGAACCACGAGCAAAATTCAAAAAACTGCATTTATATTATTCCGTGTGAGCGCAACAAACATTACGTGGGTGAGTCATCCAGACCGTTTAGTGTATGATTGTGTGAACACAAAAATTATATCAAACATAATGAAATTCAGAGGTCCAAGATCTCTTGGAAGACCGGATATAGAATAAACTGGGACTCGGCAAAAATTTTAACAAAGGAGGCGGATAGCAAAAGACGAAAAATTAAAGAAACTGCGATAATATTATTGAATGAGGATAGATGCGTGTCGAATTGTTCTGTAGATGTCTGTACAACCTGGTTGCCAATGCTAAAAAAAGAACTTCACAAACTTAACATTGTATAAAAATTTTAAAAAACTGTTAACTTTGATAGAGTTAACAGTTTTTTATTTACTATGTAAATAGTAAGTATCTATGGATATTGAATATAACAAACATTCTTATAGCTGTGTATTTATCATACACAGCAAAAAAGATTTTTCCAAAAAAGCCTTGAAAAAGGAAACAGATTAGATTTCCGAAACGTCGGAGAAATATTTAATTTCAAGTTTTTATACTTATTTGTGTTATTTGTTAAAAAAAAGCAACCTCTAACTGATCCTTTGACGAAAAAGTCACAAGCGTAGAGGATATTTACCAGTAACATACTGGTTAATTGTGATATTTTGTAGATTCCCGAGCACCGGTTAAAAATGAAAAATACATGTGGCAAGAAGTCCCAAAGAATTAGAAGTAAAACGAAAAAAAGCGTTCAGGTCAAAATGTGCCGCAATAAAGAAACGAACCGAATGTGCCCCACTGGAACTCAAATGGCCTTGTGGTTCCCACGCAAATTGCAAAAGAAACACTAAATTTGCACGTTTTTTCAAAAATTCGTAACTCTGCTTCAAATACATATTGAAGGCTGAAATTTGCACACTTTGGATTTTTAGTAGTTCTTAATCTACCCTTAACTTCAGTAGAAAATACCGTGCAGTTTTTTCAAACCGTTGCTTTTTGCAAAAACAGGCACTTTGCAAAAAGCAACGGTCTTCAATATGTATTTGAACCGAAATTATTGTTATGAATTACACCCCCTTGGAATTGGAGATGGTACGCCTATGCCTCTGATGGTGACTGGAAAGGCTCTAGAAAGAGCCAAGGACTTTTCTAGATTATGGTTGGAGAAGATTCTGGATTGATCTAGAGCTAATTTTGGAGTATATAAGGCGCGATTACAAGCGCGGGAGGGGAAGTTTTATGAAGAAAGCAGTTTATAAAAGTGAACAAGTAGAAAAGTGAAAAGTGAGGTTAGATAAATAGTAAATAAAGTGAATTTGAAGTATTGTAGTCAGTAAATAGTTAAATAAAGTGTTAGTAGTGTTTAATCTCTTGTTAAAATTATTTAGAACCCACGGATTCATACAGGGTGTTTCCAAAAAGGTGGAAATCCGTAACATTATGAATTTGTGAAAAAAAGTACAAATTTGGTTTTTGCAATTTGCGAGGGAACCACTAAGCTAATTGAGTTCCACTGGGACTCATTTTGTTCGTTTCTTTATTGCGCACATTTTTTACTTGAACATTTTTCGTATAAATTCAACCTACCTTTAGAACGCAAAAAAACGTCGCGACCTTTAACAATTTTTTTTGCAAATTCTCCCAAAAATTCTTTTTCCAAATTAATATCTTCCAGACATCGCAAACAACGTGTCAGTATTTTTTTTTGCTGAGTTTGCAGTTAGTCTGAGTGTAAAACTTAGCTCGCTTTCACTAGACTGGTTGAACTTTGGTGGCATATAAAAAAATTATAATTTCTATCGTACAAAAAACAGATGAAAACAAATTATGGGTTAATTGTATCAGCTTTAATTTACTTTGCTGGCATTTTTCTAAAATTAATATTTTAAGATATTCGTTATAAAGTAAAAAGTCGTTTTTTCTTTAAGATTGTAGAAGTTCAGAAAACTCGTTAAAAGTACCTAAGTTTGTTAAAATTGTAAAATGTTGAAATTTTATAGGATTTTCGGTTATATTTAAATAGCTATTTCTAAAGATGCAATATATCTGCCACCATTGTAAATTTATATAATATAAGAGAGCAGTGGCGGCTCGTGATATTGTCTGCAGAGGAGGCTTGATATTCTGAAAGACAACTGATGTGCAATATGTCTACAATTTGTACATTTCCCCACCACCCCTGAGGTATTACAACGGCGCGTTACATTTTTTTGCCGTGGGTTGTTCGCCAGGATACCGATTCACGACTTGAGAGAATAGAACTAATAAAAGAATAGAATGAAAAGGAAATAGAAAATATGATGAGATGAAAAAATCATTCTCATGAAATTCTCGTTCCTACGACTCGAGTATCGGTATCCAAAGGAGTCCTACTATCCCACTTGTAATTAAATTATATAACTTTTAATAAAAATAAAAACAGTTTTGGTAAAAAAATTAAAGTGTTTATCTACAAACAAAAAATTGTATTCATTATCACTGCCAGGCGTGTAAAATTATAAGTTTTAATAGAAATTAAAATAGTTTTGAGAAAGAAGTTATATAAAAAAAAATATAACCGCGGAACTCTATATTATGGAGAATTATAAAAAATATTTCCTAAAAAATAAATAACACAAATAAATATTTTTTCTAAAATAACAACTACCTATATTAATCTCTGCTTTAAAGCCTGAATATTTTTATAAATGAGTGGTAACCTACGATTTTTGGAACTAGCAAAATGGTTGATTATTTCATCATAAAATGAATCGCGTTTCCTCAATTCTGACAAAAAACGTTTTTCTATTGAAATAAGCGATACATTTGAAAGGCGGTCTTGACTCATTTTGTTTCTAGTAAAAATGTTTTTATGCTGAAAATGATCATTCTACAGAAGCTTACCGGAATTGTCGCAAAAAATAGTGGCGTTATTCAAAAAGTTCTCTAATTTTGGGTCATAAGTTTTAAAAAAATCTACCAGCTCTTTGAAATTTCCTTTATTGCACGATTCTCGTTTTTCGTCACGTCCTCGGAAAGAATTTTCTTCTGAAGATAATTATATAACGGCATCTATTAACCTCTTTAATATTTCCCTATTCTCACGGACCTTTTCGTTAACATTTTCTATTTCTCTCTTATGTGCAGAATCCAAGAAATTTACAATATTTTGTTTACCAAACATTTCGAATTTAATGCAAGATGAAATGTGCTCCTGGGATTTTTCGTGCCTTTCTAAACCTCGCGACAAATTTTGCAAATTATTAAACCCGGCCCTGTCCCAAATTGAGGATTGATCATTAGTAAATAATAAACATCTCCAACAATATAATTTGTTTCTAACTGTTGATGCCGTTAACCACTCGACTTTTTTATAATTGTTATCACAAAACCCTCTGTTTTGTTTACCACTTTTAAAAACTAACGAAAGCATTGCTGGTGTAGGCCTGGCATTTCTTTTAATTCTTACCTTTTCGTCATAAATAAGAGTAGTAAATCCATTTAATAACAAATAATCCACCACGTCTGGACAACAAGACATGTTGTTGGGAATATTTTCACCTAGAGCACTTATTTCTAGCCCGCCTATCAAATGTTTTATGTATTTATACGTCAAGTTGTTCTTATAACCGGCTAAACGCAACTGTCAGACGTCAGTTCGTTTTCTTTGTGAATCACCTGACTCTATGCACATGCGCTATAAAGAACTGAGATCTGGAGGCTAGCCTCATACTTGGCTATTCCAAGTGTTGCATTTTAACACATCGCAAAGAAATTCAAGGTCATTCATGTTATAAGTAAATGCGGTAAAGTTGGAAGCTATTTCGTATTAGCCTCCAGCGAACCGCAGTGTTCATTCAGTAAAAGACCGGCCGACCGGGAAATATGCATACAAAGACTATCCGGACTGTAACGTTATAGGTATGTTTGTGGAAAGGAAATGCAAAAATGTTATATATAAACTGAAAATTAATTAATGAATAATAAACAATAAAAAATATTGAAAATTGAGATATACCTAATAGAAATTTTTTAAGATATTACTTTTGAAGATATGGTGGTTCTTCCAAGGGGAGGCTCAGCCTCCCCTGCCTCCCCTGACGAGCCGCCACTGTAGAGAGAGTTAAAATACAATATTTAAAATCTCTAAACTATCAACCAAATTTTACAAGATATACAGGGTGTTTCTTAATGACGTGCTGATATTTCAGGGTGTGACTCTTTAGATCAGTTTATGAAGAAAAGTTCATATGAACATATGTCCGCAGCGGCTTAATTTTTTTGCTACAGGGTGTTGAATTTTTTTATTAATCGTTATTTCTTAATATCTCAGAAAGTACTTTAGATGTTATTTTCAATGTTGGTATATGTTAATAGGATATAAAACTACATCTTTTAGTTAGAAAATTTATTTTATAACTCTACCAGTGGCTTCTCTGTGTAACCACAACCTTCTCAGTTGACTGCTAAGAAAATCGAAGTGACCGTAGCAACCAGTTAGCTCAGTAGTTGGTTGAAGGTTCGACGTGTGTAAAATTGTTTTAATTGTCAGATTATTAACAAAAACCTTTAGGACGCCAGCGTATTCAACTATTAATCTAATAAACAAATCACTAATACTTTTGCAACAGAATTAGGAAACAAACAATTCAAACAATAATATATTCAAAACGTTTAAAATTTACAATTTACAATTAAGTATGTAAATAAAAAATGATTCATGTTTCGATTGAATATCAAGAGAACAAAATTTAAAAGTAATTAAAAAAGAAAGTCTCTACCAAAAGAATTAAATTGAAAAGATCAACTGGTTTACAATAATTTTCTTCTGACCAAGAAAAGCTATTATGATAGGTAATTGCCTATGTAACGTTGGGCGGCGAGTGCGGAGTTCCAATGTGTCAATTTCTGAAGATGGCCACAGGTACCTGGGATTGAGGACTTATGTATGTTTGTCCGGGTCAACGAGGAAGTTTTAGGTTGACACGAAGTTGGAAATGTTCAGCCAATTATAATTCTCGTCCTGCCACTAGCAAAACTACAATGTGCCTAATCCAGGGTTGGTCGATCCAGATTATTATTACTCTAAATACATTATTAATAGACTTTAAAACTTATTAAAAAGAACTATCGAACAGAATAAAAAAATTGAATACCATTGGTTTAGCTAAGCTAGGTCACGAATTTTATAAAAACTACAAAGAAATTTAGAATTTGTCAAATTTGACCACTGAATTAGGAAGAAAATGGTTGAGGACCAATAAAAAAACTACTACTAAATTATCAAAAAAATTCGGCCCTGAGGCTCTGAATCAACAAAATTGCTATAAATTATGACAAAAGTTCAGTTATCATGAAGCAAAATTTTCCAAAGTAAAAAGTATGTTAATAATACAAAATGTTCAAAGTAGCATTAAAGAAGTAGATATTAAGATATGAAAACAAGAAAATATAAAATTTGGAGATGATCTCCCGTACTATGACAAAATTAAATTTAAATGAATTGACTTTACGTCTCGCGTTTCGACAAATTCAATAATGTACAATTAGTATCCTAGTTGTGAAATGAGACTATCTAACAAAGAATTCTAGAGCGACCCCAAATACAAAAAATATATACCTATATATATTAAATTACTGGCAAAATGGATAATATAATCGGATTCCTATCCGCAGCACCTAAACACAAAATATCCAGCAGTTATTGTCTAAAACAACAATTAAATAAATTACCACTGGGGTAATCAACTAACAGGAGGTTAACCTTAAATATGTGCTGCAATAACAACTAAATGCCAGCTTAAAATGCAATATTAACCCAACATAACTACGTTATTATCTTAATGCAATAATAATCCAATAATAAAAATAAAAATTTCAGCAAAGTGTTATATGATGGGTCTATCTAATTCGCACCTGCGCAGTGTATATCTCAGCGGTATTTTGTCCAAATCACAGAGCATGAAAGGGAGTATGGTCACTATGTGGATAAACTTCAACACAACGGAACGTTGTGTTACATCTGCAAACATGTCCTCTAATATTCTTTACCAAAAAAGTGGTACGCCTCTGACATTTTTCCACATGGATATTTTTTCTGATTAGCCATGAAAGCGGTCTCTTGCGTTTTTCTCGTCAGACTCACAGTTCTTGTATAAACAATCGAATTCAAATTGAAACTAATTATTATTAAGACTAATAATGATAAATTTCGTTTTATAAAAATTGTTGGAAATGGCCGCCTTCACATAACAGGCATGCTTCCGCCCGATTTTGCATCGAATTGCACAATTGTTTAAATATTCCCGACAGGCCCTCGAGAGAGGCCCGGTGGTAGTTAATGCAATATCTTCGATATAATTTTGAAAGGCGGGGGGTGGCATTCCTCATAGTATAGTTCTCTTCATATACTTAAGGCACATAAAAAGTGTCGGCGCCTTTGACTTTGCGCTAAAGATCAAATACCCCGACATTTTTATTTGCTTTAAATATAGAACTATACAATATTTACCTCGAATGTTGCAATTTCGAAGATCGGGAGGGTAATAATCCTTACAATGCAATTTCGAAGAGCGGGGCGTGGTATTCCTTACAATGCTATTTTCTTTTATCTCGGTTATATAATTTCGGAAAGCGGTGGTAGGTGGTGCTTCATACAATTCAATACTTTCAATTACGATTTTCCACATCAAAGATTTACATATTAAAGTGAACTTCATATTTCTAAGTCAAATAAAAAATTCCCGACAAAAGAGACACCCAACGGCGCGAGACACCAAAAAAAAAGCCATAAAACTCGGCCGTAAAAGTGCTTGCCCTTTTACAGCATTATGTATATGTGTAAAAAATTAAGTAAACAGTAGTGACCGTTAGATTGTAAAATATTATAGGAGTGAGTGGCGTAATTATTAGAAATTATAACTGATACTGGCGAGTTTCCCTTAATTTCTTATTTTAATCCATGCCCCGCTCTATCCTAGTGGTAATAGGCGGCAAAGCTTTGAAATTTTTTATCTGACTTAGAAATATGAAATATTTTTTATAGGTATATATAATTTTTTTATATAAAGTACATCGTTTTTAAGTAAGTTGCGAATATTGATCCTAAGAATGTGATTTCCACAAAGGGATGAAAGGGGCTATAACTTCAAAACGCCGTATCTCGGTCAAAATTTATAGAAATTGAACGTGAGAGTAAAGGCAGCTCCAAAACCTTTAAAACATTTTTTCGCTAAAATGTTTATTTTTCGGAACATTTGCATTTAAAAGAACAGAGGAATAATAGCTAGTCTGTCTATTTCAATACACTTTATCTTTAAGCCCGAAAGTTAAAAGTCTAGAGAAAATAAGTCTGGAGAACGTGCAGACCATTCTATCAATCCAGAAACCAATAAATGCTAGATTCTAGATTCAAATTATTTGACTATTATTCCATAATAAGGTGTGGTAGGGAGTACACCAGGTAACAATTTTCGTCACGTGTGAACATTATTTTACACTTCAATATAATTCTTATGCGGTTTTAATTACATAAGTAAATAAGCGAATTTTTATTTTTATTAAGAATTATTGCCATCTGTGTATTTCATGCAAGGTGTATAAATTACCATGTAAGCGTCCTATTATATTTGCTAATTTTAGACTCGTTTTGCTCTCATTAATATGATATATCTCATATAATTCACTTATAGGCTAAAATGCTCGTAGAACTCCCAATAGGTTACATATTTTGCAAATTATATTTCCATACAAACATGAACTCTCATATCACACAAGGAACTAATTAATTTAATTACTAATGGAAAATTTAATCACTTTTATATACCTAGTAGTACAAAGTGGAAATGCTGATACTTCACACTGAATGAAAATAATTATAAATACAGGGTGATTCTCTGATTCAGTTATTCTCTCGCGGGCTGTCGGGGGAGTACGGAGAAATGTTTTTAAAAATATTATCCCTTTTCTAATTTTAATCATTAGAAAAAAAATTACTCTTAAATTTGGGAATATTTCTATGCTTGTGTGAGGCAACATATTGGTATTGAATAAATGGTACAACAGCAATTGAGAACTAGTTTGACCATGATCGCCATATTCATTTTCAAGCTGTGATTTTTCCGGTGATTTAACAAATCAATTTTAAAATTCAAATTTTCGGAAAATTTAACCCCAAGACCAATTTCTTTATTTGGGATGCTTACTGAAATTACTGAATCTTTGACTCCAACACTGAATTCTTGAAAAACTTTTTTGTCTGCACGATATCTCTGGAGCGGTTTAAGATATTGACTTGAAATTTTATACACATATGTACTATAACGAGATCTGGAACTGGGTTGTTTTTTGAACTTATCCGGTGAAGGGTTGGGAATAACTACGGGTAAAAAGGAGAAAATAAGTAAAGCAAGCTGGTACGAGTACAAAATTTTGGGATTAAGTTTTTATGCTAGAAGTCAAGGATTCCGATTTTTTAAATAATATTTCCACGTATATATTATAACGACATATGGAATTAGATTATATTTTGAGCTGATTCCGTTGAAGGGTTGGGGGGTAAGTAGAAGTAAATAGGGGAAAATGAGTAAAGCAAGCTGGTAAGAGTACAGAAACTTATGATATGATGTATATACTAGAAGCCAAGGCCTCAATTTTTTTTATAATATTTTCCATCCCCCAACCACTTCCACCCAATTATTAAAGTGGTCGATTATAAAAAATGAGATATTCTCTTGAAGTTTGGTACACGATATCTGGAACTAGATTCTGTTTTTTTATGACATCTGCCTCAAGTATTATTAAAATTCTATGACCAATTATTTCTATATGCTAGAGTGCAAATATAGTCAAGATGATTTCCTTTAGAGACTTGGATGGAAAATCTGGATGTGGAAGTAGTGATTTCTTAGGCAGCGGGATTTTTCGTAAGATAATCTGAAGAAGCACATTAAACGTTTGTGTCTATCGGTAAAATGGTTAGGCACTTGTAAAATTTAGTGCTGGTGAAATATTTCTTGAGGTCGTCCAAGAAAGCTTACTTGAAAAGCCTTTAAAGCTTAGGTATCATGTGGTTGTTTGGCGAATAAACTTTTAAACTTGGTTTTCACACATCTAAAGAATTCCTTTGCTTTCTGAATGTCTAGAAAAACCATAACATTATTTGAAGCAGAAATATTAGGCCATACTACATGACATTAGAATCTTGTAATCATTACATTTTTAAAAGAATTTGTGTAATGACAAATTATTAAAATTTCATTATGTTTAAAAAATAAATAATTTAAAAAATCGGATTCCCAGTTGAAACGTAGGAGCCCACAATGAGCGTTTATTAAGTAAAGGTGATCCCTCATTTCTCTCTTGTTTATCATTTCATATATTTAAAAATGCCCAATAATCTATACAAGTACCTAATAGGAATGTCTCTCGAGGTGATTGAGCGATAACTTTGAGCCAGCTGGCGCCATCTCACAAGGACTGGACCAACTTCATCTGTATGAATTGATTTCAGTCTTGCTTTCAACCAAAATAGATAAATAATTACAGGATAATCTGCAGGTATACTAAAATGTGATTTGTCTCAATTAATAAAAATGAAGGAATCTTGCAATTTTTCCTGTATTTTATATTTCTGTTTTTAGATGTGATAGTTTTCAGTTTTCTGTAAGTAGCTACACATTGTTCGGTACGACATCTGTGAATTGCATTCTACTACTAACAGACGAAGAATCCTAGGACTACCTAATATGAACAATTTCCAATTTTAGATACCTACTATGCGATACTATCGCCCTCTATATATCAATAGTCGGACTAAACTGCCTTGGACATTTTATAGGAAACAATTTATATACGAAGTCTTCGTCACTAGGGGGCGACGTATGAAATATAATCAAATCGACTGGATTTATATTTTATTTTGACATTTCTAAGTGTTTGTCAAGAAAAATCAGCAAGTGAACGTGAAAATGGCAGACGTTTTAACAGAAACTGTACAGCCAGAGGATTTAAAGGTATTTACCACAACTAATTTTGAAATAGAAAATAAATATTAGTGGATTGTATGAACATGAGCTAGGTCATAGTACAGTAATCAATGACTCATTTTAATGTTTTTTTCTTTCTAGAATAATATTGATTAAATTTTTTCTTATTTCCAGAAATTTGAAAAAATATATCACGAACAACTGTACAAAAATGATGTTACTGCCAAAGCACAGTTTGAATACGCTTGGTGTTTGGTGCGAAGCAAGTACCCCGCAGACATACAAAAAGGGATAATTTTGTTAGAAGAATTATACAAAACACATGAAGAAGGCCAAAGGGATTACCTATATTATCTTGCTATTGGCAGCGCTAGATTGAAGGAATATTCTAAAGCTTTAAATTATGTTCGATCATTCCTTGTTATTGAGCCAGGTAATAATTCCTTTAAATGACCATAATAAGATAAACAAATTGAGATACTTACCTATAATTAGAAACATTTATTGAAATATAATTATGCCATTTTACATCAATATAGAGAAAAATTCACGTGATTTTTATATTGATGAGTAAGAAATATGTGCGAAGATACATTGATTGTATTCATGGTATTTTATAAATTGTCTAATAGCCTTAAAATTCAAAGTTTAGATTGGGTTTTTGGTTCTTGTCTAATATTGCATCATATTTATGTATAGATATAATGAAATATCAATTTTTCTGTATGATGTTTCCTATTTATGAGTGTCTAGGTGATCAGGGGTGTAGTGGAACCGGAATGCTGTTCCAGTAGTGCTTTTTTTACTGAAAACAAAAATATAAGGCTGTGGTTTCTAGTGTAGTACATTGTACCACCTAGGTCAGAGTGTTCCGGCACGGCTTAATTTATGACTACACCACTGGGCTATATTGTACCTATATAAAATAAAAATTCCATCATGGAGACGTTTCCTCCAATTCTCAAATATATTTGACTCGTACCCTCTCTCATATCATCTAACCAGTGCCAGTGCATTATGTTCATATATAAAGAAATCATTTTTAAATCTCCGTCCACGTCTAATCAGTAACACTTGCAATAACATTTTCTTCTGAAAAGCTGCTTATATTTTAAGATGTAGGTTTATAAAAATGGTACACACATTTACACAGTACTTTTCATTATTATCACACACAGGAAAATTTAGAGAAACGGAGATTAATGGAGCACTAGCACCATATAACTAACACAACCTCAAATTTTATGTTTTTATAAGTTATTCTCATTTTTTATGTATTTATTCGCATTTCTAGATTGAAACCAGTGTAACATTAGTAAACTGTCTCAAACATTTGACACGGAATTGTTAAATATCATTGTTTTTAAAAGATATACTCGATATAGGGTAGCGGCAGAATGACTACTAGCGCTTCAGTGGAGCATTTCCGAATTACTTCCTGTGGCTTTTATATTTATGTGTATGCATCATTTCATTCATAAATCAAAATCATTACCTCTTTTCATTCATTAGGCTGTTGGCGCCATCTTCTAGTTACATGATGAACTTATTCTAAATATTCTAGATACAATTATTCTGATGATTCATCGATTTGTATTGAAAATTTATTTCATACATTACAATGTACAAAAGCAATTTTATGCAATCGCATCAAAACTTAAATAACTCTGATTATCTAATATAGCTACAAATGTATCGTCTGATAATTAGAAGATTTTAATAATTTATTCCGAATTTATCGTGCACTTAAAAAAGAAACAAACAGGCCAGTTGTATTTGGCCAACTTCTGTTATAATACCGCCTACTTTAAAACTTCGTTTGAATTACTTATAAAAAAGTTATTTATGAAATACCAAGTGTCGATTTGACGGAATTTTAATGATTATTAGGCAACCACATATACACTTTTTGACATTTCGATCCTGACCTTAAAGGGGGGAACTCGTTTCCTGGCATCGGTAATTGGTCTCAGTAGCGGAAATAGGTCGATGTTAAATAAACAAATTTCAAAAAAGTTTTGTCTATGAACTTTAAATAAACAGTATTTTATTCGTCACTATCCGGGTTATCAGAACTTGAATCGGTATTTACATTAATAATAATTCGATTGATAGGTGGTGGTAATATAGAATATTAATTTTCCTTTTTTATCACATGAGATACACACTTCCTCCATATATCGCTTTTGCCTGTTTCGTCTACTATTATCTTTATATTCTTTAAAACAGACTCACTTAATTGTGGGGATTGATTATATTGACGTAGTTTTGTTTTTACATCAGCCCACACCATTTCACCGTAGCTGTGGTAGTCGTGTCAAGTTGTGCCTCTAATTGTTTAATTATAATAAGGAACTGAATCAAAATTAAACATGTATATTCTACAATGAAACAAGCCTGGTGACCATAACCGAATAAAACCGTTTTTACAACATGTAGAATTATAATTCTTTTTTCCCTAGAACATATCACCGGTGTCTGCCGAGCTTGTCTTAAATATTAGCTTGGCGCTGAATGTGTTAATAAGAATGTGCAAAATAAACAAAAATTGTAGTCAGAAATTCAAAGTCAAATTTGTTAGAAGAAAAAATTATGTATAAAAAATTCCACTTTCTCTCGATAAATAAAACGTCTAGTGTAAACATATTTAAAACATACCTATGTTGGCTGCATTGATTAAGAGAAGTTCACAAGTGGCAGTCGGCTTTTGTCTTTATAGCAGAAAATTGGCCCTATGGTGGAACGTTTAATCACTTACCTCTCTGATTCACTAGAAAAATTAATTTCATGTACGTTATATTTGACAACAGCCGTGTTATGTTAACTTAAACATTCCATCATAGGGCTGAATGTTCGCCGTCTTAGGTACTTTCTTTTTACTATTTTAAACCACAATTTTCTTCTATTTTCCTCTTTGGGAAGGTAAAGGGATATTTTATTTGGAGTATTAACATTACTATTTGCATAATTTGGCACAAAACACTCCTTCAACGTGTTGTTTTAGCTGGTAAACACAATCCTAACCTAACTTTCTGACATCTGATATGAAATGGCAAACAGAGCAGTGAAAAATTAGCAGTCAAAATAGCAACTTGTAAAATTAAAATAGTTGCATTCACATTCAAATCACTAAATTCCACATTTTTAATATTTTTTTCTCTGTGAATTAAGGCAGTTATATCGCTAGAGGAGCGACATCTGTTAGCGAATCGATAAACTCTCAAGTTTGTCGATTTGCAAACAGATGTCGCACCTCGCGAGTGGGAAAGTAAGAAAAGATTTGGCAACGCCCCATATAGTTCTTGTCGCCAGCTGATCGGCTCGTCTTTGTACATTGTACTTTACCAATGTTTATTATTTAAATGATTTGAAGATAGGTTATTTAACAATTTAAGAATATCAAGTTTGCACAAAAAAAAACCAAATGCCAAAGTGTGTTATCTCTGGAAAGAATTGTAGCTGAAAATAAAAACGGATTACTCTCAGTATTTACTATTGAATGTGGAGTTTGCTCGAGTATGAATCGGATCCAAAATAGCTTCTCAAAACGTAAATAAAGATGCAAAATCATTCCTGGCGGGTAATATTCAAATAAAAGAAATTTAAAAAAACCTTTACAACATCATATGATAATTAAATAATAAAGTATTCTTACATTTCAATTCAATAAAAACATTTATTCATCCATCAAAATCTATTATACTATATTCATTCACTATTCTACATATTACGAGTCAGGTATCTGTGTATTATTTTTGACAAAATTAAAAAATATTTTTACCTCTTTTAATAAATTAATGGAAACATTATTATAGATACAATAAATAAAATTGGAATGAAAATTTGCAAATCTTTTACTTTCGTATATGATTCTGCATTTAAAATAAACGCCAAGTATTTTCAAATATCCGTGACAAGTATTAGAAATAGTGCGACGTTGCCACGTCTACTACTCATGTCCCCATTCACCAATTTCAATAATTTTCGGGTAGCTGCCATTACGATATACACGTGCTTTGTCAGGAATTAATTTAAGTTTGCTTCGTTTTTGAGATCATTCTTAAATAAGGATCAGTCGTAAGTGACGAAAGAGTGTCACGACATCAATTTATTTTTCATGGCGTCCATATACACAATGTTGAACGTCAAAAACTGCGAACTTTGAGTGAATGAATCTCGGAAACGGTACGGTAAATGGAGTTCATATTTTACCGAATGTTTATTGATATGTGAATTAGGTTTGCTGAAAGTTTCGTGGCTTTCTTAAATAACAAATTGCAATATAACTATAGTCTGTACGATGAATGAAATTAGGTAGGACCTATGTGCGGTTGCTAAACGCATTGAGATGAGCAAATATCTAGTTACATATGTCTTCCAACTGCTCGAGCATGCTAAGACAGCCGAACGATAAATTCAAGCGGAATTAAAAGGAGACGTCGATATGAATAGTTGTCGTAGCATAGTGCTAGTCAACGGCTATAATATCTGTCATTTTAGATCAGTGGCATTCTTGCGTTGTTGATTTTTTCTTTTCATTCTCTTTGGCTTTATTTCTGGTGTTAATAGAGAAATTCTAGGTGTAATCGTTTTCTTTTATTGTTTTTCTATTTTATAGACTTACAAATAATAAAAGTAAACACAAAATCAGTTCTTAAAAAAAACTAACCTAACTAACAAATTTCTCATTTTTTTGATACACGTCACTGCTGAAGAGAAGCAGTGACCTTCAACAGATTACTCCATACGGTTCTTGTTTATGACGCACACGCAAACATTCATCATACAAACTATACCTTAAAGCTGCAAAATTAAAAAAAAATATGGTAATGTTATTTCAAAGAGTACTTGCCAATAATGTAATAAAAAATTCCCCCTGAAATAGCCCAGCCAGTCTAATAAGCCTAAAATTTCTATATTCAATTCATCTTTTATTAATTAATTTATTTGTTTTTAAGGGAACCAACAAGTTATAAGCTTACAGCAAACTATTAAGAAGAAGATGGAGAAGGAAGGATTAGTTGGCATGGCCATGGCAGGTGGTGTTGTCTTAGCAGTTGGTGCCATCGTAGGAGTTGGTATGGCAATTGCTAGTAAAGTAAAATCATAGTTCTTCCTTTGTAATTATTTTTTTTTAATACTTTATAGTCAGTGTTTTTAAGCACCAAATTAAATCATTAAAATTTTCGTATTTTCGTTTTTTGTACTTCAAGAAGCATTTATTGTCATATGTGTATCTGATTTGTTTATATTAGTATATTATAATGGCTAGTGAAAATCTGATATATGAATTTAGTTACGTTATTACTCTTAATTGAATAACCGAATAAAGGCCACCGACTGGTTAAGATGGGTAAATTTGCTCCCGCATGGATGGTGCACATTTTTTTTTCTTGGATTGTTATCAATATCACTTACAATTTTGCCAAATTTCAGCCCTTAATATTAAACCGTTTTCGAGTAAAAAAGAATTGAAAATTTTCGAAAATAATTTTTATCCATAACGGCATATCTGATTCAGATAAAATTTTAAGCAATTATAGATACTACCAGAATATAAACGTGAAATCAATTGGAATACAATGGGAACATTTTAAAAAATCATCGCAATATTCTCGTTGCCAGATTCTGTTCTAATTTATTCTACATTTATGTTCTGGTAGTATCTATAATTGGTTAAAGTTTTATTTGAACCAGTTATGCCGTTCAATAGACTAAAGTTATTTTCGAAAATTCTCGATTGTTTTTAATTTAAAAACGGTTTGATATTAAAGGCCGAAATTTGGCAAAGTTGTAAGTGATATTGATAACAATCCAAGCAAAAAAAAATGAGCACCATCCATGAGGGGGCAAATTCACCCACTTTAACCGACTGTGGCCTTTGATGTAAGTATTGCTGTTCCAATATCAATACAATATATTATGAAATCACACCGGCATACATAAAAAAGTGTTTTGTTGCCTTTGTTTATTGGCACATATCGATCTACATAAATATTAATATGAACAAACAAAGATCTAGTTATTTTTGATATATAACTGTCACCAAAGTTTTATTGTTAATTGTTTTATAAATTGTGTAACAAATGAAATATGGCTTTATGTATATATGTATAGACTGCTAAGATGCCTAATTTATAAATAAAACATAATAAAGATGTTTGTATTTATTTATTAAATGTAGGTACCTTGTAAACTACATAGCTCGTTAATAAGATTTTTTAGTTACTTCTTTGTTTTATTTAATTATTCACATAGATTGACATACAAGTGCCAGAGAAGACTCCGGTGTTTGGTAGTATTCAGGGCCGGCCAGAGGGGTAGGAGAGCCAGGCGGTCGCCTGGGACACTGGATGCTGGGGGACGCCAAAACGCAAAAGGAAGTGACTTTCCGCAAGTCAAGTTTCCGAATAATTACACTTCCCATATATAGTCTAACTTCGGTTTATGTGTGAAATAAATATGTAGCCGGATTTACCCCATTCTACGGTGTAACTTTGGCCACTTTTCAAAAATAAAAAAAAAACAAAATTGAAATGTAGAAAATCTCTACAATACATAATCACACCAAGAAGCCATAAATTACATAAAATATTTCAGATTGTTTTGGCTGAAAATGCCAGTGATTTTAAAAAAACCTGAAAAAACGGCTGGAGTTACCCCAGATGGCAGTATCTAGTTTTAATTTGGTTTATCAGGTTAATGGCACTTTATTTTGTTCTTTATTTAGTGTCGTTTCCGATTGCTATGTATACCATGCAAACAGCCAAATCTATAGCAAACTTGGCTGAGCGTACACTGCCATGACCTAAATGCACTAATCTTTGAGTTAAGCAAGTACCCCCATCTGCCAAAGCAGGCCCGCTGAGAGGTCCGGGAGTGGTTTCCCGGGTCTGGGTTCTACCTGAAGCAAAATTCGGTATACAGACTTAAGTTGACCCAAAAACAGAAATGAAGAGATTTTTTTAATAAAAATTTTGTTGGACCCCCTATCATACAGTAAAAAGTGAACCCAAAAAAAAATGTACATCGAGAGGGATGTCGTTGGATAATTCACCTCCTAAGATGCAACAAAAAATTTTTTCAAGACCTTATAATTTTAACTTCCCATTCTCGAAATATTCACTTTCACAATCGTCAACACATATCCTTCCTCTCTAATTTCTAAACCATCAATGCAGAAAAATTTTAAAAAGTCCTGAATGTAGCTTCCAGTTACTACTATTTTTAAAGAAAATTACAACAGACGCAATAACAAAAGTACTTTGCTTTGTCGAGGTGAAACAGCTCTTAGTACATAGGTATATAGCTGTTGACAATGTTAGGGGCTAGGAAACCCCATCATGTAAGTGCGTACCCCCATGCTCTTGGCTTGGTTGTCTCCTATATTAATGCAGCTCCATCAACAAGGCAGCAACGCATAAACATACTTATAGATAACCTCACAGACTTGAGGAAATATATGAAATTTCTTAAAAATCAGTTGCCGATTCAAATCACAAAATCGCACAACAGTTATTTAAACTTAAACAGAATTGTGTGGACCTTGTAATATGATGTATGATGGTCATATGTATGTTTTAAAAAGACAAAATAAGTTAAATTACCAATTTTAAAAAACACAAAAACATTGGCTAAATAGGTAACTAAAAAAGAGCCGACCAAGGCCCAGTTACTTGCGCAATTAGTGTTCCGTATCTGGTACATCACTTCTTTTTATAGGTTAGATAGATTATTACATATTATGCAGCAGAACAAAGTTCAGTGTCAAGCTTTCTTTTTATATCCCAAAATAATTATCTAAGGTAATAAAATCCTGGTAATCTTCAACCTATTTGATTTTTTTGGAGATAGATAGATCTTTAATCGGCATTTTCTTAAGTATTAAAGAAATATACGAAAAAAACAAATGATGTATTTATGAATTCGTGCTTTATCAAGCTTTCATTTCACGTCCCACACGATGACTATTGAAAAAGAATATTTTTTTAACTTCCCATTTTACCTTCAAATTTAAAATTCTACTTTTTGTACTTCATGTCTGTAATAGGACTAAGTCGAAAAATATAAAATAATCATGGCATATAGCTGAAACAGTTGTTCGGCAAAAAAATATTTTTAAATAATTTTAAAAGTTCTGCTTTTAAGGTTATGTTGTTAACATAAATCATCGCAAATAAACCAAATTATTAGATATAATATACCTTACACTAATAATACGAAAACTAAATCATAAATTTAATTATATTAAGCAACTATAGCTATATTTAGTATATTTATAGAAACACGACTGATTAATGGGTACTTACAATTAAGGTAAACAATCTGTCAGAAACAGAAACACGTGATACACAAGATGACGTCACCAGGATCATCATGCATGGTTTTGAGAAATGCCTGTCCTCGAATGTCAGGAACACCACCAGCTCGGTGGCGCAATGCTGAAGGTGTTTGGCTTGCGACCACGGAGTCCCGGGTTCGAATCCTGGCCAGGGTATGGATGTTGGTGGCGTTTTTTCATGTATTACCGAGACGGTAGCAGTGACCTAGACCGCTGTTGGGTGGCACAACATGTCTAGTTGCTGTTATCTCTCCTGAGTTCGAGTCTCAGCTGCGGTAGATGGCAATATCGCAGGGAATGGTTGTTGTGTTGATGTCTATATGTACGTGTCCTGGTTGAGTGGTAGAGCAGCAAATAGCTGAACTCCGCCAGGACGTTAATATAAATAAGGCATTAAAATAAAATAATAAATAAAATAACATGCGCAGTTAGTAAGTTCAGAACGCGTTTTACTAACTGCGCATGCGCCTGACGTCCGAGGACGTCCTCGGGCAGAGTATTTCTCAAAACCAGAACAAACCTTAAGTTGAGTTTTCGAAATCATTCAAATATTTTAATTTTAGGTCGACTTGTTCATTAAATACCTATTTATTTTAATCTGATGATATAGTCTAAGAAATGGCGTGCAAAATCGACGACGAAAGGTTATCGTCTGCCGCTCAGTATATAATCAAAGAAAGCATATTGGTTTTCGACACGTTTTGTTTCAAAGCCATCTCTGTCAAGTTAGGTTTGTTCTGGTTTTGACTTTTGAGAAATACCCAGAATACCCCTAATAGCACATGGACGTCCCGAAAACGTCCCAAGAACGTACTCACAGGACATGAAAACGTCCCGAGGACGTACTCTACCGACGTAAGACGTACCGAGGACGTTTGAGGGACGTTCCGTGTCAGCAAAACGGGGTGTCCCGAGGACGTCCCACCCAGGACTTATGTGGGACGAATGTAGGTCTAGAGAGGACGTCCTGAAAACGTTGTTGGGACATACTATGCAAAACATATAGGTACCTCCCCCTCCACCACTTTTAAGGTGTATTCACAGCAGAGGGTATTTATGTTCCTTTTTGGGTTTTCTAACCACATGCATTTCTTTCGAAATAGAATCCAGTGATTGGATTCTATTTCGAAGGGAATAAATGTGGTTAGAAGAGCCAAAAAGATTAAAAAATGACAATATATAATTACCATGTAGAAAAATTATTCAATTAGATTGATTTTAAAACTTATTAGTACTTTTATTTATCAACACCAAATGACAAATTTATGCGAACATTTTATTTCTATTGTGCTATTGAAAAATAAGTTATGGCATTTGTATTTTTTTTAAATTAACTTCTTACTCTACAAATTCAAGTGACAAGTGTCAAAAATACAATTTTTATGGGATTTAAAAGTTATATATTATAATACCTAGTACAGTATAATAAGGTTATATATACATTAAGTCATATTGAATATTATAAGAAATAAGCCAAGTATGCAATAAAACGTAAGATAAATGTATATCTCACCTTTTCTTAACGTTTTGCACACTTCGTCTTTTTATAATTATCTTAGTTTATATTATTTTCTAATATTCTCTCTTTCTTTTGCCCTCTTCAATCACGATGTAATAGCCATTTCGGTGTCCTTCCAAGACTTTGAAGCGTTAGCGACTGCAGCAGCCCCTGTGCAAATAAAAGAAAAATTAACATTTCAGATGAAATCTTGGCAAAAAACATTAAGACTAATATATGCCACTTGATGGCAAGCTTATATTTAAAATAAATTGTTATAATTTTCTTGGTGTCCTATTTAAAAAAAATCACAGTTTAAATGTGAACATTTTTTTGTTTAACTGACTTTTGCATTTGAAAGGTTCTTTTGTTCATTTAAAAATTTTAAGAACGCCTCTTTATATGAATGATCGATTCTACAAATAATATCAAAGACTGAGAGAAGCAGAAATATATTTTGTGACTAATGCTACCGCAGATTAATAACATTATTATAAGTTTAACGTTATATTTTTTGCCAATATTATTACAGAATTCAAGTAAAGAAAATGGCTATGGGTTAAGATGCATTAGGATTTACAGTTAGAAGCAGGTTTATTAGGTTGAACATTGATGATGTATAAAAGTTTTTGTACGTACGTACAGCATAATTTCAGAAAAATATAACAAATAGGGCATATAAGTTACAAATTTGTAAATTTTCCTCAAAAAGTACCTTTATTAGTTTTTTCCTTATATTAATTTACTGAAATCCCTAAATATACTTTACAAGTTTGTTGATGTTTTCTGGCAAATGTTTTTATTACTCGATGTATCAAACCTTACCTATTAAAAGTTTCATCACCTCCACTTGTTCATCAGAGATGTCGAACCATATATAACACTTCGTTTAACACACTGCATGAGTAGGTACTTCTTTTCAATTTTTACTTCCCTCGCATACCGAAGGGAAGTATTGTATATTTATAATGTTTAACCAACAATCTTCTTTTAAGTGAATAAGTTCGCTCCATGATAAACAACTAAAAACTACATACTCAGGTTCACAGGTGATCTCCCATAGAATTTTAACAGAGCCAAATAAGGTGGGTGGTAGAGTATATTTATTATAACCTACAAATAAGACGCACCAAATTTATCTAGAATAAAATATCGATCTAAATACTTATATATTAATAAATCAATTAAATAGACTTACCTGTTTTTGGTACTTTCTTTTGTAGCCGTTAAAAGTGACTAGTGCCAGTGTGCGGAAGAAATAAAAATGCAAAGAATTTATATAAATTCTTTGTAAAAATGATGCAATATCTGCCAAATTGAATTTCCCATAGTTTGACAGCAACTGAGTTGAGTCAGGTTGAGTAACATTACATAAGCTCTGCTTAAATATTGCGGTGAAAATGGCTGTAATATAACCGAAACTCATGAAAAAAATAGTTGAAACCTTAGAGTAGGAAAGATATATATTGTAAGGAGTCGTAACGCTACTGCCAATAGTGAAGCCACCTGCCACCAGAGAGCAAGCGAAAGTGGCGGAACATATCTACAATATGTAGGTGTCAAGTTTATCACATCAAAGGAATAAAACGATACAAAACTGGTATTTTTCCAAAAACAGCTTCATAATAATACAATTAATATTCACTACCATAAATATATTACTCATATCTTACATACCAGAATGTATTCTACATTCTATATAATATAACACCATAATCGATATATCTACGCCCATGGAAAAAGTGTCATTTCGGATGCACTGTTCTATATTCAATGAAGAAAAGATGAATGAAAATTTCAATCAAATAACGTGCAAATTGCATACCAGAAAATGATATACTATGCTTCTCATTATCATTGCATGCACACGGACATACTTAAGTAAATAATAGGCCTACAGTTAATTTAACTAGGTAAAGTGAAAACTGCATATACTTTAACCTGCAAAGCGTCACTCCTTTCAATTTTTTCCCGCTGTGATTTTTACAGTAGTTTATAGAATATGATAGCATCATGTAGGTACATTACATAAATTAGTACTAAATCACTTATAAATCACTTCTATTGGAAAATTTCATTTTGCTCTCTACCGTTTGTGTGCCACCACCGCAATGGCGTCTTAGGCACAACTTGTTAGCGTGGCGATTATGCGCTGTTACGAGTCCTCACCATCTATCTTTCCTAGTCTAAGGTTGAAACGAATGTAAGATTTCTGAAATCAGAAAAATCAAATTGTCAAAATTTAAATGGACCATGAAATATGAAAATGTTTTGTTATCAAAAGAAATTTTGTTAGCAAAACTTTTTAAGGATTTTAATTTCATTTTTACAGTTTTTAATTTCCTTTTTTAATCATATCTGTTGAGAAACCAAAATGTATGTTGGTAGCAATGGTAAATCAGAAGTTTTTGTTTTGTTTTAAAGTTGGTAGTAGTAGTAGATTGAAAAAGTGTATGTTGTCTTGTGTCTCGTGTATAACCTGTATTATTAAAATAAAAGTGATATAAGAAACTGTATACGTTTAATTTACCTACAAGAGAAAGACAGTAATCGTAATAGGTTATGGTCCCAGTCCCTGCAGTCACTGTGTGTTTTTATTTGAAGAATAGGTGCTGTTTTTGTCTGGTAGGAAATTAGCGGGAAGAAGCATAATATAGTGTAACTAAGTAGTTTAAAAAATGGAGACGCAATCAACACAAATACCCGTTTTAAAGCTGAATGGGGACAACTGGGTTGTGTGGAAATTCCAAATGACGGTGATATTGAAAAGTAGAAATCTCTATGACATGGTAACCGGAACAAGGGTAAAACCCGAAGAAGCTGCTCCAAAAGCCGCGTGGGAAAAGGAGGATGCCAAGGCTCAAGAAATATTAGTAACAAGAATGGATCAAGGGCCACTGACACATTTACTTTCTTGTGAGACCTCCAAGGACATGTGGGCGAAATTAAGGTCGGTGTACGATAAGGAATCAGTAGTAAGCATCCACTTATTACAACAAAGATTTTTCTTAATGGAATTTGAAAACAGTACAGTGTCGACATATATTTCTAAATTAGAAGAGATCAGAAATAAATTAAAGCAAGCGGGTGAGGAACTATCTGACAAAATGATAATTACCAAAGTCTTAATGTCTTTGCCGGACCAATTCAAGCATTTTAGGTCTGCTTGGGAATCAGTTCCTATCGAAAAGCAAACTCTGGAAGAACTCACGTCACGCTTACTTATTGAAGAAGAGAGATCAAAGTCGACAGAGCAAAGCACAGCATTAGCAGCTAAACAAAGTAGCATACAAAGAGGTGGAAAAAGTAACAAATTAACGTGTAATTATTGTCAAAAACCAGGGCATTTTGCCAGAAACTGCTATAAAAGGAAAGAAAACGAAAAAAGATGTACCTACTGTAAGAAAACAGGGCATGAATGGGAAAACTGTCGTTTTAAGAAAAACAGAGAAGGAAATAGCGATTCAAAAATTAAAACAAAGAGAGAAACTAAGAAAGAAAACGAACCGGAAGAAACTAATGCGTTCATAGGGGCATCTAAAATACATAGTACGCATGACTGGTGCATGGATACTGGAGCGACTGAACACATGTGCTGGGATAAAAAGCTCTTTGACAGTATCACAGAAATGAAAACTGACAGAAAAGTAAGAGTTGGAAATGGCGAAAAATTGGAAGTGAAAGGCATAGGAATAATCAAATTGTGGGCGTCAAATGGTGAGAAGTTAATTAACACGACACTATCCAAAGTGTTGTATGTGCCTGATCTTAAATTTAACTTATTTTCTGCTGGATGTGTACTTGATAAAGGCTATCAAATGATTTCAGACGATAAGAAATGTGAATTTGTTGATAAAAAAGGTCAAGTGAGGGCATTAGCTACACGGGAAAATAAACTTTATAAAATGGAGTTCACTTGCAGTAATGACAAGAAATATTTGCCTAAAATGGGAGTCACTGATCGGAGTTTCGATGCAGAAGAAGAAGACAGTTGTGTCGCCGGGAGCTTTGACATTTCGGAATGTAGAGCAGTAAAAATGGTAGAACCTTTAACAGAATGGCATTGTCGTCTAGCCCATCAGAACTTTAATCAAGTGAGAAAGTTTTTAAAAATGAATCATATTGACTATATAGACAATCAAAAGAATTACATGTGTAAAGAGTGTTTGGCCGGAAAACAACATAGAAGACCATTTATAAACAGTGAGTCGAGAGCCAGTCAACCCTTAGAATTGGTTCATGCAGACGTGTGCGGGCCAATGGAAACGGAGTCGCTAGGAGGAGCACGTTATTATCTATTGCTAAAAGATGATTACTCATCGTATCGGTATGTATTCTTCATGAAACAAAAATCTGAAACTGCTAAAAATATTGAAAAATACATTTCATTAGCCGAAAGGGAAACAGGATGTAAAATGAAAGTTTTGCGGACTGATAATGGTCTAGAATTTCTAAATAAGGAGGTTAGAGACATACTAGAATCTCGAGGTATACGTTTTCAGCGTACAGTGGTATATACCCCTGAACAGAATGGGAGAGCCGAAAGAGAGAATCGAACGTTAGTTGAGGCAGGTCGAACAATGATTCAAGGTATGAGTAAACAATTTTGGGCAGAAGCAGTAAACACTGCCAGTTACGTTTTAAATAGAACAGGTACAAGTTCAGTCAAGGATAAAGTACCGTATGAGCTGTGGTATAAAAAGGTTTCAAATTTTCGTGACTTTAAAAGGTTTGGAAGTAAAGTTTCAGTTCACGTTCCAAAAGCAACTCGAGTGAAATGGGATCCTAAAAACAGATTTGGAATATTTATTGGATATAGTGAAGATGTGAAGGGATTCAGAATATACTTACCGGAGAGGAATAAGGTTGAAATTTTAAGGGATGTAATATTTTTGCCTGAAAAGACTGTAGAGAGTAAAGAAATTGTAAAACCAAGTGTCGAAGAAATATCATCAGAAATTGTAGGAAATGATGTAGAAAATGAGGTAATAGATGTTTTAAATGAAAATGAGCTAGAAACAGTAGAGAATGACAACCTCGAAAACTCAAGTTTAGAAGAGGAAAACGTTAGGGATTTAGATTTGAACTCTGAAAGTGACCATGAATTATCTGAAGAAAGCAACCAAAACAATGAGTTAGGGTACAATTTAAGAAGAAATGTTAAAAGACCTTCAAAATTTGACGATTATGAGGTTGATTTTGAAACAAGTTTAATGACTATCTGCGAAGACACTGAACCGAAAACATATGACGAAGCGTTGTCAAGCGACAAGGCAGAAAGGTGGAAAGAGGCAGTGGAAGCAGAGATTTGTGCTTTAAAAGAAAGTGAAACGTGGGTGTGTGTAGAAAAATGCAACGTAAGTGACGCGATCAAATGCAAATGGGTGTTTAAGAAAAAGAAAGCCGAAAACGAAGGTAAAGTGCATTACAAAGCGCGACTGGTTGCCAGAGGGTTTCAGCAAACTAGTAGTTCTATTACAGATTTTTATAGTCCGGTTGCAAAATTAACTTCTATAAGGGTGTTTTTAGCTTTGTGTAATAATCTAGGAATAATTATACATCAGTTAGATGTTTGCAGTGCCTTTTTAAATGGGGACATAAAAGAGGAAGTTTATATTTCTCTCCCCAAAGGCTTTAGAGAGAAAGAAGGTACAATATGCAAGCTAAAAAAATTTATATGGGTTAAAAGGATCACCCAAAAATTGAAATGAAAAATTTCATGAATTAATGTTATCTTTATCTTTTTCTCGATCCGAGTTTGAATATTGTATTTATGTTAAAATTACTGAATGTTATAAAATTTATATTTTGATTTATGTTGATGACTTGTTAGTAGCTGGGACAGATGAAAACGCAGTAAAAATTATAAAAAGGGTTATGATGGAAACATTTAAAATGAAAGACTTAGGGCGAATAAAGCATTTTTTAGGCATGACAATTTCACAAGATGTTTCTGAAGGTAAAATAGTAATAAATCAAACAAAATACTTACAAAATGTTTTAAATAAGTGTAATATGCAAGATTGTAAACCTTCAAAGACACCAATGGATGTAAATTTCAATCATGATATGTTAAAGCGAGAAAAATCAGAAAATGTTGATATTGAGAGAAAGTGTCGAGCAACTATAGGGTCATTAATGTACGCCATGCTTTGTTCAAGGCCTGATCTTTGTATTAGTATAAGTATCTTGAGTAGATATCAATCTTGTGCGAGCCAACAATTATGGCAGTCAATCAAGAGAGTTCTAAGATATATTCAAGGAACGTTACAGTTAAGCTTAGTGTTTGTAAAAAATAATACTAAAAATATAATTGAGGGCTACGCAGATTCAGATTGGGCAGGTGATAAGGTAGATAGGAAGTCTACGTCAGGATACGTGTTTAAAGTGTTCGGATGTACAGTTTCATGGGCATCTCGTAAACAATCTACTGTCGCCTTATCGTCGACCGAAGCTGAATACGTTTCGCTGAGTGGAGCAGTTAGCGAAGCTTGCTGGCTGAGATTTTTGATCTATGATTTTCACATACAGAATAACTATATATGTGTAACTATTTTTGAGGACAATCAGTCTGCAATAAAGGTGTGTAAAAACCCTGAGTTCCATAAACGTTTGAAACATGTGGATATTAGATTCCACTTTATTAGAGACAAAGTTAAACAAAATGAGGTAGAAATTAAGTATGTATGCAGCAAAGAACAGTTAGCTGACATGTTCACCAAACCTCTTTGTTTAAGTTTGTTCAGCAATTTTTGTGTGAGTTTAAATTTAGAATAGGCTAAGAGATTAACCATTGAGGGGGAGTGTTGAGAAACCAAAATGTATGTTGGTAGCAATGGTAAATCAGAAGTTTTTGTTTTGTTTTAAAGTTGGTAGTAGTAGTAAGCAAGTTTGACAGATTGAAAAAGTGTATGTTGTCTTGTGTCTCGTGTATAACCTGTATTATTAAAATAAAAGTGATATAAGAAACTGTATACGTTTAATTTACCTACAAGAGAAAGACAGTAATCGTAATAATATCCTCATCTGCTCAAAAAAAAACATCACTCCTAGAGGTTATTTCACAAATGTGTTTAGGTTTGTCTTGACTAGACTCTAGCAGGATGTCCTCAAAACGTTTTATTCAGAACGTTTTAGGGACGATAGCAAACGGACGTCCCTGGGACGTACCATGTAAACCCGGGACGTTCAGACCAAACGAGTACCTAAGTGAACGTCCTGGGGACGTTTGGTGTTATCAGGGACCCTGTCCGAGGACGTTCTGGACGTCAGGCACATGCGCAGTTAGTAAAACGCGTTCTGAACTTACTAACTGCGCATGTTCCTGACATCCGAGGACTGGCCTGGCATTTCTCAAAACCAGAACAAACAAGTTATACATATAATGTGCTGAAACTATTCCACACGAGCGAAAAGTTTGTGTCCGAGCCGAAGGCGAGGACTACGATTCGCGAGTGTGGGATATGTGCCACTCCAAACGTGTTGAGACTATACTTTCTCTAACAAGATTTTAGAAACATAGAAATAAGGCAAAAAAATTTCAAAACGGTGTAAAACGTCAAATGCGAAGCTAGACGTAACCATCACTGAACTGTACCATATAAAAGAGTTCAGTGGTAACCATATAGCAACCGAACCACTACAAATAATAATTTATATAATTCTTTGAACCACTAAGTGTGGCTTAACGGCTCGCGGCTTCTGATTTGTCGAAAGCCGTGCGGTATTATAGGTATCATAAACAGTGTGTTGAAATGATACTGCTTGTTCCAACACAATTTTTAGTTGTGGAATTTGTAATTTCCGAATTAAAGAAAAGATATTATTTATCGTATATATAGGTATTCTGTATTCTATTTTCAAATTCATAACTTATAATTTTAACTTTTGACACAACAGCGTACACTACTTACCAATTCCGATTCGTTTCTGTCACTTTGTCAAGAGTGTCAAGACCCATTCATGACCTACTACTAGTCTTATTTTACCTTTTGTTATGTCTTTGTCTTACAGCCGGTTTTACAATCGCTAGTTAACTTCGCCCAGTCAGAGTTAACTTTCATCAGGTTATTATAGAAATTGGGTTTTACAATAGCTGGTCATTTTCGATGTGGTAGTTATCTAGTAGTTAACTTTACTAGCAGATGAGGTGTGGGTAAACTAGAAGTTGGCAGTTTACTGGCAATTTATAACCTATAAAAAAACTGTCACAAAATAATTTTTTGATATTTAGCCTAAAAATGGATATGTACGAAGTAAATGCATATAGCAGTGATGAGTATATAGCCAAGGTAATCCTGTATAGACCTAACTTTTTCGAAGAATACGATGGAAGAGATTTTTTAAACAGATCGAGAATAAATACGCCTAACTACTTACTTATAGTAATAGACCACTAACTCATAAATTGCTTCTGACATTTATATTTGATAGCAGGTGACGTGACTTTGGACCAAAATTCATACATTTTATGTATATTACCCATTTTTCCAGTACCAACATTATAAATTTTATTCACAACCTCTCGTTTACAAATCATCACTTAACTTTGTATTGAAAAACGCATGTGTCGGTAAAGTTATAGTTAACCTGCAAGTAAAAGTCAACTAACATGAAAGTTAACTTGCGTTTGTAAAACCGGCTGTTAGAATAATCTTAATGTCAGTTGAAATTATTGTACTTATATTTCATTTATTTTCGTGTGAAATTTTCTTACCGAATATGTTTTTGGTTTCGTTATAATAGCAATTAGCAACACAGAAAATTTCCGGAAATTTTTATCCTCCCTGAGCGAAATTAATAAGTGGAAATTTTTCTGTTAAATTTGACACTCGGTTTTACATAAAAGTACATATTTAGGTAATTAGGTGTGAAATTTTCGTACCGAATATAAATACGAGGATGCCGGGCACGCCTCTGGCTATAAGTCCGTTTGACAATTTCCGGATATAGGTATCCTCTCATATGTTATTTTATATTTGTTTTTGTTTTAAAGTAGAAATTTTAAGTCTAACAGCTATAGAAGTTACCATGTTTTCATTCGGCAATGCTCGACTGCAAAAGATAAGTGTTGTTATTATTAAACACAATACGTCATAGCTGCATTCAATTGCACTTTGCACTTTCGTACTGACCTCGTTCATCGTCGCATTTATCTCTCCTCGCACCCTTCTGCAATCAGCAGTTCTTCATGATCGAAGATTGTCGGGCTAGGTTATAGGCGTAGTAGGTTCCTTTTAATAAAAGTAAATAGGTACCTAATTGTTTTTTTTTGCAAATATTTTAACAATGGAAGGTAAGCTGTATTAATTTATAGTTCTACTTTAAATTAGTTAATGTCGTTTGTTTCGTGATTTTTTTCAGTTTTTTTCAAAAATATGTACTTACTTCCCTACAAACACTTTCAAAAATACATATCTAAATATACTTACATACTGATTTCTTATTTTGTGATTATTCAAGTGTTCAATGAAATTTTTCAGTTTCTGACAGTGCATATATTGTAGAAGTATGGTTTAAATAATTAAATAAACAAATGCGCGTGTATTCAGACATAGTGTTTTTAGTCTAATTAAAGAAAAACGACCAGTGTTGGGTTTCTTTTTGATATTTATTGATAGTAAATGAGTTTAAAAATTATTGGAGCAAGTGCAATATATAAAAACCTTGAGTTTGAAGGGAAATGTAATACAACGTAAGATAGCAGCCCTAAAAAAATTATATTCAAAAATAGCACGCACCACCATCACCAACAGCAGAGGTTATTTCAAGTGCCCAACTGGTAAATGCAATACGACAAAAACAGCAAATATTTTTGTGCCGGAGCACGATGAAAACTTATATAATATAATTTTCAATCAGATATATATATAGGTGCATATGTGATGCGTATAGCTATGTGTATTAATTATTGAATTAAGAATGTAGGTATTTTGAGCAACTATTTAAGTATTAGACCCATATTTCACAGGAATTGTTTACCTATGTGAATATTATATATATATATATATATATATATATATATATATATATTAGGTGTTTGAAGACAGCTGCAATATACTAGTACAAATAATAAATATATTCTGTAAGATAAGAGGACTGTTTGTTTTGCTTAAACAAATATACTTATTTGTTTAATATTTAAAAGACAATGTTAAATACAGTAAATGTCTCTCCTCTTGCCTACACACACACCCTGGCATCCTCAGTTTTTTCCAGATCAACTTCAAATTTTTATCAATTAAACAATCAACAAAATTGATTTTTATTTTTGCCTACAAAAAAAATTACATCGTCGATCATGGCTTACTGAGAACGGTGAATTAAAAATTATGAAAATTTAAAAAAGCATATACAGTACAGCCTCGCTAATCCGGACACATATGGTTCCAGAAACTGCTGGATTGGCGAAGTATCCGGACTAGTTTGTCTTTTACATTTTTTAATATTGTGATACGTAATTTTATTATCTGTAGAATTATTTTAATCTGTATTTTGCTGACTTTTCCTGTGTTACATATAGTACATAGTCTTCCGGAATAAATTATTTTATTATTATTATTAAGTATTTCATCCGAGGAATTTTCAAGTACATGGTTACCCGTAGGGATGTCTATAAAATGTCACACATTTGTCCCCAAAGGATAATACCATCTTTGCTATGCCACAGTATAATAATGTCTTTAGCAAATAAGATAAACTTTCCTTAAATAACAATCAAGTCATTAATATATAACAAAAATAATATCGGTCCAAAAATAGAATCCTGAGGCAACCCATGACTTTACTATGCTGTGTTTACTACTTAATACCTATTATGTAAACTTGTAATTAATTTTATATTATATCACATCTATTATTTTTTTAGGTGAATGGATGAATATGCCAGAAATTTCTTCCAGTTGCCCACCTGGATTGGAATACCTTGCTACCATTGATGAACTATTAGTCCATCAAATAGTTAAACTGGGTAGGTAAATATTTTAGAATTATTCTCTCAGCCCTCATTTTTCAATTTCTTTATGTGAAAAAAAAATTTCTTCAAACATTTTTAAAAAAGTTATGTCATCAGCAATTTTCTTAAATGGAACCCCAATACCACTAAAATATTTGGTTTGCAACGCAGATGCATTCGGATAATCCCCACATAACATCTCATGGATATGTACATCCATAGCATATGCATTAGGTGTTGGAATTTGAATATGTATTATTAAATATACATATGATATGAAATGTATATTCAGCTACTGATATGCATCAGCGTCATATACAGTGTATATTGCTGGAGGTATATACATAATGATTTATACATAACATGTCCATTAAGGTATAATTAAACTATACGCGTACACGAATTTTATCTCATTATCTGATGCGCATGCGCTACTAATTTATGGCATACTACGTCAGTCACTTCATCACTTGTTTACGAACTGTAGTTCGCAATAGCCGGCGCCAGCAGCCATTAAGTGATTAAGCCCTGTAGTGTTGTGTGCATAGTGTTTATGTGTGATGAAAGTTAACTCTTTCTCATTCTCTGGATTTTATATTTGCTTATTGCTATATTATGCTGTTACATTTGCATGAAACTCCCATGATGTAAGAGTATATTTATTATAATGCAATTCTTTAGATTCATAAATACATACTCTTTTAGGGTTAGAAAATTTACAAGTTTCATATTTAACTGATTGTGGCAGGTGTGTGTTTAGTAAAGATGGCGGAAAGTGACAGAGGCCTAAAAATTTGCTGTTGTCATATTGGGTATGTATTTTATAAATATAGTGAATAAAAATTACATAAGTTCATATTATATAACTTATTACTGATGGTTGAGAATGTTTTAAACATATATGTAGGACATGAGTAACTATAGTAGGTATTATACATATGTTTACAATTTGTTAAACTACCGGAAGGTAAAGAAGTATACGTCAATATTGAAAATTTAAAATATTGTATAATATTAGGTTATTTTGTAAAGTTTGTGTATGTTTAAAATAGTTATATAAAATATATTTCTTATTAAGCTATCTGTGTTTTATTATATCTTATATGAATACTATTGGATACCTCTGAAGTAGTTCCCACGAACATCAAAACACTCGAACACTTTCATTCGATGCGTGCTGCTCCAATCGTGTTGGTATCATCGGGATCATTAAAACTTTTCGTTTTGATCATCTGCCGATGATGCCAACATGACTGGGGCAACACGCGTCGGATGCAGTATTCAATAAGCGTTTTGATGTCCGTGGAAACTACTTCAGAGATATGTAATGTATATTCATAAAATATACGATTGTGTATATGATGTGTGTTTCATATCCAGTGAATGTACATTGCATACGTTTATGTACATTCAGTGGATATAAAATAGATATGGAAGTCGGCGACAAATGTATCTGCTGGGAATGTTAATTCCACATCCATTAGATGTACATTAGACATACTATCTCCATCTTGTGGATATACATATCCATAGATTGAAGATACAGTGTATGTACATTGCATATCATTTTGTTATGTGGGTCTCGCATTTAAGTTATAGAGATGATTGTAAAGATCAATTTATAAAACTTAAGGTTCTAACTTTCCCCTGTGTCTGTATCCCAAAGTGTCTATTATACTTTAAACAACAGAACATCAGTATATTATGCATAGTGACCTACATGAACATAATATTAGAAACTGTGATCAAATACATATAAATTTTCTTCGGCCCACCAATACAAGAAGCGGAACAGGCTACTACTGTGCCAGATTCTGTAACGTTCTACCTTATTCGGTCAAAAACTTAAATTTCTTGAAATTTAAAGTCATGGCCTTCTTCACGTTTAATGAATTTCTGTAAAGTGACTTCTCTGATTTAACTTAATACTGCCTAGGCACTGTATACATGTATAAACAAGGGCGGCTCAAGGTAAAATTTACACCCGGGCGAGAGGGCATTTGCCAGCAACCAAACCAGCAAACCACTATGACGGACAATAAATTAGAAAAAATTGAACACTGAATTCCAAAATTTTATTAGTATACATTATTGGCAATAACAACAGTTACTGAAAAATTATTACAAAAACATTTAAGAGCTTTTTTACCTGCAAAATTTTTAATTAATAAGTCAAAGTCTATTTCTTGTAATAATTAATGTTCTATTGACATCACGCCTGTGGTTCTTAATCAATTTCAGTTTTGAAAATGTTCTCTCCACTGATGCAATACCAACTGGAAGAATGGGAGCAATTCATAGCGCTATGAAGATATTGGGAAAGTTGTCACTTAGACTGTTGGTTGTAATGAAGAGATAATATTTCTGGTGGTCCACACGCACGCGCACTGGGCTCAAGCAATAAAGAAAACAGCACCCGCAACTGCTCTTAATAAAGTTGGTAATCTTCGATGTCACAGTGGTCTCTGTCTGTTAGTGCTAACTGTAAATTAACATAGTTTTTTAGCAAAATGAACCAGAATGCTTCTTTCTTTCAGGCACATTTACCAGAATTTGATAATATCGCATCACAAGAGGCAGTGAACGTATGCCCTGGTACACGTCTCTATAAAAACAAAAACTCCTTATCACAAGAGGACAACAATTCGTGTGCGGCTGCGAACACTCGACACTCGTTACAACGTAGCAAGCTGTATGCGTGGACGAGTCTACTTAGTTTTGGGGCACTGCACATTATGAGATAAAATAATTGTTTTAATAGTAGATTCTCCACAAAATTCATCGATATTTTTATTAGTGTGAATTTTTATTTCAACCACCTACTAGGCGCCCCTACCGGCGCGGTGCCCTGTCAGTGACTCGGGTCGCCCGGGCCTTAAGCCGCCCCTGTGTACAAAAGTGTACTATTCATATTCTACTCTCATTATATTCATCTTATATTTTATGTACCTAGTTATACTATTGTCTGTTTATTGTTTTTTTATATTATATAATTCACTCACTCCAATTTGTTCCGCCTTGTGTAAGCCTTTTAATATTATGTATATTTAACACCAATATATTATCTATGTATCAGAGAGAGAGAATAATATTTATTGGATAAAATATTCCAAAAGGCCAGCGACCGAAGTCTTTCAGCCTGTCTTACAAACATTATACATCTAATTATTTTTAAATATACATATACACATACACACATATATACATATATAACAATTAATTTAACAATTGGGTATTTCATTGCTTTATTCCTCATTGTTAGCCTCTGTAATTGCCTCTAACAGTGTTTTTTCAGGATTCCTTCTTCTTCTGATAGTATCTTCTGGTAGTCGAATTATAAAGGGTTGAATTAGGGTAAGGAGGTTTTGGGATTGTGAAACTATGTATCATTAAATAATTCACAAACCAGAGTTTGTGTTCAGGACATGTCTCCATAGCCAATCGTCACAATTTCAGTCGGTTGTGTCTTACTTAAATGTTCCATTATCTAACTTTAAATATAATGTAACAAGCAAAGACTAGCCCCACATTGCTAAGTAAATGAAGAAAAGCGTAAACACAAAAAAAGTATTACATATGTGTGCTATTAATCTTAAATGTTTTTTTTTTTCTTGATAATTCCGTCATATAATATATAACTATAGAATTTAACATACTACATGCAGAAAAATGTGCTCTTTCAAATGATATTTTTTTAAATGGGGGTTGCCATTTATAAAAATTGCCGGTGACATGATATTTTAAAAAATGTTTGTAGATTTTTTTTTACATGAACAAATTGAGGAATACATTAATAATTGGCATGTGTGAGCAAATTTTTGTCTCTTGCTTCGTGTAATGATTTTATGGAATTTATTCCAACCTTTGCATGGTCACTGTATACAAGTATGCTTTCAATTTTAGCTTTTACTCGAGCTGAAAACAATTTCATTATTAAAAATAATAAAGGTGAGAACATCTACTATGCTTTGGAGGATTCTGACAGTTATGAGCGAAAATGTTATGGACGTGATAGATCTTTTGATATGGTTATATTAGACAACTATAGAAATGAAGTTATGCACGTTCATAGACCCAGGACTGCTAGCTGTTGTTGGCGTGGTTTATCAGTAAGTTTATTTATAATGTTCGTTTTAAATATACAGGGTATCCCAATAGAACTTCTCAGATGAATAAGGTAGAAAAGGACAAAATGTTTTTAAGGTTAATATTATTGGGCATATATGCATAAATAAAGTGTTATAATAATAATTATTATTAAAAACAGATGTCATCGAGGCGTACTTAAAATATGTGAAATTTTTTAAAGTCGCCCTATTGACACCTGGTATAGAAAAGTCTACATCCTTACTGTTTAAAAGGTCTATTACAGATGACATCGTTACAAATCTATTATTATCCAAACTTCTACGGTATGGCTGCTCTACCACTCTTATTCAGTTCTTCATCGTACCTGTCAAACCATCTTAATTATGTTGCTTACAATGGTTACACGTCTAACCCATATGACATAACATCAGGGGTACCGCAGAGTTCCAATTTAGGTCCGCTATTTTTCGCTCTTTTTGTCAATGATCTCAATGACAATCTTTGATGCAAAAAGCTTTTTTTCGCAGATGACCTGAAAATCTTTGCGTCAATAAATTCCAAAGACGACTGTCATATGCTACAAAGGGAACTTAATAAAGTGGCACAGTAGTGTCATTTAAACTCTCTGGCTCTAAATATAACCAAATGCAAGGTTGTAACTTACTCACGAAGAGATGAACCCATCGACTACGATTATCGTATCGGCACACAATCTTTGCCACGTGCTGACTCAACCAGAGATCTAGGAGTCTTTTTTGATGACAAATTATCATTTGCCAAGCACATCGAGTTAATGGTCTCCTCGTCTATGAAAACCTGCTTAGGGTTCATTTTAAGACTAAGTCACGTCTTCCGGAACAATGACGTCTTAATCAAACTATTTTATTGTTATATACGGTCTAAACTCGAGTACTGCTCACTTATCTGGAGCCCTATCTATGATTAACAAGTTAAATTAATCAAGTCTTCTGAGGAAATTTTTAAAATTTCTCTGGTTCCGCGCTGATGGTAGTTATCCCAACAGAGGTTGCGACCAGACGTATCTGTTAAATACACAACAGGGTTGATTGCCCTCCTGTCTCCTATAGAATAGAATAGAATCATTTATTAATGTCAGATACACAAAAGTGTTTACACAAGTCAAAAAATAGTTACATATATATATATAAAGCAGTATTCATTATGTGCTCTACCTACAACTCAATTTGTGATACTTGTGGTATATTGGACAGTTCAATAAATACAATTTATACTTCTCTTAAGAATTGCAGCATCCCATAGTATTAAAATAACACAAACATGTAGTTTACTTGTAATTAATTTTAGATTGTCACTCATATGTATGTAAGAAGCTATGTATTTATAAAAAAATTTTTGTGTTTTGTCGCTTTCTTGTCCTGTAATTGGTTATTTTGTACTGTTGGACAAATGGAATTCTGTTTCAACCCTCTCAGCGATTTCTCTAGATAATTGAAAAATATATTGCCGGAGATCAAACACAATGTTTGTTGCATCAACTGCTGTAAATTTTGATGTTGGCATATGTTGAAGGACCCGCATGGCTAGAGGAATTCGCGAGAAACTTCCGTGTATGGTCTTCAGATCTTTTTGAACAGTTGGATCCCTAAACGTCTGTTGAGCCTGTGAAATAACAACTGCATCATGGTGTATTTGGAAGTATTTCTTTAAATAACCGTACACAATGTGGTGCTTTCAGGTGAACTTTCTTTACACTAGATATTAATTTATCATTAGCGTAGCACCCTCTAATAGTTTCAGCAATTCTATGGAGTCCATGTGCTAGACACGTTACACGCAGCATGTGGCGATATGTTTCCTTCATAATTCGTCCTGCAGCTTTTATATAATTCACTCCATCAGTAAGAAATAATAAGACCTTGTCCTTATTTTCTACATATTTGTCGCCCTCTAACTCCTGCAACAATTTGTCATTTCTACAACTTTAGAGGCGATCAATTGTCCATGCATTGAACAGTTCTCCTCCAATGCACCCACTAAAACATTCGCTACCTTCTCACTACAAGCATTTCGTTCACACTAACCCAGATGTATGTCCCAGTAAGCTCAGAAGAAATTTTTTTGTCTAACATTATCACACTCCGTTAATAAATATTTTCTTCTGAGTGTCGTTTCCGACGGCCACTGAATATTATTATATTTACTACTAATACACTTGACTATCACTATCAGTAGAGTCACTAGCACTAATGTGCTTTTATGAGGAAATATGTCTGTTAGCATTGATTTTAAATGTCCAAGAAATTATTTTGTAAATCGGGGGTGACATTTTTTTACGCACTCTGCAGAGTGGTGTATCAATAAAAAATCCTTTGAAAATGAAGCTGAGATTTTTTAGACAGATTTTCATTTCAAAGTTTCCTTTTCGAGATATTTAGTTTCAAAGTTATTTATATTGTTTTCCCCCTTTAATTCTTTCCCGATAGTACTTTTTAACAACTACTTTAGTACGTATAAGTGCATGGTCACATCGGCGCACCACACAGCACACATCGTACACTGCCTAGCCTAGTCTGCATAGATCTTTGGTGTATACAACCTGTATTCTCTTTAAAACTTTGCAGTCTAATATTGTCTTCAACACTAATATCCTTCTATCTCCTACTACAAGTGTGGAGTATGCCAATGAATCAAAAATGCTCGGTTTGAAAATCGACTGTAGCCTTAAATGGTCACATTCATATGTGTGTTAAACTGTCAAAGGCCTGTTATGCTTTGGCTATAACATCTAAACAATGCAGCCTATCAATAGTAAGACAGTTGTATTTTGCTACTTTTCATTTTTGCATAAAGTACGGTATAGTGCACTGGGGTTCCTCATCTGAAGCAAATAGAGTTTTTTTACTACAAAAAAGGGCAATACGTATAATAGCCAATCTTGAATATAATATTTTCTGCAGGGAAGCCTTTAAAAGCTTAAACATTCTTACTTTGAACTCTATTTATATTTATGAGCTGTCATGTTTTGTTTACAAAAATAGAAGCAAATTTAACGAGATTAGAACTGATCATCCATATAGCACTAGGAAAAAACATCTCCTTTTACCAAAAGAACACAGAACGGCTTTGTACCAAAAAAGTCTCTGTTTCATGGGCTGTAAATGTTTTAACTGTTTTCTGGGGCATATTAAATCTATGACAACATTTTTTAAGTTTAAAAAGGCTTAAAATCATTTTTGTTGGACATGAACAGCTACAGTGTTGACGAATTTTTTACAAAATGTGAGACTACTTTTCTATAGTTCTAGTTATAATATTTGTATAATCGCTCACTGTTCACATGTTTTTTCGTTTGGGTGTATATGTTTTTACAATGTTATTTGTGATAATTTCTTTGTATTTCTACCGACAATGTTTCTTAACTGTACTTGTGCATGTTCTGAAATTAATAAATATTATTATTATTATTATAAGCATCTGGGAAACTGAAATGCGAAAACTTCGACCATGCGCAAAACGTGATATCATTTGTTTGACTATTTCTTCTTTGCTCTAGTGTTTACCTTCAGCCAGATGGTTAGCGCATAGATAACGCTTTCGCTTATAGTGCTAAGGGTCCCGGGATCAAATTCCTACGCCCGCTGAGTTTTTTTATTTAATTTTGTAACAATATATTTTTTCACAAATTCTTTAGGTTTTCCTTCTTTCTAGACCTGGTCTAACTAAAGATATATATAATAATTTCACTATGTCAGGAGAGAAGTCCCTACTTTGCCGACTAATAAAACCAAGTTGTTTGTAGACCTTAGACGTAATGTTATCGATGTGGGTCCTGAAGTCTAAGTGTCTAAGCAAGGCATCAATGTCGTTTTTTACAACACGAAAGATTTTTAGGTCATCCACAAACATTAAGTAGTTGGAATTAGCAATAAACTGGTCAATATCGTTAACAAATAAGTTAAAAAGAAGTGGTCCACAGTGAGAATCCTGAGGTACACCGGAGGTTACTGCGTATTCATGTGACAAATAGTTGTTAATTCAAACACATTGATGTCGGTCAGAGAGATATCTATTGACCCACTTTACCACAATTTCACCGAAGCCTAATGCGTGGAGCTTACTTATCAATAGTTGATGGTTTACCATGTCAAACGCCTTAGAGAAATTTGTATAGATGCTGTCAGCTTGAGCTTTATTTTCAAAGGCATTAATCAGATGGTATTGATAGGTTAGTAGGTTGGTAGAAGTCGAACGCTCAGTACAAAAGCCATGCTGTTCTAGGATTACTCGACTACATTCTGCCGACAGTTGAACAGTAACTAGTTTATCAAGCAACTCAGGTAAAGCTGATTGAGTACAAATAGCTCTGTAATTTTGGATGTCTTCATTATTATTATTACCCGATTTAAAAATAAGAACAATGTAACTATTTTTCCAGTAATTGGGAAAGGTACTAGACCTTAAAAATAGTTCAAATAAAAGATGAATGGGTTTTACAATGGTGCAAACGCAGGTTTTCAATAAAAATGGAGGGACACCATCCGTCTAAAGGTTAGTTTGGGTAAGGATGAAATACCATTGAAAACATCCACTATTTATTAATTTTAATACAAAAGAAATTGTACTAATTGTTCATATACTGTTCGGCTATTTCCTTCCGTAATTTTATTAAAATCAGACTGCTGTTGTTATATTTATCTTTTTTGTTGCAAATGGGGATTCACAAACATGGTATCACCTGTGCTAAAGAGTGTGTGATGTGCGAGGCTCAAGTTGTTGATTTGGACACTCTCATTTAAAAGCATGGTTTTATTTAATTTTACTGTGCGATGTGCCAGGGGTACCGAAATAATGGCCACTCTCATTTAAAATAATGGTTCTATTTAATTTCAGTGTGTGATGTGCGATGTGCCCTCTGCGGTGTGCCGACATGGCCATTCACCAACGAACACTGGAGCACAGGACTTCCTGTAAAAAAATTCAAAATCTTTTTTCATTACCTATATAGAAAAAACAAAATAATGTTGTCGAGGTGAAAGAAACAGGGATTTCCATAACAAATTAATTCATTTCAATTCTGAAATGGCTACGGAACCCTATTGTGTGTGCCCAACAAGCTCTTGACAGTCTTTTTTTTACATAACTTCACTGAATAGTTTAAGAACTAGGACCCAATTTTGAAATAACAAGGAAAACATTTAAAGACCACGAAAAGAACAACTAGGTTGTTCCAGCCCTGACAGTATAGGTTTTTTTGTCTTTCATTTACATTTACATCTGAGCAGGTCTTTTTGGGACACTGGATAATAATATCAAATTTTTAGATAGTCGAAGTATCTGCCCCCCCAGGTGCCGCACTAGGAACTGTTGTGGAGGAATGTATTTTTTGGAAACCCACTTTTCTTGTGAATAATATAAATGGTGAGACCATCTTTAGAATAGTAGGTCCATCTGGGGGTTGCTGTGGAGATCTAGATTTTCGAGTAATGACTAGTAGTGGTATGGAAGTAGGAAACATTACAAAGCAATGGCCACGCAAATTATTCAGTATTGATGATTACTTTGGAATAACATTTCCAATGGACTTAGATGTTAGATTGAAAGCACTTATGATCGGGGCATTATTCTTAATTGTAAGTATAGTAATACATTATGTAAGGATTTTTTTTTCTGTAAGGAGTGCAAATGCAATTTCCTGACACACTTGTGTCAGCTAGAGACATGATTCATCCTGTTCCGTAGAGAGTGGCTAGCAACAAAAGTGATATGAGAGTTTTTCTTATCAGTGCATGTGAACTTAATTAACAAATGAAACTAACTTATTAGTCATATATGGCTTAAAAATAGACACCGTGCTGGTTTAAAATGTCTGAGTCTGGACTTTCAATAACGGAATGTATGCCGATTGTATTTTGTCATTTGTAAGTAGTAATTAATCGATAACAAAAAAATCAGCTTGATATTTGTCACCAAAAAAAATATTAGCTTAGTACAAATACTTGCACCAACTATAAAAATCATCTCAAGCTTTATTTCAAATTCTGGCCATTATTTTCACTAGTATGCCATGGAAACAAAAGAAGGGCACTCTATAGCAAAGGTAAGTTCATTTAATTTTTACTTCCCTCGCTTGCCGAAGGGGAGTATTCGTTGAAAGATCACCCTTCGGATTTTCCCATTTCATGCTATGTAGATTACGAAAACGAAAATCTTCCAGTCCCGTCAGTCTGTCTGTTGATCAATAAACGCATATTTCCCTCTCACTCTGCAAAATCCTATCCTTAATATCAGAAAACAATTCAACACAGATAGAATAGAACAATGTATAATACTTACTTTCAAAGTCCCTTCTTTCACTCCCAGAATTCGAAATGCAATGCAACCGTCGAATCGCCCTCTCCTTTCGTGGTCCAGATGTACTATGCTGCCTTACTGCCGCAGGGCCCACAGGGCAATTTTATGATATTCTAGTACAAAGTTCATCGCGATATTAGAACATCGTTTTGTAAATTTCATTCTTTTTCTCCAAGAATAAAAATCCAAAGGAGTAATATCTGGCGACCTTGGTGGCCAGTGCTGTGGAAAATGTACATCTAACTATTGCTGAAGAATCCTAGAACTATATATATACAGGGTGTAATTAGTTTCATGTCATTAAAAAAAACTAGTGGTAGGGAACGACAAGACAAACAAAAAAACCTTATATAACATGGGGTCTAAAGCTTATAGTTTTGGAGAAAAAAAAAAATTAACAAAAATTTCGCAAATTTTCAATAAAATCTTTTGAGAACTGCTGGAATATTGAGGTAGGTTTAGATCGTCGCACGTGTCTTTGCCTTATACTCTGACTCTCCCTTGTGCAATATTTTAGTTACTATGGGTGTTTCGTTATGTACACACGTCCAACCCGTCCTGCCGTTCGTTGTTTTTGTTATTTTTGAATTTTGGGTCACTGTGTATTTATAGTTAAGATTTATTTTATTGACTTTGCCGTTCAAGTCATTAAATTCTTGACTACGTACAGACACAACTTACTTGTTCGTTCTTTTTGTATTCCGTTTTGGATTTTGGACCAAGTTTTTTTTAAATTCTTCTTTATTGACAACGTTAGTTGATAGTTTATTGTTTAGTGTTGAACGGAGTACGTATGTCCTTAAATTCGACGTACCGAACTGTATATATTGATGCAAATGCAGAGATTTGGAATAATTTACTTACGTAAGCTTTTAACCCAGGACACTCATTTATGTTACAAACGTTAATAAATCACATTTAAATATTCTAAATTATAAACATTAATCCAATATTTTGTTCCAAATTAAAAGACACACGTGTAAAGAAATGCTCTGTTTAAACTTCTATGGCCATTATTTGCTTGCAGTTTTGCAGGAAAAGATAACGAATTATTTACCTCTTTATAATTGCCTCAGTTCGGTTGAGGCGGTCTATCAAAGGCGGTCGATGATCCAAACAAAGCCTTTGCTTTGACACCGCGTGTGACGCCGAGGACTGCACTTTTTTATGACAATTTAAAAATTGTGTAATTGGGAACTACAAGTCCTTTGACCAAAAAAAGCAGCGGTTCTCAATTATTTTCTACATTAATATTTAAAAAATGTTAAAAATGTTAACCCAGGTCAGTTTTTTCAAAGTGGCCCTAGAGGGAAAAGTCATAAAGGTTTTTTGTTTGTTTAGTCGGTCCCCATTACCAGTTTTTTTTAATGACATGAAACTGATTACACCCTGTATATGTTCTATCTTATTGGAAATACATTTCCTGTTTCACTTCCAATGGGAAATTTTCAATTGCTTCCAACAAGTCATTATCAAAGTAATTTACCAATCGAGTGTTTAAAATTAGTCGCTCCTCAGATATTGCACACCACATGTTGACTTTTTGGAATATTATTGTTTCTAACTAGAAATTAAATCAGTTATGTTCAGTAACAAATTTTAAATATAATAAAATAAAAGAGAAGGCCCAGATAACGAATAAGATGTTGATTTCCTATTAATTCTCATCTCTAGGATGGATAGTTGAATGGACAAATTATTGAGTTGAATGACAAATTATTGAAATCTCATGTGTCATTTCTAATTACACAGAAATCCATTAGCTATTTAAGTGTAATATTAATAATTTTTTTATTTTAGGATATAAGGTACTTCGATAAGTAAAGAGAAGATTTTCAAATTCGCTTTAAAACTGCATTGCTAAAATTGCCTCTCAAATGTTTAAATTATATATGTCTTTTTAAATAATCTAAATCATTTTTAGTCCTTAGCATAAGATTTTTTAATGAGTTACTGTAATCGCCAAATATGAGGAAGCGGAAGACGATTTTTAGCTGTACCCTTCCTGAAATATAGAAACACAGATTATAACAAACGTGGGCGGTTACGCAGAGAAGCCTCCTTCCAATTACCCCAATCATGTATGAGTGACATATGGTTTTAGAAACAACTGGCGAGACTTAGCTGTGTCAGGCGGCTTCATCATATTTGGCGCTTACAGTACCTATTGATTTAAGATCTAACTTCCTGCCTGTTATATCGTACAAAAATAAGGTAAAGAACCTACTTTTGGAAAACTGTTTTTATTCTTACGAAGAATATCTATATGATACACTTCAATTTGTTTGTCATAATGTGAGAGTATGTACATGATTTTATTGCATTTATGTATTTATGTCGGTGATATTGTGTAATTTAATAAATTTTATACACATATCCTATACATGATTGAACTGGCAACTGTGGAACGCCGATTTAATATTTATTCAATATGTACTTTGAATTAGAGATATCTGAAATTCATTTTAGATATCTCTAATGTAATTAAAAATATCTACTAGATGCTATTTCAATGAAAAATATCAAATAGATATTTTTAAATCATTAAAAAATATCTGTTAAGTAAATATTTTTAATTGAAATAATATCTATAGTCTGTTTTTAAACCAGGAGGAGTAAACATGGAAGTTCTATTCACACCATGAAAGTAACCAGAAAATACACTAAAACACTTTTGGCGTTTTGGGCAACCAACAATACACGACTATGGTGTTTCTGTGTATATTTTATAACATTATTTAATGAATCGACCTCTATTTGACCTCTGGGTATTTTATACAGCGTCCATACCATTTAAGCAATATAAAGGCACCAAGTAATTAGTTACTTTTACCTTCAGATTTATACAAAAGAATTTAAAAACTGATATATAATGTGCAAACGATAAAATAGAAATTATAACCAAATAATTTATGACATGAAATTAAAATTTTTACAATGTCAAAATTTACGACTATTACCTTGTGTAAAACTGACGAGGGTGTATCCAATCACAGATGTATGATTTAGCGCGTTAAATTTAATACGCTCCTCCTGGTTTAAAAACAGACTATAGTTGATATTTTTAAATCATTAGATTTATCAGAATATGGCGCCATCTGTTGGCAAGTTGCATTGCCAGCCTTCAGAAAACTTCTTTGTTGCCAGCAAGTAAAATGTTGCTTTGACAGTTATTACAAAGTCGTGACTAAATCAAGGTTATTAAAGAACAGGTTTCATGGTAAGAGTGCTACGTCACTTGTAGTCCTTATTAACAGCAGTATTAACATATTGTACAGTTTATGCAGTTTAGAAATATTTTCAAAATGATTTACTTCCATTTTTTATTGCCATTAATTGAATAGATACCTGATACACACTTAAGATCTAAAAATAATGTTCAGTTTCAACATCCATAAATTTAGCAAATCTGACCTTTTTATGACGTGTATATCAAACTATCTCTTTCTAAGTTGCCAGGCAACTTGTTCCTTTAATAGTCTTAGGCCGGGCCATGCAGCAGATTATAACCAAAGATTAGAGAATTAACAAGATGGGACGGCCGGTGGAAAACCTTTTATCTTTGGCAATGGCGTCATTGACCTCGACATTTAAATTGGAGTTCTCGCGCAATTGCCACAATGTGACATTCAGACGGAGAAAGTAACTGTCAGTACCCAAGGTCACTAAATAAATGGGTTGTTTTGTAATATACGTCACATTGAGTATTTCTAAGGTATCTATTTGGTTAGATAGAATTGTACATTGAAAGAATAATTTTGAAACTTTTTTCTATAAAGTGAGCTGTTATCGAGGTCTATTCATGACGTAGCACTTGTCGATTCTAATGAGCTAACCTATATTTTAGTAAGCTTGGTCAAATTCGTTTAATGTGTACCCGACAAATCCAAAACCGCTTCCGCTGGATGTCGTGTCCCTTTAAATTGAAGTTCGCAACTGTCTCCGTCTATTTCGTCTTCTCCGTCTGACTGTCCTATCTTGTTAGTTCTCTAATCTTTGGTATAACCTAGAGTTTCGCATTCCAACACATTCATCTGTTGGGGTGATGACAGGCAATTTGACAACACAGGCACTAAGATGTAGGCAGTTTGCCACATAACTAAACATCTTAGCCTCTGCATCATAGATGGCGCCATATTCAGATATCTGAAATTCATTAAAATTATCTATATAGCAGATATTTTTAAATCAGTAAATAATTCAATTTAATATCTACTTCATATTTTTAAATGCATTTCAGATATCTCCTAACAGTGAATAAATATTAAAATGGCGTTCTGCAGACAACTGTAACTTTTTAGATCTTGAAACTTTTATTCTATTCTAAAAACTTATGCCAAGTTTCTGATACTATCTCAACAGGTTACCGAAAAAATAATGAGTGATTTTTCTTCCTTCTCTTTTGAAAGGTCGTACGAAGCATTTTCACATATATTTATTGGAACTTTTTTCTCATTTACTCATTATAATTAGCTTTGAAATTTTTCACACAGTAATGTAGAAACAACCTTTACAGTGGGTCTCGTAAGTGATTTATTCTATCGAAAGCTGCACTCCTAAGGAGATGCAGCCCTCCAAAAATTAATTAGGGATGAACCACCCTTAGAGGCCAGTCAACAAAGCGAGCGATGGGGAGGAGGGGGTCCACAAAAACTAAATGTTCTCAAGAAATTTACAGAATATTTTTGTAATTTCTTGTCATTAAATGTAGGAAGGGGAGGGGGGTTGCAAATGAACGTTCACGTAAGGGGAGTCTCATGAATGTTAAAAAGGGGAGGAGGGGGTTAAAACATTTTATTTTTGCAAACATATTTGTTGAGGTTCCCTAAAATTCCAAGGAATTTTTCCATACTGGATGTATGGACAAGTTAAACTCTAAGGTTAAACGCTAAGATTACACAAGATATAAATTTTGAAACATGGGTTTTTTGTAATTTTCATGAATGTTGAAAATTTTTGAGAAAAACAAATAAAGGTCAATTTATAACTAATTTTTTCTGCTGCAATTGGGGTTGCAGCCGCAGTTGCCTTGCCAGAAGAAATTGCAATTCGTAATAATTTATCGTTTATAAACTCTTGCAGTTTACTGTTGTTTAAAGTTACACGCATGTGTTCATGTAGTACTACTTACTACCTATAGCTGACCGGTTCAAAGAAATTTTACAAATTCATTAGGTGTCCGTTGATAAATTCACAGGTTGCGTTTGATTTAAAATATAGTTATTTATCTGCCAAATAAGCAAGCAGGAAATTTCATGTTCTTCATACATTTGTGGCAATTCAGTGAGGTTTTAATTGCTTTATTCAAGAAACAGCTAAAGCATTTACTAAAATAATGCTATAGATACATAATTTACTTTTCTCTGAAAGAGGAAATCAGTTTTCATAGACATTTGTAATTGCACTATATTCATTTATGTGTATGTAGAAATCCATTAATTTCTAAATATTGGTGATCTTATTGTAAAATGTGGCCTTAGTATTAAGGTTTATTTGTAACTATTTTAACTAACGTCATTTTCTTCGTAACAGTGGCCAAGCTATTTAAAAAAAAAGGGAAAAATACTGACTTACTATATAAAAGTATGTTCCGTTTTTTTGTGGATAAGACAATAAATATTTTTATTATTATATTTGTTAATTTTATATGTATAAAGATTTTCTATTTTTTTACGTATGCTTGAAACTCGCTTGTGTCTGTGACATAATAATGATGTTCAGTAAAATTGAGAAAAATATATTTATGCTATTGTAAAATGTAAACAAATTGTATTTATATACATTATACTTCAAAATACTTATTAAACTGTTTAAATTATCTTTATTTGTTTCTATACTTTAATCTCTGATAGCTCGATGAAATATGGACTACATGCAAAATTAAATATCATCGAACTCAATATCAAACTGGAACATTAACAAGGCCAGACGATTTTCATCATTACTTTCGAATGAGCGATTATACGTTCCGGGAGTTACTGAAATTGCTAGAGCCCTTAGACTAGGAAAGATAGATGGTGAGGACTCGTAACAGCGCATAATCGCCACGCTAACAAGTTGTGCCTAAGACGCCATTGCGGTGGTGGCACACAAACGGTAGAGAGCAAAATGAAATTTTCCAATAGAAGTGATTTATAAGTGATTTAGTGCTAATTTATGTAATATACCAACATGATGGTATCATATTCTATAAACTACTGTAAAAATCACAGCGGGAAAAAATTGAAAGGAGTGACGCTTTGCAGGTTAAAGTATATGCAGTTTTCACTTTACCTAGTTAAATTAACTGTAGGCCTATTATTTACTTAATTATATCCGTGTGCATGCAATGATAATGAGAAGCATAGTATATCATTTTCTGGTATGCAATTTGCACGTTATTTGATTGAAATTTTCATTCATCTTTTCTTCATTGAATATAGAACAGTGCATCCGAAATGACACTTTTTCCATGGGCGTAGATATATCGATTATGGTGTTATATTACATAGAATGTAGAATAAATTCTGGTATGTAAGATATGAGTAAATATATTTATGGTAGTGAATATTAATTGTATTATTATGAAGCTGTTTTTGGAAAAATACCAGTTTTGTATCGTTTTATTCCTTTGATGTGATAAACTTGACACCTACATATTGTACATATGTTCGGCCACTTTCGCTTGCTCTCTGGTGGCAGGTGGCTTCACCATTGGCAGTAGCGTTACGACTCCTTACAATATATATCTTTCCTACTCTAAGCTAGAGCCCTACTTGAAAAGGCAAGATACAAATATGCACAACTGTAGATCCACCGAAGAAAGGTTAGCAGCAACTCCGCAATTCCCACTATTCTCCAGTATTGATGTATTTAAAGATTTCTAGACTTTCGTCAATACCAGCTTCAATACATCAATATCCACCATACATGGTCAATATTATTGTCAATATGTATTGCCAGTATTATTGATCGTGTACAGGCCCCTATAGATATTCTTCTTACTACTGCGGCACATACTTGAATATGTAGTGGGGCCCAGAAATAAACTGCCCCAGGGCCCTCACTGAGACAGATCAAATATAGACCGTATTTCGACTTATTTAATAAGATTTGATTGGTTGAAGGTAACATCACTCGACTGTATACTACGTGTCATGAAGACTAGAGATCCTTGTCTTCATGCTCAAGAATATCCGACTCTTAGTTACTGTCGTACTCATATACGTATTAACTATATACTGGTAACACGCTATAAGCCACTATGTACGGAATTGAGGCTAGAGAAGGAGATAGTTTTCCATCTCTATGGAGGACTTTGGATCCAACGCTCATGCTCCGACGACACATCGCGCTTTTGTAATAGGTCAGTGGCCAATTTCTCCGATTAGATTATGACCATTTGCCTTCTATATTCAGTTGAACGGTCACAATCTCGCATCACTAAGGTATGCGCACCATACCCCAAAGTCCTCTTAAAGGATAGAGAACAGGCTTTCCTTGGCGTCAAGTTACGAACGAAACTCATAGTATATAGTTAATATGTATATGGTCATACTAGTATCTTTTAGTAATGGCGCCCTTGACCTCGCCATTTACATTGAACTTATCACGCAGTTGCCACAATGTTTCAATCAGATGCGGAGACGGTAAAATTAGAAAGAGGTTAATTGCGAAAAATTGACAACACTGCTCTAATACTACCGAACACTGAGAAGCGTAAACTAAAAGGAGTGCTGAATTTGGCATTAGCCAATCAAATTTTAAGAGTACGAGAGGCGTCACGTCACGGTGATATCATTGGATGAAGATTACAGCCTCAAAAATATACATACAGCGTGTCCCAAATTAGTACATTAAATGACGAATTGAAAATATGAACTTTCTCATTTCTCTCATCAAGTTACACAAAGTCAACTAAATAATGAAACAGATGTATTTAACCAACTTTATTTATAATTAACAACTTTAGAACTTTATTTGTTACTTTTAAAATGTATAATTTACAAAATATTTAGTTTAAAATGCACACCCAAGCTACAGAAAGTCTCTCTGTGGGCATACATATTATTTTCATATTATAAATAATTTTTATGTGTATATTAATGAAGGTATTTGAAGATAGGTTTATTAAATTATTAATTTATTGTGAAATTAAGACCACTACTCATTTCTTTTCTGTACCACATTTATTGCTATGAGTATGCAAAAGTGGATAACACCACAAATTATATGTTTATTCTCTACAGCATATATGTAAAAAAGGGTAAATCAAATAACTAATTATATATTTTTTAAATAATTTTAACATTATTACTCATTTTTATATAAATCGGTAGAGGATTATAAAACTTAGGACTATAATGTAAAATAAATCTTTGACTGGTCGTTCTACTTAAAGAATAGAATAGAATAGAAAAAATATTTATTGTGAATTATATATACAACATGTATAATGTACAAGAACATTGTACAAACACAAAAGGTGACATTCGTATAAACGTTCTTCCATGCCACCAAATACTGCATTACAACAACTACCATAATTAATGTTACATATTGTAAACAAGAGCACTAAATGAGGTATAAACAACAATATAAAAAATATACATAGGAAAAAATATAAAGGTATAAGATATACATATAAAAGTATAAGACGTACAAAACATATACTACTAGCGCTACAAGTTTTTTTGTGTCTTTAATATATTTTCTCTGTAGGTTCTTCTGAAACTACTTATTGACCTAGTTTGCATTAAATTAAAAAATTCGCTTTTATTAATAAAGTGAACAATTAAATATTTTTCAAATTTCTTGCTATTATGTCTGGGTATGTCGAATCTTACTATATTTCGCAGGTTCAGGTTGTGCAGCTCTAGCCGGGGTACCACGTAATCAAACAAATATTCAGGTTTTTTACTTGCATAAATCTTGAATAGAAACACTCCAAAAAGAAATAGCCATCGGACCTCAACTTTTAGAATTGAATTCGCATTATAAGTAGGTGTTATATGATCGAACCTACCAATACCTTATACAAAACGGACGCATGAGTTCTGAGCTAGTTGCATTTTGTTTTTAAATTCTGCGGTTAAATAACTGTAGTAGACTGTTATGCAGTAGTCTATTTGTGGGTAGAGAACCGATTCCACTAACTTGTACTTAATTTTGTCCGAAAAAATGAATTTAAATTTATACAGTGATTTAAGCTTCATATAGATTAACCTAATTTTACTGGTCACATGTTCCTCGAAATTTAAATTCGTGTCAAATATGACTCCTAGATTCCTTGCTGACTCCTTTCGAGGTATTTCTATTCCATTTATGTGCAAGGTGGTAAAATTATGCAGGTTAACTTTACTTATTAATTTAGTACCTATTAAGAAGCAACTCTTCGAAGCATTTAAACGCAACCCATGTTCCTCTGACCACTTAAATACTCTGCCTAAATCCTTATTGACTTCCTCAAGCGCATAGCTTACTTCAGTGTTGGTTCAAATGTCTTAATTAATTGTGTGTCATCTGCATAAAGATGTATTGAGCAGTGATCTATAACATCAGGTAGGCTTGCAGTGTACAAGCTAAATAGTGTGGGACACAGTATGCTACCCTGAGGGACTCCCTGTCTAATAACAACAGGATCTGATCTAGATTCGTCTACATTTACAATTTGGGTTCTATCACTTAAATAGCTTGTAAACCACTTGCAGACTGTCTCGGAGAACCCATAATAACTCAGCTTGGCAAAGATAAGTTCGTGGTTCAACAGGTCAAATGCCTTACTGTAGTCTAACAAGACCAAGCAAGCTGCCTCCGACCTGTCCATACCACTCACAATATCAGTGGTAACTTTACTTAACGCCGTAGCTGTACTACGTTAGATCTAAATCCAGATCGAACAGCAGGCAACAAGTTCATATCAGGGAGGGAATTTTAATATTATGATTTTCTTTGCATCATGTGTTGTAATTTGCTCCATGGGGTTATTCTGAAACAAATTATGTTTATAAGAAAATACAAGTACGCGGATTTTACATACATGAGATGTAGACTAAAAACTTTAAATTCTTTAAATAATTGATTTGAGGGGTATCGCATGTTTTTAAATAGAATAACTTTTATTAAATATTTCTGAGTAATTTTAAGTATTTCTAAATTTGAAGGAGATGCTCCACCCCAGATTGAAATTCTATATCGCAGTACCGATTTGGCCAAGGCATAGTACACTAGCCGTTTTTAATATGGGTGCAGGTAAAATATTTCACAGCTCATAGAATTTCCAAATCATTTTATGAATTTTTATATTTAGATTTTTTATATGTTCACTCCATTTCATAAATTCTGATCTATATCTATAGTAATACCTAGATATTTCATATTTGTGGATTTGCAGTGACAATTTAAATAATCATTTGAAATACAAAGAAATATGTGTAAATTTATTGTTTGAATATTTAGTAAAAATTTGTAGAGACTAAAACACATAAATTTGATTTTATCTAGATTTAATGTAAGTAAATTTTCAGTCAGCCACTGTTGGATTTTGGAAAATCCTATGACTAACGATTCTTTTACCTGCTCCCAGTTATCTCCTTCTCCTTCCACTAATAGGACAGCAAAAGTATCGTGATAAGCAACCTCAAAAACCCCCCGAGTACTCATTTTCTGCCCAAGAACAAAAGAAATACGAGTTTTTCGGTTTTTCCTGATAAATTGACTCTATACTTCCAGTCCGCCATTTTGAATTTACCAAATTAGAATTCGTAATCAGCGACAGAGAGAATGACGAGAGGGGTAAGCTATATACGAAAATCCTTCGCTTTTCGGTGTAATTAGTGTATATTTCCATCTTTATTGCTTATATTGATTTTGGTATTTTGTCGTCCTCGTCTAGCAAAAGGGGGAATAAGAATAGAGGCGCTGTTTCTCGTGTCGTGTAATGTAGCCAACACCAGGCAGCAATAACGAAAATCCCAAGATTTGTGACAAACAACAACAAGTGAGCATCGAGGTTATGTTTAGGGACGTTCCGATACCACAAAAGTATCGATACTTGTATCGATACTGGTATCGAATGAAAAGTATCAATACCAGTATCATATCGGAAGAAAAGTATCGATACCAGTAAGTATCGATACTTTTAAGGTAAAATCAATTATAGTAGAAAAAAAATATCTGTAGAAATTCGTTTCAGAATTCTTATTTTTATCCTCTCAGTCAGAATACAGTATATTATTTTTTGTAACGGCGTATATAACGTCATATCCAAAAATGACATTTATATGACAGTTTAAATAAATCAAAACAATGAAATAAAACTTTTAATACTTGGTAAACAAATTAAAGTTCTTACATCAAATATTTATTAATTATTAACAAATTTCATGAACAATATTTTATTCATAATTTAACAAAAATTTATATGAATAGTAACTGTTACTAACATTATTTATGTGCGAAACATATTTGTTTAATTTATATTAATATGGTGGTTGGTCTGATTTTCACCAACGACTACATCGGCAGACATAGATTTCGCTGGTAATAAATCTAAAGTTTCAGCAATTGCTTGCTCTCTGGAGGAGTACCAGGAATAAAATCTTCCTCATTATCACTCATTTTGTTAAATAATTGTTGTAAATAGAATGTGCCAAATGCGACGTTTAAATCGTTAAATATTTGGTTGTTTTATTATTGGTTTGTATGGAAACAGTAATAGAATTCAGTCATCACGACAAGGTAACTTTGTCAATATTGTTTTCTAATTTCAAATGGGATACAAAAAATTTTGTATGTAACGCAGGGAATATAAATTTTCAAGTAAAAACAAAAAGGTATACTTAATAGCCTTTGTTTGAAACCCAAAAACAATCGCACTCGTCCGTCATTAAGAATAATAAATGCATAGATCAGCTTCCAAAGTTTCTGTTAGTATTATTCCCCGGAAATTACTACTATAAAACATGGTCATAGTAGAAATATATTTCTACCATGCTATAAAATAAAGCCTAAAGTGCCCTAAAGCAAACAGGCAAGTTATCTACCTCTACGAAACAGACGCGATCTCTATATATTTTTACTTACGCTAGTATCTCACAGATGGCACAAGGTAGAATACCACAGATCATATACATAAGACATAAAATATAGATGTAGCAGCAGCAGCGTGCAATACCAACGAAGTGGAAGAGAAGACCCTCCACTTCGTTGTGCAATACTTTAATGATACCGATACCGGCTAAAAAGTATCGATACCGGTATCGTATCGGAAGAAAAGTATCGAGTACAGAAGTACTTGGTATCGAATGAAAAGTATCGATACTGGTATCATATCGATAGTATCGGAACGTCCCTAGTTATGTTGCTTTTATTGTTTATTGCTTACAGCCAGAACGGTTACTGTTTTTCCACAATAAGAAGTGTTTAAGGTGGTAAGTAATAAAAATATATTATTTCTTATCTATGATTAATGTTTTATTACTTTGCAACACGGTTTGCAATACAACCACGTATCTACAACTAGTTTGGTTATTAATTTCATTCTGTAAATAAAACGTCTTACTTAAACCAATACTTATTATTAAACGTTATTTTTTCTTATAAATACATGTGTCAGTCGCTTATTAAAGTACTTATTTATTTTTTTTATAGCATGGTCTACAGAAAATGGCACCAAGAAAAGTGATTTGTATGGTTTGTGGCTGTAGTGACTTTGAAACGGAGAAATTTGAACCAGGATGCCATGGGCCCATGGAGAACTTGTTTGGATGTATCAGGGGTGGATGTGGAAGTAGTGATAATCCTACTGTGGTTCAGTGGGAGTTTAAAAACCGCAATTTTAAACAACTTAACAAAACAATTGATGTCAGGGACCAATTGTGAGAAAGATGAACATGAGATCCTCAGCAATCTTGACGAATTTTTATCTGTCGGAGAAACATCATCACAAACTGATGAACCTACCACTCTTGAAGAAACAACTTGACCAGCTGTTGTAGATTCATCGCAAATTGCTGAACAAATTGCCAGTGCAGTTAAAACAGGACAATCTGCAACCCTTTCTGTTGCATATGTTTCGGGCTGTATTCTTAACAATCTGATAAAAGTGACAAATAACTGTAAACAGTGTCAGCATGATTTATGCGCTTCAAGTGAAGAACCGCACGATTTATTCATTGGCTTCAAAGAGTGGTCAGCTAAGGAGCAGCACTTGTTATATCCAAGTGAGGCTGAGATTACTGCTGTTGGCCATTCAGTAACTGTGATAGAAAGCATATTAGACAAGGATGCAACACGGTACAACATTTGACACGTTCCAACCCTTGTTATAGAAAATCGGGTACAATTTAATTTTAGGAGTGAATTTCATCAGACATTACTTATAAATAGCTGCATAAAATCGGTGTGCTTAATTGCAATACCCTAGTGGTGCAAGCGACAAAATAGACACAGAAAGGATGAAACGGCCGCTGTCAGAAAAACAAAAAAATTTTAGCATTAGTAGTTGTATGTTTATTATGTTTAAGCTTATATTTCTATTCTAAATTATTTTATTAAAAACGTTTTAGATAAGGATCCAACAAATCGCAAAATTTGAAAAGTTGCAATCCTCGTCATGCAAAATTGTGTAGTTTTTAATTTTAATTGCAAATTTCATAAGGAACTCCTTGTACGTAGCTGTATTAAATCTGTGTGCTTAATTGCAATGCCCTGTTAGTGCAAGCTACAGAATAGGGACAGAAACGATGAAATTATCACCGCCAGAAAACAAAAAATATTTCATCATTACTGCTTTTTTGATGTTTGAAGCTTATATTTTTATTATACATTATTTTGTTAAATAAATTTAATTGAATCCATGAAAAAGGCGCATTTTTTTTTATTATGATTTTCCACAGATCATTTCAAGTGTAATTTGGTATAAAATAATTTTCTTTTAATGTTGAATACTTGTCTTTCGTTAGATGGATAGTTTGAATTCCTTCTAGAACCTAGAAAAAGATATTCTTGCTGTTCATCGAGCTAAAAGATGAATATTTGACATTAATTGAAAAACATATTTTATATAATAATCTCAAAAGCAACAATTACGATAGTGGCGGCGTTTAAATTTCCCGCATTTCAGACTCCAGCGCCATCTGCGTTCATTCCCCCTTTTACAGTGGCCCAATGCAAATCGTGCGAAGAGAAATTTAGCACGGAGTTGCGCCTCTCGTCATTCTCTCTGTCAGCGACCTCGAAAACCCCCGAGCAAAGATTTTTAAGGCCAAGCTTATCCATTCTCACTTTTATGGAAAATGGCCTAGTTCCCGGTCCGCTATTTTGAATTTTCCAAATTGGACTTCATCGTGATCAGCGACCCCAAAAACTTCCTAGTAACCATTTTCGTCTAATTCTATGGCATATTGTGTTTCGATTAATTTAAATAAATTGGCCATTAATATTGGCCAATTATTGGAAAGAAAAAAATGAAACCAAACATTTCCGCCAAAAAATAAAAGGTATTGTTTTTTCTAAATGCCTTTCTGAACTCTGCAATAAAAATGAAGTCAATTGACCCTGTACCTTTTTTTTAGAGGTTTTCAGATTTTTCATGTTAAAATGACGCAACTATATAGGTTAAGAAAGTCAATCATGCTATTGGCAACATCCGGAGATAAATAAAGTAGAGGTGGTCGATAGTGCGATAGTTTATCGATAGTATCGATAGTAAAAAAATTCTAGCGGCTATCGAAAATATCGATAGTCACGGCGATAGTATCGATATTAGATTTTGTCGTGATTCGTGAGTGCGTCCATCTATGGCATGCATTCTACACTACTACTACTTACTATTTTGAAGACATGGGTATGTGGTTTTGAACTCGTCTCTATTTATCGCGTATGTAATAGGTATCTACTATATATCTAAATTAAATTATAAAACAGAAACGAGTAATATAAAGTATATGCGTAAACCGAATAACCGAAATCGGCAAAGCAAGTCCGGCAACAAAACAAAATTATTTCTTTCCTTTGATTTGACATCTTATTTACTTTTGTGATATGTGTTTGTTTAAATAAAATTTTTAATTTTTTTTCAACCTGACAGCGTTTTTCATACTATCGATAGTTTATCGATAGTTCCGATAGTACGAGCTACCATTATCGAAATTATCGATAGTCAAATTTTACCACTATCGACCACCACTAAAATAAAGCATACGATTTTCAATATATTTATTTGATGGCAACATGGTTGACGAAACGCACATTGTTTGATAATAATAGCCATATTTAAGTTTAACTAGCAAGTGAAAAAATAATGGTCCGCAACTTCCATCTCTTTCTATACGCTATTTTTGTTATTTTGTTCAAATGAGCGTTCCAGTTCGGTATCGAGTTCTGTACTCACATCACGGATATTCTGCTAACTTCAGTCTGCAATCGATTATGTAATTCATGTTTACTTGTTTACAAGATTTTTTCTGTTAATAAGCTGTGTCTGTGCGATCGTCCTCCTGAGTAGTTTTTAATTTTTTAATAATTTATCTTTATCGACGGAATAAGAATAATAAACATTATGGAAGAACCAATCATGAATCAACCAATGCTACCTCGTGGAGCACAACCTAGTAAGTTCCAAAGACATTATTTACTTATTCAAAGTGCTATATAGGCAATATAGGGAAATTAGACAAAATTATGGCAAACCTGTCCTTTTAAACAATATGTGAAAAGTCCCCATTGATGTGACCTCTGCTAAAAATTTTACAGATAGTCAAAGGTCAGAAAAAACATTATTTTCTCGAATATCTCCTTTATATTAGCTCTCTACTACAAAAATAGTTATAAAATTTATACCTAACTTACGAAATTTTATACAAAAAAGATTATATATTATCCTTTCCATATATGGTTTACAAAGTTTCAATCTTCATGCTTCTGAGAAATAATGCAGTCCTTTCCACACCACCTAGGACATAGAACACTAAGCGAGTTTTTTTTAAAATTTGATGGCGTCAGTAGGCCTAAGTACACAATGTTTACATTTTAAATTATAAGTAAAAAATTAAATTTCTTTAGATAGATGGCTTGATATATCCATCATGTCTGGGTCAATCTTTTCACTGTGCATGGCAAAGAGTTAAACTCTTTGGTGCATGGCTTGCGCTAAGAATTTGGCAAGAACTGTATTTTTATAGTATTCGACATTGCTTTCTTCTGTTGTATTGGGTTCTGCATTGAGACAAGACTAACTATGGCAATCACCACACATTGCTCAGCAATGCAAGTCAATTTTCATGCAGCCACAGTTTGATCCACAACCTTTGGAGCCATTACAAAAAATTGTATTCAGCAGAATATCTGGAACAGGTATGGTAGCAGAGTTAGAATTGGCTTCAAAATTGTCGTTGCTCATTATCCATATCCAGTATTTAGAATTGAGTTTCTTACCTAGCCATTCTTGTACTTGATACAACAAACATGATGTTGAAGTTGTGCAATTGATAATTTTGGTCTTGCTCTCCCCAGGCACGATAACTGATCGTTCAATAGCGTAATATGTTAAACTATTTTATTTGTGTTGTAATTCATTGCATTGAAAAATGTGTTCAACTCTCTGTAATAAGGAGCCCGCTCTTAAAAATCCAGCACGTGCAATCGTTTTCAATGTATATACTTATTCTAGAAACTTTAAAGATGAAACGGGCACGCAAATATTTGAACTTTTAAATATGATAGTTTTCGAGCATTGAAACATGCCAGTCACTGTTTTGTGATCTTTGTTTATTTCACCAATCATATTTGTAGCAGGGTATGGTCTATCTGCGCCTCAAAACCTCATCATAATTGTCATTTACTGTAGTACTTATCCCCAATACAAATGTTGTTTAGCAGCACTAGATGTTGGTGGAAGAGTACCTAGATAATTTCACTGCCTTATTAAGTAAATGAGTAATATCTGAGTGTGTCTATTATTAGGTGTAGTGCTATATATTGCCAAAAGAAAGCACACACCAATTGAACATTGATTGTGGCAAATATTCTTTTATTTTAAAAACTCCAGAATTCGTTAAATACCCAATCAGCACACTCACATGTTAGAGACGATTTAATTACGTACACGCTTGACGTAGCCTTACTTAAGAGATATGTACATTTTTGTCCACTACGTACACGAGACATACCGGGGATGTTAGATTTCCACTAAATTGTATGTACATAGCACGTACATTTCTAGGCCCGTGTAGGCCATTATAGGTTAGAATGTGGATGTACATAGTACATATTTTTTATGCCCCAAATAAGTAAAAAGAAAAAATGAAAATTCAACAAAAATATTTATTTTATATACCATATAAAATACAACAGAGCTCATGATTGTGCTTAAAAATAAATATGGTCTTTACTTTTTGTATGTAAGCCAAAACTTCTTGAAGAATGTATTAAATCTTATAGTTATAAATATACTTGGTCTTTGTCGTTGTAAATTACTATTCTTTAAAATGTGTTTTCATACAGCTCCATACTGATTAAAAATTTTGTTTACTCGACCAACGGTAGCTGTGCTAATCCGACGCTCCGGGTGTCTATTATTAAAAATTCTACGTACTTCCCTTTCGGAACTGTCATTGTCACCACGAAGTCTTATAATATCAATTTTTTCAAGTAAAGTTAAATTATCAGCCATACTTTATATCGATAGTGTACTTGCGGAACAATAAACTTCACTATTGACGTCAATAAATTTTACAGATTTCGTCGTTTGTTTTGCTGGCTTGCCATGGCAACTTAAGAATTTGCAAAGCTTGCTAATAAAAATGATTATTCTTAATATGAAGCATGTTTAAGGAAAACAAATATTGTCAATATTGAATAACTGATGGTTATAAATTTTTAAATTCAACTAATAACGATCTAATGGAACATTGCAAACGATATTATTTAAACAATTGTGAATTACATGACGAATATTCGAAATATTTCGAGAACATAATATAAATTTTAATTATGCTATATTTCTGTTAGAAACCAATATTTTTTTGTTACATTTCGATCATACCCATTTGAAGATATTCTAAATCCAGTGGTGTAGTCAGATTTGAGATAAAAAAATTGCTAACACTTTTTGGATTTTTGGCCTTGAAAAGAAAAATCGAAATAGGCGTTGAAATTTTAAATTTATATCTGAAATTTTGCACAACAGTAGAGTTATTGAAGCTCTATAATTAAAAAAAAATCATTTAAATCTACGGTCTACAAATAATTTTTTTAGATAGGTGCCCCACTTTTAAATGGGTCACTCTGTATTATAAACTTAAATATGATATCCCTAGAATATTGTGTAATGCAGCTATAATTCAACTTTAGTTAGGGAGTAACAGAAATTAACCTCGGTAACAATGTAATAATTGATTTCGTATTTCCTAAAATTTTAATGCATCTTTATAATGTACCTATTAGACACTAATTTATGTATTTTTTATTATTTTACAGGGGAAGAGTGGATGAATTTATCTCAAAATGTTCCCAATTGTCCACCCGGATTGGAATACCTTACCACTGTTGATCAAATATTGATCCATCAACAAGTAGAATTACTTGAAGGTAGGTAGGTAGGTTTTTTATTTTTGTTTAATTTTGTGCATACCCGTAATAATTTGCAACAACTAAAATTATTGGGAAAGCGTGGGACTATGGTGGAAAAATGGGATGAGAATATGGTTGGAAAACATTTTGCAGATGAATTGGATTGTTGTTGATTTCTTTGATTTTCCCTATAATTCTGACTTACAGATGATCGATATCAGGAACCTGAACCAAATTAAAATAACAGTTAGTGTTCACTTCTAGTTACTTAATAGAGTAAGATCCCAGAGCCTCCAGACTTACGTCATTTTAGCAAAGCTAATATTTTGACAATAAATAGTGTAATATGTGGTTAAGAACATATTCATTATTGCTAGCTTGAAAGCGGTGCCCTTTTACAGGTAACCAGGCGTTGAAGGTAGGTACATAAAAACATTATGAACCTACGACATAGTATGACGGCTGATTTTTATATATGTTTGGGAGAATACTGTTAAAAACCAACATTCATTATTGCCAGACACTTCCCGTGGGCCCCAACTCCCGCGAGATGCTTTTAAGTTTGAAAAAGACTGAGCAAGCTAGCTAACTAACTAATTGTGGAATCACATTTACTACTAACTATGTAAAAAGAAACGAAACAAAACAAAAGATTTATTATGTTTTGTTAGATTAGGTTAGGTTTTTTCGAACTTTAGTGCTTCCACAGTTAGTTAATTAGCTAGCTTGCTTAGTCTTTTTCGAACTTTAAAGCGTCTGGCGGAAGTTAGGGCCCACGCGAAATGTCTGGCAATAATGAATGTTGGTTTTTAACAGTATTCTCCCAAACATATATAAAAACCAGCCATCATACTATGACGTAAGTTCGTAGTGTTTTTATGTACCTTTAGCACCTGGTTACCTGTAAAAGGGCCCACATTCAAGCTAGCAATTATTTCATACATTCTTAACCACATATCACACTATTTATTGTCAAAATATTAGCTTTGCTAAAATGACGTAGGTCTGGCGGTTCTGGGATCTTGGTCTATAATGTTTTAGGTTGCCAGCAGTTAATGGGCTTGTTCCATGATATTCTTTTTATATGGTTTTTATACTTTTTCATATAGTACTCGATATTCTCATTATACACTTAAAATTTCGTATTATTAACTTTTTCCATTCTCGAGATATAAGGAGTTGAAATTGGTAATAGTTGCAAAAACCGAGCGCTCATATGTGACGTCACTATACGTAAGTGACGTAAGAAAAATGGCTTTCTGGGACCTTTCAAACTTAACCTGAAAAGTCGAAAAACATGGAATTTTTAAACGCTGGTAACTAAATATATACGTCGAGTGAAAGTTCGTTCTATGTCTCTAAGGAAAGGAGAAGGTCGGCGATCAATTCTAATCGTAAATTGCATGGTCAAAATCGAAAATTCGTCCCGGCAAGAGCGATAGAAAATTGTAATTTTTTGACATTTCACCAAATTATACTCCCCTACTGTCAAGTAGTAAACAAAACAAACAATACTTTGAAAACACTTATAATTATAACAAGTAAGGAGCATCAAGTCTATTGAGATCGCCGAGTCTATGCGTATAGTGACGTAGCGCCTGGCCACGCCCCATTTTCGCGAGATGGAAATTTGTAATAGTTTTTAAGATACTAAACGTGCGAATAAGATTCTAATTTTTTGCAGATCTATTAATTCATACTTGCACTTTCGATTTATGAAATAAAAAAAAAATGCTGAACAAGCCCATTGGGTTTTTATATTTAATTGTAATGAAAATAAACAAAATTAACACACCACATTTATTAAACAGAACTGGCAAGTATGTGTTTAATTGATTCAAAATTGTCTTTTCTTTGCTAGATATGTATTACATGTTTTTGTGAGCACCCTTACCGTTTTTAGGTTAAATTTATTACCAAAAATACATTGTAGCTAGCAACAATGAACATTTTACTACTTCGTTATTTTTCTAATTGTTTCAGTAGATCTTTGCAATGTAATATTATGTTTATACGAGAGCCGTCTCTGGCGCCGAGATAAAATTTCCGAGCCTTGTCATGTATTTTCCGTTAATAATAATGAGACCATTTTTATTATAGAAAATTTTCTATAGCTGTGTAAAAATATTCTGTATTTTGATGTATTTATAATAGTTCTGCTGCAAACAGTCAATTTTTTAAAATATCTGGTCATTAAATATTTGGACATTTTTTATTTTGAAAACGTTATTTGACCTAATATATGTAAGTACTATAAATATGCATAATTTCAACTTTCAGCATTCACAGGTTTTGAAACCAAAAACAAATATATCATAAAAAATAGTATAGGTCAGCAGGTCTATTATGCTGTGGAGGAAACAGATTGTTGTACTCGGAATTGTTGCGGTCCATTGCGCCCTTTTGATATGAAGATATTAGACAACTACCAAAATGAGGTTATACATCTTTATAGGCCTTTGGCCTGTGGATCCTGTTGTTTTCCTTGTTGTTTACAAGTAAGATAATTATATGGTCTCATTTTAAATAAATTATATTGTCAAAATTTCAGTCTCTTGATGTATATTCTCCCCCTGGTACCAAGATAGGAGTTGTTGAACAAGAATGGAGCATTTGTTATCCTAATTTTTCTGTCAAAACTCTACATGGTGAGACTATCCTTAAAATAGAAGGTCCATTTTGTACAATAAGCTGTTGTGGTGATGTGGATTTCCAGGTTATGTCTAGCGATGGTTCCAAGCAAGTGGGAAAAATTTCAAAGCAGTGGTCAGGTTTGGCGAGAGAAATGTTTACTGATGCTGATCATTTCGGTATAACATTTCCAATGGACTTAGATGTTAGCACCAAGGCCCTTATGATTGGGGCATGTTTCTTAATCGTAAGTAAAATAATAAACTGCAGAGCAAGATTTTTATTTATACTTATTCAAAATGTGTACATTTAATGCGCTATTTCCTAGGCGGTTTTCTAGGATATTTTAAAATAATCGATGTATATAAAAAGATTAAAACCTGTTTAAACATAAAATATTCATAAATAGTTTCTATATTAAATAGGTTTTTTTAAATTCTTTCCACGAAAAACTATAAAGAAATATCTACATTGGAATGCACAAAATACTCTTTCATAGGAATTGCATGCGTATGAAAATTTTTAAGGAATAAAATGACAGATATAGACTTATAATATTAATCATGAATGTTGTCACTTAGGTACATAATCATCTTTTAATTTCCGAATTCCGTATTATTCATCTCTAAAATGTTTTGTTTTAATTTCGTAAAGTTGGTGGGGAGTTTAAGACTCAGTTACTGAGATGAAACTTCTTAATTCCAGGTGCTGGTGAATAATAAATTATCCACATTGCGGAACATTCGCGCGGGCGTTCCGCAAGGGAGTTGCCTCGCTCCCAAATTATACAACTTGTACGTCTCTGATTTCCCAGAGTTCCGGAGTAATAATAATAATAATATACTTTATTTCAGGAAAATCAGTCTTACCAAATATTTTTTTAAACTAATCGAACGAAAGGCGTCAATAGAGATACTGTTATTTCAAATCATAAAATCATAAATTAAAATTTTGTTTTAAAACAACATGATATAAGATACAAAAAAAATAAAGAAACAGAAGCAAATAGCTTTAGGTTGCATTTAAAAACTCCTTCTCACTATATGGCTCAAGAGCTAAAATAATATAGAATAGAATAGAATAGAAAAATATTTATTGTGTTATATATAAGTGTACACATAGATACAATATTCTACACAAAAGGTGACGTTCGTATCAACGTTCTTCCACGCCACCAAACAAAGAAACAAAAAGAAAAACTTACTTCTAACCATCACATATAACTCAAGTAGCCCTAAAATTACATTATCTAAACAATCATATTTTGTACCTGCAATAAGTATTCTTTATAATTTTTTTTAAATGTACCAACAGATACACCCTCAATCATTTTATAATATACATCATTATTTAATAACTCAACAGATAAATATGCAAAGCAACACTGAAATCTTGCTGATTTATGTTTGTATATATTAAATTTGTTTAATTCCCTAAGATTGATATTATGCATCTCTTGTCTTGGTTTCAGGTACTCTTTTAGATATTCTGGTTTTCCTCTGGTATAAATTTTCATTAACAAACTGCCAAAAAATAATTTGTAACGATAATCTATTTTTAAGTACAAATGTTCTTTATATATCGGAGTGACATGATCATATTTCCTTATTGAATGAACAAAACGCAAACATGTGTTTTGAGCTAACTGTAGCTTGTTTTTAAATTCCATTGTCAGAAAACTATAGTATACAGTTAAACAGTAATCAATCTGGGGATACAAAATTGATTCGACAATTTTGTGTTTTACTTTTTCATGCAGCATATATTTAAATTTATGTAGTGCCTTTAATTTCATGTATAATATACACAACTTACTTGTCACATGCCTTTGAAAATTTAAACTATCGTCAAATATTACTCCTAGGTTTTTCGCATACTCTTTTTGTGGAATCTCTATATTGTTAATATGCACTGTAGTGAAATTAAACTTCATAACTTTATTTTTAACATTTGCAGAACCTATTAGTAAGAAGCAACTTTTACTAGCATTAATTTTAAGACCATTCTCAAAAGACCAATTGTTTATCCTCTCTAGATCAGAATTTACATCATTCAGGGCAATGTTTACCTGTGATGGTTCAAACGTTTTTAATAATTGAGTATCATCTGCATACATATAAGTGTTACAGTTATGTATTATTGATGGTAAATCAGATGTGAAAATGTTAAACAAAATTGGCCCTAATATGCTGCCCTGTGGAACACCTTGTTTCACTACAATAGGATCTGACTTAATTCCATCTATTTCAACGCACTGCAATCTATTTAATAAATAGTTACTAAACCACACACAGACACTATCAGAAAAGTTATAAAATCTCATTTTAGCAAGTAGTAGATCGTGGTTTATCAAGTCAAAAGCTTTGCTGTAGTCCAATAGCACCAAGCATGTTGCTTTTGACTCGTCTATTCCACAAGTAATATCTGTTGCCACTCTAGTCAGTGCAGTACCGGTACTGAAATTAGATCGAAAACCAGACTGAACATCTGGTAATATGTTATTACTATTTATAACGTCGATCATCATATTACAAACAATCTTTTCGAACATTTTTGCTAGAATGGGAAGAATATTTATTGGTCTCAGTTCATTAAATGAAGTTACATTTGGTACTTTTGGCAGTGGTCTTATAATGGAGGTTTTCCAAATAGTTGGAAATTCTCCATTCTGTAATGATTTATTGAACAAATTTTTAAGAAAACCTTAGATGAATGGCAAACTCAAATCCAACATATCGTATCCGATGTCATCAATGCCCATACACTTTGATTTTATTTGTTTAAATGCTTTATATATGTCTGCTTCTGTTACCTGATTAAATGTAAATTTGGTTTCTCTGTTTGAGTGAGTGCTGTTTTGATAGAATGATATAGTCTCTTCACTTACTGGTGTTTCTAGATGGCTTGAGTTTGCAAACGTTTTATTTAGTTCATTAGGGTTTTTTAGGTGCTCTGGGATATCAGCCACCACACTTGTAGTGACACCCCATTGTTTAAATTTCGACCACAACTTTTTTGAATTTTTTTCTATCTTGTTAATTTCAAAATTAAAGTAAGCAATTTTCTCACTCCTTATTGCAAATGATAAATAATTCTTTAGATCTAGATAAAAATGTTTGTGGTCTTGATTTCCACTTTTCTTATATTTGTTATATGCTTTATCTTTTAATTTAATAATCTCTTTTATTGTTTCAGTTATGTAAGGTAGATGGGGACGTGTAGGTTGAATATATTTTAAAGGGGCATGTACGTTAAAAATATCTAATAGCAAATTATTGAATATCTCAATTTTTAATTTATATCAGCCTCTTCGGATAATCTGTACCAATCAACAAGCTCCATATCTACTTTAAATTGATCCAAACTAAAATTTTTAAAGTCTCTATAAATAAAGGTTTTAATTGGAGGTTTAATAACATACAGTTGAATCACACAATAAGTCAACCTATGATCAGTCATATTATACATTTCCACAGTTCCCGTTTCTAAAACACCCAATTTTGTATCCACAAAAATAAGATCGATAAGACTATTACTTGTTCTAGATACTCGTGTGGGTTCAATATTAAAAAGTTGTTTTTTAAAATCCTCAAATGAGGTTATCTCCTTTATATTTGTAGGTAGTTTGTTATAAAACTTTAAACACGAGTAAGCAGAGTTTCTCTTAGAGAGAGTTAGTTGATGCCGTGGAAAATTATAGCATAAAGATCTGGAGTTATGGTTTTGTGTAATTTCATATTTTGCAAATTTTGGTTTGTTTTTAAACAGAAATCCAAAGATTTAACTTCTTTCTCCATGTGTGTGGGTTTAGAATAAAACACAAATTACCATATCAGGCGCCGCCCATCTTTTAGTACAGGAAATGAAGCTGAAAAAATGGCAGAACCTCGCAATTTTTTCGTCCAGCATCGATTTGTACAAAAATTTGGGATCAGGCTCATTTCACCCTCTAGTTCATTTTCTATATTGAGCCGTTGTACGCTTTTTGTTTTTTAAGGGTGAAAACTACCCCTAATTGTAAAAAATTATAAAATAACATTTTAAACTTTAATATGGTCAACATTTGGTTTAGATTAGTTAAATAATGATTGTTTTATGCTTTAGGATATAATATCATAATATTTCAACCCTTAAAACCACCCTTGTTGGAGCTATATATAAAAAATTGATTTATCCTAAAAGAATGATTTCGGCTTGCATCGATTTGCATAAAAATTTGGGATTAGGATCATCTCACCCTGTACTTCATATTCTATATCATGCTTATGGGCGTTGATTATTTTTAGGGGTGTAAACTACCCCTTATTGTCAAAAATTATATAAAAACATTGTAAACCTTAATATGGGTAAAATTTGGTTTTGATTGGTTAAATAATGATTGTTTTATGCTTTAGGATATAATATCATAATATTTCAACCCTTAAAAACCACCCTTAATAACATTGCAATTTTTATAAGTAATTTAATAGATCTATACAGAAAAAAAAAGTAGAATTACATACAAAAACATTCCTATACACTCACACACGCAGACACATGAGCAGATGTTTCTTCTTTTCTGTCTTTCGATTTGAATGGAGAAAGTGGAACATATTATAACGTATTACTGCCGAAAAAACCGGTTCTGTGGCATTATATATATTGAAAATGCTTTATTACACTCCCAAGCGGGCTATTCGAATTTTTCGAAAAAAAAAAAATTAATTCGTTTCATAAACATAGCTCCTTCATTTTTGGTGATAAAAAGTTTTTTCAAAAATGATTTTGTAGGGTTTTTCAAGACTATGTGAATTAAATTCCGTAAGATCCCTTAGTTTTTAAGTGGGGTGAGTTTAAAAGGCTCGAATAAGGGGGTGTTTGCTCGTAAATAGAGGTTTTAAACAGCTATACCTCGCTAAATATTCACTGTAAAGAAAATCTATGCACAGGGAAATTTTAGTTATTAAAAAAAGTTACAATTTAGTACTCTATCATTTTTTTCGCATCTCCAGTATTTTCGGAGATATTTTGAAGAAAATGGTGAAAAATACGAAATTGCAAAAAATCAATTTATCTTTAAACTCCAATTTTTCTAAAATTAGGCATTTTAAATAGGTCAAACTTCTTGGGTGTATTGATAATACATATATAAAAAGAATTACAAAAGGGTGAAGATCAATTTTAATTAGGAGGGTAGTTAGGGGGTTGTTTTCACTGATTTTTTCGTAGAAAAAAGTAGGTACCGACCTTATTTTGATCATAAGTCGCTCAATTTTTATGCTAGAAACTTTTTTTTTTGTTTGAAAGGTCTAATTGTATACTTGGAAAAAGATTCTGTAAGTTTTCCTCGAAAAATGCAAAGTTTCCTCGTTATTTGGCTTTGAATATTTCAAATTATGCATTTGACGAAAAAAGCTAACCTTTAACATGCCGTATCTCGGTTTGTATTGGTCGTAGAAAAATTATAGAAAAAGTATTTTGTTTGTTTTTCTAAAACCTACAATTTTGATATCTACAGTTTTTTTTGATTAAATGCATATTTTTCGAGTTATTCTCAAAAAACCCTCTAAAAAAGTCGATTTTTTCGTCGAAAAACTGTTACTTTCAACCGCGAATAACTCGAGGAATATTAGTTTTACGAAGAAAACGTAAAGAACATTTTTTTCTTAGAATTACTTTTTCCATCGATTTCCATGGTTAAAATGTAATGAAAAATTTCCACCCCCGAGATGGGGTGGCAACCACCCCCAAGGTTTTAGCGTACAGCGACATGATATAGAAAATAATCCTTGGGCTACTCCCTACCTTCTGTGAAAATTTCAAGTAAATCCATGCTGGACGAAAAAATTGCGAGCCAAAATGCTTCATTTCCTAGCCTATTTTGGCAGCCACTTTAGCCACAATTTTTGCACATTCTTGCATAACAAAATTGTATCATTCTATCTTTCTCTTCTTTTCTTTTGTTACATTTTTGTTTTAAATTCATTTATTTTCCAAAATTCTCTTCAGAAAATCCTAAATTAACCAAAACTTTCTTAATTCAAAAATGTATTCAAATCGTAAATTATTTTAAACCAAATACTCTGCGGCATCTCCGACTGTTAGCAATGTAAGTCTTGAATGAATTGCATGGAGCAGGTAAGACGTTTTAGCACTCGCTCGTATATTTTTGAGACTGCATGCCTCATGCATAAAAAGTTTGGAAGTGATATAAACGAGGATTCGGTTCGCTACACACGGCTCACTCATAACATCACACTTCCTATTCCATCATCGGTTCAGATAAAAAACTCAATTCTCTATAATAGCAGAAAAACATTTAATCATCTTCTTTTAAATTTGAGACAAATTATAAGCAATAATAAATTTAGAAGAGAACTTAAGAAATTATTGGTTAGCAAGGCTTATTATTCACTGAATGAATTCTTTCAAGACACATTTTATTGACCCATTTTTATCACTGTTTTATACATAAAATAAATGTAATCCTGTTTGTTGTTTTTTTGTTTTTCTTTGCTCTTAATGTCTGTAATTTTTATTAGGATTTAAGTTTGGCTTTGTCAACAAAAATTTTTTGTGTTTTTTTCGGACAATAAAGCATATTCTGATTCTGATTCTGATAATTTTACCACCAACGACTGGGCTTGTCTTTTTTATCATATTTCTATACATTTTTTACAAATTACTTTAAATATACATTTTTTATATGTTCAACTTTGCCATCAGCTTTTGTAAATCTTTTATTTTAGAGTTAGGAATTAGTTTAATTATTAATTTTAAGTTTTATATTCGCTCACACATCCAACCATTCAATTGCGACGGCGCTCTAGGTTCCTTGACGTCTGGCTTGCTCTAAGTACATTTGTATAATCATTGTGTATTAAATAGAATAAAAGAATTTTGAATTGAATTGGGATGAAACTTCTTAGGATGTTATCAGTTATCAGTTTTTTTAAATATCTCTGTAATCGCGAAAGTCACAAAAAATAAGTGAATAACACTTTTATAGACAATAATAATATCTACATATATTTTTTATCTAACATTAATAATAAAGAAATTATAAACCTCAAAGATGTTAATTTAAGAGATGCAACTTTTAAGGCTTATAACTTTTTTAATATTAATGCAGCACGGAAAAGTTATTAAAGTAAGTTGCAGATAATACTATTATTTTGCTTTTTGCAATTTTTTTGTGAGGTTCACGGTTACAGTGATATATCAAAAATACTGATAACATCTGTATTTTCAAGACCATGGCCACATAAGGGAGAGTTACATCCCAGAAACTGAATTTTAGACCCATCACCAACCCCCCTATAAAACAAGGGCGCTGCTTACTCAGAATGCACAGGCCTTTTTACACTGAATCGGCTGGATTAGTATCACAGAATAAAAAATATCAGAATATGACTTGATGTTTAATTACTATATATTGATTAATGCATTGTTTCTATATTACATATATAGTGTTTTTATATTACATATATACTCGTTACCCATGTTATTTACAAGGGAAAGCTCAGGCAGAATGGGAAATGTAATGTTTTATTTGAGATACTCTATGATTCATGATTTTTTTTAATTAACTTAAACAAATAAAATCATGAATAAGTTAGTACCTTTTATTATATAAGGCCTCTAGAAACTATAAAAAATATAATCACGTCCATGCAGTGAAAGGCAAAAAGATAGCCCTTATACAGACTCGTCCTATTCCTGAACAGGAAAATCAATTCGCAGTAGGAGGCGAAGAACGCAATCTACAGGCACGTTGTATGCACAAAATTTTTATGCCAACTCTGACTTTAACACCGGTGATCGCTGCTACATCGCGGTACATGAACCCGCACTAATCGTCTCCGAAATGTTACGGATTTTGTCAAATAAAAACCGTGAATAAATCAACTAGCCAATCAGGACGTCAGGAATGTTTACAAATGAAGTACCTCAGATGGTGATTATCTCGGCGACAACAAACTAATACACATTATGTATCTAGGGTTAAGTTCTTTGATCGGAGGGCGTTTCTATATGCCTAGGAGGGATACGACTAGAACTTGTCTTCTGGTCAGTTCATTCTATATTGCAACTACAGTAACTATGGTTAAAGAATTAGAATAAGCAAATCTTTTTATGAAGATTGACTTTTTCTCTTAAAATGCAAAAGAATCACAAGTGTGGTTAGGTACATTCTAGGACACAATGTATATTCACATCAACTTTTTTTACATTATTTTAAATAAGTATATATATTTTTTTTAGGATTTCATGTTCTTTGAAGATACTCAACACTAATGAAGAAAATGTCTCAGATTTGCACCTGTAGCAGCATTTTAAGGAATCGTTTTGTTTTTTTAATATTAAAGTAAGGTTCATTTAGGAGAAAAAAATTACATATTCTCCATAACTTAATTAAAAAAGTATATTGGTTTTTATTAGAGGGTAGTAATATTATATATTTTTGTAGTTTCTTTATTCGTTACTTGTACTTCACACAAAGCAAAACATACTACATGACCAAGAGTTTGTAGTTTTAAAATATTTTGCCTGCCATACTCAAAGTCTGAATTTTTATAAAGACCTGTAAATTTTTAGGACAGTTTATAGCATTTATTACAATGATGCATTTAAGAAAATTGTTATTTATTTTTTTTACTTGCTTTTACAGAAACTGCTTGTTTAGAAGATAGTAATTTGAAATGTTTTTGTTATTATTCATTTATGTATTGTACATAGGCCAGCAAATTTAAAGGAATAGAGATTAATTGGCATTTTTTAATCTAAGAAAAAATATGCGAGGGTGCTGAATTATTATAGAGAAAAATTATAGCATTGAGATACTTTTTCTATTTCCAGAAATATTATATATGACCGGTATTATAGTAAAAGCTCTAAATTCAATTTCAGTGAAAGAATGTTTACAATCGGATTATTCCAGCAAAAGCTATCGATTTATTTCGGAGAACCATAGGCAGCATGGACTGAATATGAATTACTTACTTCAAAGACGGCAGCGTTCAAAACCCTCAAGTTAATTGATTCCATGTACCATGTTCAACAATGTCAAAACCCTAATTGCAAGACGTATCAAAACTTATATTTCTAGTACATAAGTACACAGGCAGATATGCCAACTGCATAATATTAGTTGGGGATAGATATGAACATGGATTAAAAGCAGCTTATTGTGCAATCACTTCCTAACTTCTTACAACAAAACCTAATACTGCACTTACTATATTATTTTTACACTTGCAAGTTGTCACATTTATTTATTCCGGTTTTATTTCGTAATTATGATTGGAGTGAAAAGGTTGTGTTCTACCTTCCAACCATATTCGTGAATGTTCAGGAATTTAGGGGATGGATCGCTAGTATTTTTCCACACAAGCAGTGTACAGGCACTTCGCTTTACATGCTGAATGACAGCATCTTAATTGGGTGGCAATATCCTCAAATCCATTTTGCAGTTTTTAAATAAAGGTGCTCGTAAATGATCTAAACTACCTTCAAAATTGGAACGACCATACAAGCATTTGAAAAAGTAAGAAGCTGCTACTGTAAATCACACACATTTGCTTGTTGAGGGCACCATTTAAAATTGCAGAAGAATCAACAGTTGACAAAGTAGTTGCTGTTCCACCAATAAGCAGTCCTGCGGTTATTAATGTAACATCATTTCCCAAAATGTGTCAAATAATTCGTAGTAGTGTAATTCTGTAGACTTTGCTTATTCTTAGGGTTAAACATAAACAACTTCCACTCAGGAATATGAATTTTATCTCCAAGTTTGAATTCTGGAGATAATTTGGTTATACATCGTGCTCTTCCATAATCTTTTAATCCATGTTCATATCTATCTATCTATCTATCTATCCCCAACTGCATAATATTATGCATTTGACATATGTGTGATGCCGGATAATATTTCTTATGTACCTACTGGAAATATAAATCCTCATATGTCCTTCAGTTATGGTTTTGATATTTTTGGACATCGTACATTTCAATTTATTCCTTTTATCTACAGCCATGGTTGAAAGTTTTCTGCCTTGATTTCGTCTTCTCACATACCCTTAACTGGCAACATTACGGTGGATCCTCGATTTTGATTTACTGCAAACAAACTTTTATAGTTTAGGCAGGTCATAGAGGGAAAATTGGTATTGTATGTAATTAAACTAATACATTTAAAACTTAATTAATATAATATTGTACATAAGTATAGGGTCGTAAAATTGTAATCTTAAATATCAATGAATTGAATTGAATTGAATATTGGCAGCAACACAGTAAGAACTACGCAGAAACCAAGGAAAATTACTAGACAATCAGTTTTGCTAACAAATTACGCGTAATACTAAAGCACAGTTTAATCTTTCTCTACTGTGACTAAAGTGCAGCCTACTCGCGGCAAACTGATAAAATCCACCCCATACCGGTTGACTCGTATAACTTTATGCTCCGGTCTATGGCGACATTGAAACTATCACTTTGCTACATGTTTTTATTTGTTTGTTTTCTCTATTAACCATGTTTTTGTATTTAATAATTAGTAGTTTATTTTTCAAATATAAATACGTGTTTGTTTTAGTTAAATTCTAGCTAGTTAGTATGTAAATAAGGCAACACAACAGCTAATTTTGCTTCATAGTAAGTAAGTAAATAAAGTATTTTATTCATCATAAAAGTTTATACAATACAAAGACATTAACTTTTCAGACTAGTCATCTACAAGTCTTATGGATTTGTCGGTTTCGTAATTTGATTAACAAACATTTTCGATTTACATTGTTGTCAACCGAAAATTTCTTTATGTTTCATGTGATATTACTTTTCAATGTATTTTTAATATAATTCATTGCACTTTATTTAATGCTCCTGAGTGTGACCTTGTTATTGCTAAAAGATTCCGACCCTTGTCGTTCTCTCATTACGGACTGTTTCACAATCAAGGTTACAATCGTAAACGAAAACAAAACAAGTTTAAACAACTACTTATGAATATGGAATAAGTACGTGTTGCAATAATGTATTGTAACAGCTAACGGATGTTTACACATTGACATTGAGTAACTTGATAAAAATGTGCAAAATAAACAAAAATGATAGTAAAAAATTCATGGCTCTCTAGATCTTCAAAGTTGGGAGGAAAAAAAATGTTTAAAAAAATGCCAACTTATCTCCAATCATTCAAATTTCCTGGTGTATGTAGTTTGTTATTCATTTTATGTCTAATTGTAACTTGTACAAAACATGTGCCATATTAGTTAACTATATACTAACTTCTGATAATAATGTACTGTGTTATTATAAAGTAAAGTATGGTTTCATAAAATTGAGATATATAATTTTGTAACAGCATATTCTATAATTAAAATTGTTAGCGAACATATTTGTATTTTTTTTAAATTAACGTTCAACCTCATGGTAGTATATATGTACTCTATATCTGTAAACTCAAAACCAGAACAAACCTACTATATGTACGGAATTGAGGCTAGAGAAGGAGCTAGTTTTCCATCTCTATGGAGAACTTGCGACCCAACGCGCACGCTCCGACGACACAAGCATGCTTTTGCAAAAGGTCAGTGGCCATGTGACCAATTTCTCCGATTAGATTGTGACGATCTGCCTTCTATATGCAGTTGAACGGTCACAATCTCGCATCATTAAGGCATGGACACCATACCCGAAGTACTCTTAAAGGATAGAGATACAGGCTTTCCTTGGCGTCAAGTTACGAACGAAACTCATAATATATAGTTAATATGTATATGGCGAAAACGTTAAGCATGAGCCAACCATCCTGTGAAGAATAACCGCTGTAGCACGCAATACATAGATAGTAAACGCATGGACTTTTAAAGTCCCTGAAACGGCCAATAAAATTGGCGCAAATACTGCCATATCCGTAGGGCAGTAAAGATTGCTTATATGCAAACCGGCCCTCATTATTCACCATATAATAGGTTATATAGACACCATATAGATGGCGATTGCTCCGAGACACAGATATGCTGCTAACTTCAGTCTGCAACCGATTTGTCATTTTTTTTTTGTTTACAAATACAAATTGTCACTGAGTGACATGTGATGTCAACTCCAGAGGAATAGTTTGTAATTAAAAAAAAAATTAAGTTTGTCGACTGTGATAAGATAATAAATATGACAAAACCCATCACGAAACAACCACGATCTAGTAAGTATGCTGAATATACTGTTAATCAAAGAAATTATTATTTATTCAAATTTATTATATAGGGACAAGACCCATCAGGACTCAACCACCATCTAGTAAGTATGCTGAATATTACTGTTAACCAAAGAAATCATTATTTATTCAAATTTATTATACAGGGACAAGACCCATCACAAATCAACCAACATCTAGTAAGTATGCTGAATATTACTGTACCTATTATATTTTAGACAAAAATATGAGAATCTGTAGAAAAGTTCCCAGCAAGCTGAATTTTTCTAAAGACGTTATTTCGTGTCGTTTTAAACAATGTGTCAAAAGTCCCCATCAATGCTAACCTCCCATGCTAACAATTTTAGAGACAGCATTCCATATAACCTCTGCATGCTAACAATTTTAGAGACAGTCAAAACTCAGTTCAGTTTTTCAAATATTTCGTCATCTATAATAGTTCTATGATAAAATAGTTATTATATTTGTAGCTTTGCAAATTATCTACAACAAAAGTTGTATGATTTTTTGTTGTAGGAGTTACCGTTTTCATGTATTATAGTTTATAAAATTTCAACTTTCATACTGACCTGCATCCAGAAATAGAGAGTAGGTGGTGCTCATCGGATTGCAGGTAAGGCCAATTCCGACGTGTATAATTTGCGAAAATATGCAAAATATTGTGCCACTCAGGTAATGTTGGAATTTTGTCAGGGAGTGTTCTGTCTACAGGCCTGCCTTCATACGTCTGAGAAATAACCAAGTAAACATAAGGCTGTTTCTGGGACGTCCCAAAAACGTCAAACCGAGACGTTTCAAACCCACGGTCATCCCAAAACCGCATAGGAACATTCCAGAGCAGCCATTTGGGATTGAAAGGGCTAGCCGTGTCACGTCACAACAATGTCCTTTTAAGTCATGTTTGGGACAATGTTAGGACCTAACAAGGACATGTTTTAATCGTTACTTAAAAAATCTTTTTTCACTTGAGGATATTATTTAATCTTTCGGTTTTTATTCATTTTACGTCTCTATTCATTGGGAATACATATAAATAACACAGTCACAGAATTTTAAACACTTACCGGCTGTGGGATTTGAACCGTGGACCTTACGCTTGGTAGTGCAGCACGCTCCCTCTGGGCTATTGTCCTTCATTTGAATTTTGTTTTAAAGAGCTTATTTAACATTTTCAATTAAGTATCCGGTTTAAGCTTAATATTCCCTTTTAGTCTTAACCGTACAATTTGTGCATTAATAAATTCAAGTGCAAGAGCTTTCTGTCAATACTAATGGTGCGGAAAGTGAATCTTATTCAATTAAGCAATGGATTTTATGTTACTAACGGTGTTAAAAATAAAAATCTTCTTTCATGAAAGGGAGTATGTAGTATGTTCTAAAATTAATTTTAGAAAAAATTGAGTTTTTATATAATGTAGATAGCGGCACTCCTAGTTGCATTATAGTCAAAGATTAGAGACTTAATTTTCTAATGTTTGCTATAGTGGTGGTAGAATGCCATTTTAATAATCGTTTTTGTTTAATACGCCCTGCGCTATGAAATACAATAGGCATGTTAAGGTAAATATAGAGGTCAGCGGTCAGCTACCAATTGTTAGGCCTATTGCCAATAAAGTTGCGATTAAGAGGTATATTAATATTTATAGGAATAAAAATATTTTTCAGTAGATAGTTTGGAATGAGCGGAAGATTTGTGAATTAGTAATGAACCGCCGCACCAGACAAATAACGGTTTGTTATTGTACCACCTTTTCAATCATGTCATTCACCTAATTAACAGCTGGTTGATTGGCATATGCGTAATGTTCTCACTTAGGGTGCGAGAAGTCCAGGGTTCAATTCCCAGATCCACTGAACATTTTTTTTTACTTTGTAACGATTAATGTCATTTTTCACAAATTCAGATTTGATTTGACGGCAGAAATAATGTTTTTCGTCAATTAACTAATTACAGTTATACATATAGGAAATAAAATAAAAAACAATAGTGAGTCACACAAGGAATTTGAAGACAAAGTACACAACTTAAAATATGTATAAATGGTATATAGTTAAAATTAATTACAGCAGTAATATTCTTGGAAAGTGTAATAGCAGTTTTCCAGAAAATAGCGCTTAATGTGGTTTTTGAACTCGCTTATTGGAGTGATATTTTTAAAAGAATTGTGCAAACGATTAAAAATATGACTGCAAAAACATTAAGAACTCTTTCTATACATTGACAAATTAAAGTTTGAGATGTGAATATTGGTGTTAGACCTGCGGGTATCACGTGCATGCATTAAATTATTGTTTGGGAATTTTCCTTGATTTATTTTAATGAAAATTAGTGCTACATAAATAACTATATACAGGGAAGGGGTAGAATATGGTACTTTTTAGTGATGGGCCTACAGGGCTCAATTGGGTTAACAGAAAAAAAAATTCGCATTCTTTTCTATATAATGAAAATGCAGATAAGCTTAGTTGTTTGCAAATATGCTAAAGCATAATAGACCTTCATTAAGTTCTTGGTATTAAGAATATTTTTCAGATTTACGATTGCAAAATATGTTGAGTTTAGCTTACTGGTCACAAAGCCAACATGTGCATCTCACGTTAGCTGGTGGTTGATATAGAGACCTAGAAACTTGCAATTATCTAACCTTTCCAACACAGTATCATTAAGTTTTAAGTGAAATTCTAGAATTTTATGTCTTTTAGAAAAAAATATGTAGCGAGTTTTAGAGGAATTAAGAACAAGCTTATTACTACTATACCACCTGTAGAATTCAGAGAGCAATGTTTGTGCGTTGGAATATAGCTCATATTCTGAGAAAGCAGATAGGCCGATTGTGGTATCTTGATTACATCCGACTATGTACTAAATAGTCATACACTTATTAGAAAGAAGTCTCAGAAAGATCTCGGTGTAATACTAGATGAAAAACTAAACTTTACAGAACATATTGATAAAATTGTTAGTGAATTGTACAAGATGCTAGGTTTTGTAATAAGAAATTCTAGAAGTTTTAATAACATTGATGCAATAAAGGCACTATACAATACATTCATTATTCCTAAATTGGAATATGCCTGTATCATGTGGTGCCCCCAATACGAAATCAAAATAACTGCACTAGAAAATGTACAAAGAAAATTTCTAAAGTTTCTATATTTTAAGATATATGGCAGTTACCCACCCAGAGGTTATGGTCAGGGAGAGTTGGGAAACATTTTTAATTATAAAAGCTTGGAGTTTAGAAGATCTGTAGCATGTACAATGTTTGTCTTCAAATTAATAAAAGGTTTAATAGACAACACAAACTTTCTTGCTCAACTTCCATTCAGAATAGGTACATAAATAATAACAAGAAATAATAGCCTATTTTATTTAAATGTTCCCAGAACAAATTTGTACAAAAACAGTTCACTGTTCAGAATGTTTTCATTGGTCAATACGTATACTATTATAGCAATGTTGCGATTAAAAATCGCAATTTCATCGTTAAGTGCATTTATCTCGAAAACGATTCATATTACCGACATTAAACAAGTATAAGTTTTTTACGTAAAAAGGGCTCAAAAAGTTGAAAATGATCTTAGAAATAAAACAAAATAGGCCGAATTTTTTTTTACAACTTATTAATGCAATGGGTGCTCTGCCTCCGAGCCCCCAAGAATGTTATCCAAGATTCTAATACACTGACCTAACTGGATTGAAATAATATGATACTGACCCAAAAATGATTGTGGATTGAACAAAAAAAAAGTTATCACGAAAAATCGATTTTTAACCCTCAACTTCAAGAGCGAATATCTTCGTAGGGGTACCCCGGGGGGAAAGAAAAATATGCAAACTTGTGACCTTATTTTCACTAGTTCTACCCAAATCCGAGAGATTGCTCACCATTTTCGGGACACCCTCGGTAATATTAAGTAATGACTTGGAGATTAAAGATTATATTTGAATATCCAGTCTTAACCACATTAACAATGTACCAACTAGTTAATAATTTTATTCTGTATTTTTTTAAATTATTTTACAGGTTCTGAAAATAGTTCTTCTTGCCCACCCGGATTGGAATGCCTTATCGGGGTTGATCAAATATTGGTCCATCAACAAATAGAATGGCTAGAAGGTACAGTTTTCTTTATCACTATTTACTTTTGTGTTATTGGGACATACCCGTAAGTAGAAGTGGAGGCACTAACCTTGAAAAGTGAAAGTTAATTAGGTCATTAACATTAATGAGGCAATTAAGATAATGACGTAATTAGGGAAATCCGCGGATTTTAATCACCGCGAGATAATTATCTTATCTGGTGGGTGGCCCCGGTGATTAACGTTAATTAGATATACGTGCCATTCAACATGTGCTGGAATTTTTGAGCGATTAAAAAATGACCTAATTAACTTTCACTTTTCAAAGTTAGTGCCTCCACAATTCTGACGTTTCCACGCATATAAGAATAACATTTTAAAATAGTTTGCATATATTTAACAGATTTTACAAGTTTCGGTGTTTAGAATTATTTAAAAAAGTGACACATTTTCGAAAACTTAAGATGACTATAATCGTCAAGTTTTGTGTCTAAAAGTGGTATGGATATCAGCTTTAATATTCGACGTTCACTAAGGCATCTTAATCATATTCCAAGAGAAGAGATACCCATTAAACCGCAGTGCAAACAAAGTGGTTGGTGGCTGCCCCGGCCCCGGCTCATTTTTTAAATATTACAATATTTTTTCAACACACAACGAACACAATTTCTCAACTGGATAATGAAATGCAGCAGGTATTAAAAGCTCAGAGTTAGACATTTTTCATTGAATGAATTAACTTTTCAAGAAACGTAGTATTCGGTTCTCAATAAGTTTTTTAAGAAGTGTAGTAAAATATGTGTTCAAACGATGCATGTTGTGAGTTATGGGATAAGGATGACTTTCCAAGCTACAATCCTTTACAGGATATAGAAACAAGGAATGTTTTGAGGAGTGCGTTTTCGGTAATAGGGAAATCTAAAAAAGCCAAGAAAGCCTTCCGACTTGCAGAACGACAACGACTAAGTAAGCTTGAGGAAAAAGAACACCTTTCAAAAAAAGAAAATTTGAAAATAGATAGTGTCGCGAAGAACTTAAAGTGATATTAGTGGAGACTGTACAAGTGTTCCGTGTTTAAAAAAACTGTTAAAAAATGATGTGGATATAGACAGCGGCTTTAAGGTTCACATACCGGAGCGCCACAAATAACTTAAAGTGACTCCATCTAGATTGCACAAGTTTTTCGTGTTAAAAATGACATGGGCATGGGCTTTAACATTCGCACACATACACACAAACATCTTCGGTTTTTACAAAAATTCTACCAGAGGCATCTTAAATCATATTCCAGGAGAAGAGTTGCCAACTAAAACTGGAGTGCAAGTAAAGTAGTTTCTGGCGACGGCCCCCGCAACTTTTAAATTTCTGTACATGTATTAATTTGTGATTCTTTTCACCATCGATTAAACTGGCAGTTATTTCTGCTTTAAAATTATTTAAAGTGGTATGAATATAAACATCAACTTTAACATTCAGACATTTTCGGTATTCACAAAAATTTTACCAATCATCTTAAAACATATTCATGTACCCTGCTAATTGGTTAATCAAGTTTGGTTTATTAGACAAATAACTTAAGGTTACTCCATAGAGATTGTATAAGTTTTCGTGTTAAAAAATGTTAAAAATGATATGGGTATGGGCTTTAACATTTACACTCACACATTTTCGGTTTTCACAAAAATTCTACTAGAGGCATCTTAAAGGAGAAGATGTACCAACTAAAACCGGAGTGCAAGTAAAGTAGTTTCTGGTACCCCCGACCCATTTTACATTTTAAACCGTTTTTCGCGAGAGTCTCATTAACGATCGAAAAATAGTGGTCATCAAATTTGTAGCTTCATCACAAATTAATATATGTACAAAGAAAATTAAAAGTTACGAGATATATTGCTTATTTCATAGGTGTGCTTTGTCAATTTATGATTACTAATGATATAAAAGACTCAAAATAATAGAAAATGTAAACTAGAAATTTTCACTGAATGAATTAGCACTAAATAACAGTTATCAAAAAATTCTTATTCGCTGTATTGTTTGAACATTGGTAATCTTATTTTAAAATTAAATATGCAGCAAGTTTTTCGTTTTCTTACTTAAAGGCACTAACATTCCTAAATGATAGGGAATGATATTGTTTAAAAGGGTGCCTGCGAAACTTTTCGACGATGAGTTTATTTTAAACTTTTTAGAAACAAAAACAACCAATATAAAAATGTTAGCTATATCTATACAGACTTGTTATTTAATTTTAATAATCTTATTTGTAAATCTATACGTAAGGCTTATATCACATATGTTGGAAACAAACCAGTTCTATATATATAATAATGTATGTATGTATGTTTGCAATTATGTATTTTTAAGAAATAAAAATGATCTATAAATTTACCTGTGTGTTTATTATATTATAGCAAAATAAGAGAAAAATGGCCACTTTGATGTTAAACACTAAGTTGTGCATATTACAGCTAAAAATAATGTTATGTATTCAAACGCCTACAATAAAAAGTGTCGTGTTGTACAGCGTGCGAGAAAAAGTAAAACATATTTAAGAGCGGCCGATAGAAGTAGAACTACACCAGAGTTTAAAATGAGGCTAGAGAAATACTGCAAAAACTTGGAAGAATTGAAAAAACTCATACATCTTTATGAGGATATACAGAGCATGTTCTTCAACTTCTCAAATAAAATGTACATTGGGGATTAGTGGGAGTATGGAAAAATATTTCAATACTATGGCTTGTTAAAAACATTGAGGATCTCAGGTGTCCCGACTATAAGCTTTTAAGAAGTAGATTTTTCAAAGGTTAGCTGTATGTCACACATTGAAATAATGTATATGTGCAAATATGTATTCGCTAAAAATAAAAATATTTTAAAAAACATGTGTTTATTATATATATTATAGCAAATGAGAAAAAAATAGGACCTGCACTGTAGGGTTAAACGCCAAACTCTATTTAGAATATATTAATATTTTATTACATTTAAATGCATAAGACGCGACACAACTTTAAACAAGCTATTTTGTAAAATAAATAAATAAAACACATGAGGGCTGCAATGTTCCTCCCAGCTAATAACTTAGTAAGTAAAATAATGAAACCACAAAATATCAAAAACACAGCAGGTGAAAAAAATTAAAATTGAAAAAAGTGACTTCCACTATTTTTTAAACACTAGCGTATTATTATCAACTTGCATCTCAGATATAGTTTCTTAAAATTACAAGTCACATAAAGCAAGAATTCTTTATAATTGTTATTTAGTGCCTTTAAGTAATAAATTAACAGATAATAATAAAAAAATGCGGTTCACTGTATTTTTACCAGGTTGGTATTGTACGAAACGCCTGCAAACTTCGAAATATAAAAAATACACTCAACGTTATGCGTACCATTTGCGTACGAAAATAGATATTTGTTAAAATAGGGTCATCACTATTGCAAAAATAACAAAAAACAACATTATTTAAAAAAAATATTGTGTGTAACTGTCAAAGAGAGCCCCGGTAAAAATTAGCTTGAATCTAGAACGACAAAAGTATTCCGTGAAATAAGTAATATCCCGTACCTCATTTTCAGTTTTTCAAAAAAGAAAGAACGATAAAAACTTATAGTGTACTTGACGTTTTGTGAGTCCGTGGTTGCCAAAACCATCTACATTTATACGGTTATTAAAGAAAAAACACAATAATAAACATTTACCTCTTTCACTGCCACCAAATGTTCCAGCGAATCACTATTGATGTACATGCTTATTAATCCTTTTAAGCTGTATGCATGTAACACAGCTTTAAATTGCTCCATTTTCACTTAACTGAACACAACACAACACAGTATATCCTCAGAACGATTGCTGCAGATGCCTAATTGGCAACTTTTTCTTACAAATAACAATGATCAAAATTAAGTCCACACGGCCATTCCCTGATGGAGAAGGTCTGGCTTAATGTATTTTGAAATACCATCGCAACTCAACTGTAATAAAATATTAATATATTTTAGATAAAGCTTGGTGCAGGTAATTACAGGGTTAAATTCTTATTATTTAAAATACCACTAATATACGAAAGCTTTTAAATAACCATATTATGTTAATGTAAAATGTCGAGACGGACTTTACAGGGGTAACAATGTGAAAGATTTCTATTCATTAAATTCTTATTATTTAAAATACCACTAATATATGAAAGCTTTTAAATAACCATATTATGTTAATGTAAAATGTCGAGACGGACTCTTAAGACGGACATCTCTTAATCTATATATCAATATGAAAGACTTTTTGAAAGTCCCAATTTGTGATTTGATTTAAAAAATCTCGGAATTTAAACGAGATACGAAACAACAATTATTTCACGGAATACTTTTTCGCTAGAAATTTTCGTGTTTAAAAAAATCGAATGGCTTCAACACTTATTACACCCCGTTTTTAATGATAACAGAAAATATGCTAAAATTTATTCCTAAAAAAGCACACATAGTTTTAAAACATTCCTAAATGATATAAGGCGGTGATCTCGTTGAAAAGGGTGCCTGCGAAACTTTCGACGATGGGTATATTTTAAACTTTTTTAGAAACAAAATAACCAACATACAAATGTTAGTTAGCTACATCTATGCAGACTTTGGCATGTCTTTAATTTATTTCTTCTAAAACTAAATAACAGCAAACTGCAAGATTTCTAATTCACTCAGCCAATGAAAAAAATGTTTCCATAATTTTTGAACGCCTCTATTAGTAATAATTATTTTTTAAAAAGAAACTGCCAACTCAACCGAAATTTTATGTCGATATCAATATGAAAGACTTTTTGAAAGTCCCAATTTGTGATTTGATTTAAAAAAATCTCGGAATTTAAACGAGATACGAAACAACAATTATTTCACGGAATACTTTTTTCGCTAGAAATTTTCGTGTTTAAAAAAAATCGAATGGCTTTCAACACTTATTACACCCCGTTTTTAATGATAACAGAAAATATGCTAAAATTTATTCCTAAAAAAGCACACATAGTTTTAAAACATTCCTAAATGATATAAGGCGATGATCTCGTTGAAAAGGGTGTCTGCGAAACTTTCGACGATGGGTATATTTTAAACTTTTTTAGAAACAAAATAACCAACATACAAATGTTAGTTAGCTACATCTATGCAGACTTTGGCATGTCTTTAATTTATTTCTTCTAAAACTAAATAACAGCAAACTGCAAGATTTCTAATTCACTCAGCCAATGAAAAAAATGTTTCCATAATTTTTGAACGCCTCTATTAGTAATAATTATTTTTTAAAAAGAAACTGCCAACTCAACCGAAATTTTATGTCGATGATGAAAAGTAACAAATTAAAAGTTGCGAGATATTACTCATTTCATAGTTAAGACTAAACCAGCGCTGTTAGCCAAGTATACAACAATTATTTTAAGTGTAAAGCCGTTGAAATAAAAAATTATCAAAGAAATATTCTTATTCGCAGCTTACAAGACAAAAAACACAGATTGAATATGTACAAAATTAAAAGTTAAAATGACGAGCTATTACTTAGTTATGACGATACCAACAATAGGATTACTTTATCATAACACGACACAGAGAAAATTGTTTTATAATTAAAAATTCAAGTTTTTTCGTTTTCTTACAAATAACAATGATCAAAAATTAAAACCATGCGGACCAGGCAGGGACAGGCCTCGGTACGATTTATTGACTTCTCAATATTTCTTTGTTAATAAAAAATATTATTATTTGCAATAGAATTTTTTCACTAAGAAAACGTTTTACAATCGAAAGAAAAGAAATGTTGGATTAAACATTGCTACATCACTGAATGTAAAAATAAAATATTATTAAGCTCTAGTCCTTTCTTTTTTATTTTTAAAAAACAATCAGCTATATTTACGGGCAGTGAAAATTAATGGTTTTCTATAAAATAATAGCAAGATGCAGGTTTTCTAATTCGTTTATTCACTCAATGAAAAATTTCTCTGAGTTTAAATTTTCCATTATTTTTGAAACGTTAATATCAGAAATAATTATTTGTTCATCAAATCTTTGAACAAATACTTCTACTTTAAAACAAAAACCTTGATCTTAATCGTAAGCGAAACTTTAAGAGGTTTTATATATATAAAAATGTAAAAGTACAATTGTGTATTCACTAGAAATAAAGAAAATATTTATAAAAATACATGTGTTTATTTTATTATAATAATAATACAACATTCAGAATGTTTGTGAAGAAATGATTACCTACTGTTGATATGGGAACTCAAAAATAATAGAATCAATTTAAGTTCAGAGTTAGACATTTTTATTGAATGAATTAGAAAATCTGCATCAACTATTTACTCGTGATGTAGAAAAATGTTAAAAAATATCTATTTTGTGCACGATTGGTACACACAATGTATAACGTATTTTTATATTTCGATGTTTGCAGATAACTTTTCATACACCACAGCTGGTACTGTGAACCACATTTTATTGTCTGTTAATTTTCTTACCTAAAGGCACTAAATAACAGTTATCAAAAATGTATTTTATTAAGCTTTTAGTTCTCTCCTCTTCATTTTGTCTGATTGATGAAACGTAGATAGAAATTTTTCCTATCAAATTAAAAAAATCTTGAAAATAAAATGAGATATGAGAAGATCATCTCTATGACTCCGTTAAGATTTCGGACATTTTGACGCCAAATATTAGGATAGGTTAGGTTAGGCGCGCGCCTAACCTAACCTATCCTAATATTTGGCGTCAAAATGTCCGAAATCTGAACTTAAATTGATTCTATTATTTTTGAGTTCCCATATCAACAGTAGGTAATCATTTCTTCACAAACATTCTGAATGTTGTATTATTATTATAATAAAATAAACACATGTATTTTTATAAATATTTTCTTTATTTCTAGTGAATACACAATTGTACTTTTACATTTTTATATATATAAAACCTCTTAAAGTTTCGCTTACGATTAAGATCAAGGTTTTTGTTTTAAAGTAGAAGTATTTGTTCAAAGATTTGATGAACAAATAATTATTTCTGATATTAACGTTTCAAAAATAATGGAAAATTTAAACTCAGAGAAATTTTTCATTGAGTGAATAAACGAATTAGAAAACCTGCATCTTGCTATTATTTTATAGAAAACCATTAATTTTCACTGCCCGTAAATATAGCTGATTGTTTTTTAAAAATAAAAAAGAAAGGACTAGAGCTTAATAATATTTTATTTTTACATTCAGTGATGTAGCAATGTTTAATCCAACATTTCTTTTCTTTCGATTGTAAAACGTTTTCTTAGTGAAAAAATTCTATTGCAAATAATAATATTTTTTATTAACAAAGAAATATTGAGAAGTCAATAAATCGTACCGAGGCCTGTCCCTGCCTGGTCCGCATGGTTTTAATTTTTGATCATTGTTATTTGTAAGAAAACGAAAAAACTTGAATTTTTAATTATAAAACAATTTTCTCTGTGTCGTGTTATGATAAAGTAATCCTATTGTTGGTATCGTCATAACTAAGTAATAGCTCGTCATTTTAACTTTTAATTTTGTACATATTCAATCTGTGTTTTTTGTCTTGTAAGCTGCGAATAAGAATATTTCTTTGATAATTTTTTATTTCAACGGCTTTACACTTAAAATAATTGTTGTATACTTGGCTAACAGCGCTGGTTTAGTCTTAACTATGAAATGAGTAATATCTCGCAACTTTTAATTTGTTACTTTTCATCATCGACATAAAATTTCGGTTGAGTTGGCAGTTTCTTTTTAAAAAATAATTATTACTAATAGAGGCGTTCAAAAATTATGGAAACATTTTTTTCATTGGCTGAGTGAATTAGAAATCTTGCAGTTTGCTGTTATTTAGTTTTAGAAGAAATAAATTAAAGACATGCCAAAGTCTGCATAGATGTAGCTAACTAACATTTGTATGTTGGTTATTTTGTTTCTAAAAAAGTTTAAAATATACCCATCGTCGAAAGTTTCGCAGACACCCTTTTCAACGAGATCACCGCCTTATATCATTTAGGAATGTTTTAAAACTATGTGTGCTTTTTTAGGAATAAATTTTAGCATATTTTCTGTTATCATTAAAAACGGGGTGTAATAAGTGTTGAAAGCCATTCGATTTTTTTTAAACACGAAAATTTCTAGCGAAAAAAGTATTCCGTGAAATAATTGTTGTTTCGTATCTCGTTTAAATTCCGAGATTTTTTTAAATCAAATCACAAATTGGGACTTTCAAAAAGTCTTTCATATTGATATCGACATAAAATTTCGGTTGAGTTGGCAGTTTCTTTTTAAAAAATAATTATTACTAATAGAGGCGTTCAAAAATTATGGAAACATTTTTTTCATTGGCTGAGTGAATTAGAAATCTTGCAGTTTGCTGTTATTTAGTTTTAGAAGAAATAAATTAAAGACATGCCAAAGTCTGCATAGATGTAGCTAACTAACATTTGTATGTTGGTTATTTTGTTTCTAAAAAAGTTTAAAATATACCCATCGTCGAAAGTTTCGCAGGCACCCTTTTCAACGAGATCACCGCCTTATATCATTTAGGAATGTTTTAAAACTATGTGTGCTTTTTTAGGAATAAATTTTAGCATATTTTCTGTTATCATTAAAAACGGGGTGTAATAAGTGTTGAAGCCATTCGATTTTTTTAAACACGAAAATTTCTAGCGAAAAAGTATTCCGTGAAATAATTGTTGTTTCGTATCTCGTTTAAATTCCGAGATTTTTTAAATCAAATCACAAATTGGGACTTTCAAAAAGTCTTTCATATTGATATATAGATTAAGAGATGTCCGTCTTAAGAGTCCGTCTCGACATTTTACATTAACATAATATGGTTATTTAAAAGCTTTCATATATTAGTGGTATTTTAAATAATAAGAATTTAATGAATAGAAATCTTTCACATTGTTACCCCTGTAAAGTCCGTCTCGACATTTTACATTAACATAATATGGTTATTTAAAAGCTTTCGTATATTAGTGGTATTTTAAATAATAAGAATTTAACCCTGTAATTACCTGCACCAAGCTTTATCTAAAATATATTAATATTTTATTACAGTTGAGTTGCGATGGTATTTCAAAATACATTAAGCCAGACCTTCTCCATCAGGGAATGGCCGTGTGGACTTAATTTTGATCATTGTTATTTGTAAGAAAAAGTTGCCAATTAGGCATCTGCAGCAATCGTTCTGAGGATATACTGTGTTGTGTTGTGTTCAGTTAAGTGAAAATGGAGCAATTTAAAGCTGTGTTACATGCATACAGCTTAAAAGGATTAATAAGCATGTACATCAATAGTGATTCGCTGGAACATTTGGTGGCAGTGAAAGAGGTAAATGTTTATTATTGTGTTTTTTCTTTAATAACCGTATAAATGTAGATGGTTTTGGCAACCACGGACTCACAAAACGTCAAGTACACTATAAGTTTTTATCGTTCTTTCTTTTTTGAAAAACTGAAAATGAGGTACGGGATATTACTTATTTCACGGAATACTTTTGTCGTTCTAGATTCAAGCTAATTTTTACCGGGGCTCTCTTTGACAGTTACACACAATATTTTTTTTAAATAATGTTGTTTTTTGTTATTTTTGCAATAGTGATGACCCTATTTTAACAAATATCTATTTTCGTACGCAAATGGTACGCATAACGTTGAGTGTATTTTTTATATTTCGAAGTTTGCAGGCGTTTCGTACAATACCAACCTGGTAAAAATACAGTGAACCGCATTTTTTTATTATTATCTGTTAATTTATTACTTAAAGGCACTAAATAACAATTATAAAGAATTCTTGCTTTATGTGACTTGTAATTTTAAGAAACTATATCTGAGATGCAAGTTGATAATAATACGCTAGTGTTTAAAAAATAGTGGAAGTCACTTTTTTCAATTTTAATTTTTTTCACCTGCTGTGTTTTTGATATTTTGTGGTTTCATTATTTTACTTACTAAGTTATTAGCTGGGAGGAACATTGCAGCCCTCATGTGTTTTATTTATTTATTTTACAAAATAGCTTGTTTAAAGTTGTGTCGCGTCTTATGCATTTAAATGTAATAAAATATTAATATATTCTAAATAGAGTTTGGCGTTTAACCCTACAGTGCAGGTCCTATTTTTTTCTCATTTGCTATAATATATATAATAAACACATGTTTTTTAAAATATTTTTATTTTTAGCGAATACATATTTGCACATATACATTATTTCAATGTGTGACATACAGCTAACCTTTGAAAAATCTACTTCTTAAAAGCTTATAGTCGGGACACCTGAGATCCTCAATGTTTTTAACAAGCCATAGTATTGAAATATTTTTCCATACTCCCACTAATCCCCAATGTACATTTTATTTGAGAAGTTGAAGAACATGCTCTGTATATCCTCATAAAGATGTATGAGTTTTTTCAATTCTTCCAAGTTTTTGCAGTATTTCTCTAGCCTCATTTTAAACTCTGGTGTAGTTCTACTTCTATCGGTCGCTCTTAAATATGTTTTACTTTTTCTCGCACGCTGTACAACACGACACTTTTTATTGTAGGCGTTTGAATACATAACATTATTTTTAGCTGTAATATGCACAACTTAGTGTTTAACATCAAAGTGGCCATTTTTCTCTTATTTTGCTATAATATAATAAACACACAGGTAAATTTATAGATCATTTTTATTTCTTAAAAATACATAATTGCAAACATACATACATACATTATTATATATATAGAACTGGTTTGTTTCCAACATATGTGATATAAGCCTTACGTATAGATTTACAAATAAGATTATTAAAATTAAATAACAAGTCTGTATAGATATAGCTAACATTTTTATATTGGTTGTTTTTGTTTCTAAAAAGTTTAAAATAAACTCATCGTCGAAAAGTTTCGCAGGCACCCTTTTAAACAATATCATTCCCTATCATTTAGGAATGTTAGTGCCTTTAAGTAAGAAAACGAAAAACTTGCTGCATATTTAATTTTAAAATAAGATTACCAATGTTCAAACAATACAGCGAATAAGAATTTTTTGATAACTGTTATTTAGTGCTAATTCATTCAGTGAAAATTTCTAGTTTACATTTTCTATTATTTTGAGTCTTTTATATCATTAGTAATCATAAATTGACAAAGCACACCTATGAAATAAGCAATATATCTCGTAACTTTTAATTTTCTTTGTACATATATTAATTTGTGATGAAGCTACAAATTTGATGACCACTATTTTTCGATCGTTAATGAGACTCTCGCGAAAAACGGTTTAAAATGTAAAATGGGTCGGGGGTACCAGAAACTACTTTACTTGCACTCCGGTTTTAGTTGGTACATCTTCTCCTTTAAGATGCCTCTAGTAGAATTTTTGTGAAAACCGAAAATGTGTGAGTGTAAATGTTAAAGCCCATACCCATATCATTTTTAACATTTTTTAACACGAAAACTTATACAATCTCTATGGAGTAACCTTAAGTTATTTGTCTAATAAACCAAACTTGATTAACCAATTAGCAGGGTACATGAATATGTTTTAAGATGATTGGTAAAATTTTTGTGAATACCGAAAATGTCTGAATGTTAAAGTTGATGTTTATATTCATACCACTTTAAATAATTTTAAAGCAGAAATAACTGCCAGTTTAATCGATGGTGAAAAGAATCACAAATTAATACATGTACAGAAATTTAAAAGTTGCGGGGGCCGTCGCCAGAAACTACTTTACTTGCACTCCAGTTTTAGTTGGCAACTCTTCTCCTGGAATATGATTTAAGATGCCTCTGGTAGAATTTTTGTAAAAACCGAAGATGTTTGTGTGTATGTGTGCGAATGTTAAAGCCCATGCCCATGTCATTTTTAACACGAAAAACTTGTGCAATCTAGATGGAGTCACTTTAAGTTATTTGTGGCGCTCCGGTATGTGAACCTTAAAGCCGCTGTCTATATCCACATCATTTTTTAACAGTTTTTTTAAACACGGAACACTTGTACAGTCTCCACTAATATCACTTTAAGTTCTTCGCGACACTATCTATTTTCAAATTTTCTTTTTTTGAAAGGTGTTCTTTTTCCTCAAGCTTACTTAGTCGTTGTCGTTCTGCAAGTCGGAAGGCTTTCTTGGCTTTTTTAGATTTCCCTATTACCGAAAACGCACTCCTCAAAACATTCCTTGTTTCTATATCCTGTAAAGGATTGTAGCTTGGAAAGTCATCCTTATCCCATAACTCACAACATGCATCGTTTGAACACATATTTTACTACACTTCTTAAAAAACTTATTGAGAACCGAATACTACGTTTCTTGAAAAGTTAATTCATTCAATGAAAAATGTCTAACTCTGAGCTTTTAATACCTGCTGCATTTCATTATCCAGTTGAGAAATTGTGTTCGTTGTGTGTTGAAAAAATATTGTAATATTTAAAAAATGAGCCGGGGCCGGGGCAGCCACCAACCACTTTGTTTGCACTGCGGTTTAATGGGTATCTCTTCTCTTGGAATATGATTAAGATGCCTTGGTGAACGTCGAATATTAAAGCTGATATCCATACCACTTTTAGACACAAAACTTGACGATTATAGTCATCTTAAGTTTTCGAAAATGTGTCACTTTTTTAAATAATTCTAAACACCGAAACTTGTAAAATCTGTTAAATATATGCAAACTATTTTAAAATGTTATTCTTATATGCGTGGAAACGTCAGAATTGTGGAGGCACTAACTTTGAAAAGTGAAAGTTAATTAGGTCATTTTTTAATCGCTCAAAAATTCCAGCACATGTTGAATGGCACGTATATCTAATTAACGTTAATCACCGGGGCCACCCACCAGATAAGATAATTATCTCGCGGTGATTAAAATCCGCGGATTTCCCTAATTACGTCATTATCTTAATTGCCTCATTAATGTTAATGACCTAATTAACTTTCACTTTTCAAGGTTAGTGCCTCCACTTCTACTCCCGTAATAAATATTAAGTACTAACAACTAAAACTATCGCGAAAGTGCGGGAATATAGTGGGAAAATGAGAGAAGATATGGTGTGATGGTAGGTTCGAAAACCTTTTGCAGAATGAGATTGTTCTTCATTTCTTCAATTTTGTCAATGCTATTTTGTCTGTTTCAAAATTGAAATAAAAATTTTAGGTTCAAATGTTTAATAGGTATACTCTTTCGGCAATTCTCAACTGTAAATTTCATTTGTTTCTGTTAGATATAGTCAAAATATAGGGCCTTTATTTTTTGTAATATTTAATAGTTAGCAGTAACCTAGGGACCTTTTATTTTGCTTGTTTTGTAACCTGTGTTACGAACATCACTTGAACGCTCCTGGTCAAAATTTCAATCGAATATACCGTATAGTTTTCGGAAACCATTGTTTTTTGCAAAAACGCATTGAGAACGGCACCAAATGTTCATACCTTGGCTAAGATTCGAACCCGGGACTCCGTGGTCACAAGTCACCTTAGCGCTGTGACATTGGGCCATTAACATACTTAAGTAATCTATTTTTGCAAACACGTACTTTCTCATCTTATTTAAAAATAGTATCAACGGTACTAATTTTCAAAAATGGCAGTGATTTTGGAAAGTAAAATTATAAACATATATCTATGTACTTAGTACACAGTTCAGTGGAGTTTTTATCTGAAAAATTATACAGATTGGGATTAAAGGGTACTTCCTAGATTGGATTATGCTCTATCTATCTAATAGACTAATACGAGTCAAAATATTACGTCAAATGATTATATTAATCTGGGAGCTCCACAAGGCTCCATGGTGGGACTCCTGCTATTTTCATTACACATTAATGATCTTCGATCTCATATAAAAAAAATTACAATGCAGTGTCTTGCTTAAGAATGTAACAACGTAATAATTCTCTTGTTTTTTGTACGATTTGAATCAAATTGATCTTAATAGAGGTCACCAAAGTCTATTTAAAAACATAAAATCACTTTCTATCTTTAAATGCAAGGCCATCTACAATACTAAATTGTACGAAAATAATTAAAAAATCATAGTGGACATTTTTTAATCAAACCGTTTTTCAAAATTTGTTCAAAATCGTTCAGAAACCATGAGTCCGAAGTTTAGTTAAATTCTAAAAAAAAATGAGGTCTTGATGAACAATAACAGAAAGATAATTGAGGCATGCATTAGGGCTGATAGAGGTTTGATAGAATATAATAAAATAGAATAGTTCATTGACCCAAACTAACATACACAGTACAAAGGGCAGGTCACAATATTCAACATTACTAGTACATAGATAAAAGCTCAGTTTATAAAATAGCGATCACAAAAACAAAACAAAAAAATGTAAAATATTAAGGTAAGATTATTTAAAAAAAAGAGAAAAAATAAAAAATAACAGTAGTTACTATAAGCAGTTATAAAATAGATGAGATTATATATGGGACAACAGACACATAATACATAATTTCTTTTTCCTTTCTTCCTAGTACATTTTTACTTATTTAAGAATTAAACTTATTTACTAACTCGTCCAATATGTAGAAACATTCATCGATCGAGAAGTTTTTTATTTCTGATTTAAACTTAGTGTAAGATGATGCAATTGATTTTAGATGTTCAGGGAGGTTATTATACTGAACTACACTACTATAATGTGGCGATTTTCTGAATGTAGTTGTTTTATATTTATTAAGCAATAGCATATTGGAATATCGTGTCTCATAATTATGTATATCTTTTTGGCTCTTATAATCTGAATAGTAATTTTCGACATAAGTAACACATTTTAGAATGAAAATGCGTGGGAACGTTAATATTCGCTTTTCTCTAAATGTACTTCTGCAGCTTTCTCGAGAACTTAGTTAACCTAAGTTCAATAGTCTGATTATTCTTTTTTGACAAATAAATATTCTTTCCTGTAGTCTGTCCCCAGGAAAAAAACGCTAACTGATAGATGACTATACGTAAAAGCATAATATGAATTCATAAGACCGTTTTGATCCAAACACGGTTTTATTTGTAGAATGGCATAATATGCTTTATTTAATTTGACGCAGACAAAATCCAGATGCGCAGTAAATGAAAGATTAGAATTAAGCCAAGTTCCAAGGAATTTGGCATTGTCAGAGAAATTTAAGTTGAATTGTAATTGCGCTTCTTCAGAAAGCTGTTTCTAATAAAGAAGTTAATGTAACTCGATTTGCTTTCATTGAGAATTAGCCTGTTTCTTTGACACCATGTACCCATTTCCTCATACACCAGTTTTATGTTTGCTTGTAGTTCTTCAGGAGTTTCGGCCGTCACGGTGACAGTTGTGTCATCCGCAAACATAGTGATCTTCCCTTTTGTGACAAATCTTGGCCGATCGTTAACATAAAGTAAGAAAATTAATGGATCTACTAATACTTATTAAATTCTTTTGACTGTATTTATTATTCATTTGTGTAAATTGTTTCAAAAAAATTAATTGAGAAATGATTTTTAATTCAGTGCTTCATTTTTTTTTTTTAATTAAACTTCGGATTCAGAATTTTTTAATGATTTCAAACAAGTCTTGTTAACAACATTTTTTTATTAAAAAATACCTACTATGATTTTTTGATTTTTTTCATACAATTTAGTGTTGTAGATGGCCTTGCATTTAAAGATGGAAAGTGATTTTGTGGTCTTAAATAGACCTTGTTGATCTCTATCTTTTAAGATCAGTCTGATTCAGATCGAACAGGAAACAAAAGAATTATTACTCTGTTACACTCTTAAGTGAGACACACTGTATATGCGGATGATACATCTTTCATGTTCTCGGCACCGAGCCTTATGGAATTGCAGTCTCTCGCGAATGATGTGATGGATAGTTTCAACTTATTTAAATATTACCAAAACTGATATTTTTCTCCTCTTTTTCTCCTATTGCTGTTAACTTTTTTATAGATATGTGTTTAATGTGGAATGACCAGAGGTAGATCTTATTGTAGCCACGAAAATCAATAGTTCTCTGCTGGTTATGATTTATGATATGATGTATCCGCATCTCTCTTGCAATGTCACGGGTAAATTAAAACTTAAAATATAAATAAGCCATATTTTCAGTGTTTGGTCAAGAGCGTAAATATGGGGGGTAGGGGGGTAAAGGTGGTAATTCACCCCTCCCCCCCCCAAGAATGCCAGAACCACCTAAAAAGTCAGGCGAGTTAGTGTGGCTTATCTGCAGATATAAAATTGTATTAAGCTTATGCTTTATTTTGGTTTGTAGCGGGCTTTCTCAAGTTTTTGTGCCACCTCACTTATTTTTTATTATGTATGAGTTCCAATAAAAATGTTTTAAATGTTATTTTAAATATTTTGGTTTGTATATTTTTTGATTTTTTTGTTACCTACTTTTTCGTGTTTTATTGCGTTGATTTAAGTTACTTGTACCAAAGGCAAAGAATAAGACTAACCATCATAGGTTAGATATAATATTTAGTTACGTCCTTCTCCAATACTTGATCTCTTATTACATCTTTTATAAGTTTAAGATTGTTTAGTTTCTTATTTTAAAAAATTTACAGATCTTGCATCTTTCGCAAGTATCTTATTAAGCGTATTGAAAATACCAGATGCAACTATACTGCTCTAGGTCGAAGTCCTATAGGATTGTCCTATTGATATACCTGCTAAATTACACCAAATTATTTTCTGTATTTTATTTTTTATAAATATTATTTTTATTAATCATACTACGAAAAACTGAATAATTATATATTAAATATCTTCGATGATATATCTCTAAAATATAGGTACAACCGTTGAGAGAAAGAATTAGAAAGAAAACGGTCTCAGAAGGCAACGATTAAACAGTTATCAGACGAAAATCGACTCTATGCGTGCTCAATAGCATAAGGACGAGTATAGTAGGGGCGTTCGGTAATTATGAACCTTCCTCGCATGTCCGTGGTCGGATCGGCGAGATTCGACAACGGTCCACAAAAAAATTCCCACAAATCAAACGGTAAATCCTATTATAAATTTGAAAAAACCAACTAAATCCTCGATAACAAGCGTACAACATTTACTTCAGCGGTATTTTGCGAAAAATGAACACGCTTCGAGTTATGATGTGTTAAAGGATTTGTGAATTGATATGTTTCAGGGCAAGCGTTAATTCATTAAGGCGCTCCATAAGAAAGTATAGCGCAGACAATATTGAATAATTAGAAAAAAATATTAAGTATTAAGATATGTACATAATATTACGTGAAAACAAAGCTGACGTGCTGTAAATTTCAAATATACAACAAAAATTTTTTTGACTTTCGGAAAATCGCCCCCTGGAACAGGGCGATTTTTCCACGACCAAGTCAAATCTTCTCTTTTGATGGGGCATCGTTTAAAATAGGTCGTAGCTTTTAGCAACACATTGCAAACGGAATGACACAATAGAGGCAGCTTGTTACTCTACTACAAGGCTGGCGCAGCGGCCTCGACAGATCTGCGCTCTCAATACGTTTTTCGTAAGATTGGTCCTATATCATGCGCCCAGTAGTATTTTCAATACTAATAATATTAACATTTTGAGGTTCATTTTGAAATACTTCTAATTTACGCCCTTGTTTTTAGTGCTCACGGGTTGGGAAACCAACAACAGATATATTATTAAAACTGGTACAGGTGACCTAATTTATTATGCTGTGGAGGATACTGATTGCTTTACTCTAAATTGTTGCGGCGCCCAGCGACCTTTCAATATGATGGTATTAGACAACAAGCGGAATGAGGTTATACAATTTCGTCGAGAGTTCGCCTGTCAAAACTGTTTCTTTCCTTGTTGTTTACAAGTAAGTTAATTATGTATTGTCCCATTTTAAATAAATATCATCAAAATTTCAGACTCTTCACGTATTCGCTCCCCCTGATACCTGGATAGGAGTTATTAAACAAGATTGGAGCATTTTGGCTCCTAATTTTTCCATAAACACTTCCCGTGATGAAACTATGTTTAAAATAGAAGGTCCAGTTTGTACAATAGAGTGTCTTTGCAAAGATATAGATTTCAGGATAATGTCTAGTGATAGTTCCACGCAAGTAGGAAAAATCTCAAAGAAGTGGTCTGGTTTCGTAAGAGAAATGTTTTCTGATGCTGATATTTTCGGCATAACATTTCCAATAGACTTAGATGTTAAAGCCAAGGCTATTATGATTGGAGCGTGTATCTTAATTGTAAGTAAAATAATAAGCCGCAGTGGAAGATTTGTATTTATTCAAAATATGTACATTCAACGTACGCACCTTATTCGAGCGCTCGAAGGAAGAAGGCGTGTTTTGGTGCAGTAACAAAGTTAGGTAAAGTTGTAAAACCCTACCTTGGAAATCCCGGCCATATAAGAAAACGTGAGGTGCTTCGTCATGCCGTCAGAGGAACCAGGTGATACATCTGATCGCTCCGATCCAAAAAATAAAGAGTGTAAAATTTGTAATAAACCTGTAATTATAAGTGGTAGTGTAAAATGCAATAATATTAGCTGTACTGTTATTCTGCATATTAAGTGTCTAGAAACTGTTGCGAAGGAATTTGAAAATGTAAAAGAGACAAATTGGTTGTGCAAATTGTGTAGTGAAAATGAGCAAGTGGAAGTTCAAAACGAACATGAACAATTAAGCGAGGAAAACATCAGTGTCCATACATTATTGAAGGAGGCGCAATGGTTAAAAAAAGAAATTGTACTTTTAAATAAAATAGTTAATGGATTGGAATCTCAAATAAAATCACAAGATGAAAAAACTATACTATCCACAAAACCTGTAAGTAGCATACTTTCTGATAAAAATCCGGAGATGTTATACAGTACTATGGTAAATAAACAAAATTCAGTTGTCCTACTTATTAAGAATACGGAACAAACACCCGATGTCCAGAATACAGAAATAATGAAGGAAATTAAAAGCAAAGTGAATCTAGCCAAATCTAATATATGCGTAAACAATACAAAATTGTTAAAAGATGGTGTCTTGGTGCAATGTCAAAATGAAAAATCGTTAGATACACCTAAACAAACGCTTAGAAATAAATTTGGTAATAACATTACCAACAACATTAATGAACCGCAATTATTAAATCCTCGTATTCTAATTAACAATGTTGATATCGATATGAATGATGAAATTATTATTAACATGTTGCTACACAACCCTGAACTAGGACATGCTCAAATTAAAATTGTTACAAAAATTAAACGTAAATTCTCCCAGTAGTTATTGAAATTTCACCTAATATAAGAAACATTATAAATAAAAAAGGATATTTATACATTAGTTGGAAGAAATGCTATATTGAAGATCATTTTCGAGTAATAAGATGTTATCGCTGTCGTTTCGGTCATTAAAAAGATATTGTAAAAGTGAGAAGCTTTGTTGTTACAAATGTTCAGATGAACATGGATTTATTACTTGTCCTTCTAAGGTGAAAAAGTGCATTAATTGTGTAAATTACAATAAACAGCAGCTTGGCTTTAGGCTCTTCTCGTCCGTCTCGCACGGTTCATTCTCTCTTTGTCATACAATACATGAGGGGTGGTGACGATTGACGACAATTGACGCTATTTGTTTGAAATCAAAGCACGCCAGGTAAGGCTGTGTTGCTTTGTTAAATGGTGCGAAGAGAGAGGGTACGAGGTGTGCGACAAGGACGAAGAGCCTACCGTCTCCAAGGCAACCAAACCGCGACTCCCAGCAAATCGACGGCTTGTCTTCTCTATTTATTAAACTCTTTGGTGCTTAAGGCCAGGACCAGGGGAGGTTTGCTAACATCGCCAACACCGTCCGCATTTGCGGGGGTATAGGCGAAAAAGCAGGACCACCCCTTACGAGGCCTGTCCAGGTCTGCAGCGATGATTGAGGCAAAGAGCTCAAGCTCGACCCCTAATCATCCGAGACCGTCATCTTTAGTCAAGAATATTGGCGCGTGGTGCTTAGGTCCATCTGAGGACACAATGTACATTATTTCACATCAACTTTTTTCGTCATTATTTGATATAACTTTTTTTTTAGGATTATATGTTCTATGAAAATAATCATCATGCAGATCATGCAAGAGGTGGTTTTCTTCTTCGTCGTTTTTAAAATAAATACCTAACTTTTCAAACTGTAATAAATTGTCAATAAATGATATACTTATTAACTGTACATGTACTGTCGTGAGCCAAAAAAAATAAGACAGATCTTATAACGTATTTTTTCTAAAATCTAGTTGTGTACATCTAACTTTAATTTTTGTGACATTGTCAGTTATTAGTTATCAAAATTCATATTACGCATATTCAAATAAAGATTTACATTAGAAAAAAATAGTTGTCCTATTATTTATGTTCACGACAGTACCAATTCATATTTTACTCTACCAGACTTTTTTTTTTAACGATGTATATTTTATGTACGGAATTGAGGCTAGAGAAGAAGATAGTTTTCTATCTCTGCTAGGAACCTGGGACCCAACGCGCATGCTTTAACGACACAATCTGATGAAGGAGTAAGGAAGCGCCCAATGAACAATTTTGCTCACTTACAGTAACTGCTATTTTTATAAGTGGTTTATTAAGATTGTGAGTTTATAAAAGTGGTTTATAAGATTACTAAAGAGTTGCGAAGTTGCATAGTAGGTATGTAAAATTACTAACAGTTTTAAAACCATAGGTTTTATAAAACGGCAACGGAAACATTTCCATCACAGACTTATACAACTTTTAGTAACTGTTACTATAATTTATATAAAGAGTTTTTATAGAAGTTGTAGTCACAAATTTATAAAACTAATAGCTTTCAATTCCTATATAGGGGTTGGCTCTGATGAATATAAAACTTCCTCGTCTTACAATAAATTTATTGATGCCAAATACCCAGTGGGTTTACATAAGTCACATTACATATATTACGACAAACTAACAATAACAACAATAAGTGTTAACATAACCGCAAATTCTATGTTTTTTCTCCTTTTTAATGTTTTTATTCTCATTTCTAAACTAGAATCAGTGCGACATCCATAAACTCTCATAGTATACACATTTTTTAATATTGTTGATTTTGACAGGTTAGAAATTCAATTTATAATTAGCGTTCAGGTTCAGAGTCTGAATATTCATGGTCATTGCAGGGCCGGATTTCGTTCTACTGCTATTTAATTATATCTAAGTTACTTTTACCCCAAAGTAATGATCGAGATAGGTATAACGATGAAATAATTCACAAAACTTAATAACAATAAATATCCAAAATAACCAGGTACTAACGCAATCTAAAAGCTGCACTTTAAAATTACACCTAACCACTGTCTTTACTATACGTACTTAAATACCTCTAAGTAGGTAGGTAAACCTGGACATCAGTCTATAAATGAATACACACTTTAATAGCATTTGAAACTGCAGCATATCTGGCTTTCTGTTTGTGAGCGTCCAGAAAAAGGTCGACGATTTTTCTGCCATTTTAATGAGTATTACCAATATTTTATTGCGTTGTTATATGATTCGTCAATCCATAAAGTTATATTTGTAGCAGGACCGCTGACTTTCCATATTTTTGTGGAAACGCTTTAATACATTAATTGAATTTTGATAAATTTTATTAGATATTGATAAATTTATTCAAGTCCACCCCTGAAATGTTCAGGGAAAAATCCAACCACATGTTCTTGGTTATATAGAGGCACAGAAGTTCTATAAGAGTCCAGAAGTTTCTTTTCAGATTTATAGTGTCTTTTTGGTATTTTCAATATGGATGCCGTATTTTCGATCCTGTCAGTGGACGCCATATTGATACTTTTAAGAAAACTGTTGAAAAACAGGTTGAATATTTAATATACTCAGCTGATACTACATTTTATGTAAATATAAATATGTACCATAAGTTAAAAAGTGCAGTTTTTTATGAAAAATCGAATGTTGTGAGAAATTAAAAAAAAAAAAATGTAGTTAAAATTTTTAAATATATATAATTTCGGTGGCGCCTTTATTTTTTCGAGGTACAAATGTCAATTTTACAGTAAAGATGCATTTGCATGAAAATTTTAGAGGCATATTTGCCATAAAAGTAATGTATAATATATTTCTAATTGAAGTACGTATATTTCATATACAGAGTAAAAGTCTCCATATTGTTAGAAAGAAAGATGTAATAATTTCATCATCATCAACTAAAGAAAGAGAAAGAGGTTTGTGGTGAAAGAAAGAGCGAGAAGGAGAGGTTCTGTATTTAAAGTTTATAAGGAAGTTTCTAAGAGTAACAGTTACATTTCTATTACTTCTTACTATAAAACTTGGAGATAGGTAATGGTGACCCTTATAGATCGCGCCATTTAAGCTCTTTAAGTGGTATAAAGTGGTAATTGAAAAGTTTTCGTGGAAAATATATATTACTAAAGTTTTTATAATTCGGTAATGGTGATATTCAGAGTACCTTTACAAAACAAAAATTGTTCATTGGGCGAGCTCTTGTAACTAACGAAGTGGAGGTGAAGACCCTCCTCCTCCTCCACTTCGTTGCTTGTAACAGGCCGCATATAAGCATTCTTTACTGTCCTACGGATATGGCAGTATTTGCGCCAATTTCATTGGCCGTTTCAAGGACTTTGAAAGTCCATGCGTTAACTATCTATTTATTCCGTGCTATAGTGGTTATTTTTAACTGCATGGTTGGCACATGCTTAACGTTCTCGCTTAGAGAAAAGATTAGAGAATTAACAAGATAGGACAGCCGGCGAAAAACCTTTTATCAATGGTTTTTCTATATAATGAAGAGAAAACAGTCACGCGGCTGTCATCGAGGTCTACACGTGACGTAGCACTTGCCGATTCCAATGAGCCAACCTGTCTTTTAGTAATCTTGGCCAAATTTACTTCATAGTGCTTCATAGGTACCCGACAAATCCCGAAACTATTTCCAGTGGATGTTGTGTTCCTTTAAATTGGAGTTCATAACCACAGTAGAGAAATATACAGTAGGCTCACTCTCTCTATATATATATATATATATATATATATATATAGATCTACTCTATGTAAAAAGTGGGACTTGGTCAAAGATTAGAGAATTAACAAGATAGGACAGCCTGCGGAAAACCTTTTATCTTTTAGTAATATGGCGCCATTGACCTCGACATTTAAATTGGAGTTCTCTCGCAGTTGCCGCAGTGTGACAATCCGACGGAGAAGGTAACATTAGAAAAAGAGACCGATAGTGAAAAATGGACAACACTGTCCTGTTAGAACGACCGAACTCAGCTGACTGTCAGTACCCAAGGTCACTAAAAAAACAGGTTACTTTTTAATATATGTCACATGAAGTATTTCATTAATATTTTTGCATAAAGTTTTTTTTTTGTTATAGATAGTTATTTTTTCTGCTGTTTGCAAAATCCTATAAAGAATATGTTTCAATATAAGTATTTCTATGTTTATATGTAAGGTATCTATGGTTAGAATAGAATTGTACATATAAAGAATACTTTTGAAACTTTATAAAATGCGAAAAAACAGCCACACGCAGCTGTCATCGAGGTCTATACGTAACGTAGCACTTATCTATATTAATGAGCTAGCCTATCTTTTAGTAAGCTTGGTCAAATTCATTTAATGCGTAACCGACAAATCCAGAAACCGTTTCCACTGGATATCGTGTCCCTTTAAATTGGACTACACAACTGTCTTCGTCAATTTCGTCTTCTGACTGTCCTATCTTTTGTTACTACATTTTGAAAAAAAATGTAGTATACGTTTAGCATTTTTCCGGTGGACCGTCGAAACCCGAAAAAAACGTCGGATCGATGTGAAAGTCGTATCTATCGATTCGAGAGCGAATTTAGAAAATTCCGTCCGTCGGTCTGTCCGTCACGCCCAGCCCCCTTAATCCGTTTTCGGATTTCGGATTAGGATGAAACTTGGGTGGTTAATAGGAGGTCTTTAGAAAACCTTAACGCCGGAAGCTCGGCTCCGTTCGGAAACCGGAAGTACCCGATATAGACGTTTCGAGTTTTCCGGGAGAAATTGAATAACTCGATAACGGGTAGTCGGATCGAGACGTTTCAAAAAAGAAATGGTGCCGCTGGCGAAGCTCTACAAATAAGTATACCAGAGGCTATGTCGAAAAACAAATGAAAATTGATTTTTTTTGCAAAAAACTGATTTTCTCGAAATCGGGCTAGGAAGCACGATAACTGTCCAGAATATTGATCGATTTCGATGAGACTTGGTGGGATCAAAGGTACCCGGCCACAAATCAAGCCTATTGCTGGCGGCTCGAATCCGTTGACCGCAAGTATGTTTTCCAGGGCCGAGTATGATTTTTCAAAGAAATTAATAACTCCCGAACCGAAGGTCCGATTTTGATTTTCAAAAATGGCAATTGTAGGGCTCGATTAGGTCTATTAGTTGACGTTTGTGAGAAATTTGAGAAAACAAAAGCGAATCTACAAATCCTGGAAAACTTGATTTTTTTGATAAATTCTACAAATTCCGAACAGTTTCCTAATAAAAATCGAAAATTAACTATTCCGTCGATCGATCTCTATAACCAGTATAAGGCATGGGCCTTTTTGGACAAAAAATATGAAATAGAGTTTTTTAGAAAAACTTAAAATAAACGAGTTATTTACGAAAATGCATTCCAAAAAATTATTTAAAAAAATATTACAAATTGATAAGTTAAGATAATGTTATATTTAAAACATCATCATTCATTTAGTTATTTTCATTTACTAAATAAAAATAGAACCGATGCCCTTTCCGTGTTGCAAAATGTAGTTAGCTTTTACTTTAGTCAATGCAAAAAGAAAAATAAAACATGTCAAAACACTGAGTCATCTTGCGACCCTCTGCTGAAAATGTAGTGAATCATCCCAACAAACTGAATAAAAAGCATATCAAAATGTAGTTTTTTTCACTTGTTACTACATTTTGAAAAAAAATGTATACGTTTAGCATTTTTCCGGTGGACCGTCGAAACCCGAAAAAAACGTCGGATCGATGTGAAAGTCGTATCTATCGATTCGAGAGAGAATTTAGAAAATTCCGTCCGTCGGTCTGTCTGTCTGTCTGTCACGCCCAGCCCCCCTAATCCGTTTTCGGATTGCGATGAAACTTGGGTGGTTAATATAGGAGGTCTTTAGAAAACCTTAACGCCGGAAGCTCGGCTCCGTTCGGAAACCGGAAGTACCCGATATAGACGTTTCGAATTTTTCGGGAGAAATTGAATAACTCGATAACGGGTAGTCGGATCGAGACATTTCAAAAAAGAAATGGTGCCGCTGGCAATGCTCTACAAATAAGTATACCAGAGGCTATGTCGAAAAACAAATGAAAATTGATTTTTTTTGCAAAAAACTGGTTTTCTCGAAATCGGGCTAGGAAGCACGATAACTGTCCAGAATATTGATCGATTTCGATGAGACTTGGTGGGAACAAAGGTACCCGGCCACAAATCAAGCCTATTGCTGGCGGCCCGAATCCGTTGACCGCAAGTATGTTTTCCAGGGCCGAGTATGATTTTTCAAAGAAATTAATAACTCCCGAACCGAAGGTCCGATTTTGATTTTCAAAAATGACAATTGTAGGGCTCGAGGTCTATTAGTTGACGTTTGTGAGAAATTTGAGAAAACAAGCGAATCTACAAATCCTGGAAAACTTGATTTTTTTGATAAATTCTACAGATTCCGAACAGTTTCCTAATAAAAGTCGAAAATTAACTATTCCGTCGATCCATCTCTATAACCAGTATAAGGCACGGACCTTTTTGGACAAAAAATCTGAAATAGCTAGAGTTTTTTCGTAAAACTTAAAATAAACGAGTTAATTACGAAAATGCATTCCATAGAATTATTTAAAAAATATTACAAATTGATGAATTCTCCGTGCGATAGAGGTGCAAAAAAATAATCTAATGTTATATTTCAAATATCATCATTCATTTCCTTATTTCGATTTACCAAATAAAAATAGAACCGATGCCCTTTCCGTGTTTCAAAATGTAGTTAGCTTTTACTTTAGTCAATGCAAAAAAAAGAAAAATAAAACATATCAAAGCACTGACTCATCTTGCGACCCTCTGCTGAAAATGTAATGAATTAATCATCCCAACAAATTGAACAAAAAGCATATCAAAATGTAGTTTTTTTCACTTGTTAGAATAGTTCTCTAATCTTTGCCCTCTCCACTCTATTTTACAAAGCAACACAGCCATGCGACAAGGCAGACAAAGAGAGAACGAACTGTGCGAGAAGGATGAGAACACCCGCGCCGTTTGCTGCTTTATATGTATGTACATACAACATATATACATAAGAGATTAGAGAACTAACAAGATATGACCGTTAGACGGAGAAGAGACACGACATCCAGCGGAAACGGTTTCGGGATTTGTCTGTTACGCATTAATAAACGAATTTGACCAAGCTTACTAAAGGATACGTTAGGACATTAAAATCGACAAGAGCTACGTCACGTACAGACCACGATGACAGCTGCATGTGTGGCTGTTTTTTCATCATTTTGTAGAAAAAAGTTTCAAAATTATTCTTCCTAACCAAATAGATACCTTGTTATTATTTTAGGGATCTTGGCTTGTTAGAGGAACACAAACACGACACAGCTACTTCTCTTCATTTATATAACTTTAAACATAGATTTGATTACATTAATATCACACCGTGACAGCTTATCATGTTAAAGTTCAATGCAGCTATTGCAGCTTAGGCGTAAAACGCCGTTGCTATATCCACGTCAAACGTGGATTTAATTCTGAAATTAAATCCACGTTGATGACGTCAGTGGTAAACATTCAGCGCGAATTTGACAGATTTGACAGTGTTTTTGAGGTTACTTTCGTGGAGAAATACAGAGAAAACTTGTGAATGACGACATATACAACGATTTAAATAACATATCAATAGAGAACCATAGAAAAATAACAGACGTAATTAGAACATTATTGAAAGAAGCAAAACGTGATGACAAGAGAATTCAAAAGAGACACATGGAAAAACAGACATACTACCCAGATAAAAAAAGAACTGATAACTTAGATACGTAAATATAATTTTAAATGAAGTTAATCTTATTACATTCACCATATAATTTATGTTTTATGTCATATCGTCTGTTCTAACTTGTTTACCTAAATGTCTATTTATTAGCGTACTTTACAGTACCAACCTGTCTTGTAGTATCGATATTGTATTTCACTCTCACAAACCATGCCGTTACTATTTATTGCATTAAAACGTTATTTTATGTATTGTTATTCTCCTGTTGACATTATTCTATATGCATATACATGGTATGAAAATAAAGGTATTATTATTATAAAAATATATTGTATAGGTACGTATTAATAAGAAAAATGTTTCTAACTTTTGTAAAATATTTAAAGAATATTTCCTCTTCGTAAGTTTCTTCTTGGTTCTGCTTACAAGCAGTAATCGAATCCTGCCTTCCTTAATATTCTATATACATACCTATCCCAAGTGTTTTATTTATAAAAAAATTAGATTGCACAAATTAAAACTCAAAACTTTATCTATTTGTAGCTATACAGTCAATTGGAATTTACATTTGCTTTTTAAGTCTATAAACTTTTGCACTCAATAGTTACACATTTTATTGTTATTTAATAATTTGCATCAAATAAAAAATTATATTTAAGTGTTTAGCTAACGTGTGTCGTGTATGTTAACAAAAAATTAATTAATAAAAGAATAATTTTCACTCAAATGAAAACAAGCTAAGTAATTTATAAAATAGTGTTTTTAAAGGAGACTGCTATTTAAAAAATATCTCCTAAATAGGTAAGTAAACAAATTTTTATTATATAAATATACTATAACAATGAAATAAAAGTAGAGAATTAATTCTTAAGAGTAATTAGGACATTTTTTTAATGAAATTAAAAATATATGGATTTGCATTCACGATTTTCTGCATTTATATTTCCTAATACAGATGCTTTATTTTGCAATATAATAAATTCATGAGTACTTCAATCAAGCTACGTTACCATTCAGGCCAAAATATAAAAATTTAAGAACAACTTTGAAATCACACAGATAGAATTTATTCCACCAAATACATATATTACTAATAAATAAACGTAAACAGTGAAACTATATTTAACAATATTTTACTTTTATATTTGATACTACTAAGAACACATTAACTAGTGACCCTTCCCTTCGTATGATGTCGTTTTAGGTGCAGTTTCTCCATGACTTCTTTGTAGATATCATTTGTTGTTTGTATATCATCAACCAATACAAAAAGTTTTGTTTAATACACTGCAACATAGAACTCAATGGATTTTTTTAAACTTATTGTACTGTGATATCACAAATTATTTTGGTCACGGGGGATCATGGGATTAAAAACTGCTATATCTTAGCTTAGACACTCTGTTCGCTACAAAAAAATTGACCGGTCTGGACTTTTTGCTTGCTTTTTATCAGTAGGTGCAGTGAAAGGATGTGAACAAGGCTTGTTATATCCGAGCGGTGGATGTGGTCATGTGACCTGGTAAATTCTAATTGAACTTTCACATCTATGGTTTGTTGAGACTTGTTGCTTGCAATGTACCTAATATATGTTACCAGACGTCAAGAACAATCCAAAAATACCTCTGCTAACATTCTCTATCATCAGGTTCGGTCCTGGGCCCAGCCGTTAGCCGTTTCTCCAGGATTTCCAAATGTCAAATTTTGCAGATCTGCATTTATTAAATTATTGACAAACTACTGGCAGTACACAAGAAGTTTGAAGTGGTATGTTGGTGAAATTGATTGATATGATTGTATCTTACATGGATGCATGCCCAAATCTTTCTTTACAATTCTACTGCATGTTCCATAAGAAAGTCCAATTTTCTGAGAGAGACTTCTCAAAGGTTTTATAGTTTCTTGTACCTCACAATGGCGAACATCATTAACAACTTCTCCAACATGCATAATTGGCCTACCAGCACCTTTTTAATGTGTCTCACACATCCTTTCATATTATTTAATGATTTGAGACTTAAATCTTTCGGCTGTTGATTCGGCTGAACATTCAGCAAGACACTTCACAAACAATTCAAGAAATAATTTGGCTTTCCACGGGCTGTCAAAATGTAATTCGAAATTCTTGTTTTTTGTACCTATAAAAAACAGAAAGTTTTAATATATAATATACATATCTGGGGAAATGATTGCTAAATTTAAATAACTTATTACCTTCCAGTACATTTTTATTTGAAATTTCGAATTTCATTTACCTCCTTGATTCGAGGCTTCCAATAGTTATTATGTATCATTCTGACAATATTTTCGCTACAGTTCAAATTATCATCTAATTATTTCTCTTTTTTAATTTAAACATTATTACTCGGCTTGATTATGTACATATTATATAACCTAGAATTTGGCGGCTTGTCGCAATTGAGTCAAAATCTGTCAACGTCCGCGCCGACGCTGTGCTGTCCTGACGTCATCAACGTGGATTTAATTTCAGAATTAAATCCACGTTTGACGTGGATATAGCAACGGCGTTCTTAAAACTACTTTTCCATACATACCAACAACATAACATTGAATTCTTAACCTACATGTTGCAAACCTAAACATAAAATAATATTATTGGATACTTTCACTTTGTAACATATCTTACATATAAACATAGAAATACTTCGTGACACATATTACAAATTACAAGGCAACCTGTTTTTTTAGTGACCTTGGATACTGACAGTCAGCTGAGTTCGGTCGTTTATTAGGACAGTGTTATCCATTTTTCACTATTGGCCTCTCTTTCTAATATTACCTTCTCCGTCTAATTGTCACATTGTGGCAATTGCGCGAGAACTCCAATTTAAATGTCGAGGTCAACGGCGCCATTGCTAATAAATGGGAAAAGATTTTCCGTCGGCTGTCGTATCTTGTTAATTCCCTAATCTTTCTAATTGTCTCCTCTATAGTTATGGAACTCTTTGATAGTTCCTCTGAATCCTCTGCGTGAATTATTATTCACCATTCAATAGGTTATATAATCAGCATATAGATGACGACTGCTCCGCGATTTTTGCGCGGTATATCACATATAGATACGCTGCTAACTTCTCTTTATAGGTATGTGTGCTAACTTCAGTCTGCCACTGATTAATGATTATGTCATTATTTTGTTTACAAACTGTCACTGCGATATATGTGATGTCAACTCCTGCGAAATAGTTTATAATTTTTTAGAAATTCAAGTTTGTCCGCGGTGATAAGATTAAGAAACATGACAAGACCTATCACGAGTCAACCATCTAAATCTAAATATAGTAAGTATACTGAAAATTACTGTTAATCAAAGAAATTATTATTTATTCAAATTTATAGAACAGAGGGGATATTAGACAAAATTATGACAATTCGCAGAAAAATTTTCAGCAAGCTGAATTTTTGTAAAGACCTTTATTTCGTCTTTTCAAAAGTCCCCATCAATGAGAACATCTGCTAAGAATTCTACAAAGGGTAAAAATTCAAAAAGTTCAGTTTTCCACAAATATTTCGCATCTAGGTATTAACTCTATAACAAAATAGTTATTATGAAAAGGTCTCCCACATTAAGATTGGCAAAATGCCGCCCCCCCCCCCTCTCGGAATTTAAAATAAACTTGATATATTGGTTATGGGGGTCAAAAAATAAGGTAGTCACAGTAAATATGACCCCCACTCCCATGTGATTAAAAAAGAGGTTATTTTGGTTTTAATTTTTTTCTCAGGCTGTGTTTACGCGAAAATTCGGAAAAAATCATAAAGATAGTTAACTATTACCTATTTATGGAATTTTTTCCAAGCTCGCTTAAGGTCACTAACCCCATTAAAGAAATTCTAAAATGTTAAAAATGGAAATTTCGGCCCAAAAACTCAGGTGTAACATGATTTTTTTTTGTAATTTTATTCAATCGAATGCTACCTTCTGGAATATATCCTAAATGGCTTGGTTTATTGGTACACGATGCTTAAAAATCTGTTTTTTAGGTATTTTTAAAGGTTTTTTGAATTTTACAAGAATGGGCTTGAAGATGGCAAAAAAACTCAAATAACGTTTTTTGTAGACTTTTGAGACGAACAATTCGTTTTTTGATTTTTATTCCTAGCATAAATACTCGCAAAGTTATGACCATTACAATTTCTTTTTTACAATTTTAGGCCAAAAAGCACAGGTGTAGAGTAGTATTATTATGAGAAGATGCTCGCAAAAATAATGCGCAGAAACGAGTTTGTGTGCTTCCATTGTTCTAGGCCAATGAGAGCGAATTGCGTCATATTTGACGTCGAAGCCAGTGGCACCGTCAACCTGCTATCGCAGGATCTGTGCTGCGATATGCTTGTTGTGTTCGCCGTTTCTGATTGAATTAAGTGATATAACCTTACTTTCAGTGAAGAGTGTCTTCATCGTAAACACCAGAGTGTGACAAGCTTTAATATTCTACATTACACAGCTCTTCGACCTCGAAAATTTGATTACAATTATTATATATCCTTCTACCCCAGATGATGTGTCACTGGTAAAAATATTCGCGCACGTTAGCTCCGCCCCGAGCATCTTCTCATAATAATACTACTCTAACATGATTTTTTTTGTCATTTTGTTCTAACTACCGAGTGCTACCTTCTGGAATATATTTTAAATGGCTTGGTTTGGTGTGCCATGCTAATAAATCCATTTTTAAAAGTTTTTTAAAGATTTTTTGATTTTACAGGAATGGGATTGAAAATAGCAAAAACACTCAAATAACATTTTTTGTAGATTATTTTGAGACGAACAATTAGCACTTTCATTCTTATTTCTAGCATAAATACTCGCAAAGTTATGACCATTACAATTTTTTTTTACAATATTTGGGCCAATTTAACTATTTTTATACTGTTTTTTCAATTTAACAAGAGGTTGAGGTTAGTGAAAAACTTCATATGATATTTTTCGTAGCATTTTTGAAACAAATATTTTGATTTCTGATTCATTTTTTTACAGTAAATGCGTTAAAAAATATGTCAATGATAACCATTACCGATCGCTAATCAAATTAATTTTAATATTTTAAAGATTTATATATAACATTTATCTACTCTTATTAGATTATATATTAATTAATCAACTACGTTTAAACATGTAATCATATCCTTAAACAAATCGCGTGATTTATTATAACTCCCTAGTGATTTATTTTTGCACCAATCACTTTTAACTTCATGTCTAGTCTGTTCAATCGATGTAACGCGCAAAATAAAATAGAATAGTCCATTATTATTGAGGAGAGGAAGTTAATTTGACATTGACTGTTATAATTGTAGATAAAGTATAGTATTCAACTTGCGATAATGTTAATAACACACTTGATGATTTACAGCAAACTTCATCTGCGTGAGTTAATACTTAATTATCGCTCGTTAGATAATAAGTATACTACAAATAATATAGACTCAAAAAAGTCTAGAAAAAACGTTATTTGAGTTTTTTTGCCATCTTCAACCCCATTCTTGTAATATTCAAAAAACTTTTTAAAAAACATGGCACACCATTCCAAACCATTTAAGATATATTCCAGAAGGTAGCATTTGATAGTTAGAATAAGATGACAAAAAAAAATTCATGTTACATCTGCATTTTTTGGCCGAAAATTCCATTTTTAACATTTTAGAAATTATTTAATGAGGTTAGTGACCATAAATAACCTTGAAAAAAATTCCATAGATGGGTAAAATGTAAAATGGTCAACTACCTACATGATTTTTTTCCGAATTTTAGTGTAAAAAAAATTGAATCTAGAATAGCCCCTTTTTTTACCCTGTGGGAGTGGAGGAGGGGTTGGGGTCATATGAACTGTGACTGCCTTATGTTTATACCCCTATAACCAAAATAAAAAATTAATAATGTTAGTTTTTTTCGAATTTTAAAGCGGCTGGCGGAAGTTAGGGCCCACGGAAAGTGGCAATAATTAATGTTGGTTTTCAATAGTATTCTGTCGAACATGTATGCAAACCCGCTACCACTTTAACATAGGTTAGTGAGGTTGTTTTGTACCTTTTGTACCTGTTATCTGTAAAGGGGCGCCACTTTCAAGCTGTTAAATATGCATACGTTATTAAGTACATATCACAATTCACACTATTTATTGTCAAAATGTTAGCTTTGCTAAAATGACTTAGTTCTGGGGGCTATGGGATCTTGGTCTAGATAATTGTCTAGAGAATACGAATTAATTATTTCTTTTTAAATTAATCAGGCATAAAACCTTTTATAGGGACCCAAAAATGACCACATAAGGACAAAATTAGAGGAAGGTGTATTTTTGACGTCTATATTATTGTATACTAGGGTGGCCCATCTTCTTCAAAATCGAAATTTTTTATTTCTCATCTCTGCAAATCGTTTTGAAGAAAATTTGAAGAAAAAATAATCCCCATAAAATATTATTGAGGCAAAATTAAGGCAAGAGGTGCCGCAGGACGCATTATTATGCAATAATAGAAGTAAATGAAATTATTTACATACTTTGATACATAGTTCATACAAAAGATTTCATCTGTTACGAGTATAAGATGCTACTCTAAATCGTAGCCTACGAAAAAAGTTCTTAAAATAAGACTTGTTTTATCTTACAGCTGCCAATTGTCAAATGTCACTTTTGACATCGGTATTGGAATTAACGACCATAAAAACCCTCCGGGGGCTACTTTCCGTAAAATTAACCCATTAACGCCCAAGACAATTTTTTTTTGAATTTTGCCAAAATATTCGGTATGTATGTTCAAAATGCTTCCAAATGACTCTAAAAAATAACAAAAAAAAAATATTATTATTATTATTATTCAAAGCATCACCAAGTTTTAACTTTTTATATTATAATTTTATCATATTATCTAATTTCCACTTACAAATGTTTGACTGTATCAACGCAAAAGAAAAAAAGCTTTACTTACCAATTATATTTTTCACCAATACCACGGAAACAAGTGATATTTTAGTGAAAATAGCACTGAAAGATTTTATCTCGCACACTGACTGAGATTGACCGATAATAATAACTATGACCTAACACATCTGATGCTGATAAACACCCAAAGTTCCAGTTAGATATTATATGTGCCCAGTGGTATAAATATACCTACATCAGCTAAATAAAGTTGTTTACAATTATGCTGATAAAGAAAATATTGTAAAATGAGTTATGGAATAATAAACTTTTATATTTCATTATAGTACAGGAGGCCGTAACCAAAAAAGCCTGTTATTCCCTAATGGATATGACGAGGTTTAATGGGTAGTTTTTCACAAAACAAACAGAAAATCTCTCTTATAAAAAGCCCAAAAATGGGGCGATTCATTGGGAAACAATTTTCCGTCCGTAACAAATCATGTCATTTTTTTTTCATCGCCTAATGTCCGTTTTCAGTGGAATCTTGTAAAAAATATATAAAATAATAAGAATTCACACAGAACGGACATTTTGCATGGGGCGAAATCGATAAAGTGAGAAAGGAGAATGTAAAGAAAATGCGTGTAAAAAAGTTACTCCCTAATGGCTAATTTTTGTTTTAAATTGAAGTATACACCGAATACACGAGAAAAAAATGCTAAATGGACATTTCTCATGGGGCGTATTCACATGAAATGAAATGTACAGGGATCTGTGATACAGCGCGACGGCATCTGTATTTAGTGCTCTGCGCGTGCGCTCTGGCACATGCCACTCCACCCGGCGGTTGATGCTTGGAAAGACGCTACACAGCCAATATCTTGATAAGAGTCTAGAGAGACCGAAATGCGAAAGTTTCGAGCATGCACATTACCTTGTAAATGTGTAATAAATTCGTGCAAGTGGAGAAATGGAAATATTTCCTGTTATTTTGTGGAAAAAAATATATTAATCGTTACAGAATTTAAAATAAAATTATGCGGACATATGAATTTGAACCCGGGACCCTTCGCCCCATAAGCTAAGGCGTAACTTATGCGCTAACCATCTTGCTAGAAGTAAATGCTAAAGCAAAGAAGAAATACCCTTCGATTCCTATTTGGGACTGGGTGAAAATTGAGATTTTTTTTTTTTAGCCCGCCGGAAATCGATTTTTTTTAGCCCAGCCTCGTTGAAAATGTCCGTTGTAAATTTTTTGGCCTTTTTTGAACAAACAAAAACCGTTTCCGATAGAGAACGGACATTAGGGGGTAACAAAATTACACCGAGAAATTCTTCATATTCAAAATTTAATTACAGACAAACGCCCCACTTCAAACGTCCGTTTGTATTTTTTATTTACTTAAAATATTATCAATTAAATCATAATTTTCTTAACGGACATTAGGCGATTAGACCCCAAAAAAAATTGTTATAAATTTTTTGTTCCGACCTCCAGTATTGTTCTGCCTCACTACAAATTTCCGTTACCATGTTCTGTGTATATTTTTCATGTAAATAAAGACACACAATACGCAAACGGACATTAGGGAATTACATTTTTGAGCTTGTATTTTTTACATTTTCAATAAATAATTAAATAGTTTTCGCCCCATTAAAAATTTCCGTCACCGGGGACTTTTTTGTTGGCTATGTCATAATCTATCAATCTATATGGTCGTGATTCATCAGGCGATCAGGCGAAAATCTTGGTTACGGCCTCCCGTACTATTATGACATATCATATTTTCATATTCATTAGGTTTTTGTTTATAAATAAATAAAGTTAGTGTAAAGGACAATTTTTTTCAAGATTTTAGAGAATTTGAAAAAAAATACTTCCAATTTAACAAATTATTAGAAAATGGTCTACTACTGTTGTAGTAATTATATATATATTAATTTAAATCAGTTTTTACGAAATTAAATATGCTATTATCATGTTAAAAAAAAATTGTCTCTTGTGATCCATAAATAGATCACTGGGCGCTAATGGGTTCAACCCGATTGCGGCATGGGTTACTCTTCTCCGAATAATCTGAAACTTAGATATAAATTATTCCTAGTATAATGGAAAATTTTCGTGGGATAAGACGTAAAAAATTCACAAAAAAAAATTTACCCTCTATAGAGATGGGCTACCCTATTGTATACTGGTTATTTTTTTTGCACAAATTATGAATTAGTTAGATTCTGATCTATATTATTAATATTTTTTGGATTGTTTAAATAATTATAATTTATTTAAACAATAATATTTTGCTGTAACGATATATTATTCTTTATTAAATATAAAGCATTTGGTTTTACATTTTTCACAGATTCTGATCAAATACAAAGAATATAGAACATTTAGTTGATAAATAATATATGCCATACTCTATTCTTGGAACCATCAACAAGGATCATAGCGAAGGTTTACTTTAAAACGGAATTAGGTGTTTTCACTATATGCAAATTAGCTTTTTCGATATTATTAAAATGAAATGCTTAATGTATTAAAGCATTTCCCTGTATTAAAAAGCAATCCGTCGTCTATTAAATTAATATTTCAACAAATAAATAACATACGATTTGAATATTTGAACAGTACACGAAACATGCCATTATTGGTAGTGACACTGGTGACGTCATCGATTACATGAAACAGTAATATCGAATGTACGTAGTATATAAACATAGCATTTTAAATACTTTTTGTACGTTTTTACCGGCTTGATTTAATTCGAAATGGCTAATACAGGATTCATAAGTGCTACTTCAGGAAATACACTGGCAGTTGATGTGTTCATGATCGTGCAATTTATGAAAAAAGATGAACCTTTCAACATAGCAGAAGTGAGGGGCTCTAAAGCTGCAACATAAGTACTAAACTCTCTTATTCTCTTTGTATTTATCTATTATCACTTTAACGTAATCTATTGATTCCTATATTATGATGATTGTATATAGTTGCTGAATATAATAAAGGGAGTTGCTACGTGGACGCCGCGGCGGACATATAATTTCTTAGCTGTCCGCCGCGCATGCGCATTCGCTTTTGCACGACTTATTGAACCGCCGCACAGAGAAATTGGAATATTTTATGCAATTTTCTGAAAAAGAAGGCGGGGGGACACCCCTCGTACCCCCCGCTTTTGTCTTCGACGCTAATGCTGCCTGCGGCGCTGATAATTTATTGACAATTATTTAGCAAAATAAAAATCAACCTAACTAACCCAACTACCATCACATGAAAGAGATACATTATTATATGAAAAAAAAGAGCATTTCTGTTGTCAAATCCAACCAGAATTTGTGAAAAAGTATATTAATCGTTACAAAATATAAAAAAAAAGTCAAGTGGGCAGTATTTGAACCCAGGTCCTGTCGCTCCACAACGCGATAACGTTACGCATAGGCCAGCGATCCACGTTGAGAACACCGCTATAGCACAGAATAAATAGTATCTATACAAACCAATTGCCGCGGCGGACAGCTAAGAAATGATAGATGTCTGCCGTGGCGTCCACGTAGCCACTCCCTATAATAAACATACAAGGTTGACATTATATAAACATAACCTATAAATGTTGCTCATAAACTTGTAATCTAAACAGGGTTAGGTAGCTAGTTATTTATTATTTTAGACTAATATTCATGCATGATAATGAAGTTTTAAACTTACTTTACTTACTCAACTTACTTTGAAATGATCCTCACAGCATGAAAATACTAATACTCTTGTAGGTGGATCACATTTAACGGCCTTAAGTCACTTTATTTTGCGTTGTTTTTGTTTTGGTACTGTCACGAAAACATTTTCAGGTGTGTTCTTGGATGTATTTTTGCCTCCTGGCACAATACACCACTTACTTTCCTTTATAAAACGTTAAGGTTTTGCAAAATAACATGTATTTATAATGAACAACCCATGTTTGTTTACCAACAATGTAACCTCTGACGTCATTCATCATTGCGGGATAGGGTGACGTATGGTTTTTCGCGGTAAAATTTAAATTCAAATTTAAAAGGGCTTATTCTAAGGAATAAATCGATTGTTTGGGAAAATTCAATTCTCAATCATAATTAAGTATTATCTTCACAGTCAAAGAGATTTCAAAATTTGTGAAAACACCGAATTTTTGTCATATTTTCTGGATGATTTTGAATAAGGAACTTGTGTATATTCTTATCTTGCTACATTTTAACAATCCTATCGCAAATTTTCGAAGAAATGTTTTTTACCCTAAAGAAACACACGAATATTAAAACTTAATTTTTTGGGCCACCTCAATGTATGTATTTATGGCATCTAAACTATATATCTTTCTTTCTCTCAACACAGAAAAAAAAACTACAAATCAACATCTGAATTAGTACACTGTTACAAGATAAACAATTTAATATTCAAACAAAACACCTAGGGTCGCCTATTTTCGGAAAATTTATTTAGTTAGTTCGAGATTAAAGATTGGTTTTGAAAATTCATTAACAATATACCAACTAGTTTATAATTTTATTGTGTATTACAGAATCTCGACATCCTTCCCCTGGGTCACCTGGATTGGAACACCTTGCCAAGTTTGATAAAATTTTTATCGATCAACAAATAGGATTGCTAGAAGGTACAATTTTCTTTATCATTATTTACTTTTTGCTATTGGGACATACCCATGATAAATACTAAGTACTGACAACTAGGATTATTGCGTAAGTGTGAGAATTGTGTAGGGAAATTAGCAAAGATGGTACGATAGTAGTTCGTTAGTAGTTTGAAAACCTTTTGCAGAATGGGATTGTTGTTAATTCTTTCTATAATCTATGTAAAATTCTTCTGAACTTTAGAAACTGTACGGTTTTAATTTGTACATCTATTATTTTTGTGCACCCAAAGAAAATCCTTAGTAATATTTTTCCCTAAAATTATAATGAAACACACTTTATATAAGTAGGCAGTTACACGCCATTGGCAGTCACCATATATGACGGATATTGCTCAATTTCAGCAGGGAATATTCTACTTTACTATTTTACACATTTCAAATTTGAAATAAAACTTTTAACACACATGTGCATGCTCACACACATACAACACACACACCTCTAAAATGTTAAAGTCATTCTCACTTATTGTTTTTATTAATTTTAATTAAAGTTAACACTAATATAACCAAGTAGGATAACCCCTACCTTCCAAACCGTCATATATTACATGATTACCTACTAATTTTTCAGATGAAATCATATCAAACTACATGATGACCTTAAACATTGTAACTCATAATGCAAACAATTAAATTCGAAAATCTTCTCCAAATAACTTACTAGGGTGATATTTATCTAGGGAAATATGTCAACATAACTTTCAACGCATTTTTCAATATAATTACACATTGCCTTTTTTGATCAAAATATGGGAAAGGGGCTGAAAGATGTTCTCCCCCCTGTTTCCAAGGGTGCTGAACACATGGAGTTGGGCCTTGGCCATCTCCCTTGCAACATTGCCCACGCCACGACATCTGCCGAGAATCCCGTTCGGGGACTCCCCATGCACACGCCTGTACCCAGAAAACCCACCAAAATGGGGCGGTTCTTCGCCATAGGAGGTCAACATAGGGAACTGAAGAATTCTTATTATCACCATTGTGTTCAGCACCCTCGAAAACAAAGGCCCATTCCCTGTATTTTGACCAAAAAATCATACATTTTTTAAGAACGAAAAAATGTTCAAGTCATTATGTCTATTAGCTTGCTTATAAAGGATCATAGTGCAATAAAATGTCATATGGGGTCCCAATAGCCGGAGATAAAACTACTTTTTTTATAGCTCGTTTTTTATGTACTATTAAGATATGCCAATAATTTTTATTTTTGGGTAAAATATTCCAAAAAAAAAAATAGAAGAATTGAACAAAATTGGCCTTAAAAAATTTAAAATATATTTTTGTTTATGCCACCACAAAGAACATAGAAACAACTATAATCTGAAATACAATTTTTTGAAATAAGACTTGATGCCCACAAACAATCGACGATTCGATGTTCGACTTTGCAATTGTTTTTTAGGAGTTATTGTAAACATTTTAACTTGAAACTTGGCTTGATGGTTTAACGCCACAAGAGGTATACTGTACTAAAATTTCGTTAGAATTATTATTGTTCAAGTTATCAATTGTTTCAAAATGGCCTCCCTAAAATGTCTTCATGTTTTACAACTTTGAGTTGGAGTTTGTGGGAGGGCAGTCACAAAGAGTGACCGCAGCACCTAGGCCCCATTGGACCCCATGTACATCCTCCCAAGGGATACAAGATTCCACCTAGGCCCCCAACCATCCTAATCTTGTGAAGAAAGTGGTGATGCTGCCTAGGGAAATATCCCTCAAGTCGGCCAAAGTAGGTAATTGTTCTCCCAAAATGGATTCTCTGCTAGAGGAGACTGCCGAACACTCACAGAGTACATGTTGGACAGTCTCGTCTTCTTGTTCACAACCTCTGCATAGGGGTGTGTCGTTTAGCTTCATGTTATAAAGGTACCTTCTCAGCTGGCAATGACCAGTAAGAATTCCTGTCGTGAAGCGCAGGTTATTCCTGGACATTGCCAGGTAGGTCATCGTTGTGTCCTTGTCGAGGTATCTAAGCAGATCCCTGGCCAACTATGGGTTTCATCCCTCAGTTTTTAAAAAAAAATTTGGGTGTTTTCTTTAATTATTAGCATTATTGCTGAGGTCGGCAGTATGTTAAAAGGGCCAGGTCCAAGTATACTTAGACTGGCTGCCTTCTTAGCCAAACTGTTAGCTTTCCTGTTGCCTCTGACCTGTGCATGCCCTTTGACCCAGCATATAATGACACTATTCATGCTGGAGGCGTCCACAAGTGCTTGATGGCAATCCCTTACTGTTATTTTGTGTCTCTGTAGGGCCAGTAGTGATTGTCTACTATCAGTGTAAATTCTGATTGTTTCTCCCGTTATTTGTCTATGGGAAATTTCTTTTGCGGCTATGGTTATTCCCAGTTATACTGGCTTGTTTGTCCATAGCCCATTTAATTTGAATTTGCAGATTCCTGGAGTATACCCCACGACCTGCTCCTTCTTTCTTTTTCGATCCGTCCGTATATAAATCCTTTATTTAGCCAAAAAGGCTAATACATTTTGAATACATATAAATATAAAACAATATATATAAAAAAAGAAATCATTAAACACACAAATTTTATGTCACACTATAGAATATCACACTTAGCACTAATACACATACAATCATTATCTCAAAATTATCACATTTCATTTGATAGATTTGACTCATCCAAAAAATACTTCTTAAGTCGACTGAATATATTTGATGTGGGACTGTTTCTAATGGCTACTGGTAGATCGTTTAACCCCTTATAGAATAAATTATTTTGTGTTGACTTTTTCCTATATGTTTGTAAATGAAAGTTTAGATTATGTCTATTGTTGTAATTATGAATATCTGCATTATAAACTAATTTATTCTGCAGATATTCAGGAGTTAAGTTATTTTTAATCTTATCTATAAACACCAGAGTGAAAAATGTTATATAATTATTTATAGAAAGCCATCCTAATGTATTTAGCATAACTCTAATAGGTGTCAGTCTAGAGCAACCTAAAATTATTCGCATGCTTCTGTTTTGTAGTTTTTGAAGCCTACTCATCTCATTTTTATTTAAGAGGTATAGAATTGAAGAACAGTAATTGAAATGGGGCAATATGCATGTATTATATATTGTAAGTTTGGTCCAGTGGCTCAAATAACCACTGCATCTACTTAAGAAGCTTATTTTAAAACCTATAGTCTCTACATACATAATTAGTGTGATCTTTGAATGATAATTCCTTATCTATAATTACTCCCAGATATTTAATTTTTGGAACTCTCTCAATTTCATCTGCACCAACATGAATTATTTGCCTATTTACCAAACCTGCACCTGTTCCAATAAGCATCCGTTTAGTTTTTTGTGAATTAACTTTTTAGTACAAGAGTACTTGTTAACTTTTTCCAAGGTGTTATTTATTATGGTGAAACAATCACTACTATTTGCACTGCTAACATAAATAAGGGTGTCGTCAGCAAATAAATATATTTTACAATTTTCTATAATCTCCACTATATCGTTTATATATACTAAAAATAATAACAGCCCCAAGACACTACCTTGCGGTATTCCAGGGTTATTACTTATTTCAGAAGATATTATATTATTTAATTTTAATTTCTGTGTTCTATTATCCAAATGTTAACTGTTCCTTCACTGACAGTCTCATTGCTACTGTTGGTGTGTATTGCATACGGTCTATCAAAGATGAACTGTGGAGAAATACCATCTGTGTGTACCTGCAGAAGTGGCATCTGTTTGATTGCCTCATTCCACAGCCGGCACCTGGTCGTTCCACATCCTATGTTTGGCTGTATAACACGGATTTGAGGCGTGCCATAGTAGTTAGGGCCACCTCTGCTAGATATATGTCTGGTGGTGGCAGGCACAGCATCACTTCCATTGCTCTTGTTGGTGTCGTTCTCATAGCTTCAATTGTGTTTAAACAGGCTACTTGTTGTACCTGGCTGAGCTTACGTTTCGCTACAGTCTGCTGACTCTTAGGCCACCAGACATTGGCTCCGTAGGCTATCATCGGTCTTATAATAGCAGTGTAAATCCACATAGCCACTCTGGGTTTCATTCCCCACATTTTCCCTATGGTTCTGCGGCACTGCTCAAAAAGATGTAAGCCTTCTTTAGTCTTCTGTCTAAATGAAGATTCCAAGTTAGTTTGGCATCAAAAGTTACTCCAAGGTACAAGGTATGTTACTTCTGATTGCGAAACTCAGTGAGGTGTTTAGGAGAACGGATGCCGTCATTGGCCCCAATTTCCTTTTTCTTGTGAAGAGGACCGGCTCTGTCTTCCTGGGGTTAACTGACAGAGAGTGTTCTCTACACCATCTTTCGATTATTCTCAGGGCTATCTGCATTCGATCACAGAGGACTCCTTCGAATTTACCACTAAGTAGTATCGTTAGATCGTCTGTATATGCAATTGTGTGGAATCCCTCGGAGTTGAGGCGGCGCAGGAGGCTGTCAAGAATTAAGTTCCACGGAAGAGGTGATAAGACATCTCCCTGAGGACAGCCTCTTGCAACCATCCCTCTAACAGCGATGTCTCCCATATTGATCTGTACAGCTCTTTTTGAGAGCATGTTGGATATCCAACCACTTATGATCGGAGAAATATTTCTGCTCGTGAGGGCTGCTGTAATCTTACCAACATAATACAAAACAACAATATAAGTCGACACGGGATTTTTAAAAGTAGGGAATCTTACAACCAGCCCTGTAATAAATGATCCATTAGAGCATACGAGACAAAACACTGAAAGTCCAAGTAAAGAGGGTAATTGCACCTAAACATTCAAGATATGGCGGCAAGGAAAATAACACAGCTCGAAGTATTGTTAGACGAACTTTCACCTAATTTTCTATGTTTATCAGAGCATTGGTTGAACTCAATAAACATTAAAAATCTTAATCTGTGTCTTATAAATTAATGAACAGATACTGTAGGGAGATAACAGAGCGTGGGGGTGTCTGCGTGCTATCTAGGAATGATGTGCTTGCTAGACCAGTTGTTTTCTCAAAAAGCCTTGAAAAACATTTTGAGGTCACCATAGCAGAATTAGATATCTTAAACCAAAATAGTAAACTAATTATTGTAACAATGTACAGAACCCCTGACAGTAATTTGGACATACTTTTAGAGGGACACTGTGATCTGATATGTAGCATATATAAAAAGATTTATTTTTATGTCTTTTGTGGGGACATAAATATAGATACATTAACTGATAACCTAGAGTCAAAAAAACTGAAGAATATTTTCCTTCAATTTAATATGCATAATCAGGTGGATAAACCGACACGGCTGTACAGAAGCATAGATGTCATTTTCTCTTACAAGCTATTAATTGTCACATTGAAGATATAGGCCAGTCTTTGGGGATTTTTGCCTGGAAATAACTCGGGTTTTGAAACGTTGCAGGTTTGTAGATTTCGGGGTCCATATCTAAAATTGATAAAATGCACAATTCGAGACTTACCGCCGGAGCCGCCATCAAGCCAATATGGCCGCCAAAAGCGGTTTTTCGCAATTTTCTTCAAAACTATGCGTTTTTCGAAAAAATATGTAGAAAACAAAATTAAAGAGGAGCAAATTTCATACATGAAATGTAAAACATTTTCGCTAAAGTTAACCGTTTAGGCGGAAAAGTTAGGCAAATATTTCATTTCGGCTCTAAACGACTCGATGCAACAGGTAACCACCGTCAATTATGTACACTTTGTTGGTTCCAAAGTCAATGTCTGTAACTGGCAACAAAGCTTTGTACAGTAGGGACTTCGCAGTTTTTCGCATTCTGGCTTCAAAAAACAGGGACAATGGGTACGGAGCCAACTCATTCTGAAAATGCTGTTCGAGTTCATCATTGCTCTGTTCTGCAACACAAAGTCTCTGAAAAATAAGTAGTGGGTCAATGGGCACTACTTTATCATTAATTCGAATGCTCGAGTTTACTGTTCTCAGGGGCAGTACTTTGTCTTTGCGTCTCAGTACCTCATCGCCAAAGTTTTTTCCAATTATATTATTTACTCCAACTTTCCCAAAACAATTTATTGTTTGATCTCCAACAACGCCTGAAGAAATAGACATTATTTCGTCTATGTCTGGGAAAGGCGTGTGTTGCGTAAGCCAAGACAACTTCTTTTCCACATCATTATCGTCTTGAATAATGCGCGAATTTCTCATATCCACGTGTTGTTCTGTACGTTTAAAATAAACGCCACAAAACTTTTCAATTTCAGCACATATGTTGTGCAAATACATCATTCCCAGTGTCCACTTTGTTAAAATGCTATTCGTTATCCCTCGTCCATGAGTGAGACCACCAACAGATTTCATCATCCGCATCAGGGTTTGTCCAAATACCTGACCAAAATTTGTTGCTGCATCTGATTGTGAAAAAGCCGTCGCTTATAAATTGTTGGTATTCATCAGGTGGCATTTTGTCCTATAGGGATAACATATCTTGCAAATATAAATGACAGGATTTCGCATAATTGTGTTGGCCGCTCGCGTGGAAGTATGGGAGCATTTTTTTAACAGTTTCTAGGTGGAGTTGCCAGTCACCCATTCTTTCTGCTTCTATAAATTGTTTCACTAAAGTCACCATTTTAAAACAGTGCCTCTCCAAATTTTCCAGTGATTGTTTGGAGTAAGTCTTGGTGATCCGTTGCAAAGATTGTGGATATATGTCCAAATTAGAAAGAATGTTTTCCATGGCCAGGCGTTCTTCTTCTGTAAATTTCACAGTCTGCATAATAATCTGTTCCAGAGCTCGGTGGACTAAAAGATGACCTCTGACTGCCCAAGCGTAGGCGTGCCCTGACATCATCTTGTCTACGGAATTCGGTGCATAAATCACTTGGAGCAGCTTTTGAGCCTAAACCGTTAACTTTAGCCAAAATATGATAAGCAGATTTTTTGTATGAAATTTCCTCCTCTTTAATTTTGCTCTTTACATATTTTTCCAAAAACGCATAGTTTTGGAGAGAATTGCAAAAAACCGTTTTTGGCGGCAATCTTGGCAAGATGGCGGCGCCGGTGGCAAGTCTCGAATTGTCCATTTTGTGAATTTTAGTTCTACACACCCAAACCTACAAACCTGCCAAATTTCAAAACTTCCCGAGTTATTTCCAGGTAAGCTCTTCTTTTGATCCCCAATGACTGGCCTAATATACACCTATTGGATCATAGATTTCAGATCTGCAATTTTAAACTTCCAGGAACAAAAAATCATACTGATAAAGTTATATTCAAGCGTGATTATTCAGATGGTAATCTGATGACTTTTAGAAACCTTCTAACCAAAGAGAATTGGCATGAGGTATACCGGGTGAGTCACGAATTGCGCTCGCCCCGATATTTCCTAAAATATTTGGAATAAAAAATTGAAATTTGGAGGCCTTATTACACGACTAAAATGGCATCTTTTCAATAAAAAATCAAGTTTGGTGCACTTCTGGTTTGACCGGAAATGCCCACAACTTTCGATTTTTAAATGGAACACCCTATATATTTTTACATTTTTGGAATCTAGAGGAAATTTTGAATACAATACATCCATTTTGGTCACTTTTTGATAAACATTAGAAATTTTATTAAAAAATCTATTTCTGAATCCAGAGTGCTGTGGTGCCCAAAATATATTTTACGTGTGTGTGTTACGTTACTATAAAAATAAAAAGAGCAATATGATTGCATTACTTAATTCTCTAAAATAAAAAGAGCAATATGATTGCATTACTTAATTCTCTAGATGCGTTTAAAATTTTTAAATGTGATTTTTACCCATTAACTCGGTTTTTTTAAATGGGAATTTAATCGTTCACCAACATTTTTAAATACCTCATTTTCATACGAATCTAATGATACCAAAATTTTGAAAATCCGCTCAGAAATATTTGAGATTTCAACCAAAATACAATGCAACCAAGTTTTTAGAAACATGCGGCTAATAGATAATAGATTAGTGGGCTTTGGAAACTAAAATGGCACAATATCTATAAATGTCAATTTATGGTTTAATTATATTAATTATTTTAAAGATACCTACTGTTACCTAGTTTAATAAGTTTAATTGTTCAAACGGAATTGATTTTTATTTATGTATAGGCCCGATATTTATGTTCATTTAAATAAAACTCTGAAAACCGAACTGATGTCGCATTCTATTGCAAATGTCCTTGTGGATGTAATTGTGTTTACCTCCACATACCTATGCTAAACTTAATTGTAACGTTCTTTGCACTCACAATTATTAAATGTTTGATAGCTCAAGATTGCCTATAACTACACGAGTCTGTCTGACAGCTGATATTGTTTTATTACATTCAATGGCTACTATGATTTTTCCAATGTTATTAGGTTACCAGATTTACACACGAATGTGCCATTTTAGTTTCCAAAGCCCACTAATCTATTATATATTAGCCGCATGTTTCTAAAAGCTTGGTTGCATTGTATTTTGGCTGAAATCTCAAATATTTCTGAGCGGATTTTCAAAATTTTGGTATCATTAGATTCGTATGAAAATGAGGTATTTAAAAATGTTGGTGAACGATTAAATTCCCATTTAAAAAAAACGAGTTAGTGGGTAAAAATCACATTTAAAAATTTTAAACGCCTCTAGAGAATTAAGTAATGCAATCATATTGCTCTTTTTATTTTTATAGTAACGTAGCACACAAACTAAAATATATTTTGGGCACCACAGCACTCTGGATTCAGAAATAGATTTTTTAATAAAATTTTTAATGTTTATCAAAAAGTGACGAAAATGGATGTATTGCATTCAAAATTTCCTCTAGATTCCAAAAATGTAAAAATATATAGGGTGTTCCATTTAAAAATCGAAAGTTGTGGGCATTTCCGGTTAAACCGGATGTGCACCAAACTTGATTTTTTATTGAGAATATGGCATTTTAGTCGTGTAATAAGGCCTCCAAATTTCAATTTTCTATTCCAAATATTTTAGGAAATATCGGGGCGAGCGCAATTCGTGACTCACCCGGTATACTAGCGATATAAATACAAAATTTTACAATTTTTTTGCTAACTGTCAGTATCATTACTGTAACTCTTTTCCCTTAAAGAAGATAAAAATAAATAATAGAAAAAAAGAAACCATGGGGATCTGATTTTTTTTAAAACTTTTTCAAAGTATTAGCTACATTTTGTTCGCTGGAAATATACAAAAAATTGTGAAATAAAAATTTTTGTCGATTACAGAAAATTTCACTACAAGAAACATAAGCAGACACTTTCTAATTTATCCTGCAAACAAACTTCTAAACTTTGGATTAGTAAAAAGGTGTCAGTAGAAGCGCTTAGGCGTTAGCTTTACAATAAAAAAAAAAAATCAAGTCGATATCTCCAGTAGAGTCGGGTCAAGTTTAAAAAACCGTTGTATGAATTAATATTGCACATACGTTTTCACTATCTCTTGCACACAAACTTAAAGCCATAGCCTAAAGACATTGTCAATGTATGTCTACCAAGATTCTTTCCCACTTCTTCTGAGACGGAAATATGAAATGCACACTGAGGAGTGAGAAACATAGTCATAAGCTCAGCGATTCTCAAACTGTGTGATTTGACGACGAATATTATTTATTTCCGTGAACTAACACCACTCTAAATATGAAAAACGTCTTTATATGAAATATTTAAGTTATTTTTAGTGGTAAATAGTGGATATTCATCCGTTAAACGAACAATATCAAACCACTAAGTCTTATAATTTTCTATTACGTACATATTACACGTCTTAGAGCAGAACAAAGTAGCTAGCTCAGCTCAATCGGTAAGATGCTCGATGCAATAAATATAAATGGGGTTGGTGCGGGATCGATCCCCAGCACTTCTACTTTTTTTAAAAATTTTATTTCATTAAGCTCTATTAAAAGTTAATAATTTTCGTTCTATAATTTTTATTTTATTAAACTGCGCCCCGAGTTTTGTTAAAACTTTAGTTTCCCCAAAAATGTGTCTTTTTTTATTTTGTCAACTAGAATTTTTATTTATTACCGCTAAAAGAAAAATAATTTATTTTCGTTATTTTCATAGAGATTTCAGATTTTTTTTTTTGTTATATGAAATATTTTATTTTTACTGACATCGTTTCCCCTACTAATACTACGATTCTATCCTTTCCTGGCAAGAAATACCCAAACCTTCCCCTGTCTCTTGCTGGACTGTAGCCATATTAGTCTTTGATTTCTTTTTCTGATCACTCATTGTTATTGACTGAATTGGGCAATTCATTTTTTGTTATCAGTTTCATTTGTGCCCGAACCTATATACTGTATATACCTACAGTGTCCGTCGTAAAGTTGGCTACATATCGGAAAAAATTGTATTATTGAGATTTCTAAAAAATACTATATTGGGGGTTCGTTTCTTTTTTTACATGCAAATACCTTTATTCAACTAAAATACATACAGTTTTTGTCGAAACTAATAAAATATTTGTGAAATAGACACAAGAGTTTATAATTTTTCATATAGTAATTAATGGTAGGGGTAAAATTTGCACTTTTTTATTTTCCTCATATCTGCTTCAAAATCGATATATATATATTAGCCGCGTCATTTTGGCATTTTACCTCAAAAAAAGGTACAGGGTCAATTGACTTCATTTTTGTGGCAGAGTTCAGAAAGGCATTTAGAAAAAACAGTACCTTTTATTTTTTAGCAGAAATGTTTGGTTTAAATTTTGGACCAATAATTGGCCAATATTAATGGCCATGTGGCCAATTTAATTTAATTAATTGAAAAATTTGTTATCATATACAATATGCCATAGAATTAGACGAAAATGGTTACTCTGGGGTTTTTGAAGTCGCTGATCACCAATCTGAAGTCCGATTTGGGGAATTCAAAATGGCGGATCGGAAATCGGGCCATTTTCCATAAGAAATGACAATGGATATCTTGGCCTTGAAAATCTGTGCTAGGAGGTTTTCGAGGTTGCTGATTACGAATCTGAGGTCTGATTTGGTAAATTCAAAATGGCGGACCGGAAGTAGAGTTCATTTATCAAGAAAAACTCGTATCTTTTTCGCTTTTGGACTGAAAATGAGTTCTCGGGGGTTTCTGAGGTCTCTGATAACGAATCAAAGGCCTAATTTACGAAATATAAAATGTCGAACCGGAATAACACTCTATTTCTCCTGAAAACTCGTATTATTTTCTTTTTTGGGCTGAACGTGGGGGGGGACTCGGAGATTCTCGTTATCGCTGATAACGAATCTGATGTCCAGTTAGGGAGAATTTAAAATGGCGGACCGGAAGTAGTATATTTTTCAGGAAATACTTTTTTATTTTTCATACTTTCAGCCCGAAAAAGTAAAAAATATGAGGTTTTCCGAAGAGATTGACTGTTCCTCCCGTGTCCGCCATTTTGAATTTCGTAAATTGGACCTCTGATCCGTAATCAGCGACCTTAAAAACCCCTGAGTACTCATTTTCAGCCCAAGAACGAAAAAATATGAATTTTTCCTGATAAATTGACTCTACTTCCCGTCCGCCATTTTGAATTTTCCAAATCAGGCCTCGCATTCGTAATCAGGGACCCCGAAAACTCCCGAGTGCAAATTTTCAAGGCCAAGATATCCATTCTCATTCTTCTTAGGAAGATGGCCAGACTTCCGGTCCGCCATTTTGAATTTCCCAAATTGGACTTCAGATTGGTGATCAGCGACCCCAGAAACCCCCGAGTAACCGTTTTCATTTAATTATATGGCATATTGTGTATGATAACAAATTTTCCAATTAATTTAATTAAATTGGCCAATTATCGGAAAAGAAATGAAACCAAACATTTCCGCCAAAAAATAAAAGGTAGGTACAGTTTTTTTAAATGCCTTTCTGAACTCTTTGCAACAAGAATTAAGTCAATTGACCCTGTACCTTTTTTTTGAGGTTTTCAGATTTTTCATGCTAAAATGACGCGACTACATGGAGTCCTTGTTGTATTCTATTTCTATATGCATTTTTTCTTCATAAAATTTTTCGATATCTTAACAATTTGACCCATTTTTCGGTACCACCGTCAACTATTTTTTACAGTCCTGCCGAACCGGTGATCACATGACATGTGTCAAAATGTAATTTTTTGTTGTTGGACATGCATAAACAAACCCCCAATAGAGTAAATAGAGTTATTTAGAAATGTAAAAAATATAATTTTTTCCCATATGTAGCCAACTTCATGGACATTGTATAATCAGAATTCCACTAAAATTATGAAGTTACTAAATTAATAATCTTAACATTTTATGACAATATCTTTTATATATTTTTAAAATTATTTAGCGATATCATTGCTGAGAACTGTTTGAGAACTACTGGTATTTCTTATGCTTTAAATAAAATCTTAGTTCAGACGTTTTAGTGGCCATGACACACGTCAGTTTAAATTGTACCCAACTCTAGTTTTGAAAATATTGAGTGTTATACAAAAAAAAACAGTTTTCTTAGGTTTCAAAATTTTCGACTTTTTTATCAATAAAAAAGTTTGGTACCGGCCAAAAAGTCGTAAATAGCCATTTTGCATAGCTAATGACATATGCAACAGGAATATATCGGTGTTACCTGGTTCTACGCCGATAAAAAAAAAAGAACATTTCGGACCGAAATTTACTCCACTGTAGGGGCCTTAATGCATAACAATATAAATAAGCCATATTTTCAATTTTTAGTGATCACGGGTTGGGAAACCAACAACAGATATATTATTAGAAATGGTAGAGGTGATCCACTCTATCATGCTTCAGAGGATAGTAGATACTGTACTATAAATTGTTGCAGCGCCATGCGACCTTTCGATATGATGATATATGACAACAATCGGAATGAGATCATGCATCTTCATCGATATTTCAGATGTCAAAACTGTTGTTGTCCTTGTTGTTTACAAGTAAGTTAATTATATTGTCCCATTTTAAATAAATATCATTATTGTCAAAATTCAGGCTCTTGACATATTCTCTCCTCCTGGTACCAAGATAGGAGTTATTGAACAAAATTGGAGCATTTGGTGTCCTAATTTTTCCATAAAAACTGTCTATGGTGATACTGTCCTTAAAATAAAAGGTCCATGTTGTACATTAGAGTGTTGTTCCGGTGATATAGAGTTCAAGGTAATGACTAAGGAGTGTCGCAGGCAAATAGGAAAAATCTCAAAGAAGCAGGCAGGTGTCAGGCAAGAAAGGTATATGGATGGTGATTGTTTTGATATAACATTTCCAGTAGAATTAGATGTTCAAGCCAAGGCTGCTATAATTGGAGCATGTATCTTAATTGTAAGTAGAATAATAAACTACAGTGGAAGATGTTTATTTATTCAAAATATACCGTAGAATGGGTATATATGGAACAATTTTTTAAGGTGGCTATCTTCTTAAAATGTTAAATATGGAATTGGTGGCCCACTAAACATGAAAACATTACCGAAATAAAACAGTAATGTATCATAGTTACTTTGTAACATTATTCAATAGATAATTTTAACGTTTATATAACAAGTATGTTATAGATTATGTCCCAGTCAGCAATGTTACAAAGTTATATTATTAAAAACACAACATTAAAGCAATATCCTCTCAACATATCTACATTAATGTTTTAATGTTATATTTTAAATACTACATTATGACTACATTTTTTAAATGTAACAAAATAAATGTTTTAATTTGATTACTACAATAATATTTCAGTAATATTAAAAGAAACATAATTTAATTATGAAAATTATATTTAAATAATGTTCTTTTGATGTACTGTTTGTTAACATTTATACAATTTTATATTTTATAAATATTTACAGGGTGATCTTTAAATGATAGCTACAAGATTCTTTAATGATGCTTCCCCTCTATGTTCTTACTTTTGGTTTGGAGATGACTGAATGACATTTACACAACTCTAAAATTGAATGGATCAAGTTGAAATATAGGCTCATATTTAAAAATATAATAGCTCAAAATGCAAGGAATATAATATGCTACTGTACAGTATAGTCGCCATTACATTCCTTGCACTTTGTGCTGTTAGATTTTTAAATGTGATCTTATATTTTCACTTTTCATCCCTTCAATTTTAGAATTGTGCAAATGTCATTCAATATCATTTCCAAACAAAAAGTGAAAAAGCAGAAGAAACGTATTATGTGAAAGAACCTTGTACCTATCATTTAAAGACCACCCTGTAAATAATTATAAAATATAAAATTGTATCATAGAATCATAAAAATTAATTTGAGAATTTATAAAACATAATCACAATTATTATATGTGCATGTATGACACAATACACTTAGCATTTCAAAACCGCTTGCGTTGTACAAATTGTTCACTAATTATTAATAACAAAGCACCAAATATAACTTTTGTGCCTTTCAATGTTTTTTAGAATAGGTGAATTTAAAAAATTAGTTAATTACTTGAAACCCAGAATTATTTAATATATTTAGTTATATTTCGAATTTTAAAACCAAATAAAGTGCATGTATTAGAAACAAACATCTTAGAGATCACTTACTTGTGGGACAACTAAACAGAATTATCTAGAGGTTTTTGTATTGAAAATAAAATAAAAATTTGAAAATGCACCATTATGTATAATTGTGTGTTTATACATAGTGTATTACCTGTTCTGAACCAGCTTATGAATAAAACCAGCAGAAATGTATAAATGTTCTTTATTATTCAAACCCGGTTAAATTATTAGTACGGATGATATAGTATTCACCACACAATATTTTTTCTGATGGAGTTTATCATAATCAATTTGATTTGTATTATGTATTTTGAGATATTGTGCATTATTTAATATACAAAAGATAAACATTGATTTACAAATTGTGTGAAAATAGCATAAAATATTTTATGTAGACATTCTTTGTTTTGAAAATCGTAGACACTCGAAATTTCGAAACATTCTTTGGTGGTATTCGGGAAGCAACTCTAAACCGCATCTGAAATTAAAACAGAAAATTGTTAAAATTATTGATAGTATATGGAACATTCTAAATTCGGTGTCATATGGGAAAGAGGAAGTTTAGAAACGAACGCTCGTTTAGGGGGGGGTCTTCCATAAATGTTGCAAGGGAGAAGGGGGGATTGCTTTTTGCAAACATGTTTTTTTTTTTTTGATAGCCTCTTAAATGTAACATTTATCACAACACAACCTATAAGTTTGACATATAGACTTATTAACAAATTGAATATTTAAAATTAAACCATGCAATAATAATACTGAACTAATGGGAGTAGGTAGGTATATTAAAAAAATGTGGAATACCATTCTTGCAATCAAAAAACTTTTATCAAATTTGTTTTAGTAAATATTAACAATCAATTTGTCAGTCGATCCGAACTAATTATTATACGCAGGAGCAATGAAGCAAAACAAAACTACAGTGAAGCACATATTTTCACCTTTGTAGTCGTAAATCTCAAAATATTAATAGAGAAAAAAATGCAACCTTTATTTCCTACAATATTGGTAATAACTAATTTCAGAGTAGAACTAATGGGAAAGCAAAAAATCAAGAAAAAATTATTTTGACCGACAATTTTCCAATATAAAAACTTAAAATGATTGTTCCATGTACTTATATTATATATAAAACCAAAATTTATTTTTAAATATTAAATACCCTATATAGTTTCACTTACCGATTCTCCATGTTATTATCTGTTTCTAGTTTTTTTACTAGCAGAAATTCATCGAATTTTGTTGTCTTTCAACAAGTCCTTTTCAGTAGTTTCACCACTTGCATTTACTGCATCGTAGCTTTAATTGCCAAGATCAAGTAAGAGTTGGAATTTATATAAGAGTTGCTTGATCTAGATTAATTGCTTCCTAAAATAGGGATTTAAAACATTAGTTCATTAATTTCAAATATACCTACATAAAAGCACATTTTTACATTTTCAATGAGTGTGAACCGTTAGCTAGATAAATACCAAATTATTTTTCATCTCTTCTCAATGTAATTTGTCAATGTGAGCTTTGATTTTTAAGAAAATCGAACTTTCCAAAAAATGTTAAATATTACTGAACTTATTTACTTACCCTTTATTTTCGGACATATTGAACACTAACTAAACTATTAAATAAAGTCATCTTTGCGAACAGGACTTCAACAATCAATTTGTTAATGACGAAATCAGGACAAAATATGCTTACTCTTTTGTTTTCGGACATATTGAACACTATTAACTATTAGGTATTATAATGCTATCTTTGCAAACAAATTCGAGGCAAAATGGCGTGCATGGCGTGTGACTGACGATTTTGTCAATTTTCCTTTTCTTCTTGTTTAGCCGTCTCGGTCTCGGATGCGTCCGTTACGTTCGGTCTGGAATGGCCAATAAATAGCATTTAGGCGTATCACGTGACTATAGATGAATGTTGGTTTAATAACATTTATAATTATAACCTATAAATGTAACTTTAATTTAACAACAATGTTAATGACAAGTGTTTTTAATATAATTTTATAAATATTACATAATAACATTATGGAGCTGTTATAGAATAATATTGCATTACGTTACATGCCAGTAATATTATCAGAGTGTTTATGAACAATATGGCATATATGTTATATTTTAAACACATAAATAATATTGATTTCTTGTAACATAGCTGTTTTAATAAATAATGTTTTTTGGATATATTAAAATAAAATTATAATTACGTAAAAACAATATTACAAAAGAATATTGACAAAGTAACTTTAAAAAAATGTTTTTTAATATTTGAGTTATGTTTCATGTTTAGTGGGGGGGCTTATCTAGGGCTGTTAATTCCAAGTATTACAAAAAAGTATGTATTGCTGCAATATCCATACTGTGGAACACATACCTAAGTATCGTGTTTGAAATCATAAATAAAATTCACAAATTTTTATAAATTTTGGAAAATAACCATAAGAGTTTTACCTTAACAGAGCATACAGAAGCAGGAATCTTTGTAGTTTGTTTAATTGATTCAAGTTCACTTGTTCTGAATGAGTAAGATGCATAGAATGAAACTTGATATTGAATTTGAACAAAATATTTAAATAAACATAAAAAGGAGTTAATTTAATTTTAACAAGGTTAAGCTAAGTAGTACATTATAAAAAATTAACTTTTATAGATTTTCAGTCTCGTTTAAAATAGAATAGACTTAAAAAAACAATAAAATAAAATTTCTAAAATTTGACATTCATGTCAAAAACCTAGGGCTGAAAATCTTAAATTGTGTAAAGACATGTTAAATCTACACAAATTACATCTTAAATCAAAGACAATTACCAGTAGTTGCATTGCAGCGTGATTACTTCAGAAATAGTAAGTCCATAGATTACAAAACACTAAATGACATTTTAAGTTTCTAGATATTTTCAAATATCATTGCATAAAGGTGTTTTGTGAATGATATTTCACATCATGCTGAAAGAAAGGACTAATAGTACGATATTAAATGTTTATTGACGTATCAATTTCTTGTCTTTAGTTTATTATACCAATATTCATGAATCTGTCAGTGTGAAACACTGCAGTATGTTTTTAGCTACTAGCATTTTTTGGTTATGATTGCTATTCATCTAAATGTATGAAATAGTATTTATTTGAGTTTGGAATTGTTAATTGTAGTTATAAGTAGATTTTAAGGAGTACATGTAATATGTCAATATATTTCGAGTAATTACAATTATTCACTTAATAATGAAAAGTAGAATAAGAAATTTATCGGGAAAATTAAAGAATTAGAAACAGTATTCAAATAATATAAAGAACAAACAAAACTGAATAGTTTAAAAATTAAATTAAAATTTAATTTTGAAATAGTAGATCAAAAATCAAAATAGAAAAAAAACAATTGAAACATTGGAATTTAATCCAATTAAACGGCTTTATAATACAAATCAGTTGATCATCGACCGCTGAACAGTTAACAGCTAAAAATATTCAGCCAAGATTAACCAACAAATTTATAATAAAAGAAAAAGAAGTGAAACCAATTTATGGTTAGAATAATATTACTATTCAGATATATTGATATCAAATAAATATTTGTCCAAGTACATTAAATATAAGAAGTGAGTAAACTTTGAAAGTATTACGTAGAATATTATCCTGAAAGCAGATTTAGAAGAGGGAAGTATTTGTTAATCTAGTTATCCATAATTGATGGTGTAGAAATTCAAATGTCTATCAAGTGACAGAAATATTTCAACGAAATTTTGAAAATAAATTGGAGGTTACAAACAAACGTCAATCCAGTGACATAAGAAGAAGAAGAAACCTTGAGAGGGTATGAAAGTCAGTCAAGTGACACAGTATTTCAAGGAAATTATCATAACCAGTTAGAGGTTATAATTAAATGTCACTCGAGTTATAAGAAACCTAGACAAGGTAAAGCTTTATATTACAAATCCATGGTACATATTTTTGATTTAAATAAATTATTTAAATACAAGGCCATATTTATTAGTTTTTAATCTAGTTACATGTTGTTATTTAAATTTGTTAGTTACATTCCAAATTTAAATTTATTAATAAATTAATACTTTGTTCGTTCAATATTGAGTTTGATTTATTTTGATTGGTATCTTGATCGATGAGTATAATTGAACCGACTTCGTTGAACCTTGAGTAAGAGTCATTCTATAGAGTATAGATAATCCTGCTAATGATGTTTTATAATCTATAATTTTTAATAGTTTTGTTAAAACTATTTGGCGTCCAATAATTTCATTTCAGTTTACTTTCAAGAAGTAAATTCGGACATACAAAATAAAAAAATAGATTGAGAATATAGAACAGTATATTTTTGGGTGTTCCGTATTACCCATAATTGGAGGTTCTATGAAACAGTGCAAGTTTTAGCATAACAACTGAAGGTAAAATATATTATTTTAAGTTCCTTATAAGCATATTAGGAGGAGATATGAAACAGCCTAAATCGAAAAAAAATTGTTTTTAAGTGTTTTCCAACCTTCCAGCCTTTCAGAAGTAGATAATGAGAAACATATGCATGAAACTAATTTTCTACTTTTATGAAGACAAATTTATTGTTAAAAATAAAACAAAAGAGTTGTTTTTAGCGTTTTTTATTAGTATAAAAATATAAATAACAGAATTTAAAAAATTTCTTAATAAAAAATAGATATTCTTTAAAATAAAAATAAACAACAACTCTGTTAATTTTAAAATATATTTTGTGAAAATATTTCAATCCTCCATATTTTAATTCATTAAGTTCAGCCAATATACAGAAAATTTGGTTCATTGTAGCTGTCACAATGTCTTGCAATGACTTACCCTGAAAATGTAGTTTGTTGTTACTTTCGTGTTTTTACAGATAACTATTGAGTATATTCTAATAAACTTTTTAAAGTTGTTAATATGATGTTATGTACTAATAAAGTGACGAAGCCCGCGAAAATTTAAGAAATTGTCCAAATGTTTCATATTACCTCCCGTGTTTCATATATACCCACTCTACGGTATACATTTAATGCACCATTTTTTAGACGGTTTTCTAGAATATTTTTAAATAAAGGATGTTTACAAAAAGATTAGGTAAATCCTGTTTATAAATTATAAAATATTTAAAAATAATTTTTATATTAAATGCGTTTTTTTTTTATATTCTTTTCATGAAAGACTACAAAGAAATATGTGCATTTGAATACAAGTTCTCATTGGACGTGTGTATGTATGAAAATAAAAGGAATAAAATGACAGATGTAGATCTATATCTTTTGGATTTTCGACCATAGTCTGGTTTTTATTAAAATAATGTATTAATTTGTAAATCTTCATGTACATTTAATAATGTAGGGTATCAAAAGAATGCATAGTTTGAAAATTAATGTTTTCATATATAGATATTATTTTTATATTTCATAATTAGTTTATCTGTTGTTTGCAAAATCCTATAAAGAATACCCTGAATTGAGTAGCAGGGATGACAAGTCACTGCATTCGTTTTTTAATCAAAACTTACGAAACAAGGATGACATATTAAACATACTAAAAATTAAAAAATATGAATACGAACAGCTCTTTCAAAAAATAAAGAAAGAAAAAGGAATAAATGAAATATCAAATTCTGAAAATAAACAAAAAACTATATGGAAACTCGTAAATGAAAGTAGAGGCAAAAAAAATGTAAACATTAATGAATGCTCTGTACCTCCAGAAAATTTTAATCACTACTTTACTGAAGTAGTGGAAAACATATTAAAAAAAAAACCGCTGCCTAAGGAATCACTACTTCCACATCCAGATTCTTCATCCAAGTCGTTTTAAAGGAAACATCTTGACTATATTTGCACTCTAGTATGTGGAAATTATTGGTCATAGAATTTTAATAATATTTGGGGCAGATGTCATAGAAAAGTTTGAGGAGTTGGTTTCTACCATATACGTTAAAAATGAAGTTTTTAGTTCACCCTACTTATTTTCTACTATTCACCTCCCACCCCTTCAATGGAGGCATCTCAATCAGATGTCACTACAATACATACGTGTACTAATCTCAAGTGAATATCTCAATTTGATGTTATCAATCCCATTAATAATGAAGCGGAGGTGGTGGAGTTTGAAAAATATTAGAAAGAAATCTGAGGCCTTGGTTTCTAGTATATACACCGAATCCCAAATTTCTGTACTCTTATCACCTTGATTTACTTATTTTCCCCTAGTCACTCCTATTAACCCTAACCCTTCTACAGAATCATCCCAAAATATAATCTAGTTCCAGATGTCGTTATAATAAATATGTCTACCAAATTACAAGTGAATATCTCAATTTTATTTTATCAACCCCTTTAATAATGTAGTAAGGGTAGTGGAAGGGTTGAAACATATTGTTAAAAAATTTGAGGTCTTGGCTTCTAGGACATACACCGAATTTCAAGTTGCAATACTCTTACCAGCTTGCTTTACTTATTTTTCCCTATTTACCTCTACTTACCCCCACTCCTTCAACGCAATCATGTCAAAATATAATCTAGTTTCAGATATAATTATAATATATAAATGTACCAAATTTCAAGTGAAAATTTTTTTTTTTTTAATCACTTATTTAACGTCGGCCTATTTCCGCTACCAAGGCCAATCACCGACGCCAGGAGACGAGCTACCCCCAACCTGGAAATTTTGCCGAACCTCTTCTCTGTCGAAGAGTAGGGATCTTTTACTTGCCTAACATTTAATAGACAAGGGACCGACTGCTTTACATCCCCTCCGAAGGATGGTATATCCGCTATGTAACCCTCGTCTAAAGTTACATACCTTCTACGCATGCGCTGATATACAAGCCGTTAGAAGATGGAGCGAGAACGCTGTGTTTCCCTGGAGAGGTTCACCCATCCAAGTACTAACCGCGCCCGACGTTGCTGCATTTGCGTATCGAAATACGAGTATATGCAGACGTCTCTACGCTCGCTCCAAGTGAAAATTTAAATTTAATTTTATCAACTCTTAATAAGGGAGTGGGGGTGGTGGGGAGAAATAGAAAATACTAATAAAAAAACCTGAGACCTTCGCTTCTAGTACATACACCGAATTTCAAGTTTCTGTAGTCTTACCAGCTTGCTTTACTTATTTTCCCCTATTTACCCCTATTTAACCTCCAACCCTTCAACGGAATCATCTCAAAATATAATCTAGTTCCAGATGTCGTTAGGATACATATGCGTACTAAATTTCATGTGAATATCTCAATTTTATTTTATCAACCCCTTGAATAATGGAGTAGGGGTGGTGGGGGCTGAAATAAATTATCAAAAAATCTGGGGCATTTGCCTCTTGTACATACACCGAATTTCAAGTTTCTGTAGTCATACCTGCTTGCTTTACTTATTTCCCCCTATTTACCCCTAAATAACCCCGAACCCTTCAAAGGAATCATCTCAAAGAATAATCTAGTTCCAGATGTCGTTATAATTCATACGTGTTGCAAATTTCAAATGAATATCTCAATTTTATTTTATCAACCCTTGTAATAATGAAGTAGGGGTGGTGGGGGTTGAAAAATATTATAAATAATCTGAGACCTTGGCTTCTAGTATATACACCGAATTTAAAGTTTCTGTAGTCTTACCAGCTTGCTTTACTTATTTTCCCCTATTTACCCCTATTTAACCCCCAACCCTTCAACGGAATCATCTCAAATTATAATCTAGTTCCAGATGTCGTTATAATACATACGTGTACCAAATTTCAAATGAATATCTCAATTTTATTTAATCAACCCTTTTCATATTGTAGTAGGGGTGGTGGGGGTTGAAAAATATTATAAAAAAATCTGACGCTTTGGCTTCTAGTACATACACTGAATTTCAAGTTTCTGTACTCTTACCAACTTGTTTTACTTATATTCCCCTATTTACCCCAAATTAACCCCCAACCCTTCAACGGAATCATCTCAAAATATAATTTAATTTCAGACGTCGTTATAATACATACGTGTACGAAATTTCAAATGAAAATCTCAACTTTATTTTATCAACCCCATTAATGGGGTAGGGGTGGTGGGGGGTTGAAAGATGTTATAAAAAAATCTTTGGCCTTAACTTCTAGTACATACACCAAATTTTAAGTGTCTGTTCTCTTACAAGCTTGCTTTACTTATTTTTCCCTATTTTCCCCTATTTAACCCCCAACCCTTCACCGGATTTCCTCAAAAAACAATCCAGTTCCAGATCTCTTCATAATATATACGTGTACAAAATTTCAAGTCAATATCTCAAACCGTTCCGGAGAAAACGTGCGGACAAAAAAAGTTACAGACAGACCGACAGACAGACAGCTCAAATTTAAAATCTCGACGTTTCATGACATTCTAAACCTATTTCACGAATAAAAATTTTTGAAATTTTTTTTGCGATTACTATACTTCCAATCCACTACGTGGATGTGGAAGTAATATACCACCTCCCAATAAAACCTATCAACAATATTTAGCAGATTCTAAAATTGACAAGTCATTCAATTTTTTTCTATCCTGCTACAGAACAAGAAATATTACATATAATTAAAAACCTCAAAATCTGGAGATATAAGTGATGCTGCCAATTACAGACCTCTTGCTTTACTTCCAATTTTAGCTAAAATAATAGAACAAATAATTGTACAAAGAATAACAGATTATTTTGTATCAATAACTATTTTTCCCAAAGGCAGTACGGCTTTAGGCAAAACCGCAGTATGTCTGATGCTGTGCATGAACTAGTGAATTTTATATGTGAGGGATTTGAAAAGAGCAAACAAAGCCTAGCTATTTTTATTAATTTAAGTAAGGCATTTGATTGTGTGTCACACGAAGTCTTGCTATCCAAATTGCAGTTTTACGGAGTTAGAGGAATTGCACTAAAATTAATAAGCTCCTATCTCTCAAACAGATACCAATCAACACTCTTTAATATAATGAGTTAAGTTCAAGTTTGCAAATCAAATATGGGGTCTTGCAAGGAAGTGTCCTTGGGCCACAACTTTTCTTAATTTATGTAAATGACTTCTCCACATCAAATATAATTCTTAATGTACTTTTTGCTGACGACACTACCCTAGCTGTAAAAATTGATAAAAACGTTAATATTGACCTTATTAGAGAGGAAATTATTGACACTGCTCCTGATTGGTTCAATGCAAATTATATATGTCTTAATAGAAATAAAACTCAATCATTAGAGTTCTCTTCTTCTTCTTTTAGCGGGGCGCCTAGAGGTCGCCGCACTCAGGCCTTGTGGCCCATTGCGCTACCGCTAACAAGTTAAGGAGCTCCCCCGCGCAGACCGGATTCCAGCCCAAAGGCTGCAATCCTTCCCATGGGAGAACTCCTTATTTCCTCCAGCACGGAAAGACAGTACCGAAGTGTTTGTGCCTCAGGTTCATCAGTCCTGGGCAAGAAGTGAGGACATGGATGAAAGTCTCCTCGTCCTCGCAGAACCTGCAATCGGGGCGGTGAACCACCCCCATTGTGTGCATTTGTTTCCTAAAAGGGCCATGTCCGGTCAAGTGGCCTGTCACGGCTCTAATTTGCTTTCTGCTTAGACGCAGAGTTTGCTTTGTTCTCTCCGGCAAGGGCCCTGAGATTAAGAGCTTCGCTTGCCGGAGTCCTGGATAGGAATCCATTAGAGTTCTCATTAAAGTCAAAAACCAATAACACTGTAAAATTCCTAGGACTTAACATTAATCAAAATTTAAATTGGCAAAGTCATATTGATAATCTTTAAAAAAAATTATCATCCACCATATATGCTATAAAAATATAAAATAAATATAGATGAAGCTCTAATAACATATCATGCTTTTTCCACAGTACTATGACTTACGGATTATTAAATTGAGGAACTTCTTGCTATATAGAAAAAATTTTCATCCTCCAAAAAAGAGCTATTAGAACATTAGCTGGTATTCCAATTTATGAAAGTTGTAAACCATGGTTCACTAAGCTTAACATATTAACTCTGCCTTCTGCAATTATTTACTTTAATTTAGTTTATTCAAAAGAAAATTTAAACAAGTTTGCTACGAATATGGAATTTCATGATCACTTGACCCAGTCACGGACAAATTTAGTAATTCCTTCACACAGATTAACAAACACAAATTAAGCATATATTGGTATAAAACTCTTTAATAAACTACCGATAACTGTGAGAGAGGCACCACTGACTAGATATAAAGAAACATTTAATTGAAAATGTTTATTATGATATAGATAACTTTAGTTTTAGGTAAAATTTTAAATAGAATGTCTTGTTGCATGTTGATATACTTACACAATTTACAATTTTGTTTGACTTTAGTATATTTTTTATACTGTGTGATATATTTATTATTTTATTTTATACAAATAGTTTACCTAATATGTTTTTTTATATATTTATCTATGTATCTTTGACCTATCTAAGAACTACGGTGTAATAAGACCAATAAATGATCTATCATCTATCTATCTATCTATCTATCTATCTATCTATCTATCTATCTATTCTAGTCCATCCTATTCAGATCATTTTGAAAAGATTCTATATGAAAATTTTTATAAGAACAAAATGTATTTATATTGTTCGAGGTTACAAAATTGATGTTTGTTTTACAAGCAATTATGTTATGATTTATGATCGGATAAACAAATGTCCAATGTCTATATCCCCTAGTACAATATAACTTAATAGATTATTTTCCATAAAATGACAAAAAATACCTCTTAACACAGCTATGTCTGTATAATGACTACTTGGAGGACTATAAATTACAGAAATACCTATATTTTTATTTTTAGATATGTTTGTTTTAATTACTAGATACTCACAGTTTTATTGAGCAGACAAGTGGAATACAGTAAACCTTATTTTATGATACAGATAAATGGCGACCCCACCTCCTCGTGTAGGTCTATTTTTTCGTATTAGGGTATAACCATCGAGCTGAAATGCGTCATCAGGGGACAGCCATGTTTCACTGACGGCAATAATTTGATATTTATTTGAAGCAGTAAAGTCCTTTAGTTCTGGAAGTTTGCTCTTTAGCGAACGTATATTTATGTGGCGAATTGATACCCCGTTTTTAGGCCTTTGGAGTTCAGTTCCGAAAAAAAATTGTGATAAAGAATTTGGTTTGGTTGTTTCATCACGAATTCCATATGCATTTTTATTTTTTGTTTTTTGGTTGTTCAAGAAACGCTGTCCTTTCGAAAAGTTAAACCTCTCATAAGCTACCCATTTAGGCCAAGGATGCACTCTATACCGACTCCTCGAATGCTGGATCAATACCTATTAGAAAACATTTATTGTTTTCAACGTTGTGCCAAGTGTCTAATTGTTTAACTGATATTTTTTCCTCTTTTATGTTGGTTTTCTTTTGTATATATGTTGTCACATTTTCTACACTTACAGTATCTTATACTTTTAAGATGAAAAGCCGTATTTTTTTTGTCTTTTGTATTAACAGCTGGTTGACCTTCAAACTCATTTTCGGTTTCAGTTTGTTACTCCTTTTTTGTTGTTGTTTTTATAACATTTTATTTTATGTTTTCTAGTTTATTTATTATGTCTGACCAGCTGCCTGTTCGTAGTTCTTTATTAAATTTATTCTATGTAGGGTCGGGTCGTGTAAAATGAGACAGCCAAAAATTCGTTGAAAAATAAGACAACAATTTTTTTCATAATTGGCAACACTAAAATAACTGATAAAAATGCCAAAATATACACCGAATACTGAAATCTTACTTGCAATATTGATTGTGACTAATATTTGAAAAATATGCCTAGGAAAAGACGATATTGAAATTATTGTAATTTTATGAATAAAAACTTTTAAATTTGGCGCCGAATCTTTTGTTATATATGTCATATTTGGTGTAAGAATGAAATAGTAGTTGGCTGGAACTATTGGAAATGGAATACAGATTCGTGTACAATATAACACAAATCTTTAATTGAAACAATACAATAGAAATCTAATTTTAAAATTAGGGGGAAATACGAAATGGAAAAAAGTTAAATACGATACGCCTAGAGGGCAATACGTATTACGTTTATTTATAGGTACCTACCTAACCTAGAATAAAATTAAAGTAAAACAGTCAAACGTCGTTCTGTTTATTATCCTCTTCGCAAATACAAAACGAAGAGTATATTGCATTCGATCGGCACATTTCTAAAACCGGTAATATTGCTCATAGAGAAAAACTGTTGGTGATCGAATTCTGAACAACTTTCAAAATGTCCCTCCATCCGTCTGTCTGTCCGTCACATTTCTTGTAAGACCGATAACTAAAGAACGAAAAGTCCAATCGTACTGAAATTTGGACAGTGAGTTAGTGGAAGAACCCTATTGTTTTTGAACAAAATCGATCAATAATTAAAAAACTTATAAATTTTTTAAATAAAAAAAAAATTACTAACATTTTGTTTTGTTTTGTAATGAAACTAAAAATATCTAAAACTAATATTATTTTCAAAAAAACTGCGAAGTGTATCCTATAGAATGTGCAACAATTATATAATAAGTGCAGCAAATCGGCGAAGAGTATAACGGTTAGTTTGTTTGGTATTTGCAGCTAATATTGTTCATTGTTTTATATACCTAGTAATAAACTAATTAGATACGCATTAAGAACTTTCAAAGTTTATGTCAAGATGGGAAGGAGGAAGATATAGATTTCGAAAATATTCACGGTGATTTTGTCTTAGTTAAATTTTCTACAAGAAAAAAACGGTTGTTTATTATGTAGGTTGCATTAAGTCAATTGAGGACGATTTAAACTTCTATATTTCGTTTTTACGCCGATATAAAAGTGGGTTCATCTATCCAACAATTGCAGATGAGTCCATCATATGTAGGGAAGATATAATTTTAAAATTGCCAATCCAGGAAGTACAGAAAGGTACAAAGCGGGTACATTTCATTCTCTGTTAATTTAAATCACTATAATATCGCTTGTACACGAAAATATTTTTCAGGTTCAATCAGGTTCTTATTTTTTACTTCCCATTAATGAAATCCTTATAAGAAGGAAGTTATTAACATGTCTTTTCTTTTACCGACAGTGTCTTATTTTTACCCAAAATGATGGGTAAAAATGAGACACGGTTAATTTTTTTTTCTGATTTTACACTGTGATCTTTATTAAATTCCTAGTTCTCTAGACAATGTTTGTTAGTTTTTATATAAGATAATTAATTTATTTTATTTTTAACTTTAAATAAAGTATGAAAAAAGTTTTAAAAAATGTCTCATTTTTACATGACCTGAGCGTACTGTCTTTTGTTGTTTTCTTTTTTATGTATTGCTTTATAAATTTATTATGTATTGTCTTATTTAAAAAGTTTAGTGTTTTCAATTTCATTATTGGTGATAATGGGATTTTCACCAAGCAAAGGTCGAATCTATCAACCATCAATATTATTTTTTGCTTATACTTTACTCTTAACACAATTTCCATATCCTTTATTTCTTAACGACCCTGTACTTTATTTTATTTCTAAATTAATTGTGACTGTGGCTATAAACTTCTCAGAATAAGCAATATATTTTATGAATATTGACTTTTCTCTTAAAATGCGAATTAAGATATACAAGAGTGCTTAGGTTCATCTGAGGATAATGTATATTCACACAACTTTTTTTCATCATTGTTTTAAATATTTTTTTTTTTTAGGATTACATGTTCTATCAAGATGATAATCAGGCACAGCGTCGTTTTTCAGATCTTCATTGTTAAAATAAAAACCGAATTTTTCAAACAGTAATAAAGGAATTTTCAATAAATCAGGTCATATCTTACTTTAAATATACCTATTAGCATTTTTTTAAAGATGTATACAGGGTGTCTCACTGGGAACTGAATCGATCCATATAGAAAAAAGTATATAACAAAAAATTTTGAAAATTCTGGGAGTTACTAAAGTCAGAGTGGCTAATTCAACCTAAAGAATTACAAGCATGTGGTACTTCACAGTCAGGCGGCACTTAGAGCACTAGCCTCTTAAAAGGGTCGTCCTGATTGGTATGGGACTGCCACGAAGAGCTGAAAATTCTGGGTGAGCAAATTACTCTGGGTGCCAGGACACTCCAGAATTGACGGCAATGAAAAAGCTAATGAACTTGCTAGACAAGGGGCAGCTAATATATTCTTTGGCCCAGAACCCACGCTGGGGATTTCTAAAAGCTCAGCCAGAAGGGCGATCAAAGACTGGGTCAAGAGCAAACACAAAAATTACTGGAGGAACATTCTAGGAAATCGACATGGGAAAACACTCATTAAAGGTCCATGTGGAAACCAAACTGAAGAACTGCAATGAACAGGATGCAGTTAAGATTAATAACAGGACTTGTCGCTGGACATTTTCCTGTTAAGAAGTACCTGAATACAATCGGCAAATTTAATGGCAACCTAGACTGCAGACTATGCAGCAAGGAGCCGGAAACGGTCCATCATATCATATTCAACTGCAAGGCACTGGCTCACAGAAGATATGGTATCTACGTAAAAACACGAATAGTTTTTGGTTTACTTAAATTTATTTCCGCATTTATTTTTTAAATTTAACATATTTCATGACTTCCATGTAAACACCTACAAAATTAAACATTACCGGTACAAGATAAAAACATTGAATTCGGATTCTAGCTTTAAAATCGATATTTTATGAAATACGAAAATATTAAAAATAATGATCCATAGGCAGAGAACTTTAGGGCAAAGCCGCGTATCTGAAATTATTTTAAGTGGTAGAACGTCGACGTCGTGCACTAGGTACGCGTTACTAGCTTTCTCGTTTCTATTATAATCTTTTGCCGAGATTTCATATAAAAAGCAACAGCCGTTTTGGAAACGAGGTATTTTTGATACCATCGTGTTGCAGGTCACTAGTCAAACTAGGGGTTACTGTATGCAATATCTACTTCGGTGGATAATTGTAATAAAAATTTCGTCTTTTCCGAAACCCGGTTGCAGGCTTCTAGCCCAGCTAGAAGTGACTATGCAATATCTACTTAAGTGGATAACTGTAATTAGACTATTAGTCTTACTCGAATCCCGGTTGCAGGCCTCTAGTCAAACTAGAGGTTACTGTGTTTCAATTTTAATATAAGTTTTTTTTATAAATTGGTCTTGACGTAACACTGCGTTGCAGGCCGCTGCTCACAGTGGTTACTGTATTTATACTTTTGCTTTTAGAGATATGTCAGTTTAACCGTTGAAACCGATTCACTTTGTTTTTGGTCGTGAGCCTAAATTAGATTTCTCAAATTAAACTGTTGCCAAAGTTATACGATTCGACATACACTCGCGATTTCTGCATACCTAACTGTCACGCTAAATAAGATGCCGGGGGAGTACGAGATAATCTCCACAGCTGGGGGAGGGCCATTAAGCGACCTGACATGATATCGAAATATACGTAAAATTACTTAATTATTCGAGATTATTCATATTTGTGCTGTTTTTATAAATCTGTAAGTAACAGCTGTTTTGTAAATTCTTTAATTTAAATGCCAACGGTAAAATTCACTATTACACGACTATATTTTGAGTACAGAACATATGGTACTAATGGAAACGTAACTATTAACTGTGGTATCTAGACAAACAAATACTGGGTAGAAAAATATGTAACAAATTAGTTTATGTCACTGTCATCGTTTTCTGGTAACTTTATAAATAATGATCGATTGTCCAATTTAAATTTTAATTACTCAAGAATTATACTGAGTTGGGGAGGTTCGGTTGAGTTTCTCAAAGTGAACGGACGCATCGAGGACCGCTCTCGAAATAAGCTCTAAAACACGTGTTTAAACACCGCTAATTTATATAAAATTTAGGCCATCGATAGGTCCAGAAATTCTGCGTGTCGGGAAGCGAAATAGTTAATATACAAAGTTTATATGGAATAAATATTTGATTATTTCTAGTACAGGGCTTTCTGTAATATAATAGCAAGTGCGGCGTGTTACGATAAGCCTGTCTGTACCCAAAAAGACCTCTTGAAGTGCCAGGGTAATAAATATATCAGTGTCAAGTAATATAAAATTAGACGTTGGCACCAGAACCCTAATGCTTTCTTGGAAAGTGTAAATAAACAATTCGCATGAAGTGGAGTTCCACAGATTCAACAAACATCACCAGCCTACTACAAGAAAGAAAGATAAGATATACCTATACCTTTATTTAACTGATTTATTATTTATGTTTGCCCCTCTATTTTTTAGTATTATTTTTACTTTACTTTTATAATATCTTTTTTATTCCCATTTGGAAAACGGCAGTTTGAATTAGGCACTACAAAGATCAAAACAATATACAGGGTGTGCGGAGGTTTCTCTCGGGCCGCTTTCTCATTTGCAACTCGCTGTAAAAAGTTATTTTACCGCGATACAGATAACATAATAAAAAGACTCTCTTACAGCAAGCTAATATTGGTTTTGAAAAACAAGGCAAATAAAATGGACATACTAATACAGGACGTTGAAATGAGAACACGTCAATTACTGGTACAAAAAAAAAAAAAAAAATCGACGGCGACGGAATGCCTATATGGAAACAATTGCAGTAACAACAAATATGAAAAACAGGACAATAATAGTACATCAAGAAGAAGGAGAGCATATACTCTTCCATCCTACTAACCAACAGGAAAGAGAGAACACACCACTAGAGATAGTATATAGGAAGCACTGAAACGAAAGAAATCACTACGATAGCGCGATTATTGCACAAGAAAAACATGAAGCAGAACAACCAGAAGAAACATACGCTCGAACTGGAGCTATAACACCCCGCCCAGAATTAGAGGAAGCAACGCACATAAACATGTACCAAATATCACAAAGAACAGAGGAAGCCAACAGTCAAGAATTACAACACGATGACATCATTCTGGCGACATGGAATGTCAGAGGATGCATAACGAGAGAGAAAAGAGACAAAATCGAGGAGGTTCTTATGATGGAACACATACACGTTGCATGCATACAAGAGACACACACGATAGACGGAACAGCAGTTACTCAAAACTACAAATGGCATCTAAGTGGAGGGGACAAAGAAAAAACCAGCAGAGGAGTCGCATGGGCAATAAGACGGAACACCCCTATCCAGATAGAGACAAGAAAAGTAAACGAAAACATAACCATGGCAGACTTACAAATTGGAAAGCAAAACATATGCATACTAGGAGTACATGTGCCCTCCGACAAACGGGCAGGACGAGTATTCAGACAGATTACCCAAGAGACTAGAAGAAATAGGAATAGAAAAATGAACACAATAATACTAGGAGACTTCAACGCGCATATAGGAAAGGACGACCAAACACATGAAGACAAGAATATCATAGGAAAAACCTTACTTCACACATGGACAAACGATAAGGGAAGCTTGCTAAAAAACTTGGCACATCTGTTAGATCTAACAGTTAGAAACACATGGAGCAAGAACCTAACCTGCCTTAATACCTGGAGTAAAGGAAACATCAACTCTCAAATAGACCATATCCTAGTGGATAGAAAAATAAGGGACAGGGTCAAAAATATTAAGGCAAAACAAGCAACAAACGTCAAAACAGATCACAAAATATTATATGGAACACTAGTAATAAAGAAACAAGAAGAAAAAAAGAAAAAAAAGATACAGCAAAACAGCAAATGACACATGGAACATCTCACTGCTACAAAACAAAGGAATAAAAAAGAAATACCAGGAGGAGATAGAAAAACAGTTAACAGGAAAGGAACTAAATTGGTCAACAATGGGTTTAAAAATCAAAATAGCGGCGAGGAAAACGTTGAAAAGGAACAAATCCGCTATGAGCCCAACAAGAAAAGACACCAAAAGAAATTACGAAAACTAAAGAAAATAAAGGCCACAGGAAAACAATATACACCAAACATAGACAAAAAGATAATAGAAGCGAGGAAACAAAGAAGAGACACAGAGAGGAGGCACGAACAAAAAAAAATGCAGGGAATTCTTCGAAAACATAGAATCTACTCCAGCAGGACAGAGATTAAACCAAACTTTTAGACACCCCAAAACATACAGGAGAAACAACAATACGCAGTCAAGAAAATACATACCACTACAGCATTGGGTCAGGAAACTAGAAGAAGGAAACGCAGAGAGAAGTCAAATAGAACCAATACAAGAAATGGACCACTGGCCTCTGGGAAAGCCACCGTCAAAAGACGAACTACTAGAAATAATGGCCAGAGCTAAAAGAAACACGGCTCCGGGAATAGATAAAATAAATAACGAACTAGTATACTATGGACCGGACAACATAAAACAGCTAATCCTAGAAATCATCACCAACGCATGGACGGAAACCACACCCCTGTCTGAGGAATGGAATACAACCATACAGATACCGCTCCCTAAAATCAAATCACCGCAAAACGTGGACGATTACAGAAGAATAATACTCTGCAGTGTAGGGTACAAATACTACGCACAATTCCTCCTCAGAGAAATGGAAAAATACATCGGCGAACTACCAGATTATCAAACGGCATTTATCAAGGGTAGATCGACAGACGACCACATGTACACCACCAGACGGATCCTGGAAGAAAAGTGGAAAGAAGGAACAAAACTATATATAGTCTCAATTGACCTCAAAAAGGCATTTGATACTATAAGGCATGAGGCTATAGTCAACACTTTGCTCAACAGGGGAGTACCGCACTACTTAATAAACAGAATAATAAAAGCATGCCTACACGAAAACACTGCAATACAATGGTTTGGACAGACGACGGAATCAAAAATGAAGAATATAGGAGTCAAACAAGGATGTCCCCTATCCCCCCGACTATTCACCACAGTCCTGGACCAAGTCAAAACAGCCTACAGAGTCACAACAGCTCTACTACCCTTCATTGAGGACAACAAACCACCATGGTGCCTAACCAAAAAGGTATACACGACCATCATAATGCCTACGATGATATATGGAGTCAAAAACGCAGCAACGATAAAGGCCAACCGAAGAAGCCTGAGAAGAGCTGAAAGGGACATTATCCAAATGCTAGCAAAAACAGGAAAACCAGAAAAACGACAGAAAACGTCAACATTACTAGAGGGAAGAACAATAATCAAAAGAATAGAATCATACGCAATGAAATACTGGGGACATGTCCAAAGACGGGACACGACACACCTACTGAAGAAAGCGCTGCGAATGAACAGCAACAAACTGAAAATAGGGAGGCCATGCTACACATGGATTACAACAATCGAGAGGATTATGAATAAGCTAGGAAAGGATTATACACACTGGGAAAAGTTGCCACAACAAAAAATGGAATACAATAAAGAAATATCAAGGATATACACACTGCCAGACTCAGAAACAGAAGAAACAGAAAACTCAGAAGTAGAATAGGAGAGAAGATGATCACAGACAGAAACTAGGAAGAAGCATATCACAAAAACCTGAAAGTAAAAAGAAGCACGAAAACCTAAAAGAAGCATCTCACAAACGCCTGCACTTTCCATCCGGTGAAGACAGAAGGAAAACAAGAAGAAACATCTCACAAACACCTACACGCTCCATCCTATACTCCTACCCCATGCGTCATGCGGCTCTCGCTGCTGACAACAAGCATGTCCAATGTCCAATCCAGCGTATGCAGCTGGTCCGGCGGTATATAAAAGCACTGGGGGTTTGTTCTGGCACACGGTGGGATGATCGGTGGGCGATCGGGCTGCGTGGTGGAACAAATCTCCCTGCACCGGAATTGGCAGCAATGCCCACCTTACGCTGGCAAATCAATCAATCAATCAATCAAGAATTATACTGAGTTGGGATAAATTTTAGTTTATGATGCGGTATTGAATGTCTGGGTAAATGGTCGGTACAATTATGCATTTTTGTTCGTTGACCTTTTAACATATCGACAGCTGTGTTATGATCACGTTGTTTTTGGGACTCTCCGAACCGGACCGCCTGTGGTGCACAATTTGGGTCATCTGTGGACAAACTGCAGGAGTGGTCTACAAGGGTGCACTTCGGATAGCTGGAGTAGAGAAATTATATAATTGCAAAACATGATAAGGTCTGGTTACTCTCTTTATATGTCAATTACAGCAACGGACCACGGTCCGCAGCGAACTGAAATATTCTTCCTAATTGTTCTCCCAACTTGCGACTCCACATAACAAAATCTTCGCAACAAAAGTGTTTCAGTCTGTTCTCACATTCGTAGGCAGATTTATACCCACAATATCTACACAAATAGACAGTTGTCAAGACAATCAGAGGAAGTTTTAGTTTACCGTTTATGTCATGATTTGGGAAATTCCCATGCAGTACATTAGATTTTACATGTACTCAAATCACATGTAACTTTACAACATTTAACGAGAATTCTCGTTATAACCACAGCCATGTCTTGTGGTTGTCTGCATATTGAATTGACCATTTCTCAGGAACAATAAAAATGACAATTTGTCCCAGCAAGGTATATTACTGGAATATGCTTATTTACAACATATTACAAATACAATTTATTTTTCTATGGCATTTGCCCAACTGTAATATACATATAAATATATACATATTTTATTTACCCGCTGTATGCTGCTTGCGAAAATTGACTGAAAATAAATGCCTTAAAATATTTTCTGACTTTTATTAATTATTTTAACTTTTGAATAAATGATATTTAGTACAATAAATAAAATCTAAGTAAACATAAGGTTTACTCTTACTTTTGAGAATATATTCTAAAAAAAATTCAAATCTAAGTAAACATAAGGTTTACTATTACTTTTGAGAATGTGAATTAAAGAATATACTAAAGAAAATTAAGTAAATAAGAGATTTACCACCACAGGTATGTATGAACAAACAAGTAATCTAATTTTTCGTAAATATACCAGCGTATTGTGAGTGTAAATTCGTAAAAGACCGAAATAAATGCCGAAATAATTATTTAGTGTTTAATTTTAAGCAATTAAAGAATATCTAATAAAATGCAGTAATAAATATTCAGTGACTAAATCTATAACAAGTAAATTGATGTCAATAAATCAAAACAAATAATATCAAACTTTAAAAAGAACTATGGTAACAATAAATTACAAATCACAATGTAAATTTGAGTCCTACCACTAATAAACTAGACGATCACGTTAATGGGCGAAAATGTATGAATTTCTTAATAATTATACATCTATAGGGGAAATGGGTACTTTTCCGATATTATAATAATAATAATAATAAAAGTTTTTTATTGGTTAAAAAATAAATAAATAACCAAGAGGCTGTCGACCGAAGTCCTTCAGCCTCCGATATTTTAATAGAACCGAATTTAACAAGAACAAGAACGACAGGGGTGGGAGGCGTTTCAAAGCAAACAAACATCTGAAATAAATCAGTCTTCAACATAAAAGGATTTGGTTTACTCAGACTGGAATGTTTTAAAACAGGTAGTTTTAAAACTGTGACGAGATATATACATATTCGTCAGCATTTTGTGGCATTTAGTGAACATGTACCAAATAGCATCTCGGTAACTGACTTTTAGGTTAAATTATCCGAGCACCATAAATTCTATAGGTTTTAAAGTGGTTGTGTTATGTGCTCAAATGGTTTGAAATTGGTTTTAAGATAAGTCTACAAGTTTTAAAAAATATATTAAGACCAATGAGGCTGCTTAAAATATACTTTTATAAGAATAAATCGATATACTTAAATAGAGATTGGTAATGTAATAGACAAAACTTGTTTGAAGTAGAATTATTCACAGCTTATAGGGGTTATACATACAGCCGCCATTTTATTTCCAGCCATCGATGAATATAACGGTTAGCTATATTGGGAATGTCCCAGATTGAACAAAAAAATGTAATTTATATCTAATAGAAATGTTTTATAAAACCAATTTAGATATACTAAACCATATTATGGGCAGATGCTAAAGCTTTCTTTACTTTTTAAGTCTCAGAAAAAAATTAATTATTTATATATTTTTTAAAAATTGTGTTTTTAGGGAGCGCACAAATTTTTAAGATCTAATACATGTTTTACAGTAAACTTAGCCTCGTTGAAAATTTTAGCACACTATGAGTAGTCCATCTTAACTGTTTTTCTGAACTGTTCTTAGTAGTCGCCAATTGTCCACTTTATAACATATATAACTATAGCGGCCCATAGTGCATGTAGAATAGATTTATTTGCATTTATTTTTACTTCATTAAATACAAAAAGTCCGCTCAAAGCAGTTTTAGAATACACTTCAGATACTCTCTGAGTAAAACTTTAGATAATTCATTGAAAATTGAAAGTTTTAATAGTAGTTTTAAAAAGAGGCATGTAGGCCCTTCTCTAGATGGGCCCCTATACTCTTATAAAGGTTGTATGTATGTATGTATGTTAAAAATACAATTGTTACTTGGGTAGACACATATGTAATTTTTCATGACCATGAAGTATAACGGATATAAAAGTATATTATTAAGATTTGTTCTAACTCTTATGAAGTTAAAGGCGAAGTTCAACTTCAGAATGTTTAGAACAAATATTAATAATATACTTTTATATCCGCTATACTTAGGTCGTGAAAAATTACATATGTGTGTTATTTTAAGATAGGAAAAATACATGTGTATGTGTGTGTTAATTCTATGTTACATACCCCAACTTCCTCTTCGAGTGAGTGTTTATAATAAACTGACCATATTAACTTTGGATATTACGGAATTACCTATAAAAAAGTACAAGGTAATATACAGGGTGTAATTAGTTTCATGCCATTAAAAAAAACTGGTGGTAGCTAGGGAACGACAAGAGAAACAAAAAAACCTTATATAACATGAGGTCTAAAGCTCATAGTTTTGTAGAAAAAAGAAATAAACAAAAATTTCGCAAATTTTCAATAACATTTTTTGAGAACTGCTGGAATATTGAGGTAGGTTTAGATCGTCGCGTGTGTCTGCCTTATACTCTAACTCTCCCTTGTGCAATATTTTAGTTACTGTGGGTATTTCGTTATGTACACATGTCCAACCTGCCGTTTTATTATTTTTAAATTTCGCGTCATTGTGTATTTATAGTTAAGATTTATTTTATTGACTTACCGTTCACGTTGTCAAATTCTCGATTACGTACAGACACAACTTACTTGTTCGTTCTTTTTTCATTCCTTTTTGGCTTTTATACCAAGTTTTTATTTTATTTTTCTTTATTGACGTTAGTTGATAGTTTAGTGTTGAACGAAGTGCGTATGTCCTTAATTCGACGTACCGAACTGTGTATTGATGCAGATGCAGAGATTTTGAATCATTTAAGGTTTTAACCCAGGACACTCATTTATGTTACAAATGTTAAAAAACCACATTTAAATTTTCTAAATTATAAACAATCCAATATTTTGTTTCAAATTAAAAAACACACGTAAAGAAATGCTCTGTTTGAACCTCTATGGCCATTATTTGCTTGCAATTGTGCACGAAGAGAGAACGAATTATTTACCTCTTTATACTTGCATCAGTTCAGTTGAGGCGGTCCATCAAAGGCGGTTGATGATCCTTTGACACCGCGTGTGCCGGCGAGCATTTTTTTATGACAATTTAAAAGTTGTATAATTGAGAAGTACAAGTCCATTGACCAAGAATCTCAATACTTGTCTACCTTAATATTAAAAATCTTGACCTAGATCAGTTTTTTCCAAAGTGCCCCTAGAGGGAAAAGTCAAAGGTTTTTGTTTGTCTAGTCGGTCCCCATTACCAGTTTTTTTAATGACATGAAACTGATTACACCCTGTATATTGTGCCATACTTGCATAAAAATCTTTCCGTGCTGACAGAGCCAATCCTGATTTTGACGTATCCGATATACAGTTCCCAAGCTCTGGTCATATGGGACAAATTTTTAATAACTTATTTAAGTCAGTTTTGATTTTGTCAATCGTTTTGTGCTTAAAAAATAATGCCAAAGAAGTGCACAAGCGCAATCATGTGATTTTCTTTGTCATACTTGACTTTTTATTTGAGTTAAAAAATTTACGTTTTTCTCAGTAGGTACATCCAGAATTTGAATGCAATCGGACTTTTTGTTCTTAAGTTATCACGCTTACCAGAAACCTGACGGATAGACAGGGGACGGACATTTTGAGGGTAGTTCAGAATTCTATCACTATGAAAATTTTTTCTCTACGAGCGATATTACCAGTTTGAGAAATGTGCCGATCAAATGCAATATACTCTTCGTTTTCCTAGTTGTCAGTGGCGGCTCGTGATATTGTCTCCAGAGGAGGCTTGATATTCTGAAAGACAACTGATGTGCAATATGACTACAATTTGTACATTTCCCCACCACCCCTGAGGTATTACAACGGCGCGTTACATTTTTTTGCCGTGGGTTGTTCGCCAGGATACCGATTCACGACTTGAGAGAATAGAACTAATAAAAGAATAGAACGAAAAGGAAATAGAAAATATGATGAGATGAAAAAATCATTCTCATGAAATTCTCGTTCCTACGACTCGAGTATCGGTATCCAAAGGAGTCCTACTATCCCACTTGTAATTAAATTATATAACTTTTAATAAAAATAAAAATAGTTTTGGTAAAAAATTTAAAGTGTTTTTCCACAAACAAAAAATTGTATTCATTATCACTGCCAGGCGTGTAAAATTATAAGTTTTAATAGAAATTAAAATAGTTTTGAGAAAGAAGTTATATAAAAAAAATATAACCGCGGAACTCTATATTATGGAGAATTATAAAAAATATTTCCTAAAAAATAAATAACACAAATAAATATTTTTTCTAAAATAACAACTACCTATATTAATCTCTGCTTTAAAGCCTGAATATTTTTATAAATGAGTGGTAACCTGCGATTTTTGGAACTAGCAAAATGGTTGATTATTTCATCATAAAATGAATCGCGTTTACTCAATTCTGACAAAAAACGTTTTTCTATTGAAATAAGCGATACATTTGAAAGGCGGTCTTGACTCATTTTGTTTCTAGTAAAAATGTTTTTATGCGTCTAAGTGTTGAAAATGATCATTCTACAGAAGCTTACCGGAATTGTCTCAAAAAACAGTGGCGTTATTCAAAAAGTTCTCTAATTTTGGGTCATAAGTTTTAAAAAAATCTACCAGCTCTTTGAAATTTCCTTTATTGCACGATTCTCGTTTTTCGTCATGTCCTCGGAAAGAATTTTCTTGTGAAGATAACTATATAACGGCATCTATTAACCTCTTTAATATTTCCCTATTCTCACGGACCTTTTCGTTAACATTTTCTATTTTTCTCTTATGTGCAGAATCCAAGAAATTTACAATATTTTGTTTACCAAACATTTCGAATTTAATGCAAGATGAAATGTGCTCCTGGGATTTTTCGTGCCTTTCTAAACCTCGGGACAAATTTTGCAAATTATTAAACCCGGCCCTGCCCCAAATTGAGGATTGATCATTAGTAAATAATAAATATCTCCAACAATATAATTTGTTTCTAACTGTTGATGCCGTTAACCACTCGACTTTTTTATAATTGTTATCACAAAACCCTCTGTTTTGTTTACCACTTTTAAAAACTAACGAAAGCATTGCTGGTGTAGGCCTGGCATTTCTTTTAATTCTTATCTTTTCGTCATAAATAAGAGTAGTAAATCCATTTAATAACAAATAATCCACCATGTCTGGACAACAAGACATGTTGTTGGGAATATTTTAACCTAGAGCACTTATTTCTAGCCCGCCTATCAAATGTTTTATGTATTTATACGTCAAGTTGTTCTTAACCGGTTAAACGCAACTGTCAGACTGTCAGACGTCAGTTCGTTTTCTTTGTGAATCACCTGACTCTTGAATGACCTGTGCACATGCGCTATAAAAACTAAGATCTGAGGCTAGCCTCATACTTGGCTATTCCAAGTGTTGCTATTTTACACAGCGCAAAGAAATTCAAGGTCATTCATGTTATAAGTAAATGCGGTAAAGTTGGAAGCTATTTCGTATTAACCTCCAGCGAACCGCAGTGTTCATTCAGTAAAAGACCGGCCGACCGGGAAATATGCATACAAAGACTATCCGGACTGTAACGTTATAGGTATGTTTGTGGAAAGGAAATGCAAAAATGTTATATATAAACTGAAAATTAATTAATGGATAATAAACAATAAAAAATATTGAAAATTGAGATATACCTAATAGAAATTTCTTAAGATATTACTTTTGAAGATATGGTGGTTCTTCCAAGGGGAGGCTCAGCCTCCCCTGCCTCCCCTGACGAGCCGCCACTGCTAGTTGTGAAGAGTAAAGCTGAGTTTTATATGTTCATTTCTTCTTAATTCTAACATTTAATAAAAAACATACATGTCATGTCATGGAATACATCGACAAAAATGCAGTGTACCTATACTGATCAGTTACACTGCATTACCTAAAACACTTTAAAAAACCTTAAGTCTAATAAAATTCATACAGGAATAAAAAAAAGAAAAAGCTGACAATTACACATTACCAATTAAAATTCAGGGTGAGAAAAATATTCATCCACCATATAATAGTATTTTTTGACTAAAACATATTAGGTAAACATTTTTTTTTTAATTTACATTACGGCAACTTTTTCAGTCTCTCTGGCAAATGATTATACACTTTGATTATTTAGGTCATTATACCTTTCTGGATTTGTGTAAGATTAGTATTGTAAGGTACTATAGTAGATATGGCGAGTTTCATATGAGTGTACTTGTTTATATTTTTCGAAGAATGTACAGTTTTTCTTATAAAGAACTGTACAGTCAAGAGATGTAAAGGGACGTTAATGTAAGTATATTGTTTTTTTTTTTATTTACAACTTATATTCGTAGCAAAGAGAACTTAGTTTTGGAGCTAATTTTTTAATGTGTTCCTTACAAACAGAGCTGCGCAAAGTACTCATTTAAACTACTTCAAGTATCAAGTACCAAATAGTTAGTTGGGGTACTTGTTGCATAAAGTATCAATTACTTTCCAAAATTTCGAGTAGCAACAGTTTGGGTATTGTAAGTCACGTGGCCTTACCCGAGCCAATATAGCACCGCAGCATTCTGGTACGCAGACAGCTGCCGATATATGCTCTCTCTCACACTACAACCTACCTATACCCAGAGGCGTGTTTAGGCCTAGGCGCACTAGGTGCGCGCCTAGGGCCCCACTTTTCCAGGGGCCCCCATTTCCCGATTCATTGAGGCAAAAAAAGATATAAAAATTTTATTTCTTTGTTATGTCGTTATTTATTTTCGGCTTACCGATAGCAATAATGATAATTACAACTATCATGAAATACATTTCTTCCCTTTTCCATATCATCCTCATCAGATCTCAATTGCAACAAAAATAACAAAATAAGAATGGTTTATGCGAGTATGTGTTCACGTACATTTGTCGTTTATTTACATTTTATATCATTTGAATTTGAAATAATTTTATAGTTCTTCCTTTCGATTTCAATTTTTTTCATATTTCAATGTAGAAGTCTATAGGAATTTATTGTTTTTGTTTATCGTGTTTGAATATTCTTGAATATTCATTTTTTTAATCTTTATTCACTATATCACACTGAAAGAAATATGTTCCTAATATTAATGAATCGGTTCATCGACTGAAAAGTTATTAATCCGTTTATTAATATAATGTACGTTTACATAGTAACAATAAATGTGTACATTGTATTAATGAACATATACATTATATCAATAAACAGATTCATGATTTTCAATGAACTTTCATTAATTGATTTTTCGAACATATTTTTTTCTGTGTATTAAAAAAAAGATGCAATCATTTAACAGACCAATTTGGCAATTCCTCACACTTTACTATTTAACTTTCGGCAGTCGGCACGTGCCAGATGACGAATCAGCTTTTCGGTATATATTTCATATTAATGAAAATAAATCTACTGATAATGATAATGCGAAAATTCAAGAACCTGAGACAGAACAATCTAGAAAACTCGGGAAAATAAATTTTGATTTTAAAACCAGTGATGAAGACTACGAAGAGAAAGAACCATTAGGAAACGATTCTGGTGAATCTGACGATAATAAGCAAGTAGAAAAAGAATCTGAAGATGAAGAAAATTTGGAAAAAGGGTATAAAGATGCAAAATAAGCTAAAAATCAGTGCGCTGCAATGATCAATGTATTAGTATCAACGTATAGAGACAACATAGATTCCGAGGTATCTCCAGATAACTTGCATCAATTTCTTATATATGCCAGCTTAAATCACCTGCTGAAATGTTTAAAGGACCCCGCAGTATTTAATAGTAAAAATGGGTTTCAGTCGATTGTTCTGAAACTTGGGGAAAATGTTCTCCTGGGCCCCCTGATTAAAATTCATTTTGACCACCAGTCCGACCGAATTCAATTTTTTGATCTAGAGGCGATTGAAACTATGAACATCTGCGAAGATCTGCTTAAATGTTGCATACAAATTCTAAAAATATTCAGGCTCATTTTTTGGTGAAAGATAATAAGTATCTTTTGTTTCTTGGAGTTTTTTTTCAAAGTGCCTCCTTCTTCCGGAAAAAAATAACAAACAGAAAAAACTATTTTTAGTAATTTTTGTACAGGAAAAGGAAGCACTTTGAAGAAAATGTTAAAGGGGCATAAGTTGATTATTTTTACCTAAAGAATATGCCTGAATATTTTGGGATCTTTCTGAAGTAGAAAAAAATAAAAATCTAGGGAAATTCTTGGTCGAAATTATTTTTGTCTAAGAAATTCTGAAAACCAGTAGATGTGTTCTTTGAACGAAAATAAGCATATTTTGTTTCTTGGTGTTTAGCTTCAATTCGGTCGGGCTGGTGGCCAAAGAGAATATTAATCGGGGGGCCCAGGAGAACATTTTCTCCAAGTTTTAGAACAATCGACTGAAACCTATTTTTACTACAAAAAACTGCGGGGTCCTTTATTCGCAATATGTTTCAGGCGACATTCTTTAATGTTGAAACCCTTTTGCATATTTACTGGACCATTCCGGTCAGTAATGCCTCATGTAAACGCACTTTTTCGACGCTGAAAAGAATTAAGAACAACTTACGAAGTACTTCAGGGCAACAACGACTGCAAAATTTGTCTATTCTGAATATTTAATCAGAGGAAATACAAAACTGTGATTTCAAACGTTCAAATTGACAAGTTTCCTAACATAGAAAGCGAGCAAAAAATAATATGATATGCATTTGTAAAAATATACTTGCCTTCAAATCTTTAGATCTAATATTTTTTTAATCTAGAGGCCCTCAAATCTCACAGCGCCTAGGGGCCCAATTTATCTAAACGCGCCCCTGCCTATACCGCTGCTCACTCACACTCATATGTAACTTTCTCGATCACCTGGCAGGTAGAATGTCCCACCGAAGTGATCTGTCTTTTTAAAAATATTTATTTTTAGTCATAAATAATATGCTGTTAAAATTTCAGCGTGCCTCAAATAAATTTTTTTTGAATTTTTTGCAAAATGATTTTACAAGCACCTGGCAAACTTTTACACCCGACTAAATAATCTGGCTTGTTTAGTTTTTCACTCTTTAAATATTAAATTTTAAAGTATAAAAATTACAGAATGCCTCAAGAACATTTTTTGCAAAAAAAAATTCTCTTATTTGAAAATGTAAGGACCGATTTAGCCCCGCTACCCATCAGTCAGGTCTTTAAAGTATAAAAATTACAGAATGCCTCAAGAACATTTTTTGCAAAAAAAAATTCTCTTATTTGAAAATGTAAGGACCGATTTAGCCCCGCTACCCATCAGTCAGGTCTGCGGTTCTGTACTTACGTATAAAATAGGAGAAGTATTGAACAAGTTTTCATCGTGCCTCAAATACCTACCAAAAAATGTCAACAGCTCTCCTATTATTAATTTTGTCTTTTGCAAAAGTTTATATTGTTGCGCGCTCTCATGCCCTCTAGGGACTGGAGGCTGATTAGCTTATGAAAGCTGAAAATTAACTCAATGGTTAGGCAACTGTAATTAGTCATCAAAGCATGTGGTGTGCGCCCAAGATCAGTAGACCTCTACTCATGGAACAAATATATATTTCTACCATGCCTCTACTGATTGGCGTGCGCCATCTCCAAAACACTAGTAGAAGTCAACCACCTGTCTATAGGTGGTATTGGTGTGACAGTTTATTCACAAATAAATCCCATATGTTTATCCATGATATTTATGGCACAATGGTGCGAAATTGGCAACGACATACGATATTGTTACTTGTTACCAACAACATAGATATTGAAAACAACAAGGAATGTTTGAAGCCAAAGTCTTATTTGTTGTGTTTAATATCTTGTTTACGTTTTTCCGGCTTATGATTGGGTAATTTGAACCACCCAGTCAACGGACTTGATGACAGTTGACATATCAACAAAAGCAATCCGTTCTGTGGTTTGTTTTTAAGTTTGTGTTTTTGTCTGATGTGCTTTATAAAGTGTTTAACCATTGTCTATTGATACATATATAATATTCTAACAATACCTAAAAAGTGCTTTGTGTGAAATGCGTATCAAATGAAAGAAATAAATATGCCATCTTTTCATAAGTCAACAGACGCATAGGCGTAGACACAAATTAATAAAAGACGTAGATAAAGAACACTGTAGAAATGGTATATACTGTGTTTGAAGCCAAAGTAAACAATAAAGTGATAGAAGGGGCAAGGAGGGGTTATGTTTACATTCGCCCGTTTACAGAGGTGTATCATTTGAAGAGCAAATTGAATGAGCTAAGGATTCTTATTAATTTTTTTGCTTTAGTACTTACGAAACAGTTATACTACACTAGGTGTATTACATAAATGTTTCTGAGTCATCTAAGATATTAAAATAAAAAAATGGGAGACATGAAAATACATGTTTTGATTTAAATAATAATTTTATGAACTAAAAATAAACAAGGCTACCTGACCCGCCCTCTACGCCTATGCGTCTATTGACCTAGGTACATATGAAAATATGGCATATTTTCTCTCATTTGATACGCATTGCACACAAAAGCACTTTTTAGACTTTGTTAAAATTGTATATATATCAATAAACAACAGTTAAACACTTTATAACGCACATCGTACAAAAACACAAACTTAAAAACAAACCACAGAACAGATTGCTTTTGTTGATATGTCAACTGGCATCAAGTACGTTGATCGGGTGCGTAGTTCAAATTACCCAATCATGAGCCGGCGAAATGCAAACAAAATAATAAACATAACAAACAAGACTTTGGCTTCAAGCATTATTTGTTGTTTTCAATATATCCATGTTTATTGCTTGATCTGTGGGCGTACCCGACAAATCCCGAAACCGTTCCCGCTGGATGTCGTGTCCCTTTAATTAAATTGGAGTTCACAACTGTCTTCGTCTATTTCGTCTTCTCCCTCTGACTGTCCTATCTTGTTCTCTAATCTTTGACGAAGTCCCATTTTTTTCTCCATAGAGTAGATGGGGAGTGAGTCTACTGTATATTTCTCTACTGTACAAAAACACAGAAAGCAGAACTCGACCCACTGCAGTCTCCAGTTGTGTCCTTGTGTCACAAAGATTTTGTATTTTATCTATGACAAAGATCGTACTTACTAGCAATTCAGAGGCGTAGACAGATAAATGGATTAAAAATTTAAAAAGTATAGTTCTCTTCATATATTTAAAGCAAATAAAAAATGTCGGGGTTTTTGATCTTTACCTACCGCAAAGTCAAAGGCGCCGATCCCTTTTATGTGCTTTAATTATATGGATAAAATATTCCACTGATATTTTTTATTCTAAGTACCGTGACAAAAATAATTGTGTTCGATAAATTACGGCACTGAATTGAAGCACATTGAAGTGGAAAAATTAAAGTATGCCGACTCAAAAATCCAAATAACTCTTTATGTGTAAATGTGGCGTAGACAACTATAAATTATAAATATAACAATAAACAAGTGTATCTGTGTGATATGAAACCACTCTGCATTATTCATCTTTCTGAGGCATGCATCAAATTTACGAATTGCGCAGTTAGCTCAGTCGGTAAAGAAGATGTTGAGAAAGTTGTGATGTAAATAGTTTGAATACGAGATCGCCATCAAGCAAATATCAAATTGACATATTTATCGGTCAGGTAAATTATCATACTTATTCTAAATTGATATTTCTTTCCAACAGAATTAAATGGAATAAATTTGCCACTTTTAATCCACTTTGTTTCAGGAACAAATTGAGGTTATGTAAATTAAGTTCTAGTGCTTTTTTGATTATAGGAGGACTGTGGAACTTTTAATGAATGCAAAATGCCTTCTTCAGTGCGGCCCAAAGGGTCAGGAAGTGGAAATAGAGCACCACCTGTGACCCCCATGTCAGAAAGGCAGCAAATGGCATTGTTGATGCAGATGACATCATCTGGTAATGAAGTTGGTTTGAGAAGCCCCAGTTCCAGTTCTCGAGCGCGGGACCGCAACGAAAGAGGTGAAACTCCATTGCATTTAGCTGCTATTAAAGGGGATGTAGAACAAGTGTGTAAATTGCTGGCACACCGTGCCGATCCTAATGTAGCTGATTTTGCGGGTAATTCTTTTAACACTATTTCGAGATAAAAATCTTTTACCAAAAATTAACTGATTTAGTCAACATGATAGAAGGGACACAAGTATGGCATCGACTCTTTAAAATTAATTTGTTCTAAAATTAGGATGTACATTTCTTTCAGGTTGGACTCCGTTACACGAGGCATGCAACCATGGTTGGTATGAGGTGGCTTTCAGATTCATACAATCAGGTGCTAACGTAAACGCCAAAGGGTTCGATAATGATACACCGCTTCATGATGCTGCCATAAATGGTCATATTAAACTTGTTAAACTTTTAGTTGAACGTGGTGCCGATATCCATGCTAAGAATTCCAAAGGTAAAACGCCTCTGGATGTTGCTCCAGCAGCAGTGAAACCTTATCTTCTTAATGCCAGTCTGCCACTACCAGGTAAGATCGTAATAATAGAACTTGGCCTTTAATGGCAAAATAAATAGACTTGCCCATATAACGATTCGTTAAAGATGCTATATTATATAATATAAATGTATAAATTTAAAAAATTAAAATGATTAATAACTTTTTATTTATTTTGTTCAAAAACAATATGGTTCTTCTAACACTCATACTGTCTAAATTTCAATACAATCCGACTTTTCGTTGTTAAGTTATCGTGCTTACAAGAAACGTGACGGACAGACATTTTGACAGTTATTCAGAATTCTATCACCAACACAGTGACATGAATTTTTTTTTTCTCTACGAGCGATATTACCAGTTTTAGAAATGTACCAATCGAATGCAATAGGTATACTCTTCGTTTTGTATTTGCGAAGAGTATAATAATAGGAATTAGTTATAATAGAACCATTCTTAATGAGAGAAAACTAAAACTAATAATTTTGTCACAAATAAAATATAAATAAACGATATGACCATGCTATTCCTTTATAGCCCTTATTACGCCTCTTTGGAGGGGTTAAAAAGCTGTAATATCTAAAAATTCGAAATTATAGTATGTACAATTTCCCCATTTAGTCTTATTCCACCCCTTGTATCAACTCCCCAAAGGGTGTCAAGAACTAGGTTGGAGTACTTTCGTTCATTCTAAGTCATTTATTTATTAGAAGGGGAGGCATTTTTATTAGATTTGCAGTTAAAATCGCTTGGAATTTTCTCTTCTATAACTTTAGAATTACATTATTTTACATCCTTTTTCTATCCCTTTGGAGGGAATATAGCAAAAAGCTAATAGCTTAATTTGAAAGAACCGCCAATTTTACATACTAGGTGAGATCCCATTTTGACCATCGAAATAGTTTTTTTTTTTCGATTGCCGGTAAGTGGATGTTTGAACCTTAATGGATTAACAAACATTTTTAGTGGATAAAACTAAGGTCTAAATTGCCTAAAAAGGAATTGTTTTACTAGAGCATTTTTTTCGCATTAACCTGTAAACATTTCAAGAAGTGTAGTAAAAGTTTTGGATTAAATCCTTGGAAAGCTTTTGTTTAAACAAAAAAATGTTCAAAATTGCGTTTTTTGCGATTTTTCTTAAATATCTGGTTATATAACCTGTGCCGCAATAAAGAAAGAAAAATAAATAGTGGAGTCAGCCAAGCAAAACATAAGGAATTGTTTCCATCTCAACTTTTTTTTTTATATGTTAGTTGCATCAAATACTATACGAAATGGACATTTTCTACCTCTAACAACTGGCGCTATGCTATATTTTTTGAAAATCGACTGTTTTGGTTGTTCTTTTTAAATATAGATGAGTATATCTCGGTATGTGTCACTGAACTCTACATAATAAATGGAAGACCAATACAGATATATGCGTGTGAACAAAATACGGCCTACATGCGATTGAAGGTCGGCGGCATATGCGTCGCCGCAGTCGAAATCTAATATTAAAAGTATGTTGGTGCTTGAGTCAGAATGCTTCTTGAAGACATTATGCGCCGACGCCATTATTCTTTGATTTGTCTCCCATAGCGGGAGGTCTTGGATTAGTACAGAATTTCAGAGCCGTCGTCAAACAATTCTCTCGTTTTTATCGATTTTTTTATTTGGCAGGTATTTACAGTTCGTGATAAGTTAATCAAACAATATATGGTCCGGAATTGTATTGTAGATACTGTTTTGCAAGAATCGGGCCAAAGGTTTGTTATATTTTAATTAAGTACCTTGTTCTTGCCTATTCTATAAAATATACTACTATCTAAATATCGGCGACAACTCCGAGTTTTGGGATCTTTTCTTTTAACGTGGGTGATTTTGCCTGAAAATTTTTCGATAGGCTATACTTTCCGAAATATCTACTTAACTCTACATGATAAATATATAGAATTCAGTGGAAATTTAGGATACAAAATTCTCTAACCTCACCTATTTTCCATAATTTCCGTTGCAAATTTTAAAGTTCATTGCTATTTGTGAATCTACCTAAATAATTTTAAACAATCCAACATTATTTGCATATTATACTGATATTGACTTGATCTATTCTAATTTCAATTTCAAAACAAAATAAGAGGTTATGTTTAATATATGCAATTATACCTATACTTTGTCCTTGTTGCTTTGTGTTTATAAGTGACCTTAACTCCCAGTAATTCTTATTGCATTATTAGTATTATTTTCATTACCCAATCTTATTTTTTGTACTTATGTGTATTTTGTATTTATATTATCATCATATATTAATAATTAATAATAATAATAAAAGTGCTTTATTGAATTAGTACAATTCAACAGGCCATTGACCGGGGTCCTTCAGCCTATATATATAATACATTAATGTAAACAATTAACATGATTTAAGGTATGATAAACTCAAAAAAAAAAAAAAAATTTAATTTGAATTTATTATTTCCCATAATGTTCTTAAGGGGTGTCTCCATCTTGTCCTGCCATTTGGTTGTCTTCTGGCACATAAACTCTCGATTAACTCCTTATTGTGTTCATTCTGGGAGAATCTTGTGGAAAGTGTGATGAGTCTATCTTTTATTGGTTGGATATTTGTCAGTTGGTATAGAAGTTGGTTTGGAGGATTGTGTAGGGGATTATTGGGGTGACGGATTTTGGTTATCAAACGAAGGGCACTTGTTTCTGCTATGCTAAGCTTTTGTAAGGCTGGTTGTTTACAGTTTTGAAAAAGTACATGACCATATTCTATCATGGGTCTGCATATGGTCTTATATATTTTACTAGCAGTTTGAATGTCAATCCCTCCTTTTGTATGCACAAGACATCTAAAGTGTTTTGATCGTGAGATTGTGTTTTTTTTAACTTGTGCCATGTGGCTATTAAAGTTGATTTTATGATCGATGGTTATTCCTAGATATTTGGTGAATGTTTTAGGGTAAAGCAAATGATTATACATATTAAGTGTTGGAGAATTCGGACCAGGGTTATGATTGAAGATGATGAATTGAGACTTAGATGGATTTGGTTTTAATCTCCATTTATTGAACCAATCTGTGGTGTGATTAATCAGATTTAACAAACTTTGTGTTGCTGTCACGATAGAAGTGTTGTGAGATATTAAAGTCGTATCATCGGCAAACTGGAGTATATAAGCACTGTGTGAAAAATGTTGCTCATCGTTGTAGGGGTGGTAATAGATATCTGCACAGAAAATGTTGTATAGCAACGGAGAAAGTGGTGAACCTTGAGGGAGACCCTGTTCTGGTGTGAACTCATACGAGAATGAACTTGAAATTTTTACTTTTAGATATCGATTTTTCAAAAAACAGTCTATTAATAATATAAGGTACTTCGGACAACCCAGTTTGTAAAGTTTGTAAATTATGCCTGTGTGCCAAATGCTGTCGAATGCTTTTTCTATGTCAATGAATAGAGCTGCAGTTTTTCCTCCGTTCAGTTTGGTGGTTTCAATATTATTAATTAGGGTAACAAGTGGGTGTAGCGTGGAACATTTATGTTTAAATCCGAATTGGTATCTGGGAATACGATGTTCTACACTTTCTTCTATTTTTTTTTTTAATAATTTTTCAAAATTCTTACCGATGACTGGTAGGAGCGTTATAGGTCGAAAGCTAGTTGCTTTAGTATGATCCAAGTTAGGTTTTGGTATTGTGACGATGGTTCCAAGTTTCCATTCTTCAGGGATATAATGATTTATAAGGCAATATTTGTATATTTTTATAATGTGTAAATGTATTTGGAGATCTAGTTGTTTTAAGATGTTTTTTGTTATCATGTCATGTCCTGGAGCGGTGCTTTTTCCCTGATTTAGTATCTCAAAATAATCGGCTTCCTCGATGTTGTAGTTTTCTGGTGGGACTCTTTCTGTGATGTATGTTGTGTACCAATTTTCTATTTCTGTGTAGTTGTCATTGTCGAAGTTGTTGTCTTGCTTTTTTCTGTAAGTAGTTTCGAAGTGTTTTGCAAATATATTTGCTTTTTCTTCAGGGGTTTCGTAGTTTTTACCGTTCTCCACTATTGGTCTATGAGTTTCATTTTTGTTGTTGTATTTCGTCAATTTTTTTATTTCATACCAGTAATTTTTACCTTTTTGTTTATTTATATCCTCACATGTTTTAATCCATTTATGTGTTTTAAATTCAGTAATCAATTTTTGAATATTTTTATTATACTTGTTGAGCTCTGTTTTAGCAATAGGGTCATTGTTGTTCCTGTATTCTCGATACATTTTTCTTTTTCTTTTTATTAACTGTATTATAAATGGAGGAAGCTCGTGGGTATAATATTTCATTTCTGTTTTAGGGGTATTTTGTAATATTGTTTCGGAGAGTTTGCTATTGAAATCCGTTATATGTTCTTCGTCAGTATATCCTGAATTGTCCAAATAATTTAACATTATTTCGTTTACTTTGTTGATGTTTGTTTTTTTTAAATTATATTTCATTACTCTCTTGTGGTTTACTGGTTTTTGCAGGTCAATTTTAATTTTAAAGCCTAGGTGATCGGAGCATAAATCAGGAGTCAATTCAACTTGTATATTGTTTTTAATATTGTTAGAGTAAAGGAGATGGTCCGGTGTTGAATCATTGTTGTTGGGCATAATGAATGTGGGTGGCGTATCGTATTGTGAAAAATTGGTGTTTTGGATAAAGTTGTTAATCTGCCTCTTCTTTAGCCTATTGTTACTAGCGTTGAAGTCACCAACAATGATCGAATATTTGTATAAAGTACTTTTGGTGAAAATGTTTTCTTCAATTCTCGCATTGGGATGGATGTATACTAGAAAGATATGTAGTTTGTCATCTAGAAAGGGAATATTAAAGTGCAGGCATTCATTAAGTGGGTTGTTTATTCTGGGTGGGTTTTCTTTTCCCATTTTCAGTTCAGGATGAGATTGTATTAAGCTGCCTCCTCTCGTATAATTATGCAATTGGTTACCTTCATATTGAATAACTGTCCAATCCCTGTATGATGTGTTACTTCTGCTATTTATTTTTGCTTCGACAAACATCGCACATGAAATATTGTTGTTTTCAATATAATTATTTATTATATGTTTTTTTTTCGTGTAACTATTGATGTTTGAATACAGAATATTAATGTCTGACATGTTCGTATTGTATGTTATTCGTGTCATTTATTGGCTCAGTGGGAGAAATTGCGTCTTCGACATCTAATTCGAATATTAGAATGTATACTCTGTTTCCAGAAAAGATAGCAGTTGTATCCAAATTAAAATTGTAGATAAATCTCTTACGGAGCTTTATTAGTAATTCTTCTCTGTTGTTGTTAGTGTTGTCGTTTAATTCGTTTATGTATGTGTTAATTATTGTGTCGTGAACTGTAACAGGTGCATGTATCCTTGATTTCTTCTTGTTGCCTGAGATTTCGTGAGATTTTTTGTTAAGCGATTTTATTTGTACGTTTGGTATACCTTGTATAGGAGCTGTAGGTCTTTTGGGGCATTTGTACGACCAAGCTTGATGTTCTTCTGAATTACAACTAGTACATTTGGGTGGTAATGTAGATGTACACTTGTTCAATGTATGGTTGCCAAAACATTTGGCACATTTCATGGGTTCGTTGCACATTTCAGTTGTGTGTGTAAAGGCCAAGCATTTGCTGCATGTCTTTGGGGATGGTGGGGGTGGCTTACTGGGGTATACTGGGTAGTGTCTGAATTTAAAGAATAAACCATCTTTTAACAGAGTTTCGCATGTACTTTGTGTTCCAGTTATAATTCTAATGAGAGTAGTGGGTTTGTTGGTGGCTGCAGATGTAATTCTTCTACAATAACGATGTTCTAAGTTTAGGTTGTTGAGATGATCACCAATAAGAGTATCGTTGATTTCTTGTTCGACCGAACCTATAATGACTGAATAGCTTGGACTGGAGTTGGTTGTTGGTGTTTTTGTATTCGGTAATGCTTCTTTGTAGGATTGTATTTTGGACATACTTATTAATCTATCAAGAATTGGTAGGATTGCACTTTCGTCCGTGTCTGTTTTTAGTATAAAACCCGTCTTAGTTTTAATTATTTCATCCTTCGCATCAGGGTAAAGTCTAGCCCATAAATCGGTAAATTGCATTCTTGTGTAGTTGGCTTCAGCTGTTAGATAAAACATGCATTTATATTTTTTGTGTTTAATTCCATTCATTGATGGTGAGTAGTTTTTGTTTGTGGTAGCTTTTTGTGTTGATTGATGTTTTGTATTTCCTGTGTTTTTATCTGTGTTTATCTCTGTAGTTTTTGTTTGATTGGAATGTGATTGTGTGTTACCTATTATAATTCTAGTTATTTCCTCATTGTTCTTACTTCTTTCCAATTTCCATCTTCATCTGCCACAATTTCCATTGCACTTTCACCATCACTGCTAGATGGCATTTTTTCCCTTTTTAATCACTAATAATTAATAAACTTTTTCAGAGAGCTAAAGAATAGATGTGTTCTCTACGACTGTTGCTTCTGAACTGCGTATTAATAATTATTTTGTATATTTAGTATTATTTATGTTACAATTAATTACTTATTATTTCATAATAATAATTAGAAAAAACATTTATCATCATAATAGCTTTTTTGTAATCTTTTATTACATGCGGATAGGGTTGAAAATCAACTAAGCATGTTGAACCCTCATATCTTTTGTGTAACTTATTATTTGTAACACAATACATTTTTATTCTATTCTATTCTAAATTATATTTCGATCTCTGAGGTAGAAAATATGACTTCATTTTTTGGTGGACTCTATATTAAACTTCTCATCAATATGATCGTGCATTATCACGAACGTTTACTAGAAAGAACTGAATAATTATGTTTTGGGAATGGCAACTTTTTTTGTTCTTTAATAAAAATTAAGACAAAGGTTAACTATATAAGAAATGTCAATCTATACACGCGTATTTTTGATGATTTCTGAAAAAAAGACATATTAAAAACACTTGCAATAGAAATAGAGCCGGCCCTGGCGGGTTACACAATGCGATTGCGCCGAGACCTCCCGTCGCCATACTTGCGCGAGATTCAATTTTACATACAAATAGGAATAGACATTGGCATTCCATTTATATGGTACAGTTCAGTGGGTATGTATAGATCCAAATAGAGCTAAAAAAAATTGAGGCTGTTCGTTATGTTATAGGCTATCAGCGGTTACAATTTTATCTGCACACATAACCTCAAAAAAAAAAAAAATGAAAACTGAAAAATGCTAAATTTTGTTTTTTTGGTATAACTTCTGATGTTTTAAGTGATATTTGATGAAATTTTCAGAAATTATAATTTATAATTTGAACAATAACTGGTTAAATAATTTCAATTCAAAATATCTAATACAAGTCTCAAAAATTGACTTCGAATTTGAAAATTGATTGGCCAATAACTTTTGTGCATCACGACATGAGGTTCTTTTTTTTAAATGTAGGTCTTTTTACGCAGTTCATGATGGTGAACAAGAAAACATTTTAAAAAAGTGAAAAAATCAATTTTTTGCATTTTTTCTTCAATTTTTTCGAGGAATTTCACTTTTTTTTGATAAAACGCTTTTTTGTATTGTTAATTCATTTTTAACGACTTATGATTTATTTTTTCGAAAGAGCATTAAAAAATCAATTATATGTAAAAATATATTACGCATACATATAAAAGAATCGATTTGAAAAATAATTTATGATTCAAACATAAGAAAATTTGTTTTACTTTGCAAAAATATAATTTAGGATCCTGAAGCAACAGAGACCATGCTATTTTCAGCAGACGCAGGTTGCATATGAATCGAACCCAATTAAAAAAACAAGTTTGGAGAAATTGATGTTTTTAATTGCTTTCAAAAATACACGACATCAACAGCATGGTAGAGGTGTTTCAGAATCTTATGAGCCGCGAAATGCGTAAGAGGCAAAGTTTGTTCTGCGTTATAAGTATTTTTTTGAAGACATTGGTGGCTGCCTTCCTGTATACATAAACAAGAGCTCGTGATAAATTGTAAACAAGAAATATAATATTTTTAGGAACTGTAACTGAGTCGACGGGAGAGATTATGTCTCTGCGCACATGAAGGTCACAGCTCATGAGATTTTAAACACCTCTAAGCTGACTTCGTTACCACCTCACAAGCTGCAAATCAACATTCTTTAAGAGTGTATTATCAAATCCAGAAATGGTTGTTCCCAAAAAATAGTAAGCCAAGTTTAAAATGGTTTTCTTGTTCACCATCATGCAGTGCGTAAAAAAACCTACATTAAAACAAAGACCTCATACGATGCGATGCACAAAAGTTATTGGCCAATCAATTTTCAAATTTGCAGTCAATTTTTGAGACTTGTATTAGATATTTTAACCATTTATTGTTCACATTATAAAGTATAATTTCTGCAAATTTCATTAAATTTCACTTAAAACATGAGAAGTTATAACTAAAAAACCAAAATTTAGCAGTTTTTTCAGTTTTAGTTTTTTTTGGGGTTATGTGTGCAGATAAAAATTTCATATTGTAACCGCTGATAGCCAGAACTTTCTTATTTTTGTATGTGGCTGTTATTTTAGCATTAAGTAATTCGACAACACGTTACCTAAAAATACCTTGATAAAATAACTGTAAGGAAATAACGACCCATCTTTAGTCGGTAGCATGTTGTACCATATAGTAATTTAGTCTGTAATATAGTGATTATTTACAATGGGCATGTTCCATGATATTCTTTTTATATGGTTTTTATACTTTTTCATATAGTACTCGATATTCTCATTATACACTTAAAATTTCGTATTATTAACTTTTTCCGTTCTCGAGATATAAGGAGTTGAAATTGGTAATAGTAGAAAAAACCGAGCGCTCATATGTGGCGTCACTATACGTAAGTGACGTAAGAAAAATGGCTTTCTGGGACCTTTCAAATTTAACCTGAAAAGTCGAAAAACATGGAATTTTTAAACGCTGGTAACTAAATAAATACGTCGAGTGAAAGTTCGTTCTATGTCTCTAAGGAAAGGAGAAGGTCGGCGATCAATTCTAATCGTAAATTGCATGGTCAAAATCGAAAATTCGTCCCGGCAGGAGCGATAGAAAATTGTAATTATTTGACATTTCACCAAATTGTACTCCCCTACTGTCAAGTAGTAAACAAAACAAACAATACTTTGAAAACACTTATAATTAGAACAAGTAAGGAGCAGCAAGTCTATTGAGATCGCCGAGTCTATGCGTATAGTGACGTAGCGCCTGGCCACGCCCCATTTTCGCCAGATGGAGATTTGTAATAGTTTTTAAGATACTAAACGTGCGAATAAGATTCTAATTTTTTGCAGATCCATTAATTTATACTTGCACTTTCGATTTATGAAATAAAAAAAAAATGCTGAACAAGCCCATTGTGAAACATTGTTCAGAGTACGCCCACCAAAAATTGTGAAATGGCACTCTGTGCCAGGACCCAGGAATAACGCGCTTTTTTCATGTAAGCAAAGTTGGAGCTAGCGTCATGAGCGCCCTTGGCAACATTTGAATTTTGCTCCCTCCCAAGACTTATTTTCTGGGAAGAGAAACAACACAATAATTTTGAAAGTGTAATTTGAGCTATGTATACATTTAAGCATAAAATTAGTTCTTAAGTACTATTATGTAGGAAGGGAAACAGTACGAGTTCGTTCATTTAGCCATTATAAAGTCTCAACATCATAGCATTGTTTTAATTTTGTGTGCCTGTGTCCCAGCAGCCGTAGGCTGTGGGTCCGCAAGGTGCCCCCCCCCCCCCCCCGAGGTTACGCCCCTGGAAGTCTGGGGCCAGCTCCTAGCTTCAACCCTACATGTAAGTGCACTGGCCTATTAATGATATATCCAAATCTGCGCGACAATATTCTTGACTTTGATGACGGTCTCGGATGATTAGGGGTCGAGCTTTGAGCTCTTTGCCCCAATCATTGCTGTAGACCTGGACCGGCCCCGTAAGGGGTGGGTCTGCTTTTTACAACTACCCCACCTGCAAATGCAGACGGTGTAGGCGAAGTTAGCAGACCTCCCCTGGTCCTGGCTGTTGGACCCTGCCAGCTGGGTCGTTTCTTCTGGCGCTCTTCTGTCTTGAGTTTCTTTCTTCGCTGGCATGTCGGCTCCCGGGAACGTCTTTCGTCTGTCGTGAGAGGGAACGGCTGTTGCCGCACCCTTTCGGAGTTTGGAAGGGTTTGGGGGTGTGTGACTTGCCGGAGCCCAGGGTGCCAATTGGCATCATGTGCTCCGATTTCGTCGGAAGAAAAATTTTTGCTGTGTAGCTCAAGGATTGTGCTCGGCCAAGGACGCTTGTTTTAGCGTCGGAGGCCGGCACGGGCTACGGTAAGGGTACCTAGCGGGTTGCTTGCTGGATACCCCCGGGATCGGGTGATTTGGGTGTTTTGGTCATTGTCTCATGCACGCCATCTCTAAGACAGTAGTAATATGCCTTCTAGAAGCTTATTATAGAAAAGGATCGGGTTTTCTACAATGTGCAAGACTTTACTAGAATATTTCTAGATGGATCTAGTGGCATTTTTAGAGTATATAAGGCAAGATGCATGGCGGGAAAGGAAGTTTTTGATGACAAGCAAGGTTAGAAATCCGGAAGTAAGTACCAAGTTTAAATATCATCTAATAAACATTGTTAAAGGTTATTTGAGTCAGTAAAAAGTGTATTTATAGTTATAAAAGTATTGTGAAGTTTTCAGTAAATTAATCAATAAAGTGCTAGTGTTTATCTCTTGTTGTCATTTTTAGAACCCACGAATTTTTGAAGGGTGTTTCCTAGGGGTGACCTTTTTATTGGTGCAATGACTATACCTATAGGTATAAGTTCATTTCTCTATGAAACAAATAAAATGACACCCCATATATGAATAATATACCTAATAATTATTGCAAATAGTCTATGAAAACACAGTTTCATACTTGTATTAAATACAAAATAATTTTATTTATTAAATTTTTGACCCATTGTGGTATTTCTGATGATGGCCTAATAAACCGAAACGTTGAAAACTCTCTAGTTTTATTGAAGTGACCGAACATTTAACAAATTTTCATAATAATACAGTTTGCAATCGATTGGGCGTTTCGTGTTATTTATGTTTTTTAAACCGATTTCCAAAACAAATATAATAAAGACGTTCCTGCTTTCGTCCATTGTCCATTAGCGAAACTCGAAATAGGTAAATGTAAAACACTGCTAACTGTGAGTGCGAAGTAGTTTATCGACGCCGTCAAGTTACGTTTCGACGTTGCCAAATCTAAGAAAATGCCGAGAAACTGCTGAAGAAAGAAATATTTAATGTTCTCTCTAATCGGCCTTCTTGATTTCATCTGATGATTTTGTATCTTACAAATTGTTAAATAAAAATGTGGATAAATCTAGAAACGTTCTAAATGAGTTTTGGTGACCCTATTGTAAATTAAATTAGCGTGGGTTTACATTCAACTTTGTTAAAAAAACGTATATTGTACTATGAAGCCATTTCAACAAATATGTTTGCAAAAATGAGCAATTTTTGTGACCCCCCTCCTGAACACATTGTAACATTTATGAAATCCTCTTACACTAATGTTCGTTTGCAGACCCCTCCCCTCTACATTTAAGAGTAAAAAATGTTCATCTAATTGATTAGTTTGCCAGGAGAGAACGAACTTAAAGTTTAAAATGCAGTTAGTTTTTTGACAACGTTACTTTTTTGTGGACTCCCCACATCGTCTACTTTATCGCATTTTTAGTGACTCCCTCCTTCCCTGAAACGAACGTATTTGTTGAACAGCTCCTATTGTGTTTTTTCAAGATATGGAATGTCCCTTCCAAGTTGATTATAACCATCATTTAAACCATAAAAATAAAAATACTATTTCTGTATTATGCAGTCGAACTTTGATGCTTTTAACTATACTGAGATGGTGTAGATGCGGTTGATGGAACGCTCGTTGAGTGTTTCGAAGCTAATGAAAACAATGTCAGAGTCACCTGAAAGTTTTTAATTCTCCCTTCACCGACACAATCCATTTTTACGCTGTCATTGTATCTTTTCCTCCTTTATCCCTGAAGACTTTGAAGAAGCCTTGTGTCGAAGAGTTTATCTATTTGGAGACAAGGGACACACACAGCCAATATCCGAGTGAATAATATTTCTGTTCTCTAGTTAAAAATTCAGTCTAAAGCGTTGCTACCAAACGAAAGTAGTCGATTATTTACCTGGCTCACCACTATAAGTCCGTTACCTGTTCTTGGTTCATTCTTAATATTGCCGGTAGCATAGTCGTAGGTTAAATGATATTTATTTACTTTTATTGAATCATTTATGGAGTTGTTCATTAAACTAACATTGTTTATTATAAATAAACAATGTATTATAAATAAATAGTTTACCTATCAATTAATATAAAGTAATAAAACAATATTTGCAATAATTAAAAAGTGATTCTAAAAATTGTCAGTCGACGCTCATGATATCGCTCGTATCATAAACTATTCCTTTTTTATGATTTTCAATTTGACACTAAATAATCTATACTAGGATTCAGTTCTGAAAAATTCATCTGTGTTCACTACTGTCCATGTATTGCACCTCATCGGTAATGGTAGAGAAGATTGGCTTGCTCTGCCTCAAATTTCTCTTCTGAGCTGTTTGTATCAGTTTTACCCATTTTCAAGTTGAAAATAATTGTCGCGAATTGCCCTGTGCTCGTAACGTTTAAAAAGTTCTTTAATGATTTTGTGTGCATTGTTAATTCAGGACATTTTACAATTTGATCAGAATGAATAATCTAAAAGATTTGTTTTTTGTCGCTCGTATTTATCTATACATTTAAATGCAAAACGTTTGAAGTCAGGTGAAACAGTTGATCCAACGAGTGCTGCCTATCGTAAATTGGACTGAAACTAAAATACGAAAGCTAATACTAATGCAAAGAGAGTGATGATGATTTGGGAGCAGCACAGCAATATTTGCGCTACAGCCGAAAATAGAAGTAATATTCCAAATAAGTTTAACATGATATTAAAAACTTTAAAGGCACCAGCCTCTAATAAGTTTTATTAATTAAGCCTTTTAAAATTTGAATCGAAATTATTAGGCTAAAATATTGAAAATCTATCTAGATCCGATCTTTATTTGCATCATACATAAGTTTATGAGCATCATTTATAGCATAGGCTATATTTATACCAACGTTGTATGTACACTATTGAGTATAGTATGACCCATATGTAATTCAGCGATATAAAAAAAGCTTGCAAAAAAGCTTAAAGAAGGCCGACCGCATATCAGTTTTCAGTTTATTTGCAAAAAAGGCCGTAACGGTGTTCGGCTTTTATTATCATCACAAAAACTTGTCGTACATATTTCCTAACAAGTTAAGAACGTAGACCAATCCAACTGAATATGATTGGTTGAAATTTGACCTACCGAATCGATGAATCGTTGAAATGAGCTATCTAGTCAACGTGGACTTCCAGTGGTAGAGTAACTATGTTTTTGCCATGAAAGTTTAATGAAAAATTTGATTAAATTTTAATGCATTGTTTGAAAAACTGAAAATACATTTGAAGTCCGGTCCTGTGTACTGCACGACCTAACGCCGGCGGTATACTAATCAGGAGTGGTCGGTCCCCTTTACGCTTTTTTGCGAGCTTTTTTATGTTGCTAAATTAAATATGGGACATACTATAACTTTGTATAGTACACGAAAATGAAATTATACCCCGACGGGTGAGACGCAAGACCCAAAATCCTTTGTACGATCCGGCAAATTCCTTTGTTAGCATACCCGGCGCTTTTGATATTTACTAAGAGGAAATACCTAATATCTATTACGTCAAATATACAATATTCTACATCAATGTATCAAATCATCGATGTCTCACGTTAAAGTAATAGTAGATGAACACAAATAGAAAAAAATAAAGTATTTACATTGCAGCTGTAGAACCCTTCACTTCTGCTACGTTGAGGCGTTCATCTTCATAAATTCGGCAATCATATATACGTTTACAGCTGGTACCTAAATTTTCAGATATAGCTTTTACAAATCCCGTATTAGGCATTATTTATTTAATCACGTAAAACGTAAATAAAGACAATGAAATGCTGTGTACCATTTCTTAAATGCGATTTCTATCATTAATGCGACCGATGACGTCACCGCCAATCATAGCGTGTTTCTCCTACCTATCCGTTCAGTTATTCAAATTTTATGTTATTTATTTGTTGGACGATAGAATCAGAAAAACAAATTTACATAGAGTGAAACAACTAACTGTACAAAAAGAAAAGTTTTATCTTAATTTAACCATTTACTGTTCGAAAATGATCAAATTTCCGTAAATAAAAACTAAATTTAATACTGATATTTTGCTTAACATCGAAATGCAAACATATTTTTGTTTTGTATTATCGACTAATGCTGCTATTTCATCGATTTCCCTGAACGCAGCTCCGACGTCACATCACGTTATATTTATTCCGTAAGACTCCACGCGAGTACGGCACTTAGATTTTGTTTTCTTCAATATGTTGATTAATGGGCGGGGCTTAAATTACTTGACGTGATCACTATTGGAAGATCAACTATTTGGGCGTGTCCTAATTTGTGGTCTCTAGAAAATCAATTAATTGTCAACTTTTGCCCTTTAGTTACTCACATTCAAATGTAAAGAACGACGAATTCTTTTTAGCAATCCGGTACAACTTCTAATAGTGTGAAACTGGTTCCGAGGCTGCTCGAATAAAATATTCGCCGGTGTGGCAACGCTGCAGCTCGTCCGATAAGGATTGGTAAATCCTGTTGGATTCTTGTCACCGATTGTGGTCGAAGTAAGAGCAAGTGCACTAAAAACACAGGCTGCCAGATGCGTCGAGCATCGCAGATACACAAAGGTATGTTAACGTTAGCAAATATCCACATTGCAACGGTGTGGTTATAGTTTCTTTCATGGCTACGTTGATTACGATTGTTTCGTATCGGTGTTATTGTTCATTTGTTAGACAGACTCGGCCTACTAAACTTGACAGATAAATTAGGTATGTTGCAATGCCATTTTATTAAATATCTAACTTGCTATTCGATTGTATATTTTGCTGTTTACTTCGATCTAAGTGGGTTTTGCGTTTTTCATGAATATTTTATGTGCCGACGGAAGCCGGATTAGAATTAATTGTTGTTAGTTGAGCGTCTAGATATGTTTAAAAAGTATATTAGTATTTTTTAAAGGCCGGTTATTATTTATTTATGTTTTGTTGTATATTTATATCGTGGTTTTTAAATTTTGTGTTCAGAAACTTTTGATATGATCAAAAGTTTATTTTTTCTTTAAATGCCGGGGCAGGCTGTGATTTATATTCTGTTTTATGGCTTTTAAATTTGCGGGATTGGTCACTTTCATGTTTTATAAACTGATTGTATTTATTTATAAAGGCGGATAATATTGACAGTTCGATAATGTTGGATTCTAAGAATAATATTCAGTCGTGATTTATTTAAAAAGTAATTAATTACCTGTTTTATCTACTTTCAATTATTTATATATCCACTTTTTTCCTAAATTATGATACCTATAAAACAGGTAAAACCACGAACGTTGACATCCACTTCAGAAAAACCAAATAAATCTAATGAAATCGGGCGGATAGGAGTCTATCTTTGTTATTAATTCAAATGTAATAGCATTTTAACGATTCTAGATAATATTATACATATATGCGGTTTCTCTTAAAGGTGTGACCGAAGAAAAAATATTGTTAAGTATTCTTTTTTCTTGATGAAATTCTTAAGTCACTATTTTGTGCGCTGTATCTATAAATACGCCTTCGGATTTGAAGTAGTCGATATTATGCTCTCAATGTTTTTGATTTTTGCTAAATTTATATCCAAGGTAGCCATGCAACTCCCGACTTCTTGGAATTAATTTGTTAGATAAATTATTAATTAAACTTAAAACAATAGCGTGTTCCTATACAAGTTTTGTCAAAATTAAAAAGAGACCGTATAGATTCACCCTTCATATACATATTTAAGGCAAATACAAAATGTTGGGGTCTTTGATCTTTACCGCAAATTCAAAGGCGCCGACACTTTTTATGTACCTTAAATATATGTAGGGAACCATACCTTCAAAAGCCATGCAGTTATTTAATGCTTTACCTAAAGATGTATTCTATCACTAAGACAACTCAAAATATATATTAATTTTTAGTTTTAATAACAATTTGAAATGTTTAACTAGTAGGTACTGGTAGTACCTACTTTGTCGCTTGTATTATTATTTTATGATACCTAAGTACCTACCAGGTACTCTTCGCAATAAAACGAATATTAGGTAGGTATTGCATTTGATCGGGCACATTTCTAATACCTACTGGCAATATCGCTCATAAAGAAAGCATTTCATCTCACTGTTAGTGATGAAATATTTTGAACAACTTTTAAAATGTCCGTCTGTCCGCCCGTCAAGTTATTAATAATTTGAATCTTAAAGAAACGTTTTCTTAATTTTTTTTTATTTTTAGTTTTATAATGGAATAGAAATTTTGTAAAATATAATTTCCTATCATTATCTAGTGATATAGGTATTTTACTGATACCTGTGGAAGTATGATTTTTTTACTCCATATTAAGGCAAATATTTTAAAGCAATAAATGATGGTTTGGAGATTAAAGCTTTGGACTTTCAATCGAAGGGTTGCTTTTTTTCTACTTCATTTCATATTGACGAGTGTTTCATCATTGAATTAAAAATATGTAAAACTAACATTATTTACAAAAAACTGCGAAGAGTATATATATGAAAAGTGCAATAAATCGAAGAGTACCTATAATGTTTACTCTAGTTTGTTTATGGAAATAAATAAACAAAAATGACACATTTGGCGTAGAATCACGATTTTTTATCTATAGGGAGGCAAATGTACGATTTTCTCCCACGGATTTTCACCGAAGCGAACAATATTAGAGCGGTGGTAACCTAGGGGACCATACATGCCTTCTTTGTTCTGAAAAATTGCCTAAATTTCCAAAACCGCTAATTCTATTGGCACCAACTTATAAATGGGCGTTTGTTTAAACAAAAGAACGGTCAAAATTGTTTTTTTTTTCCGTTTTTCGAAATATTGCTGTTTAAATAGCTGGTATAGTTGTATCCACATATTTAATCCAAATAAAAAAGACTATACTACAGAGCCGTGCTCAAATTTTTGTATTAGAATAAACAAAATAAATACTAGAGAATTATAAATCGCGTTTTCGTACGAGAAGAAGGCCTTTTCGTCAATTTGTAAAGTAACAGTAAATTAAGATTGTTTTTAAACAATTGACGATAACTTTTTGGTTAAACATGTATGCTTCTAGTAGAGATAAAACATTATGCCAAATTTCAAGTCGAAATATTTACAAAAAACGTGGATTTTTTACCAAGTACCCAAGTACCTACCTCTTTATCCCAAATTTATTGTGGGTATAAAAAATGTCGGGATCATTGTTCTTTACCGCACTATTAAAGGCGCCGACATTTTTTATACCCAGAATAAGTCTGAGATGAACTATACTACTGAACTAAAGATCAAGGACTCGAGCTTTTTCTTAAAAATATTTTTGTGTATAATTTATAAATATTTCAAGTTGAAATTTGGAGACACATTTCCCTAAAGTTTCGTTAACCATATATATGTAGTTCCCTACATATATTTAAGGCACATAAAAAGTGTCGGTGCCTTTGACTTTGTGGTGAAGATCAAAGACCCCGACATTTTTTATTTGCCTTAAGTATATGCAGGGAACTATACACATTATTTAAGGTATCACCTAATTGTCTAAAAATGGCCAGTCTAATTTTTTAATTTTTGAAACCGAATTAGTCACAAAAATCCAGACCTGGCCAGCTTTCCTTGCAATTTCATAATGAATAATCTAGTAAAAAATATAGAGGTAAAGTGAACTTCATATTTCTAAGTCAAATAAAAAATTCCCGACAAAGGAGTGAATATGGCGAGAGACACCCAAAAAAAGCCATAAAACTCGGCCATGAAAGTGTCAAAGCCGACGTAATTTATTGCGGCTCAGGGCCGTACTTAAAATTATTGTGCCGTGAGTTACAATCTAATTAATTTAATGTATGGTTGATAAATAAATAGTTATTTGTTACAGTGATATGATAAATTTAAAAAAAAATCTCTTTTGCTTGTGTTAAGATAGGAATAATATTTTATATATTGGTGGAGCATTGATGAATTTTATTAGTCTAAATTAAAATTATACCAAATATTCTTTTGTTGCTCAGTTCCGCCAATAATAATTTAATATACCTATCGAATTATTATTGTTGCACAGCAAGGACCACGAGGAGGTACGAGCAATTCCTTGCCAAAGAATGTGGGTTCAGAGTTAAGGTTATCGATATTATTAAAATAGGTCAAAGAAATAAAGTAAATTTTTAAATTCATTAAATAAAGAAAATATTGAATTTATGTCAATAACCCGTAATCTAATTAACCCAGATTAAATAAATAAATAAAATTCTAGAAAACGAACAAATAATTGAAATAAATAAATTCAATTCTGGACAGCAAATAAATAACTATAAAATAAATAAATTCAGTTCTGTGGTCCGTCTCTGCTTAATACCTGTGCCGTTCTGTTTGCCCTTTTACAGCATTATGTATGTGTGTAAAAAATTAAGTAAACAGTAGTGACCGTTAGATCGTAAAATATTTTAGGAGTGGCGTAATTATTAAAAATTATAACTGATACTGACGAGTTGCCCTTATTTTCTTATTGTAATCCATGCCCCGCTCTATCCTAGAGGTAATAAGGCAAAGCTTTGAAATTTTTTATCTGACTTAGAAATATGAAGTTTACTTTAATCAATTACGATTACAAACATAAACCAACGTGATGTGTAGGGATCTCAAAAAAAAAAAGGTTAAGTGTAAACTTCAAAGGCTCGGCTTTACTCTTAAATGTTCATGTATTTTACTAAGATTTTTCAAAAATTATTTTTAGCAGCTTTTAAAGGATTAATGAAGATCGATAATAGCGATTTCAAGACTTTGAAAATAAGAGTTAACCTACGCCTACTTAAATGGTTATCATCCCCAAAAAGAACCGCAGACGAAAATTTACCATGGTCGTCATTTTACTCGCTACATATCTAGTTTCATCCGTTCTAATATGATTGTGCACTTTTGTCGTCCGCCGCGTAGAATCGCGTAATCAACAAAAAACAATATGAAAGTGTGTTGTTTCGAGATACTATCTTATTTTTTGGGTCACCTTCGGTTATATCTCAATTTTTATTTATTGTACAGAGATGAGGCTAGTCTCGTTTTACGCACCATTTAATTGAGTTAAAAAGCGCCCGACTTCAATATCAATATTGCCAGTAACCAATTCACTATAGGTACCTACCTATCTACAAAATTATTTGGTTTTCGAAATTAGGGCGTTCGTACGACAGACAGTGATAGTGTAGTGAAAGTAGCTGTAAAAGCAACAAAACCTCGTCATTCTTGAGCGGTGAAAAATTCCCAATGTCGGCTTTTTATTTGGGGGTGGTGCACACTTTCTAGGGGAGTGCATAAAAAAAAATAAAAACTAACTAATGGATGTGATGAAGGATTAAATTGCAACAAAAGAAGGTAGTGTATACTTTATCCCAAACTTATTGTCAGTATAAAAAATGTCGGGATCTTTTGTTTTTTACCGCACTATCAAAGGCGCCGACATTCTTTATACCCAGAATAAGTCTGAGATAACCTGTCGTGAACAATAAATAATGGGACAAGTATTTTTGCTAAAATTTAGTTGTGTCCATCCAATTTTAATATTTGTAACATTACCTTCTATTTGTCAAAATATATTGAAAAACCAAGCAATAGCAAAGTCTACATGGTACGAACGTGTGCCCTTACCCTGGTGGTGGATGCCACCCCTTCTCAGGGGTGGAAATTAGTACACTGAAAATAACCTCATAAATCGATAGAGGGATGAAATCTAAGCAAAAAATCTTCTATGAAGTTTTTTCGATAAATCAACACTTTTCGTGTTATCCGCAAAAATGAAGCTTATAAAACAACATATCGACTGGTTTTTGTTTTGATTTCTGCAGATGCAATACGAACCGAGTTATGGGCTCGTTGAAGGTGACTGTTTGTCCGCCTAAAGCTGAATTTGAACCTTTCAACTTTAAATAGCGGAAAAACGACGAATTTTCGGAGGAAAACTTGTTAGACCTTTTTCAAAGTACTTGAAAAGACCTTTAAAATGAGCTAATAAAAGTCGTTAGCATAAAATCTTAGGAAGTTATGATGAAAGTAAAATGATTGTCTCGTGTTTTCCGAGGAAAAATCAACAGTGAAACCAATGGCTTAACTTCCTTAATTTTTAAGATATCTAATCGCTCCAAAAACCATTTTGCAGGGAATGTCAAGGGCTATAAGGTCTGCAAAGTTAAACTTTCTTGAACCCTTCGTTTTTGAGATTCTTGAGTTTAAAGGGCTCGGGGAAGGTCCTCACACTCAAATATGAACTTAAAACGGCTATATCTAAATTAATTTTCATACTAGTGAACTAAAAATTTTTTTAAAAAATACCCAAAATTTTTGTACTATTGTATTTTTTATGTGTCTTGTTTAGTTTTTGAGTTATTGTGAAAAAAAGAAAATTTTTTCAAAAATTTCAAAAATCATTTCAAAATTGAGTCAAACTTTTTTTCAAATTTAGGTAATCTAAACCGTTCAAACTTCTAGAACATATTGTTAATACCTAAATAAAGTAAATTGTAAGTGGATTACGTGTAATTTCAATTCTTGCTGTGAAGCCAGGCTGGTTTCATTGCAGATTTTTCCTCCGAAAAAATGAGACGACCCTTTTATTTTCATATAACGCCACATACAGTGTGTTCCACTTCGTACTAAGCCACCCCTATAACTTCGCTACTTGTATTTGGATAGTATTTATTTTTTATAGCACATATTACCCATAATGAACTACCTTTGGAAGGTAGAACTATTACTCAATCTCTATTTCAAAGCCAACTGTGATTTTTTTTAAATGGGAATTTTACAAAAGTAACATTAGCGATTGATATAGAGGAAAAATGTATTTGGAAAAGTCGATCAGAAAAATTAAGTAAGTTCAAATATGAATTTTCATTTAAAAATATATATTTTTATTTTTTTTTTTTGAAAAATATTGCAAGACCAATTAGTTAGTTTTTAATTTTTTGGTCGCAAAAGTATGTATGTGTACGTATATTCAGACTCAAAAAGCTCCAAAGTTGCTGGAGAATGCTTGCATTGTTATTCCTGTCGGAGGGGGCGGCGTGTTAGGTATAGGAGATGCTGATATAAGTCCACCTCAAATTTAATTCTACATCGATGATTGCCATAATAAAATTTGGCAAATGCCATTTGAAAAAAATTAAGTTTAAATATTTTTTTATTGTCATTTTCAAAAAATCGTAGCAATCACTGGAAACTTCCTTGGGCCTATCGTGGCCACTTAAATGATTCCTTGAATTTTAGGGAATCGATTGAAAAAGAAAACTTATTTACCTAGCTTGAACGGTTCAAGAGATATGAATTTTTATAATATGCGCTTGCATCTCGAAAACTTAAGAGGAAAATTGACATGTGTCAAAAACTATTACAGATAAACGCTTTATACTCAGAACTTAATACCGAATCAAAAAATATATATGTTAAAATTGGGTGTGTCCATTTAAGAAAACAAAGATGGCATCAACTTCCGGTATTTCCGGATGTGCCGCCATTTTGAAAATTATTATTTTCGTACTCTCAATGGTTGACTGGCAGTGTACCAAACCTCAAATGTCTATCTTGTTTGCAAGTGGGAAATATTCCAATGGCTGCCTTAAAAGAATCACCCAGTATACGAAATAAATTATTTCTATACGAGAATTCATTCAAAATAATGGAAATTATACTATATTATCATTCATTACATTGTAAATAAGTAGTAGGTAGCTGTAAATTTAATTTGTGTGATTCTTTGATAATATAATTTAAAATTACTATTTTTAACACATTTAATGTCAATTTAATGATGAAGAATGAAAGTCAGATATGCAACTAGCTGTATAATTAACAATACAATAGCTTCCGTACAACATTAACTCTACTTACTGAAAAAAATTGTTATTGTGCTAATGTTAATGACAACCCCAAAGGACAAATACAATCTTTAAGTCAAAGTTATTAAATTCAACCTCCAAAGATGTAGTTCAAGGTCGAGAAAAAAAAATTTAATCGCGCCAATGCTTGTATTGGACGGTTTTTATCGCAATCAAAACTAGGAAGAATAGAACGTCGCATCGGCGTCTTCTGGATGTAATTTCAAAATAATTGGATCATTCTCGTAGAGATGTGACGTTATTGTTATTACGCACTCCAACATTATGAACGTTTTTATTTTTAATATACAGACCGGCCTGGAGAAGATTACCAATTTACCAAAGACAATCAATCCACAATAATCTCGAAAGTTTTCGGACATCTTTTACTGTCAGGTTAAGTAATAAAACTAATAGATCTGATCTTGCAGCGGTCAGGAGTCCTGCAAACTCAAGGCAGTGTTCAGTAAAAAGTTTCTTGCAATGGTTTAGATTTTGCACCCAATAGGCTCATTTTATATATATTTTTTATTACATATCCTAAAAGAGCTTGATGAGTAATTGTGCTGATATGCAGTTCTGATGGAATGTATCACAGGTACAACCGCTATGTGACGTCACTTTATTGTGCCTCAGTTGTCCGACTGTATTTGTATTAAAATGCTAATATCTTTTTTATTAGTAATCCAATTGGGCTGAAAATCTCAAATGTTGCAGAGTCAGGGTGTAAATGTTCAGTCTTTCTTTCCTTCAAGTTGTTTAATTTGCAACTATGCCTGCAACACTGTTTTTTCGACCGACCAGAAAATACACTCTTTCTGGATAAATTTTCTGTTATTCTCTTTTCCGATCCAATTTTCCAATGCCAATTTTTGTGCTATAGGTGGCACTGCTTTCTTGTTGCTATGGAAACGAACTTATGTTAATTGTTAGAAGTGCCAAATAGATAAATACATTTAACTTTACGAGTTTTCAGAATTCAATTCACAAGTTATGGAAAATATGGATTCAGATTTTGAAGCATTACAAGCAGAATTAATTTGTACCTGTAGTTAATTATTGTTTGTAGTTGTATTCTTCTTAGTTAATTTATTAAGAAACAAGCTAACCGTTATACTCTTCACTGATTTACTGCAGTTTTTATATAATTGTTGCACATTCTATAGGATAATCTTCCCAGTTTTTTATAAATAATATTAGTTTTAGATATTTTCAGTTTAATTACAAATCATAAAAAAATATGTAAACATATTTTTATTCAAAAAAAAAATCGATAATTCGATCCCAACACAGTGATATGAAAATTTTTTCTCCACGAGAAACATTACCAATTTTAGAAATGCGCCGATCGAATGCAATATACTCTTCGTTTTGTATTTGCGAAGAGTATAATAATAAAAATTGAAGTTGTATAATAGTGTCGGTTGTAAAAATATTTTATTTAATTAGTTATTATTGTTTGTCGTATTTGTTAGAAAATTTATTTAAAAAAGTATAAAAAAATTGATTTTGTATCAGTGTTGGTGGAAAAAAACTTGTATGTTACATGACCGCAAAACAGTGTTTTGCAGGTCTCGCCAAGCTTCTAGGGCGAGCCGCAGGTGATCTGCAAAACACCTCTTTCCAGTCTTGTAACGTAAGTTACTATTATTCGCAATCATATAGAAATAATCAAATTGATGAAAAGTTTCATTGCTGTCTCGAGAATTAGTTGACTTCGGCCAACTATCTTATCTCTCAACACAATGATACTTTTTCCATCCCGGTATGTAATATACTATTAATTAATCAAAAAATAAATTTTGAGCTTTTTACACATTCTAACTAAATTTGCCGTACCTCAGAGCTCCATTCATAATTTCCATTAACAATGTTTAAAAATGAATTATTATTTGTTTGCTTATAATTGTGTTGAAACATATTCTTTATAGAATTTTGCAAACAGCAGAAAAAATTACTATCTATAACTAAAAGAAAAACTATTGTAAAAATATGTTAATGAAATCTTTGCATTCTTTCGATAACCTGAATTCTGGTTATGCTAGCAAATTAAAATCCTAAAATGGATTTGTCTAATTTCTTAATTGACAATTCTCATTCTAACACTAACATCCACACAGTCCCCTACGGCCATGCAGATTAAGCTAGTATCTACATAACCCCCTACGATCATGAAAATTCAGTTAAAATTGAGAACAAAGGCCTAAAATTAATTTATTTATCTACCTTAATTTTTTTTTCATTCTAATGGATTACATTTTCGTGAAATCCATCATTCTGTTTCTTGGAAATGCTTAGCCTTTGAAACGTTTTTCGCCCTTCTCTGGAGCTCATCAGCTCATAAAGCCACTCATAAAGATGTTTCGTGCAAAAACCAAGACACTTCTAGAAATATGTAGTAATTATACATTATATTTACCATTGACTGATAAAAACAACAGATCTTCACCTATCTATTAGCTAACTAGTATTGGAGCCTATATACTTTTAAAAAACTTCTAGAAATATGTAGTAATTATACATTATATTTACCATTGACTGATAAAAACAACAGATCTTCACCTATCTATTAGCTAACTAGTATTGGAGCCTATATACTCTATGCATGTTTAAAAATGAGTTATTATTTGTTTGCTTATAATTGTATTGAAACATATTCTTTAAAAGATTCAACTCTATTTTTGTAGCATTCATAAATTGGATGCCAGATTAGAGAGCCATATTCTAACTTCAACTGAACATATACAAAATATAGTTTTTAGATAAATGCTGGTATTAAAAGATTGACAATCATTTTTGTTACGGTTTACATTCAGTATGTATACAAAATGATAGTGATGAGTCAACGTATATGCCTAGATCCCTAATTTCTCCACATCTCATCAAGGGATCATTTTTAATTTTATAGTTGTGTGTCAATGGAATAGTTCTTTGAATAAAAATTACTATCTTATATTTTGAAACATTTAAATTCAGGTTATTCAGATTACGTCAATAATTAACTTTATCTAAATTACTTTGCAAGCTGTGACGACCATCTATAGTATAAAATTTTAAATCGTCGGCAAACGTTACTTTATTGCAGTCTAGTAACTTAAATTGTTGACATACATTAAGAATAAGAGTGGTCCGAGGTTAGACCCTTGTGGAACCCCAGACGTAGATATAAACAAATCTGATTTAAAGCACAGCCTCCTCTACTTACAAGCCATGCACCTAAAATTGGCAAAGCTGTAAAGTAGACATGCAGGAGTCCGATCATTTATTTGGCGAACACATCTTGTGCCCGAATAGCAATAATTAGGAAGAAATAAAAAGATACCGATTTCAGTTATTAAGTAACTTTATGAACAATCCATTTAAATTATACAATACAAATCATGCAAGTAATGTCCAGTGTTTCTAAGGTCCACTATCAGGAGCAATGTTAAGTGATGAAATATTTTGTAGGTATCTCTTCTGAGGCAGTAAGTATTAAATGTTTTCTTAAATCAGTTCAGAAGTTAATTCTAAGCTACTTCTGTACTCACATTTTTCTTTATTTTCAAGAACTGTCAAACCCTTTGCCAAAAACGTATTTGCTTTTTGCAAAAAATAATCATTATCAGTCACTGGGGAATTATTTTCATTTAATTAAACACTGATACCTACTTAATATATTCTGCACTTGTGACCACTTGCTTATTACTTCCACATCCACGTAGTGGATTGGAAGTATAGTAATCGCAAAAAAATTTTCAAAAATTTTTATTCGTGAAATAGGTTTAGAATGTCATGAAACGTCGAGATTTTAAATTTGAGCGAAAAAATTTTTTCTGTCTGTCGGTCTGTCTGTCTGTAACTTTTTTTGTCCGCACGTTTTCTCCGGAACGGTTTAAGATATTGACTTGAAATTTTGTACACGAATATATTATAACGAGATCTGGAACTGGATTGTTTTTTGAGGATATCCGGTGAAGGGTTGGGGGTTAAATAGGGGTAAATAGGGGAAAATAAGTAAAGCAAGCTTGTAAGAGTACAGAAACTTGAAATTCGGTGTATGTACTAGAAGTTAAGGCCTCAGATTTTTTTATAATATTTTTCAACCCACCACCACCCCGACCCCATTGATAGGGTTGATAAAATAAAGTTGAGATTTTCATTTGAAATTTCGTACACCTATGTATTATAACGACGTCTGAAATTAGATTATATTTTGAGATGATTCCGTTGAAGGGTTGGGGGTTAATTTGGGGTAAATAGGGGAATATAAGTAAAACAAGTTGGTAAGAGTACAGAAACTTGAAATTCGGTGTATGTACTAGAATCCAAAGCGTCAGATTTTTTTATAATATTTTTCAACCCTCACCACCCCTACTCCAATATGAAAAGGGTTGATAAAGTAAAATTGAGATATTCATTTGAAATTTGATACACGTATGTAATATAACGACATCTGGAACTAGATTATAATTTGAGATGATTCCGTTGAAGGGTTGGGGGTTAAATAGGGGTATATAGGGGAAAATAAGTAAAGCAAGCTGGTAGGACTACAGAAACTTGAAATTAGGTGTGTGTACTAGAAGCCAAAGCGTCAGATTTTTTTGTAATATTTTTCAGCCCCTACCACCCCTACCACCCCTACTCCAATATGAAAAGGGTCGATAAAATAAATTTGAGATATTCATTTGAAATTTGGTACACGTATGTATTATAACGACATCTGGAACTAGATTATATTTTGAGATGATTCCGTTGAAGGGTTGGGGGTTAAATAGGGGTAAATAAGGGAAAATAAGTAAAGCAAGCTGGTAAGACTACAGAAACTTGAAATTCGGTGTATGTACTAGAAGCCAAGGTCTCAGATTATTTATGATATTTTTCAACCCCCACCACTCCTACTTCATTATTAGAAGGGTTGATAAAATATAATAAAATTGAGATATTCATTTGAAATTTGGTACACGTATGACTTATAACATCTGGAACTAGATTATACTTTGAGATAATTTCGTTGAAGGGTTGGGGGTTATTTAGGGATAAGTAGGGGGAAATAAGTAAAGCAAGCTGGTATGAGTACAGAAACTTAAAATTTGGTGTATGTACTAGAAGCCAAGGCCTCAGATTTTTTAATAATATATTTCAGCCCCTCACCACCCCTCCTACTCCATTATTCAAGGGGTTGATAAAATAAAATTGAGATATTCACATGAAATTTAGTACGCATATGTATTATAACGACATCTGGAACTAGATTATATTTTGAGATGATTCCGTTGAAGGGTTGGGGGTTAAATAGGGGTATATAAGGGAAAATAAGTAAATCAAGCTGGTAAAAGAACAGAAATTTGAGATTTGGTGTATATACTAGAAGCGAAGGTCTCAGGTTGTTTATTAGTATTTTCCATCCCCCCACCACCCCCACTCCCTTATTAAAAGAGTTGATAAAATTAAATTTTTTTCACTTGAAATTTGGTACATTTACATGTATTGTAACTATATCTGAAACTAGATTATATTTTGACACGATTGCGTTGATAGAGTGGGGGTAAGTAGAGGTAAATCGGGAAAAATAAGTAAAGCAAGCTGGTAAGAGTATTGCAACATGAAATTCGGTATATGTCGTAGAAGCTAAGGCCTCAAATTTTTTAATAATATTTTTCAACCCTTCCACTACCCTTACTACATTATTAAACGGGTTGATAAAATAAAATTGAGATATTCACTTGTAATTTGGTAGACGTATGTATTATAACGACATCTGAAACTAGATTATATTTTGGGGTGATTCCGTAGAAGGGTTGGGGTTAATAGGAGTGACTAGGGGAAAATAAGTAAATCAAGCTGATAAGAGTACAGAAATTTGGGATTCGGTGTATATACTAGAAACCAAGGCCTCAGATTTCTTTCTAATATTTTTCAAACTCCACCAACTCCGCTTCATTATTAATGGGATTGATAACATCAAATTGAGATATTCACTTGAAAATTAGTACACGTATGTATTGTAGTAACATCTGATTGAAATGACTCCATTGATGGGGTAGGAGGTGGTAAGTTGTAAATAGTAGAAAATAAGTAGGGTGAACTAAAAACTTCATTTTTAACGTATATGGTAGAAACCAACTCCTCAAACTTTTCTATGACATCTGCCCCAAATATTATTAAAATTCTATGACCAATAATTTCCACATACTAGAGTGCAAATATAGTCAAGATGTTTCCTTTAAAGTGACTTGGATGAAGAATCTGGATGTGGAAGTAGTGATTCCTTAGGTAGCGGTTTTTTAAATTGGGTGGCAAAACCCAGTCCAAATTATTAGATGGTATCTCATTAGTTCCTACAAAAATTTTAATGTTTAGTTATTATACTCTTCGCAAATACAAAACGAAGATTTGATAGGCACAAATCAAATCACAGTGTTGGTAATCGAATTCTGAACAACTTTCAAAATGTCCGTCCGTCCGTCCGTCGCGTTTCTTGTAAGCATGATAACTTAAGAACAAAAAGTCCAATTGTATTGAAATTTAGACAGCAAGTTAGTGTTAGCTAGAGGACGAATCCAATTTTTTTTTTTTAACAAAATAATCAATAATAAAAAAGTTGTACATTTTTTAAATAAATTTTTTTCACACAATTTTTTTTTTATGTTTTGTAATTAAACTAAAAATGTCTAAAACTAATATTATTTACAAAAAAACTGCGAAGAGTATCCTATAGAATGTGCAACAATTATATAAAGAGTGCAGTAAATAGGCGAAGAGTATAACGGTTAGCTTGTTGTATATTTGTGAACTGTACTGTTTTTTTTGCATATTTGTGTTTATAATGAACGTTTATTACTCTACTTTATTTCCAAATAAATTGATTTCCAGGCGTTTTGCAAGTTTTACCAATTATAGATATAGCACGATGTTAGGTCATTTCGATTACCAGTTTTAAGAACAAAACATGGTTTATTTTCCAGATTTTTGGGAGTGGATGTATTTAACGTTAAATTAGAGAAAGAAGAAAGCCAAATGGCCTATCCAGTCTTGACAGTAGAGGCCCTTTAAGCCCTTTTTGAAATACTTTCTTTCATGTCATTATTGATTTTCAGAGTCCACTGTATCCACCAGATTGCAACCTCGCACAAGGGATGACAAAAAAATCACAGAGTCCAACAAACAGAAGGGCTCAGCGGACGAGACGATGGATGCAAAAAATACAGCTGCCACGGAGGATGTATACGAGTTCAAGTCCGTGAAAGACGCGGACTCGTCGCCTGATCAAAAGAATACTGAAGCCATGGAAATGGACGCAGATGCTACAGACCCATTGAGTATTTCGGCACCTCAAACTGAGGAGACGTCCAAGAGGAATATTTCCGAACTAGCAGATCCTTTGGAAGATACCACAGGAAATGACGAGGAATCTCGCAGGAAGAAACGGAAAGACGAAACAGCCAAAGAGGGGAAGTCTACTGCCCAAAGGAATGCAGGTCTGAAATTAATGTTACTTAATTCCAAGATGTATCTGAGTAATTCTCATATTGATTGATTAGTCCAAGTATCTAAGGATGTACACTAGTATGGCTCTAAGAAACAGATTTAATATTTTTTCCCTCTAGATTTATTCGAAATCCTAAGAAACTGTCTTTAAATTTGAGCGAAATCTAGTAGTTTTAACCCATGCCATTACTATCAACCAGTTTTACTCAAGTTTGCAGATTTCTAAGAAATTTTCTTAGTGGTGGAAACCAAATAACCAAATCAGGAGACGACATGGTGGCTCGCGCCAAGTTCACTCTAACATCCACTCTCGCAGAAATAATAAGCGAGCACCCTTGTATCTTTTTTTTTCAAAGATAAAAAATTCTGCTACTTCACGGATTAACCCCTATATTTAATAAGATGGGCTACAGATACGACTTTTTTGTTGATATATTAATAAATATATTTATTGATACTATTTTACTTGATAAAATTGTTTTTGCAGGTCAGACCAAGGGGCAAAGTGGAAAACAATCAGGCGGAGGCCAAAATAAGGCTGGAGCTTCAAGTTCTGGTAAGAGCAGCAGCGACAAAAAGAGCCCCTGCTCTAGTCCCAAGCCAGCTGTATCAGATCCTGAGGTTGATGATGGCAAAACAGATTTAAAGGTAAATAATCTAATGAATTTTTAAGAGTGAACAAGGTGGCTAGTTCTAGTTTGTCTGTCTATACTTTTTTATACTTACATATCCGAAAGGCCAAAATACATTATCGCATTTGGATACAATGCCTCTGTTTAAATGTTTTACTATTAGCGACGTTCCGATACCACAAAAGGATCGATAGTGGTATCGAATGAAAAGTATCAATACCAGTAAGTATTGATACCTTTAAGATAAAATCAATCATAGTAGAAAGAAATGTTTCTGCAGAAATTTGTTTCATAATACAGTCTATTATTTAATTCAAATATCAAATAAAAAAATATTTATGTATGTATATGCCCAGACCATTTTTTAGACTTATATTTTATGGTTTTAAGAATGTTATTATTTTCCATAAATTTTTTGTTTGTCTAATTAATTGAACCAGTCTTCATCGATGTAGCCCCCTAAGAATAAAACCTTCCAACTTCTTCCCTGATATGCAATTCTGGTCCCTGGCAATATCATTGTCCATGCTCTTGAATAAAGGCGTTCTGCCAGCATCATTGTTACAACAATAGCGAAATGTTGCCGAGCCAATTTGTACAGGTTTGGAAAAACATAACAGGATATCAGTTGTAAAATCAGGTGATAATATTCAAATCTAAGAAAAAAAATTGAATAGGTATGTAGCTGATGAAATTTCTAACATATTTTTTTTTTCTATTGATCTACTCAAATGTTCTGTCAGATATTGACCGATATGATTTTTTTTCGCCAATACCAATAAAATAAAATTGTTTACAAAGTCGATACTGGTATGCAGTTGATTCATCCCAGCTAGAATTCTCAATATTTTTAGATTTATAAATAGCCACACTTGTACCATGTATGTGACATGCAGTATGTACCGGATGTCCCATGTAAAGTGCCGGTAGCCGATAATTGAAAGAGATATTTCATTCTGTGAAAGGTATTCACTGGACTATATAAATGATTTTAGTTTTGATTAAAAACGATCTTTCTATAAATTGAGTTATATTGCGATGCGAAGAAATTTTAAGTAACAAAAGTCACCATCGCTTTTTAAAAATAAATTTTAGTACATTGGAACGTTTTTCATAGTAAAAAACACTGGTTTTTGGTTGATTTGATTGGAAGTTACATTATTTTCTTTATACAAATTTGAAAAACATATTTGAACATCTTGTGAGTTATCAACAATTGATAATAATAAAATTAGTAAAGGAATTTTGCAGATAATTTGGGTTCACCTAATTTTAAAAAACTTGTGGTGATTTTTGTTTTTTTTTTAATTATATTGAAGTCAAATATCTCGAAAACAGGTGATTTTTCGAAAATTGTTCGTATCACAAAAGTTGCTTACAATGTAATGTCTCATCACATGCACCTATTTTCAAGGTTCCTGTGATGGAAAAATCTGTATATCACAATGCCATCTGTACTTCAATTTGTACAAAGATTGTTTCTATTCAAAACATTTATATATTCTAATTGGTACTTTTCACAGAATTCAAATGTCTCTTTTTTCATCAAGAAAATGAGCCCAGTTAAGTGGCAGGACACCTGACGGTAAATTTGGTGTTATTCTATAATTAACGAAATGTAATTATAAAATTAACGATGTGTTGCTATTTGGTAGTATTGGCACGCTGGAGTATATCATATAATCACAAGAGGCACCTGTAAAGTATTTGCAGTGAACATCGGAGAGGGCTTTCTATTAAATTGGGAAACTCGGCAAGATAGTCAGGTTGCAAGTTGCTTGGCTCCCGTTGATGTGAAGTACATTGACTAAAGTAGCTGATGTGGTCTCGACCCATCCTACCAAGCTGGTCTTAAGACAGGAACTTAAAAATCAAGTAAATAGTTCCACCTATTTGATTATTATCGTTACATACAAGGCAGGCAGCCTAGGGCTGTTTATGCCTAAAGCATAAAAGGACAAGTACATGTGTATGAAACTATAACTAGTAACATAGACAACGCCTTGCTATTAAAGTTACTAACGATTTATGATATTGGGGCCATTAAAAGATCATTGTAGAATAGTATATTCTACAACAAGTTATGGAATAGTGGATATTCCACACGAGCAAAAAGTTTGTAGCTGAGCCGAAGGCGAAAATGTTTGTTTTCTCTTTTACCGCCAGGTGTTAAAAATATAAAACAGCAAAGAGTCCTTCAAAATGATGTAAATATCCCTTTGATTCCTCTTGGACTTAAAAATTCACAGTAGCCCGTGTGGAAGGGTTCATGCCTCCAATGGTCAGAGTTCAAATTGTATCAGAATGTTTATTGATATGTGAACTAAATTTGCAAGTTTCATAATTGTCTTGACCAACATCAATTGCTATATAACTACCTTAACAGCTTCTGATTTGTTGTAAGCCATGCGGTGTTATTCCATAACAGAGTGTTGGTATGATACTTGTTCCGACACAATTTTTAGTTGTGGAATTTGTAGTTTCTGAAATAGTGTTAGAGAAACTTCATACCGACATGCTATATTGATATAGATCCGTCTCTTTTTACTGGTGCTTTATATGAAATGAAACAAATTCAACAGTGTAATTACATTTTTAGGTACCTCCTCTGAAGATTGTAATTCCTCAAACAACTAGCAGCGAACAGGAATCAGGAATTGGTAGAAACGGCAAAAATAGTTCGCAAAGAACTCACCAGGCACTACCGTATGTTGTAGCCAGCTCTAATAGCAGCGAATCCAATGAAAAAGATACAGCAGCTGTTACAGCTAGTCCGGAAACTTCTACCACAGTCAAGGGGGACGAGAAGAAAGATTCGTCGGTTGCTGGACCAACCGAAGAGGTAATAAAAATGTTACTCCTTTATTTGAGTATTGAAATGCTGAATTTAATTTTCGTGTGTATTGTAGGCACCCATAGAAATTTCGGTCTCGATAAAACCATTATAGTCTAATCATTATATGGCCTTGTTATTTGCTGTCTTGTTGCACAATAACGCTTAGACAGCTCAGAGCACCTCTGACGAGTGAGAGGAAAGCCTTTAATCGATGATGTGTGTAACGTTATCCTTAATTGGACAAAAAAATCAACATTTTATGTCTTCAGTATTAGTCAAATCGAAAAAATAGAAATGAAAAAAATTGGATGCTTAATAGATTTTCTTTCCTAATTTTTTTTTGTGAAATGAAAAATAAATGACAAAAATCCAACATTAACCGCCATTTTCCAATATAGCGTCTTGAACTTTTATTCAAGTGTGGTGGGGAATTTAAAGTTTAATTTACACATACAGTTCAAATCAAGAATGTTGTCGTTCACGTCATCATCTATTAATTCCCGAATCAAATCAAGGCAAGGCCACACAGAATGGCACGCATAATAATAATCGTTTATTATCCAAAAGACCACATTGGTATAGGATTAGCCACAAAAGAAAATTGAGCATCTTACTAGTGAATCGTGCTCTCATTATTGCTTAAAACTAGGTACAAAACAGAAAAGGGACATGTCATAAATGTAAATATGTATAAGGTTATATAGTTATAGTTATTTATTTTGTGTGTGACAATATAATATTGTTTACACTTGTCAAATACAAAGATAATACATAAGTCACTTAAATAGGTAAAAAAAATATGAAATATAAAAGCAATGACCTAAGAACATTAATAAACAAGTACCACAATTACAAACTGCAATACAATGACAGGCAGGCACACAGGCGGACGGACGGGCATGTTGAAAGTTGTTCAGAATTCGATCACCAGCACAGTGATATGAAAATTTTTTCTCTACGAGCAATATTACCGGTTTTAGAAATGTGGCGATCGAATGCAATATACTCTTCGTTCTGTATTTGCAAAGAGTATAATAACTTCATAAGTTTAGTCGAGTCGAATCAATTGATTTGTTTTAATAACAGCCCCATCAGACGTGACTTTGGTATGTGCTATAGTCGAACTTCAGAACGAAATTCGTATCCGTAAAATGGCCCCAAATATCCAGGGTCAAACTGAAAATGTGAATAATATTCCTATTTTCAATGAATACCAGGACCGTATTGATAGGAAAAACAATATTATGATGTATATGTTAAGGAGAATTCTTCCGATGACTACAAAATAAGAATCGACCATGACATTGAGCAAGGTAAAAAGTAGGAGTTGTGTCTGTGACATTCAAAGCAATTAGAGTTGGGAGAGCTGGTGATAGGCCACGTCCAATAAAAATTATATTACTGACCCTAACCTGGCATCCTTATGCTTGAAGAATAAGAGGAAACTAGCTGATTCTTATATACGCATTGGCACCGATCTTACTCCTATGCAAAGGGACCATCTTAAAAATATTCGAAAAGAACTAAATGACAGTATCCAAGGGTGAAACTAATGTCACTATTCAGTACATTCGTGGCCCTCCTCAAATTTGTCCTGATAGGGCAAGTAACAATGGACATCAGTCAAAAAACTAGATAGTGACTAGATATTATCATCATATTAACAGAAACTTGGTTAACAAAGGACTTTTCAAATAGTGAACTTTTCTCCTGACAGTGAAATTATGATATATATCTCTAGTTCTATGTATCAACTTCATAATGACTCAATCGAACGAGTTCAAAAAAGATTTATAAGAAGTTACGCCCTTAGCTAGGTCTAGACTTAGAAAATAATAATTATGCTGCTTTGATGAGTGAGCTAAATATTTTATCTCTTGAAAAACACAGATTTAATACTGATATTATATTTTTGTTCAAACTGATCAATGGATTTGTTGACTCATCTTACCAATTAGGTTTACTTAACTTCAATTGTCTCCACAAAAGGAGAGCCAAATCGACGTTCGCAAATTCCTTTCATAATTCTAATTATGGCATTAACAGAACTCAGAAAAATTGTAATACATATTGTGACAGCAGTGATTTATTTTATCTAACATTAAATAAGTTTAGGAGTTCCCTATACTTCCCGAATTAATTTTATGAATTGATATGTATTATTCTTATTTGATTTTATTATGTTGTATATTGTATTGTATGTTATTGATGTCAGGTTTCCCTCGTTTATTGTATCTTGTTAGGTTTTTTTTTTACTCTTTAATTATTGTATTGTGTTCTACTGTTTTAGTCATCCTTACTTATGTATTATTTAGCATTCAAATGGAGTATTCCATAAATAAATAAATATACTAGTATTCAAGCTGATCGAAAAATTTCATGTTTTTGATAAGTACATAAATTGATGACGTGAATGACAACATTCGTGATTTGGACTATAGTGTGTCTGGTCCTGAGTTAATATCTATACTAAATAAGAGAAGGCTAGGTAAAAATGTACTCAAAATTGCTAAATAGCATATATACCTACAAAGAGGTGTATTTATATTCTATTTATTCCTAAAACTCTTTTAAAGTCTTTAAGATCTCGTGTCTAAGAACTTCAAAGTGATTGACGGTATCTGCATAAATTATTACTGATTACGGTATCCATTTTAAGAAGCTTAAAGAGTTTAGGATAATCTGTCATATTCTGAAAATTTACCTTATGTTATAATGACACCCTTATTTATTTTGTAATGTGGTATATTGATGAACAATTTAGTTAGCTTCATCAGTTGCGGAGTGTTTAGTAAGAGGAATATATTGACGACGGCATCATTTGACTTATTACTCTACCATAATATATAATGTATATTTAGTAATTAAAGAAGTACAGTTTTATGATACTAGTTATAATTCAACAGGACTATAAAGGTTGCCCAAGTCAAAAATAAGTTTTGTCAGTTTTGTTATATTTTCTTTTTCTTTATTTTTTTAACATCGACCTTTCAAATAACTTCGAAAAGGCTCCAAACAAATTCTTGCTGTGATGAATTGAATTAAAAAGATTATTTTCGAATTCAAACCATATGTAACACTTCTGTGCAATGAAATCCCATACACTTGAAAAATAAAGTAATTCAGTTTTTAATATTGAGTGGTATGAATCAGTCTTTTTGGAATTTAGATTTTTTATTATCATATAGGATATAAAGACTGACCTGGATTATGAAACGTCATAAGTATTTTTGTGTTCTCTACTTTTTTTACACCATTCGATGGGAATGGTTTCGATTTATAATAAATGAAAAATTAACGGTGAAAAATTCACAGATGCGACTGCACATAACTGCGTTGTATTTATTGTGTAAATAATGTAACCTAATATTTTGTCATGGCTCTGTTTCCTTCCAAGACGTCCTTAAATCTTGTTGGCATAGAACCTGTTAGTCTACGACAATAGTTTTTTTTCTCCTAGCTCCTCCCAGCAATTTTCAATGGCTGACCACAATTCTTCTTCATTTCTTGGTCTGAAGTTTCGCTCATACGTTTTTTTTACTAGCTAACCCCAGACATTCTCAATTGGGTTTATATCGGAGCTGTGCGAAGGCTACGGTAATAATTCAATATTATTGTTCCCAAACCATTGAGTAATTATACTGGTAGTTTGAATAGGGTAGTCGTCTTATTGATAAATGAAGGTGTTGTCTGGATATAATTGCTCCACCGAGGAAAGCATAACATTTTCCAAAATATCCCTATAAATCTGCCCATTAAATCTGCCATTACCTATGCCATGCTACACCAGGGCCATGCAATTTTTTCCATGCCCAAAAACATTACTTAACAGAAAATCGCCCGGACTCATTCCGTGGAGACACATAACGTTCGTGAAACCTGGTATTTGCAAGACAATACACTCGAATATGTCCGTCATTACAAGACAAAAACTTTTTCATTGGTAAACACAACATTGTTACAAAACTTCAACGGGTAATAGACACGATTTAAACAAAACAGAATGCTTGCTTCTGTTCTTCTGTTAATATGGTCATCTTGGCACTTGTACAGTAGGCCGGGCCGAAAAAGGCAAAAAAAAATTATTTTTTAAAATATAAAGCGGGCTAGACGGAAAAATATGTATCTGGTGGCCGCAATGCTCCATACCAATTTTGGGCCGGATTAAATATTTTTTGGCTGGGCCCCTGGGGCCTCAAAAATTTTTTTTTTCTTTTTTAAAATTTTTGGTGGGGCTAGTGCTCACCATATACATATCGGTACCTTTATATTGCAAAAAAAAAAATCAGTCAAATTAAAAAAAATTTAACCGGACCCCGGAACAAGAAAGTTTAGTTAGTGGTCGAAAAATTGTATATCTCTGTGCAGCTCTTAGCTTGAATAAATATAAGGCACAAAAATTAGTTACTTACTTTATTTTATACTAAACAATGATTACACTGAATTATTATACTAGGGGAGGTTATGTTATAGTACAATTCAACCAATCTATGAGATCTATATAATCTTTTGCATTAAAATTTACTATGGGCACTTTGAAAATGCGATTTTTTTCATCAGATTTCCTAGCTTTTACAATTCTTCTAACGGCTAGCTCCCTAATGTGTGGACGCATATCTGTTAACATAGATATTAAAATATTTTCAGGGTGTGCGAAATAAGCATTGTCCTGGATCGCTTTATTGATAATTAGTGTTACATGATTTGGTAGTTCCTTCAAAACATTGATTAATTTCCACAGATGTCTTGCACCATTTTCCAGCTGTGGCCGAGTTTTTATTTCAAACCACATACGCGAATACATTTTTATTACAAACCTCCGCTAGTATTTTTAAATTCTCCGAAGGGTCGTTTGTAGCTACATATACTCTAAGAATGCGGTTGGCTGTCGTTAACCAACGTGAGTGTCCCATTTTTCCTGGACATTTTTCAGCCACATTTTGAGGAACCACTCCATCTCCAATGGCTTTAGTCATCTTGTACAGATATTTTTGATCTGTACTTAGGTCATGTTCATTTACCGTAGGAAGAGCAGTTTTAATTGGTTTAAATTTAACGACAGGCATTTTCTCGCAGTGGGAAAGAAGGGATCCAACCGGCCCGGAATAGGAATAAGGACCTTTTGTGTGTCCATCTAGTTTTTGTAGCAAGTGTCGCAATGGAAGCTCGTTAGCATGTAACAGGCAAATACTACATTGTAATGATTTATTTGCTCGAGTTTCTATTAGTCGAATTACTCCGCCTTTCCACCCGGTATTGACGTTTGTTCCATCGCAACCAATAACAATTAATTTTCCTAAATCTACATTATGGCCTTGAATGTAACCTATTATTCCATCGGCAATATCTATGGCTCGGGATTGATTAAGGGCTACATGACCAAAATAGGAACTACCCGGTTCTTCAATTAAGGCAATATTTTCCTCGGTTTTAATGATTCGGCGGGCGTTTTCAAAGACTATGATTTGATCCTTTCTTCCATCAAAATAGATACCTTTAATTGACTTATTCAAATTCCTGTTTACATCTTGAAGGTGACTCCTATTTTTCTTAACACCTCTTCGAATTTTATTTTTGTCAATGACGAGTGCCATATTCTTTTTGGAAATTAAATTAACGCCTTCTAGAACGGCATTCGCAATTTTTGCAGCAGTTCTACTAGACGCACCTGTCAGATCGGCAGCTTTAGAAGTGTGAGTAAGGCATAGTCTTTTCTTGCTGTTAATTGTATTTTGTTTATTACGCTTCACAAGAGGATAAGACCACACACAATTTAATTTTCGTAAAGGGGCCCAGTCTAACGTACAGATATATGAACAACATTTTTTTTGGAGACTACATAAACCGTATACTAACAGTTGTTAACTAGCCCTGAAATTTTATTTTGAAAAAAAAAACAACAATTTTTGGGGGCCTGGGGGCCCGGCTAATTTTTTTTTAATCTGGTCCATATTTGGTGTGGGATCTTTTAAATACTTGTCCCAACTTTTGACAACTAGCCATTCGATAAAATTAAAAAAAAATTTTTTCGGCCCGGCCCATTGTACAGTTTGTTAATTCCGATTTTCCTATCCTTTGGCTAGCTGTTGACCTCGATGCAGGAAAATTTGTCATGAACACAGCATCTCTTGCTTTATGAAATGAATTTTCTTTTGTATAGCCAAGGAGTGCTTCATCTTGAACGAGATTTGAACTTCTCGATCTGCCCGAACCGTCTTTTCTCTTTACGCTACCTTCCTCCACCTACTCTTTCTTCACACTCATAACAGTACTTCTATTCAATTGACCATGGTTAGCGACTGCTCTGATAGACCATCCCTCTTCAATTTTAGAGAGAATTAAAAAAATGTTTCCGTGTTCAGTTAATTTTGGCATTGCAAAAATATGACACTGATATTGACAAATAGATAAAGAATGATTTAATATAGCGAAAAATAGGTAAACGGGATTTCATTGCACAGAAGTATATAGAATTTTAATATGTGGTTAAGTAATGAAATATTAACATTTAACCTCTTGTGCCCGAAGTTATGGATCTGTATAAATATTTCATAAGGCTTAATTTTTTTTTCTATCAGGTTCTGTAGAAACTAACATCTGATTAACGAAATCTTGGAAGAAATATGTTAGAAATGTCAAATTTAATGATCTTATTTATGTACATAAATTATTTTTGAGGTAAAAGTTTATTTTCGTACCCTTTTTGATTTAAAAATTGACTTGCTCTGAAATTGGTGAATTAAAAATTACAGTAATATCCTAATACATAGGTCACGGCTGTGGTGTGGTAACCTTTCAAGGTTAGTTATTTATATTGAGAACCCACACAAATTTTAAGGCTGTTAGGCCAAATGCTAATACTAGCTAAAATCATCAAAATTACTCATTTTGTGCCTCTAATAACATCAGTTTATCAACTTTTAGTGGGCGTTGGAAGGAAGGGGGGCATATGACCCAAAACTGTTTTTTGGCTATATTGTTAATTGATTATTAATTCAACAAATGTTTACAGAATTTCTTGAATCAAGGTATACATACGATAAATAATACAGTTTTTAAACAATGGAAATAGTGTATATTGCAGCATTAACAGATATTATTTTCAGTTTATGACCGATGAAGTTTTTAATGAGTTTCCGCCTCTTGATAGTACTAATAAAGCAGAACCAGACAATATATCTCCATATTCTGTAAAAATATGTAGTCAACATAGGCCGCTACCTTTGTGTACGATATGTAATTTGCCATGAAATGAATAAAAATTTCCCCATTAATGCTTGTTTAAATCAGAAAATGCAAGCCGTGTTATTAATTATAGACCCATTTTGGGTTTATATTCTGTAGCAAAAGTACTGTAATCTCCAAACGGGAAGAAGCTGCCTGACCCAGATAAGTCCAACCAGTTTTTTTTTAACACTGGATGGTACCTCATACATGATTAGTGTAATTTGAAGGAGACTATAACTATATTAACAATTTTAAACTATTGGAATGCAAAGCACAGTGATAGGCCTAGGTTGCTCCTCTGTGGAATTCCAAAAGAGTATAAGAGTTCTGGACTTGTTGTGAACAATGGTTTAAATATTTTATAAGATTTCTTGAAAAACCAAACTGATATGCAACTTTGGATAATAATATTTCATGGTTAACCGCATGTGTAGAAAAACTCCTTACCGTACGACAAATTGCAATTTTTTTCATAGAATTTTTCTTTTATGACTTTCATCGTTGTACATCTCTTGTTTTTCAGATATAATAAAAAAAAAACGTGAATAATGTCCCTTGAAGTAAGAAAATTAAGTATGTTATTAGTTTCATGTCGTAAAAACACGGGAGAACAACCAGACAATAAAAAAGCCTATGTTTTTTTTTCTAGGGATGCTGAAGAAACTGACCTAGATCAATAATTTCAGCAGTTACCTAATAAAAGTTTGAGAATCTCTGCTTTCTATAAGTGAATGAACATATAGTTGTGAAGTCACATATGCAAGTTTACATTTCCCTAATTGGAGAAAATATTGAGCTAAAGAGTGTCTGTCACATTTATTTTATTACATTGCCGATTTGTTATTAATGTAATGACTGTTAAAGAAAATGGAGATTTAAATCTTAAAAAGACCTTATAACCAATATTATACATACTCTCTGACCAGAAGTTCTCAACCAATTTTATTTCCTTTTTTTCTCCAAAATTATGGGTTGTAGACACCTTGTTATATAAGGTTTTTTGTTTACCTGTTTATTTCCCACTACTACTATTTTTAATGACGTGAAACTAATTACGTTCCACATGTTATTAGAAGCTGCAAAATTGATAACTATATATATTCAACTATTTCTCCGATATTTTTTCCTACTTGACTGTCCTATTTAAACTAATGGCTTAAAAATTTGTGTGACTCATGCTCCAGTTCTCGATATAAAATGTTACAACTACATACCAACTGAATCTAAGACATTCCTAAGTGGGATTCCCAAAGGTTGATTATATTTTTGAAGTTTGTTTAAAATGGCAGTATGCGGGGTGGAAAACAATTAGTTATAGTTTGATATATTTCACACTTTGATGAATCTATTTTAGAGGGGTGGATCAAGCCAGCAAAGAGTCTTACGTAGTTCCCACCGTTCGGGAACTACTCAGGGCACAGACCGTGGAAGTAATAATTCCTCACCTCAATTGCAGAGGTCCCACTCCCCCTCCCCTTCGGCGTCGCCAGCAGCACAGCCCCCAAATGCAGCTGATCCACCTACTTCTAGCGCTGCTCAGACTAATACCACCTCTAAATCTTCAGATTCACAGGTAACTTGATGATTTCTTCGCTTTTTTCCTTGTGTTCGTCATCATTTTTTGTTTTTTTTTCATTGCTATTCGCATTCATGGCTTTGCTTGTCACTAACCCATACCTTTTATTATTTTTTCATCTAAGAATTAAAACTACTTTATATTTATAAATTAAGCTGTTATATTTTACTAAGTTATGAGAAAATTGATTTTGAGTTACAAACACGTGTCAAAATAGTAACTAGTTTCCAAAAATTAAATAATTCAGTTCAACAAATACTGACTTCACACTATTGCGTTGGTTTTATATATTTTTTGACCTTTATAACACTTATCTTTAACTCCCAAAAAGTCGTGCCCTGTTGACTTAATGGTCCTGAGAGACATCTCCCATGTCGTCAGAATTAAATGGGACTAAATTGGCCACAGATTAGGTGTGCATTTTCCAAAGATAATATATCTTTAACTAATAGTTTGTCTATTTAAACATTGAAACGTTTATTTTTTACCTAAGTGGCCATTAGTGTGTACATAATGGTGATTTTAATGTACATTATGCTTTTCAAATAGTAGTTTATGTCAGAAATAACTAGTATTTTTCTCTCTTTCAAGTGATTTTTTTTTTCTGTATACACTTGTAAAGTAATATTTCAATTTTTTGTTTTTGTAGACGTGACTTGCAAAATTGCAATGCAACTAAACTAACCGTACATATCATCATAACGACCCCAAATGTGTGCAAAGACGAGATTACCCCCCCGTTTTCGAGGGTGCTAAACACGATGCAAGTGGTGGGAGAAGTTTTTGACTACTGCACCTCTTTTATGGATGTCTTTATATTTTCATATGTAAACGGGACTGGGGAGTGATTTATCGATGAGTTATACTTGAAATAACATGGAAGGGGGTTATAGAGTGAGTAGAATTGAAACCAGGCCTAGGGGGTTGATTGCAGATGATTCGGTTCAAACGTGCATCCCCCCTGTTCTCGGGGTCGCTGATTACGGGAAAAATATTAATTTTTAGCTCCAACCCCTCCTCATCCATCAAACGGGCAGAAACCACCCCTCACTCACCAGAAAGCAACCTATCCAGGATTAACAGGGCTTTCTGCACATGATCGTTGTGCCTGTGTATATCCCTTCAGTTTTCACTGAAGAGAGGGGGTGTAAAATTCATTAACACTTTGGATCGTGAATATGCCCTCCCTCGTTTTCGCAGGCGCAGATCATGATGAAAATATCGATTAGGCATTTTAAGGCGAAAAATGATCCTAACCAGAAAAAAAATAAACATGATCCGATTCAGATTCGCTCACTGAAACGGCGGAAGCAGAAGAAGAGATCATGTGTCGTTGACCACAAAATTTAATATTCATTACTCCCCAATGAAGAAATCATTATACCCTACTCAGCGATCTACACAATCATCGCCCCAGCTATAACTGGTGGATGAGGGTAAGTTTCCGTCCATTATAGGGGTTGAAGAGAGTCTGAAATAAAGGTGAATATTTTTATCGTGGTCAGCGCCTGCAAAAACGAGGGAGGGCGCATTGATGATCCAAAGTGTAATTAATGAATTTTAGATCCCTTGGAAGGGTTGAAGCAACTCCCGAGGTCGCTACCACCTTCTGTTCAGTGAAAACTGAAGGGATATGCACAGGCACAACGATCATGTGCAGAAAAACCTGTAAATCCTGGATAGCGTGCTTTCTGGTGAGTGAGGGGTCGTTTCTGCCTGTTTAAAGAATGAGATGTTGGAGCTAAAAATGAATATTTTTTCCCGTGATCGCCGACTCCGAAAATGGGGGATACACGTTTGAACCGAATCATCTGCAACAAAAAAAGATTTTCCACCCCTCGGGAGGGTTTAATCAACCCCTAGGCCTGCTGTCTGGATTACTTTATCACCCCCTTCCATGTTGTTTCAAGTATAACCCGTCAATAAATTACTCCCCAGACCCGTTTATATATGAAAACAAAAAGAGATCCATAAAAGGGGTGGTTTTCGGCCGTTTCATGTGGTCATAGATAGAGAGCCGGCTGTATAGATTTCCTATGTATAAGATACACGAAAAACTTTGTTTGAGTGAGTAAGTACTACCACAGACCTACAGGACGCCACTTTTCATATAAGCAAATTTTGCCCACGTCATGGAATTTTACCGGAAGTGACGTCAAACTGGGAGTATGCGCGCAAATAAGAAGAGGCAGCCTATATTTTTTAATAACTAGAAGGCTTGTACTTTAACTTAAAACAATAATAATTCATGTATTCGATGACTTAAGTAAACAGAAAAAAAAAACTTTAATCGGGGGTGTCTCAGGGTTGCGGGCAAATTAAGCCTGGCAGCCCATTACATTCTCATTGTATAACTCAAAATCTACATCTTGACATAAGTTTTATTCATGTATTCGATGACACAAAAAATCTTGACCGGAAGTGACGTCAGAATTCCATGACGCGGGCAAGATTTGCAAAAATAAAAAGTGGCTCCATGTATCTCTGTCTCATCTCTCTCACATAAAAATTTTCATGTATCTTATTCATAGGAAATCTATACAGCCAGCTCTCCACCTATCAAAAACTCCTCCCACCACTTGCATCGTGTTCAGCACCCTCGAAGACGGGGAAGAAGGGATCTCGTCTTTGCACAAAATATTTACACTCATTCTGCCTTCTTTACATACAGGCTTTGAAATATTATCAGGTCCATCGAGAATACCTCACTTAATTGGTCGTGCAAAAGAAATAGTTTATACGAAAATTATTGTGCTATTTTAAGAGTTATGTGAAAAATATGGAAAATGCGGCATATGTCTAAGCAAAATTTCTCCATTATTTGCGAATGAATTTTTTTCGATTAATAATAATAATTTGCCTATTTCAAAGTAATGTATAACAATATAATTAAATGAATGTCACTGATAAAATTCGTGCATTCAATGTACTTCATGACTAAATATTAGTTCTATCTGTAAAAAAATAACATTGTTGTAGTACAGAATGCACTTATCACTATTTTTCAGTCAGTAGTTAAAAAATTCATCTATACCACATGGTTCTATGTTCACAATGGCTTATATAATTTTAACATTGGTCAGTTTTAGAAACAAAGCGCTATATTTTGCCCTTTTTTTTGTTGCTTTAACAAAAGTGGTAAAGAATTGCTTCAGCAGCTTTGTCCATCTAATGTTTCTAAAACTTACTTGAAAATTGTTAAATTTGGTAGAGCATTAAACAGGTAATTCCATAAAGGTGAGAGTAAATTGTTAATCTTTATTCATGGATAATTTTTTACACACCCTACAAACTGTAATTAAATTAGGGGCATTATGAAAGTTAGATTCTAGTAAAAATCAAATGTTCACTGAAAAATGACACGTCAATACGTAAAAAGTGACCCAATTAAAAAAAAAAGTGATTATCTGTAATAATAATATCAGAAATGTCAAAAAAACTCCCTAAATGAATTTTCATTTTACCTTTTTTTTTAATTCTTTTTGAAACTAATGAAATTTTGCAATATTGCAGGGGTTCCAAACTGCATCTAGTATGGAACGTTTTCTGTTGTAGGTTGATATCATTGCATTATGCTCAAATACAAATACTCAATGCGTTTTCCACAAAAAAAACTTGGCATCGTCTGGAGATTGATTTAAGTTTTAATCATCCAAATAATGCTAATGGTTAAGGAATTGCATGTCGAATGATAGTTTTCGAGTGTTTTGGTACTTGGAAACCACATCAAAAGCACTAGGTTTAAATCCCTCTAATCCCTTCCAATAAAACTGCAACAAAATATCAAAAACGTTCCCTCAATCCTTTTGCTTTGAAGATAGCCTACTTCAAAATTTAATTTATTATCAAGCGGCCAGCAATTTATATAAAAAAAGAGCTGTCACTTGAAAAAGGGACATGCATGCTTTTTTTGTTAATTTTTTCACATACTATTATTTATCATCCTGGTAATTTCCATGTTCACATTATTTTAGTGAATGTCTGTGCATTGTGTCACTTTGTTGTTGAATTTGTACAGTGTCCTGTTTGTTTATTTTAAATATGCTTTCTGTCAAGATAAAAAAGAAGAAGAGTAAGAAAGATAAGAAACTTAAGAAAGCTAAGAAACTAAAGAAAGATAAAAAACTTAAGAAACACAAGAAACTTAAGAAACATAAAAAAGATAAGAAAAATAAGAAACATAAAAAGACTAAAGATAAGAGAAAGGTGATGTAACTAAAAGTAATCAAATATATTGTGAACAAAATATAGAAAGTGGTAAACTTCTATATGCTATTTCATACATATTTCATAAAAAGGTTAAACATCACTTCTGCTTTTAGTGCTCATAAAAGGCTTATTTCAGAAACTTAACATATACTTAATAGTTTTTATCTTTAGAAATCGTCTAAATCTGAGTTTTAGACACATTTAACAATCAGAGCTCTTATTCATACAACAAACATATTTTACTTTTGAAAGAGTGACCGCAAAATCTGTCTGTTTTTGGGTGACGGATTGCGAACTTGGGAAACATCATAAAAAGGTTTAACAGGTCTCAAATTAATCGTCATTAAAAACCAAAAGTGGCAAGGTTCTTGATTTTTGAAAATATTCAATTACCCCCATTCAGGGGTTGAAATGAGTAAATCTAGAAACAATTCTATTAGTATTATTTCTATTAACTCAATCTTAAAAAAGCGAAATTATGTATGTTCTATACAATAATATTTTAAGGGTTAAAATTCGCCCATAGGCCTTCGAAGGGGGTGAAATCATCCCCAAAATATCAAGAAAATTAAAAATATTTTAGAAAATTCTGAAAGAAAAAGGTAGTTATATCACGAGAGGTGCGACATCTGTTAGCGAATCGATAAACTTGAAACAGAGAGAGAGAGAAGGGAAAGATTTGGCAATGCCTCATATAGTTTCTGATTCCAGCTGATTGACTCGTCATTAATGTCAATATTTTTTACCTTTTTTAATAAATTAATGGAAAAATATATTATTATAGTTACAAAAAATGAAATTGGAATGAAAATTTATAAATCTTCTACTTTCTTATATGATACTGCATTTAAAATAAACGCAAGGTATTTTCAAATATCCGCGCCAAGTATTAGAACTAGTGCGACGTTGCCATGTCTACTACTAATGTCCTCCATTCAATAATTTCAATAATTTTCAAGTAGCTGCCATTACGTTATTTTACGGTGAATTATCTCGATATTTATACACACACTTCGTCAGGAATTAATTTAAATTTGCCTCATTTTTTAAATCATTGTTGATGTGAAATGTTGAAACATTTAAGGTAGTCATGAAAAAAAGAACTTCAAGAGAATTTTTATATTTTTTATGCTTCTCTTTTGTAGATGCTTAGGGGTATTTTCAGTCCTTAGAAAGTGTGTTTCCGTCAAAATTATTGATAAAAATACTTCCTCATTTGTCATGACTTTTTAAACATTTAAATATTTTATTTTCAGAATTTTTAAAAACATTTTTGATTGTTTTTTATATTTAGGGAATGATTCCACCCCCTTCGAGGACCTATGGGTGAATTTTTAACCTTTCTTGATAGGGAAATCATAATTTCGCTTTTTTAAGATTGATTTAATAGAAATAATACAAATAGAATTATTTTTATATTTATTCATTTCAACCCCTGAACAGGGGTAATTACTAAACATTTTCAAAAAACCAAGAAAATGCCCCATTTGGTTTTTAATGACGATTAATTTGGGACCTGTTAAACCTTTTTACAGTGTTTCCCAAGCTCGCAATCAACTACCCAAAAACAGGTCAAAAAACAGCATTTTTTGTAATCATTCTTTAACACAAAGATGGATGTTGTTTTATGCCATATGTGATTTCTCATATAAGCGATTTAATTTAACAGGTATTCCAAGAACATCCGCTAAACTACTTGTGGAGAGTTTTATCAACATTGATACAAAAAGTTCTTATGAACATGGACTTGGTGATGCACCGTTGCCATGATATAGGGTGTTAAACTTTTTTTTCTTCAATTTTTCAAATTAATTCAGAAAGGGCTTCAACTACTTGTTTGAATTTTTTTTTTGCCTAAGGTAGTGATATTTATTTTGACCATATTGACATTATCAGTTCTCGCAACATCTGTATGTACCCAAAGTAATACCTTACCGCTATTCCCCAGACAACAGAAATTTCAAACCATTTCTGAAATATTTTAAAAACTCTGAAAAGAAGAAAGAAGAAAAACTTTAGCCCTCTATACCTCGGCAACGAAGCTTTGTGGAACAAATGTTTGTAAGAACTTTTCATAAGGTTGTTGATAATGAATTTGCACTAGTAGCTTGGCAGATCTCTTTGAAACGCCATCTGGTTTGTCTACAGTCTTCAACTGGTAGATAGATAGATAGATAGATACATTTATTGGTCTTTGTGGCTACAATAATAGTAGATAAGATAAGTCAAAAGTATAAAGTTGGAACTTACATATTACAGTTTATAATATAATAATATAAAGTATAAGACGTATTACAATATAATATAAAAAATGTTAAAAAATACAAAAAAAACACATTAAAAATATAGATACAATAAAAGCATATCACAAAGATTAAAAAATAATTATTTAGACTAGTCAACTGACTTCTCGGTTTCAATTTTTGAAATAAACTCACCAATGGTGTAAAATGAGTTGGAGGTTAGGAAATTTTTTATGGTTTTCTTAAAAGCATGGACAGGTAAGTCTTTAAGGTTTGTTGGTAGTAGATTGTACAAGTGAGATCCACTATAGAAAGGAGATTTCTCGTAGCAAGTGAGACGGTGTTGATTTGAGTAAAAATTATTTTTATGTCTCGTATCATAACTATGTACATCTGCGTGTGTTAAAAATTGTTTCTTATTTTCATGACAGAATAATAATGTTTTTAATATGTAGATACATGCTAGAGGTAAAATTTTTTTATTTTTAAAAGTATCTCTGCACGAGGTATGAATATCAAGGTTATAAATCAGCCTGATAATCCGTTTCTGTAGGATAAAGACTCTTTTAACATGAACAGACTGACCCCAGACTACAATATTGTAGCTTATGGCTGAGTAACACAGAGCGTAATAAGCCGGCAATAGAGCGTCTTGGTTTAATTTATTCTTTAGCTGATTAATAGCATAGTATGCTTTATTTAGTTTGTTTGCTAAAAAGGTAATCTGTGGTTCCCAAGTCAAGTGATTGTCGATCATTGATCCAAGGAATTTTGTTTTTCGTTCGAATTTTATTGTGTTATTATACAAAGAGAAGTTAAAGTTGTAAGGTTTTTGGAATCTTGTATGAAACTGGATGATAACAGTTTTATCAGCATTTATTATTAAGCGATTTTTATTACACCATGCGCAGAACTGCCGTAGAGTAATATTGACTTTATTTATAATTTCCTTTGGATCAGAGTGCGATATGATGACTGATGTATCATCTGCATACATAAAAGTCTTCCCTTCACTAATGTGTTCTGGAAGATCGTTGACATAGAGAATAAAGATTTGAGGTCCAAGAACACTCCCTTGTGGGGTGCCAATATCAACATTATATTGTTTTGATTTACCATCTCCTTGTCTAACGTAAAATTTACGGTATGATAAGTATGATGTGAGAAGTTTGTTTATGTTACCGCGTTACTGGCAGTTTGGACCACTATTTTAATTTGATAGGTCAAGTTGACTGAATAGAAGGCAGCATATGTTAGATCAACCAGCCAAGTTGATTTGAAATTCAGAATCATTTCATACTCTTATTTACGGTTTTTCTAATCCATGATAAAATTCATTTTCATGTAGTGTTGTAAAATTTTTCCAGGAAATTTGCATCAAATGATCAAAAAATATGGAAATGTTAGAAATATTTTTAATTTGCGGCGTATTAATTTGCACATGTGCAGTGCGATTAATTTTTCCGTTAATTATTTCAAATTAAAATTGGAATATATGAATAACTGTGTACAGTATAGTAAACAAGCCGAGGTTAAATATTGCCAGCTTCATCAAAGAAATTTAATGACTTTTTAGGCAATAAGTTGCAAAAAGACAATATTTTAGGCATGCGGCGTGAATTTATCCATCGAAGCAAAGCCAAGGTAAACAACTCGTCATATACCTGAAGTATAGTTTCCGTAATGTCTTCCGTATAAGATATTTTCTGCAACTGTGTTAAAATACATATTAGTCCCTTCAAATTAGAAGAAAAATGGGAATGACTTTGGGAAATTTTTCCTACAGCTAAGCCATTTAGAAAGTTGTCTTGGGCTTGTATTAACATATTTTTCATCAAGCGCATGAGAAAAAAGGGTTGTTTTTTAGATATAGATACATATATGTTTTTTTGGACATTTTGGCGGTTTTTTGCGTTTTGCTGCAAAATTGCATTTGAGAAAATATGACCTGATTTGATATTGTAGATCTAGCGATTCTCTACAATTTTTGTTCTCTTCATTTTCTTGAAATTCCGCTTAGTTACGCCGCTAGAGCACGCTGAAGTTTATGTAAATGTATAAATCTTTTTGGTGTTTAGTTTTAAGCCAAAACTATGCATTTTATAAAAAAATATCAAGATATCAAAGTTGTAGATAGAAAAATTTTCGGCAGATTTTGTTCTTTGTTTTTTTTTAAAGTCGTACGATTTTGCCGCTAGAACGCGAAAAACATTTTTTCAATAGTCTTGAGCGAAAAAAAATATAGCGTGTTTTTTGATATACATGCATTGTTTAGAGTACTCGTCAATTATATACAAATTTCAAGAGCAAAAAAAAAATATATTTTTTTGAAACCCATCGTTCATTTCTTACACAGCTGGGCATAGAACGGTGCATCTAATAGTATGAACTACACACATTCAGCTGTAGTTAGCTTAGCCGGTAAAAAATATTGAGTAGAGGGAGGCGTAGGGGCAACATACTACAGCTGTTCACGATACCTATATTTTTTTATCCGCTCAAGAGTATTGAAAAAATGTTTTTCGCCCTCTAGCAGCAAAACCACGCGACTTTGAAAAAAAAACAGAGAACAAAATTTGTCGAAAATTTTTTTATCTACAACTTTGATATCTTGATATTTTTTTATAAAATGCATAGTTTTGGCTTAAAATCAAACGCCAAAAAAATGTATACATTTAAATAAACTTCAGCGCGCTCTAGTGGCGCAGCTAAGTGGAATTTCAAAAAAATTAAGAGAACAAAAATTGCAGAGTATCGCTAGATCTACAATATTTTCTCAAAAATGCATAGTTTTGCAGTAATACGCAAAAAACCGCCAAAATGGCCAAAAAAACATATATATGTATCTATATCTAAAAAACAGCCCTTTTTTTTTTCATGCGCTTGGTGAAAAACATGTTAACACAATCCCAAGACAACTTTCTATACGGGTGGCTTAGCTGTAGGAAAAATTTCCCTCAATTTTCCTAATTTGAAGGGACTATATATATCTTACAATTGCAATCGATTTATCAAAATGACAATTTAAATTATTCATACATTTAAAACTAATAATTTTGGAATTTTATATTGCACTGACGTCATGATTTATCAGCTCTAAATAAAGCAAATAAACAGAAGTAATATGATGGGTAGCAGAAGAAATAATAACAGATAATACTTAAAGAAAATAATAACATTTCAGGTATGTCTGGGTTATCCAATGAATAAATATCTATTGATAAAAGTCTTGTCATCACCTCATAAGAGCATAAAGAGAATGGTTATTATAATGAAATATTTATAGGCTAATATAAATGGATAAATCTATAGACAGCTTGGTAACTATTCATCATATTAACATCAGTGTTAGAAGTGTTTAGTTGGAGGTTACGTTTCATTGTGTTTAAGCAGTTTAAATTGTGATTTATATTTTATTATTAGTACAATTAAAATGATCAATATGTCAAAACTGGAATCAGGTAAAGCAGATCTCATAATTTACTATCAATTAATAATGACGCGATAAATAAGTTACTTGGAGTTGGTAGGACACACTTTTCCATTTGGTGTCAATATGTAAACTAGTTCCATTAAATCACTATTATGCTGCCCTACTTCAGAAGAAATCTACATGTGCACATCAGATAGTTTCGAGAAAACTGCGACTAAAATATAGTTGCTACTAGATATAGTTGATTTAGCTGTGATTTTATTACTAAATAACTTAATGTATATGTAATGGGATATAAAAAATGACCATTTTTTAATAGTGGTAAAGATTGTTGGAAAATATTGCAATTTCACAAAAAGAACATGGCATACGTTGTTTTCAATTACCAAATCTAAGATTTTGCTAGGCAAAAGTATCGCATGTGCCCCCTTTTAAATATAAAATTAATATAATAGCCTGGAAAATTGACAAAATATACAGCGTGTATACTTGCTTGGTTTTCAATTCCATATATTTTCTGAAAAACAATGATTTTTACAATAGATGTTTAAACCATACAATGTTTAACATTCATGTAAAATATATAACGTAATTGTACATTTAGTTGTTTCGAATCATCTCGTTTCCCCAATTATGCTAAAGAAGAAAGCTGTATGTGGTTACATGCACCGCTTATACTATGTAACCGATAGAAAGTCACACTTAATTTTATCTTACTTTTATTCATACCTCTGACCATTGTTACACAATTTGTAATTGTCCAATAACAAAATAAATGAATTTGAATTTAAATTGACACATAGGGTTTGTCTCAAGTACAACGATAAAAAAGATAAAGGTGACAGAAATATTCGACTTTTAAAAGTTGCTTATTTTCGTTTTAAATTAAAAAGAAAGAATAATGTTTTAAATATTTAACTCGTTATTATATATTATATAGATTTTTTATTTACTTATTTTTTAATCGCCTTATTTATTTTAACATCCTGGCGAAGTTTAGCTAATGCTATTCCACCACTTAATCAAGTCGGCGAGATGAGATATGATCATCCATCTAAGTGTTGAACTCGTTCAGCGTGCCTTAACATCGCCAATCGAGATCTCGCCACTGAAACAGGTACCGTACCTCACCTCACCTCAGACTCGTAGCATAGTATTAACACGGCCATTTTCCGAAGGACCACATTCGAATAGTAAATAAAAAATAATATGGTGTGACTTGAAATTCAACTTTCTCTAACATTAATGTTATGTTACTCTCCAACAATCCAGGAGTATTTATATAGGGAGGCTTTAATGGATACGTTATGTTTAATATTATTGTTTTTATATTTGTATTAACTAAACACTAACCATTGATAATTATCAAATTTATTTGACGTGTGGAAATACTATTTGTATACTTAACACCAATAAACCATTATTATTATTATTATTATTATTATTTATAGGTCAGAGGTCAGAATGTATGCAGTAAAAATGTCTAAAAATTTAGTGCCTCGAGGATCATTAATACGGGGGGCTTTAGTATTCTCCATTTTGCATAAAACAGTGTTTCTTGTGAACTGAATAATTTAGATAGAATACTTAAAAACAACTGCATCTAAACTTAACAGAAATAGTGTAATGTAGGCCGATAATACAAGCTTACTTTTGGATTTTGTAACAGTTGGAGTTACGGAAATAATTTTAGATAGAATAAAATCGAACTTAAAACTGAATAATCGTTTATATTTTAAGGTTATGTAAAATATTTCTAACTTTTCCACGGCTGCAGGAGATTTCTGAGAATTTCCAAGGGTTTCCGGAAATTTTACGACATTAAAATTATATAGATTTCTAAATATTCAAGGTACAATGAAACGAATGACTACGTAACCTCCCATACATTGCCTTTAATGTGTTCATAAATAAGCTTTCATGTTGGTGGCAAAATTAGAGCTTGAATTACAAATCTCAATCTCAATGTTACTTTCTCCATTATAGGCTCAGTTGAATAACGATGCGGAGGCCTCAACTTCTGCTTCCTCGTCTGTCGCCACTACTTCCACGCCAGCCCCGGTCGAGCTTCACCCGCGCAAACGGAAAATGAAGCAGAACAAAGAACAAGCTGCTCCATCACAAGAGCCGCCAGAGGCTCCCGCGGAAGCACAGGTGCACCCGCACGAGCAGCCCATCACGAATTGCTACCAGCTATTTTTGAATATTCGCAATCAGGTAATTTCTAAACATATTCTAGGTTTAGCATTTATTTTCTCCTTTTATAATTTGTGTATGAGGTGTTTCGTAGACAATGGTATATACAGCTCAATTTTTAGTTATTGATTTATACACCAAATAACTTACATTCGTCAATAAAAACAGTAGCAAACAGATAGCATAAAAGGTTAGAGCTAATAAAATTAACTGCTAGATGAAAACAATGTGGTATGGATTATTATTGAACAAACTACAGTCTAAAATACGTGTATAAGAATAGAAATAAAATTAATCAATATTAAAATTATCTCAATTAAAAACTTCAATTCAGTGAATAATAAGATCATTTTTCATTATTGTTTTATTGATTTAGAGGTAGGTCTTTAATGTGATTTGGATTTCTGTTGAATAATTTAGGTGCACAATAATTTGTAGAGAACTTGCTTTTATTTATTCGATGATACCATGTTGCAGTCATTAATGTGTCATGTTTGTATATCTCATTATGACGTGAGAATAGATTGACTTTGTCTCTTATCCAGAGTAAACATTTTAGGTCATACATAGAAGTACAAGTAAGGATTTTTAAATCTATGAATTTTTATCTTCATAATATCCTGAACCAGTTATAACTCCAATTGCTCGTCCTTAGTTTACTTATTTGCTTTGCATGGGATGAACGCCTTCAAGCTAATAATGTGTAAGACACATTATAGAGAAATAGACTGTAGTAACTAGTAGTAAGCTGTTCGTATAACTGAACTGTTTACAACAGAATATAAATCTTTCAGAACATATATATATATATATCTTTAGGGTACAAGCGGGCGTCCGCCCATGTAAAATTTGCGGTTCACTGGGACTCCGTGGTCACTGGGCGTCCGGTATACGGACGCCCAGTGACAATCCATTATAAAGTGTCAAATAAGGTTATAAATATAGCTAGGAACACTTTCCCGCTAAAATTGGAGGGAGCTCAATTTGCCTCATTTTTGGAAGCCGTATAAAATTTAGTGCAAGCCGGTCGCCGCCAAGGTGCGCTAAAAGCGCCTGCTGTATATCTTATGCCGTTTAAAATCCTCTACTTGTAGGGGTGCACTCGGCATCCGCAACTTTGGCAACGCTGAAAAGCATTTGAAGATTACTAATTCTATATGTTTGAGACATTTGTAGTTCAGTTATGTGGTTATGAAACTGGCACTATAAAAGCTTGAAATATTTAGGTATTTATTGCGCGCTGCATTATCTTGAGTTCTCCAAAATTCTTTTACAATCTTTGGACATCTACTAACAAAATCCTGAGGTGTAAGTGCAGATTTTTTCATTCTAAAGCTTAAATCTTTAATTGTTAGATGTATTTAGCCGAGCGCGCGCTTTTTCAATTGTTTATAAGTTGGAAACGGTCAACTTTACGAAAAAATGACAAGAGACCTTTTTTGGTTTAAAATGGCCAAGAAAACCTAAGAGTGATTTTTGTAATTTGTTTAAAATAATTATTTGCAATCAATTTAAAAAATCGCTAATTTTGACCTGAATGATTTTTTTTTAAGTTTTCTTGGTCATTTAAACAAAGAAGGTCTCCTGTCATTTTTTCGTAAACTTGATCGTTTCCGACTTATAATACAAATGAAGAGCGCGCGCCCGGCTAAGAACGTCTATTTAACAATTAAAAATTTAAGCTTTAGAATGAAAATATCTGCACTTACTCTTCAGGATTTTGTTAATAAATGTTCAAAGATTGTAAAAGAATTTTGGTGAACTCATCTAATTCATTTTATAATATTGTATTTCAATCTTGAGAATGGTCATTTTTGAGTTTTTTCAAACATTAATATACTTATTTATAAGTCAGAAACGGTCAACTTTACGAAGAAATGACAGGAGACCTTTTTTGTTTGAAGTGACCAAGAAAAAACGGAAAAAAGTTCATTTGGGTAAAAAAAAAACGATTTTTGCAATTTGTTTAAAAAAAAAAATACTTTAATCAAATTGGGACCAGATTTTTGTTCGGAAATCTCTTGATCCTTATTCAGGGGCAGTCCCGAACGTGAATGTGCAAAAAAATCTTATGGTACATTTTTCTCTTACGAAGGCGAGGTTTTCGCCTTGCCTATAGGGGTTTGATTAAACCCTCTCGAGGGGTGGAAAATATTTTATTTTTTCAAATGCTTCGGTTCAAACGCGCATCCCCCGTTTCCGGGGTCGCTGATAACGGAAAAACTATTCATTTTTAGCTCCAAGCCCTCATTCAAAATATTTTTGTGGCAAAATAAATTATTAACTTACAATTAATTAAATAATAATAGTAATAATCTTTTCTTCTTCATCCGCAGCATAGTGTGGCAGAATAGACAAAATTCGCTCTAAGACTCAATTTTTGAGATATCGCCTAGAGTTTTTTTTTAATACTCGGAAAGGAGTCTGGAATAGTGAGTTACTATGGCTATTATTAAATTTTTTGTTTGCATATACTTGATGCACTTGAAAATTCCACAACGCTCTTTTCTGTAAAGTGCATTGGAAATTTCCGAAAAAAATTGAAAGTACTTCTGGGATGTTTCCAAACTCTTTTTACCTCTTGCAATTTTTGTCCAAACTTCTTTCTCGAGTTAAAAAATCGCAAAATTCTAAAACTGTGATTTTTTCTCGCTGAAAAATGACTTTTTCGGAAAAAGTGTTTCGAACAAAAATCAGAAAATTCGAATTTGCAATAAAAAATAGAGGTTCCCGTTTAAAAATCAAATTTGACCTTGAAAGACCTTAATCCTTCCACCCTAAGTCAAAGTGACATATTCCGCCGAACTGCCCCCATCTAATTCTACAACTTTTGTTTGAAACATTTTTTTCGTAGAGTGCTTATTACTCGAGAGATTTTAAAGTTTCAGGTTAGAAAAATCACCCGGTATAAATATATGTATCTATTTTTTTAAATATCATTCTTTTTAACCTCTATGGGTGTCAAATGACTCCCTTTACCAAGAAAATAAGATCCTGAAAGTATATCCTCTTGTAACTTCTTGTATGACTTAGGTAATTGCGCCTAATCTACAACTTTTTTCCGCTGCGAAAATTTTCGAATGCGCGGCGTTCCCTCTCCACTTCTTCCGAAAAATGTCCACGCACTGTACTGGAACATCGGGAAATCTATTTTATCGGACAATTCGAAAATTGAATTCTACATGTTACTGTCACATTTTGAAAAAATCAGCTGGTTATCAATAAATTTGTAAAAGTTGTATATTTTTATAAAAATTCCGATTTTTTCAAGACTGCTTAAAGTAACATGTAGAATGCAATTTTCGAATTGTCCGACGAAATAAATTTCCCGATTTTCCAGTACAACGCGTGGAAATTTTTCGGAAGAAGTGGAGGCGGAACGCCGCGTTTTCGAAAATTTTCGCAGGGGAAAAAAGTTGTAGATTAGGCTCAATTAAGCTATACAAGAAATTATAAAGGGATATGTATAAATTCATTTTTTGTACGCGGGCACCTAACCTAGACTGTTACCAGAATTCAGGTTATCGAAAGACTACAAAGATTGGAAATTAATATTTTTATCCAACACAGGCATAAAACACGGCTATTGCTTTGGTAATTTTACATATAAAATGTGATGTATTACACTAGTGAGAGAATATTCAAAAAGTCACCTGTGAATGAATGTAAAAATTGCTATTTTTGGTTTGTAAGTTCTTGACTCGCTCTTTAAAAAAGCAATCAGTTTTCCATATTCAGACATATCCATATTTTCATAAACCTTTAAAGTTGCTTTTCACATTGAACACTTTTTCCACATTAAAGAAGCTGCACACTTTTTCTGTTTGGCTAATAGTGCAGTCAACGGGGTTTCACCTCTAACTTGAGTGCTAATGAATGGATTTTGATAAAACCTTGTGCAATGTATTTGTAATGACGTTAAGAAAAAAGCTAAAAAAAGATTAGAGTAGGAAATGATCGGAAGGGGCAGAAACCACCCCTTTTATCACGGGTTCCATAACTTGTAGAATTAGGTCAAAAATGGAAAAAAAAACAATACGCTTTCCTTTTTTGGCTCAAAAAATCTGAAAAAATTCAGGTGAACATCGAAATACTGGACTTTTCTTTATTTGCAACTTTTCTGTAAAGTGTGTTTTCACTGAGTTTTTCCGTAAAAACCTGAAAAACTACCCCTTAATTTGAAATGGTAGTGCTTTAAAAACATGGACTTTAAAAATTTCAAAAAGACGTATGCACTGAGGTTTTCTAAACATTTTTTGCCTCTTGGAATTTTTTTGTAATTTGTTAATTTTCCGAGTTATGGATAGTTTTTCACGATAAGTAATGTTCTGCAGTTTTTTCACACTATCAATCTAAAAATGTAATTGTAAATGAAAAAATTATATTTTACCTTTAAAAATGGTTTGACTATATAAGTTGTATATGTTTTTATAATAATATATATAAATCATGCTCATTTTTCGAATTTTCGTGTATTTAATGTCAAATATAGTACATTATTTATCGTGAAAAACTGACTGTAACTCGGAAAATTGGTAAGTTACAAAAAAATTCAATGAGATAAAAAATGTTTGGAAGATCTCAATGCATACGTCTGAATTCTTTGAAATTTTTTAATTTAATATTTTTAAAACGCTACATTTTCAAGGAAAGGGGTAGTTTTCATGTTTTTCCCTAAAAACTCCGTGAAAACGCACTTTACAGAAAAGTCTTGTATTTCGAAGGTACATTCACGTGAAATTTTTCCGTTTTTTTTCAACTTTTGCATTTTCCTCTCTAACTTTTAGGAATTTTCGAGTAGCCGCATCTCGAAAACTATGCATTTTTTGAAAAAATTCACAAAAGTAGAAACATCTTATTTTGGGCCAAAATATTCTACAAATTACAGAACCCGTGGTAAAAGGAGTGTTCTCTACCCCTTCCGATCATTGCCTACTCTAATCTTTTTTAACTTTTTTATTAACGTCATTACAAATACATTGCACAAGATTTCATAAAAATTCATTCATTAGCACTCAAAGTAACTCAAATTAGAGATTTTGATCATTACCGCGCGCCGTTAACTGGACTATAAGAAAATAAGCTAGAGTTACATCCTCGTTGCATCCTCATTGCATCAGTAACACCTCTACGTTTTGCCCAATAATATTTGCCGAATTCCTTGTCATAAGAAGCTTGGGATTTCGTAGGCAGTTTGTTTAAACAAATTTCATTTGCTTCTTTTCTAATTTTTTCCGAGACATGCTTACCAACTTTCATCAATTTTTCACAACTAATGATTATTTTTTACCTTTATTTGTTGTTTGTGTGTATAAACTAGTAAACAATAAATGACAATCAACATCATACCAACCATTCCATGAAGTTCCCATTTATAATATTTGCAAATATAAAAATGAATTTGACAAATGACCGTCAAATTTAAAAACATATTTTTTTAAAATTTCATTAAGTGTTGGATAAAATTTTCTATTGCACACGTGTGTAATTCCTCACAGTCTCGTGGCTAACTTTTTCTTGCGTGACTAATGTGCGTAATTACACACTAGTATAATAAACAACTATTACAAATAGTTTTTCTTTTTAGTTCCCATAAAGAGTTTCTTCTGTTGTTTGCCAAATCTTATAAAAAATATATTTTATTAAAAAGATAATGTTTTTAATATATATTTTTTTTCATTTACTTACGTAGTAAAATAAAATATAAATTTTTCAAAATATTTATTCTTAAAATATTATTACCTAGTGATTTTAATATGTATTTTATCAAACAAACAAGAATAGAGAGTTATTTATCTGTTTCAATTGCATAGTATAAGGGCAAATTACCTCAAGGAGAAGTGGCAACACCGCTTGGAGGCCCAGTAAATCTATATTACTGTTAAAAGGAGGCCCACTTACATAAACAAGTACAAAACACATACAGTGGATACCAAGTTGACCTATGGAGGTAATGGAAGCTGAATTGATCGTTGAGAGTATGTAATTAAATACTCCGTGTATATAGGTGGACTTTTGGTAGGCCAAGTATGAACCGGAAGCTGAGTAAAGCCGTGTAGATAAATATATATATATATATATATATATATATATATATATATATATATATATATATATATATATATATTTTTGAGGATTTAGTTCTTGGGTTTCGGTTCATTAAAAGTGGAGGTTTTATGCGATATGCATTTATTTCATTATAATTTTTGTAAACGTTTCGGTGATTGTTTCCACCTTTTTCAATACAGGACAACTAAAATATATTTTATATGAATTTACATTTAATTTAATTTTGAAAAAATAGCACATACCTTGAAACAATGATGAGTTGTGGCACTATTTAACTAATTTCATTTTTTTAATATACTAACTTATTTAAATGGTTAAATGCACAGTTTTTTTTGATGTTATTGCTTGCACTTCTTTAACAAAACTGATTTTTACCGTTTCTATTTGGTATTGACGGGCCTGTTTATTGCTTTATTGGGAAAAGTAGTATCCGCACATGTTGCTGTCTAATATACTTTAGGTAGATTCAGTGGCGTGGTTTGTTGTTTTTCATTGTAGGTTTTGATGATTTTTAATTTAGAAGATTATTGTATATTTTATTTAAATTTTGTGTGTCTGTTTTGTCATTTATACTGTTTGGGTGTTTTTTAATTTTGATCATTTCTAGGATTTCTCGTTTTTTGGTGTGCGTTTCTGTAGCTAGTATTTCTGTCTTGTCAAAGTTGAATTTATGTTTCATAGTCTGTGTATGTTTAGTGAGTGCTGTTTTGTTTAATTTGTCATATTTATGGCCTTGTATTCTTTTTTCTAAATGTTGGGAGGTTTGTCCTATGTATACCTTATCACAGTTGTCGCATGGAATTTTGTAAATGACATGAGTTTTTTTTGATTGTGGTGTTTTGGCTTTTAGTTTACTAAAATTTGATTTTAGTAAGTTGCTTCCTTTATGACAGATGGATATATCATGTTTTTTAAATTTTTTCCCTATTTGCTCTGATAGTCCTTTTGTGTAAGGTATAGCTATGTATTTGGTTTGTGTGTTGTCGGTTTTAGTTTGTGTTAACAGGGGGGTATTGTTGTAAAATTTGTGTATTCGTTTTTTAAAGATATTATTGAGGAAGGAGTCAGGGTAATTATTTTTTAAAAGAGCAGTTTTGGCTTTTTTGATGGCATCTTCTCTATATTCGGGGTCTGAAAGCATGATTGCTCTGTCAGCAAGACCAATGACAACACTTCTTTTTTGGGAAATAGGATGATTTGACGTGAAATTAATGTATCGTTCTGACCAGGTATTTTTAGTAAACCATTGTGTTTTAATTGTGCAGTTAGTTCTCATTAAGGAGAGGTCTAGGAAATTTAGTTTGTTGTTATTTTCTATTTCTATTGTGAATTGTAATTTACTATTATAGGAATTAAATAAGTTTAGAATGTAATCAGTCTTGTCCCGCGGAACAAGAGTGATACAATCATCGACATATCTATAAAAAAATGGTATTTCGAAATCTATTTTTGGTATGATGGTATTTTCTAGGTCCTCGAGTACAAGTTGTGCAATTACACTAGATATTGAGGCTCCCATTGCACAGCCCTCAATTTGTTGATAGAAATTATTCTTATATTGGAAATATGTTGAAGTCAGTGCGTAGTCTAAACCTTCAAGAAAGGCTTGCAATGGTAACGTTGTATGAGGTGAAATTTCTTGCCATTTTTTTTCCACTATATTTTTAGCAAGATTTATCGGTATGTTTGTGTAAAGTGAAATAACATCCAGAGATATAAGAATGTAATCTGTCGGAATTTGTATATTTTTAATTTTGTCTTTGAACTGCCATGAATCTTTAATGTAGTAATTGTTTTTGTTAATAATGTTGGATATGCTGGATTTAAGATAATCTGAAATATTTTTTGCGGGAGATTGAATGCATGAAATTATAGGTCTAAGTGGGGTATTTGGTTTGTGTAATTTCGGAAGTCCATATATTTTAGGCGGTAGAGAGTTGTGTATTTTGAGGTTTTTTGCTGTCGTAGGTGAGATGTAGGCTTTGTTTTCCCATTTTTTTATTATGTCGTTATTTTTCTTTTCAAGTTGGTTTGTTGGGTCTCTTTTTAGGAGTTTATATGTCAATTGGTCTTGTAGTAAGTTGTTCATTTTGTCATCATACTCACTTTCATTCATTATTACAGTTTTATTTGATTTGTCCGGTTTTAAAATGAGTAATTGTGGGTTATTTTTGATAAACTGTTTAGTTTTTCTGAGATTTTTGTTGAATATTTTTTGTTCTTTTGTTGTTCGTTTTTGTTTGTTGGTATAGTTGGTTATTGTATTGTATAAGTCACTTCTAATTTCGTCTTTTTTATTATTGTCATAGTTTTGGATACTACTTTCCACATTGCAAATTATATCATTTATTGGAATATTATCGGTTTTTGTTATAGGAGTAGCATAATCCTCAAAAATATATAATTAAACAAGGTTCAAGAACAACCAAAGAAACTAACCTTTCTTTCAAAACAATATATAGGCACGGGGAAAAGATGCCATTTTACCAACACATAGAAGAATGTTACGGACAACATGTAGTAAAGGAAATGAAATATTTCTCAAACTTAAACACCAAATTTATTACTCAAAAAAATAGAAATATATTTTTATTACGTTGTAAGCATGAAAATCTAAACCCAAAATTTCTAAACATCAATCTAAAACATATACACTTTAATAATGTAAACTTGAAACAAAGATTCGAAAATGTGGTAACCAAAAAATTCCAAATTGATTTAATTAATCTACTTATCTCAGAAAATAATATAAATTTAAAGAAAACCCAACGCGATACAAAAACCGCAGAAAACAACTTAAGTAAAATTTTACCCGCCGACATATTCAATAGCTTTTTACAAATTGAAAAATCTAAACAGGAGAAAAAATTTATATCAATCAAAAACAGGCACATCAAAAAAATCAACAATTTAAAATCAAAGCAACAAGCACCAAAACAAACAAACAATAACTTTCCAAATTGGATAGAAAATTTAACGGACACTGAAATTCCGGAAAATGTTCAAGAAATATTAGCCCTCGGGCCAAATTATGCTACTCCTATAACAAAAACCGATAATATTCCAATAAATGATATAATTTGCAATGTGGAAAGTAGTATCCAAAACTATGACAATAATAAAAAAGACGAAATTAGAAGTGACTTATACAATACAATAACCAACTATACCAACAAACAAAAACGAACAACAAAAGAACAAAAAATATTCAACAAAAATCTCAGAAAAACTAAACAGTTTATCAAAAATAACCCACAATTACTCATTTTAAAACCGGACAAATCAAATAAAACTGTAATAATGAATGAAAGTGAGTATGATGACAAAATGAACAACTTACTACAAGACCAATTGACATATAAACTCCTAAAAAGAGACCCAACAAACCAACTTGAAAAGAAAAATAACGACATAATAAAAAAATGGGAAAACAAAGCCTACATCTCACCTACGACAGCAAAAAACCTCAAAATACACAACTCTCTACCGCCTAAAATATATGGACTTCCGAAATTACACAAACCAAATACCCCACTTAGACCTATAATTTCATGCATTCAATCTCCCGCAAAAAATATTTCAGATTATCTTAAATCCAGCATATCCAACATTATTAACAAAAACAATTACTACATTAAAGATTCATGGCAGTTCAAAGACAAAATTAAAAATATACAAATTCCGACAGATTACATTCTTATATCTCTGGATGTTATTTCACTTTACACAAACATACCGATAAATCTTGCTAAAAATATAGTGGAAAAAAAATGGCAAGAAATTTCACCTCATACAACGTTACCATTGCAAGCCTTTCTTGAAGGTTTAGACTACGCACTGACTTCAACATATTTCCAATATAAGAATAATTTCTATCAACAAATTGAGGGCTGTGCAATGGGAGCCTCAATATCTAGTGTAATTGCACAACTTGTACTCGAGGACCTAGAAAATACCATCATACCAAAAATAGATTTCGAAATACCATTTTTTTATAGATATGTCGATGATTGTATCACTCTTGTTCCGCGGGACAAGACTGATTACATTCTAAACTTATTTAATTCCTATAATAGTAAATTACAATTCACAATAGAAATAGAAAATAACAACAAACTAAATTTCCTAGACCTCTCCTTAATGAGAACTAACTGCACAATTAAAACACAATGGTTTACTAAAAATACCTGGTCAGAACGATACATTAATTTCACGTCAAATCATCCTATTTCCCAAAAAAGAAGTGTTGTCATTGGTCTTGCTGACAGAGCAATCATGCTTTCAGACCCCGAATATAGAGAAGATGCCATCAAAAAAGCCAAAACTGCTCTTTTAAAAAATAATTACCCTGACTCCTTCCTCAATAATATCTTTAAAAAACGAATACACAAATTTTACAACAATACCCCCCTGTTAACACAAACTAAAACCGACAACACACAAACCAAATACATAGCTATACCTTACACAAAAGGACTATCAGAGCAAATAGGGAAAAAATTTAAAAAACATGATATATCCATCTGTCATAAAGGAAGCAACTTACTAAAATCAAATTTTAGTAAACTAAAAGCCAAAACACCACAATCAAAAAAAACTCATGTCATTTACAAAATTCCATGCGACAACTGTGATAAGGTATACATAGGACAAACCTCCCAACATTTAGAAAAAAGAATACAAGGCCATAAATATGACAAATTAAACAAAACAGCACTCACTAAACATACACAGACTATGAAACATAAATTCAACTTTGACAAGACAGAAATACTAGCTACAGAAACGCACACCAAAAAACGAGAAATCCTAGAAATGATCAAAATTAAAAAACACCCAAACAGTATAAATGACAAAACAGACACACAAAATTTAAATAAAATATACAATAATCTTCTAAATTAAAAATCATCAAAACCTACAATGAAAAACAACAAACCACGCCACTGAATCTACCTAAAGTATATTAGACAGCAACATGTGCGGATACTACTTTTCCCAATAAAGCAATAAACAGGCCCGTCAATACCAAATAGAAACGGTAAAAATCAGTTTTGTTAAAGAAGTGCAAGCAATAACATCAAAAAAAACTGTGCATTTAACCATTTAAATAAGTTAGTATATTAAAAAAATGAAATTAGTTAAATAGTGCCACAACTCATCATTGTTTCAAGGTATGTGCTATTTTTTCAAAATTAAATTAAATGTAAATTCATATAAAATATATTTTAGTTGTCCTGTATTGAAAAAGGTGGAAACAATCACCGAAACGTTTACAAAAATTATAATGAAATAAATGCATATCGCATAAAACCTCCACTTTTAATGAACCGAAACCCAAGAACTAAATCCTCAAAAATATATAATTAAACAAGGTTCAAGAACAACCAAAGAAACTAACCTTTCTTTCAAAACTATATATATATATATATATTTTTTGATAGTTTTCCCAAGAAAGTATGGAGTCCAAGCGTACGCCAAGAAATGATACTAATGGTGGGTTATCAAAATCACAATGCTTTAATGTAAATATACATTTCATTGTTTTATTGTCCTTAAGGTGTGGCTGACTTGCTGTAAACCATGAGTGGGTTTCCGATTGTGTGTTTATTCAATTTAGAAGCTGTTCTAAGTTGTCATGTTCATCCAAGGTAGTTGTATCATCTGCATATAAACTAGGTCACTATTTGGAAGGCAGTCAGTTATATCGTTTATATAGATGGGGATAATAAGGGTCCCATTATCGACCCTTGTGGCACTTCATATTTAATTAAACTTAAGTTGGAATTTATATTATAATGAACTAGTTGTTGTCTGTTGGATAGATATGATCTATAATTATAAGGCTCACAAGGCTAAATCCATAATAATTTAGTTTTAAAATCAACGTGTCATGTGCTACACAGTTGAAAGCCATGCTAAGGTCACAGAAAGCTGATCCGACGAGAGATGGGGGTGGGGTGGGGGAGGGGCAAATTTCCTGGGTACATGTCTCTTTCAAGGGCCCGTGCTCAATGATCACTGTATTAATTATATAGCCTTACATGAATTTAAAGGGCTAGAGAACTACAATGGCCTTGAAATTCCAGAAAAATTTGAGCTTCTACCCCCCAGACCCCCGCAACTTGCACCTATATTGACAGTGTTGGGGCCTGAAAAAACTTTTGTCCCCGGACTCGCTCTGGCTCTTAAGGCCCTGACAGAAAGTTCCACCTATGTATGTGGCTTCATTAAAACCATTGGACATTCTGGTTACAAGAGTTAAAATTGCCATTAATTTCAAAATACTCCAATGTATGTTCAGAGATCAAAAGATGAAGTTGACAAATTTAGTGAAATATCGCTAATTAATTAATAAGCTAACTCTATTTTTAATTTAAATTAAGATTTTTATATTTGTTTTACTGGCTCCGCCTTGTCCTGTCTATATTTAATAAAGCTAAAAAAAAACATATATTTTAAGCATTTAAGCAGTATTTCCTAATTGACCCTTTCATTTTCAAGTTAAAATTGAAACTTTGAAAATTAAATTTAAAATTTTGTAACACTGGTGTGAGGCTTATAAATCTTTTTTGAAGAAATATTTGGAAGCTAAATATATGAAACATTCCGTATCACCACCAATTAATAGGTATCACTTTAAAATTTTCCATAAAACACTTGTATTAATGCATCATGTGTCTGACTTGATGGATAATCTCTCAATGATACTCTTCACATAAGGACTATAAAATATATAGAGTTCTATTAATTTGAATTCATAATTTCAATGAATTTTGTTTTGCTTAGTTTTATGGTATAGCATATTTTTCACCATAATGTCTTTTATTGTTTCCAGATTAAAAACCGCCGTAGGGGGCTATTTCCAGTACAGCCGAAGCCTCCTCAAGGTTTTAAGGACTATTTAATGAATAGGTGTACATACGTTTTAGCTGGTACTGCCCCCACCACACCCAACATTACTTTCCCTCAAAACCTACCGCCCCCGATGAAGGATTTGTTCACTGAGCAAGAAAAGGAGAGATATAGACTGAGGACTCAGGTAGGGTACATTAATTACAGTTGTACACATTCTACTGTAATCTCATTAATTTGATAAGCAATTAATATACAAATTTTTTTAGCATGTAATTGAAAAAGAAAAGCTAGTTCTGTCGGTGGAGCAGGAGATATTACGGGTGCACGGTAGGGCAGCCAGAGCGTTAGCCAATCAATCGCTGCCTTTTTCTGTATGCACCATCTTGAGGGATGAAGAGGTGTATAATTTGATAACCCCAGAGCAAGAGGAGAAAGACAGGAATGCTCGCTCACGATATAATGGTATGTTATCTTGGCTTTGACAAATTTCAATTAGCGTAAGTTATTACTAGATGGAATTAGATTGACGTGCATTTCGCCAACCATGTTGCCATTATCTGTAGATCATTACAACTAAAGTAATAATAAATCCAATTGCAAAGAAAATCTAATATGACAACTTTTAGGCATGACAATAAAATTGTGGTAGCACCACTGAACTCTACGTATAAATAGAATGCCAATGTCTATACCTATTTGTACATAAAATTGAATCTCGTGCAACTATGGCGACAAGGAAGAACGGTGCAATCCCATTGTGGAAAACTCCGGGCCTTTTTATTGCAACTGTTTTTAATTTGTCTCTTTTTCAGAAATCATCAAAAATATGCATGTATAATAATAATATATTTATTCATGTAAGCCATTTTATAGGATATGAACAGTCAATACTTAAGAAAACATTTTAAAAATACAGAATACATACAAGCATACAATTTTACAAACTAAAAAAATACATGAAACTACGATAAATATTATAAAAATACCTCACTTTAAATAGTGAAGTTAACTGGCTAAGTCGAAATTATAGAATTCCTGTAAAGAACATTTTGAAAATACAGAATACATACAATTTTATAAATAATTGATACATGAAACTACAATAAAATATCGATGCTTCACATTAAATGTGAAGTTAACTGGCTAAGTTGAAATTATAGAATTTCTATAATAGCATACGCGAGCTAGCTCATCAGGGACCCAGATCTCAGACAAACTGCAATTTCAACAAAAAATACTCACATGTAGTTTGCGATGTCTGGAAGAAGAAATAATTTTGGAAAAAGAACCTTTGGTGAAATTTGGAACAAAATTGCGAAAGGTCACGAAAAACAGTTTTTCGCGTTTTAAAGGAAAAGTTGAATTTATACGAAAAAAAGTCAGAGGCTTAGGTCAGAATAGGTGCAGTGAGGGTCCTGATAAGCGTGAGCTTGTTCCTCAGGTTGAGTTGGCTTTTTCTACCAGGGTAGAGTAGAGTCCTCCTTGTCTTTGCTTTCTGTATTATCGCTTCTGTGTTCTGTCTCCACGTCAGGCTTCGGTCCATGATAACACCAAGGTATTTGACGGTATCATGCCATTGGATGTTCTCGCTGTTCATGGAGACGTGGTCTGTGGGAGTTTGCTTCCTGACTCTATTGAAGAGGATGGCTTTGCTCTTCTCCACGTTGACTTTGAATTTCCACTTGTTGCATCACTCTTCCAGAAGGTGTGGTGCTTCCTGGAGGTTGTGAGTGGCAAGTCTTGCACTTCATGACCTTGCGATTATGACCGTGTCGTCTACATAGAGCGACAAAAAGGTACTAGCGGTTTTTGGCATGTCGTAGGTGTTGATGGTGAACAGGTGGGGAGAGAGTACCATTCCCTGTGGTACGCCTGCTTCCATGGGCCTGTAGTTTGACAGCTTGTCGGCAATCTTCACACGGAGTTGCCTCCGGTGAAGGTAGGATGTCACAAGCTTGACAATGCCGACAGGGTAACCCATCGACAACATCTTCGCAAGGGGACCTTCATACCAAATCCTGTCGAAGGCCTTGGAGTTGAATACAGAGTCCACCAAAAAATGGAGTCATATTTTCTACCTCAGAGATCAAAATATAATTTGAATATTAATAAAAGCTAAGAGTGAAACCTGAAAAAAACTGCTATACTTTCTCAGTAAATTTCTAGTGAATTGAATATAGGTAGACTAATATTTACTATGATCACTAAGGTCAGTGACAAAGTAGTAGGTATTTCTTTTTGGAGGAATAAATACACAGTAACAACTTATATTAAATACTTTATTGAAAAATCATGCACTTTAGATTCACATGTTTGTATGTGTATGTGTATATATATATATCAATCGTCTGTAATTGTAATTCGTTGTAATTCTTACCTGTAGTTATGCACCATTTTAGCATCTTCTAATTTTTTTTGGTGACCCTTTAAATCCTTCACTATCACTGGAAGAAGTGAAAATTTCTACTTTCCTTTTCAATACAGGCCTGTAGCTAGGGGTGAGCCAGGACAGGCTACGCCTGCCTTATATACAAAACAACCGATAAAGACGAGAGAATTGCTTGACGCCGGCTCTGAATCTCCCGCTATGGGAGACAAATCAAAGAAGAATTCCGTCAGCATATAACGTCCTGAAGAAGCATTCTGACTCGAGCACCAACATATTTTTTATACTAGATTTCTACTACGGCGACGCATATCCTCCCGACCTTCAATTACATGATAGGTGTATTTTGTTCATGCATATATATCTGTACTGGTATTCCATATATTATGTAAGTTCAGTGGGTAACACAGATTTTTGGAAAATATTTCTCCTCGGTTGTAGAGGACAAATTAAAAACACATTTCAATGTCACTGTTCCTAAAAAATGTACAACACCCCCCAACGTTACCTCCAGTTACCCCAAGCGAGGTTTTAAATGTCATGAAGTCACTACGGAACAAAGTATGACGAAGTGCCTGTAAAACTTTGCAAGGAATGTAGTAACATACTTGTAGAGCCCATTGCACATATCGTAATTGTATTCATCATGCCTGGAGAATTTCTAGATTTGCTCAAGTTGGCTATTGTTGAAAAATATTGAAAATTATCGCCCTATTTCATTAAAGTGTTTTTTCCAAAATCATTGAAACTGTGTGAGCTCAAGGGATAAATAATCAATGTGTGGCACCGGCTGAAACGGAATGTCTTTTTTATGCTTACTTTTTGTAAGTTGATTTGTCTTGTCTGCAGTATCCAGTGGTCAAATTGAGCAATATTAGAGTTTTCAAGTATTTATTTATTCGAGATGGGCCATATGCTCTTCGAATCTAATTATAATTGAATGTTTTGTTTGTCCAAGATGCTTCGTCTTGTGATTTGCAGACGTTATTCAAGATTTGAATTTCCTATTAACTCTGGTCTATCTGTCTGAGTAGAACTTTTAGATAACCCAAAGGATAAAATTGAATCAGGATCAATACTTAGTATATTCTTAAAAAACCGGATGTGTCAAAATTTAACTTATCTGAGTTACTTCTGTTCAACATCTTGGAACTTTTGTTAAGCTTCTTAGATCTAGTTCTATCGAATAATGACTGTCAGGTACTTCATGAAGACCTGCCATTCACACCAGAAGATCCATATCACCCAGCTTTAAACATAACACTAAAATTTCCGAAATCTCATCCAATCATACCGTATAATGTCGAAACCCTAAACTACAACTTTCGCAGAGCCAATTTTCCCCTATTATATGCTCACCTAAGTAACATAAACTGGGCCTTTCTTGACGATCAAACTGATTTAAACATAGCTGTCGAACAATTTTACCTAACCCTATACTCAGTGCTGGACTTATACGTGCCGCTTACAAAAAATTATGTTAGAAAATATCCGCCTTGGTTTACAAAGGAAATTATTAATGAAATTAAACAGAAAAATAAAATCTTTGATAAATTTAAAAGCACAAACTTGGAGACCTACAAACAACAATTTAAAACATTGCGAAAATCCATAAAAAGTAAAATAAAAATTGCTTATGACCAGTATATAAATAAAACAGAAAATTGCATTAAATCAGATCCCAAACGGTTCTGGTCCTTCATACATGATAAAAAAGGTACATCTAGCATACCGGGCCTTTTATATTTCAAGGACATTGAATATAACAGCCCTCTCACAATTGTAAATGCTTTTGCGGACTTTTTTCAAAGCAATTATACGCCATTGGGTCCAAGCCATATAAATAATCCCTCATCCATAAACTATCCACAAATTTCTGTTGAATCATTAAGCGAATCTGAAGTAGTCAATGCATTAAAACAACTCAAACCCAAACTCACGCAGGGACATGATAACGTCCCCAGTTTTCTCATCAAAGACTGTGCCCACGCTTTAGCAAACCCGCTGCAAAAAATTTTTAATCTATCCTTAAGCACAAATTCCTTTCCAAATGCATGGAGGATTTCAAAAATACATCCGATCTTCAAATCCGGTGCTATAAACAAAATTGAAAATTATCGACCAATCACCCTTCTTTCTAATTTCGCAAAGGCTTTCGAAATGTCTGTCTACAGTAGAATATCTCCCAAAGTGAAAAATCTCATAAGAACAGAACAACATGGTTTCATGAGTAAAAGATCGACCACGACAAACTTAATGTGCCTCTCGCAAACAGTTAGCAATGCCATAGACAATCACTCTCAGATAGATACTATTTATACAGACTTTTCGAAGGCTTTCGATAGATTAGATCACTCATTATTGTTAACGAAACTAAGCTATATTGGTTTTGATAATAATTTAGTAAGTTTTTTCCAATCTTACTTAAGCAATCGCTCTCAGTATGTAGAATACAGGGGTAACAAATCATATGAATTTATAGCAACCAGTGGTGCACCCCAAGGCAGTAATCTGGCTCCGCTTCTATTTTCTATTTTTATTAACGATATCGGTGACGACCTCGAGAGTAACGTACTTTTGTTTGCAGATGATTTAAAAATATATAAATCAATCGAAACTATGAATGACTGTCGGATGCTACAAAAAGATCTGAATAACTTAAACCGTTGGTGTCTAACAAACAAATTACCACTAAACATACAAAAATGTAAATATATATCTTTCACATTAAAAATAAACTTCATTGAATTCAATTATTCAATAGATGACTCACCTTTGAATCGGCAAGAGCAAATCAAAGACCTTGGCATTGAGTTTGACCATAAATTCAGTTTCTCACCACACATTAACAAAATAACATCATCTGCCAAAAGAATGTTGGGTCTCATATTTAGGAATTGCAAAGAATTCAGAAGCGAAGATTGCTATATAAATTTATATACAGCCTACGTTCGGTCACAACTTGAATATGGTTCATTAATATGGTCACCTTGCTACAATATACATATACAACAGTTAGAATCAGTGCAGCGGGTCTTCATGAAATACGTTGCATATAAATTAGACGGAATTTACCCAAGTCAAGGTATTGATAACGATATATTACTGACAAGATTCAGTCTTCTATCCCTTGAAAACCGCAGAATATATTACTCTTGTTTATTTGCATACAAGCTTACCAACAATCTAACGGACTGCCCTGAGCTTTGAGCACAGTTAAATTTTCACATTCCTAGACCTAACATCAGAAATGAAGCCTGCTTTTATCTTCCCACACCAAGAACCAACATAATGGCAAAATCCCCAGTTTACACTATATGCAATAATTTCAATAAATTTTGTAGCTCTACAGATATTTTCCATCAACCAGTCAGTACACTTAAGAAGACCATAAAAAATAAGTTAGCAATCTAGTCTTGGTTAGGTATTTTACACAAGCATGCCTGTATTAATTCCAGTATTAATTTCATTCTTAATCGTAATTGTTAGTTTCTCATATTATCTTCTACTGTTTGTCATTTTTATATTAATTGTTTTTACTTATTAATGTACCTCATATTTTGTCCTGTAATTGGGTACTTACCTGTTTGGACCATAAAGAGTTTATTTAAATGAAAAATATATTATACAATTCATTTATTTAATGTATTACAGGGCGTCTATTTTTGAGCTGGTTGCAAGATGTCGACGATAAGTGGGAGAAAATCAAAGAGCACATGTTGCTTCGCCACCACAATGAGGCAGAATCGATGCATGCAGTGCAGAAGATGGACTGGGAATGGAAGATGAAAGAATTAAGTTTGTGTGATAGAAAAACCACCCCTAAAATTGAGGATGCTCATGTACCAATGGTACATGTTTCTGATGATTTTGATCTCTTACCTGCCTAAGTGTAAATATTATTAACTTTTTTACATTTCGACTAACTTGTAAATTGTAATTATGTATAAGTTTATAATAAACTTAATATTTAGAAGTCACGGAATTTTCTTGTACTTGTCCACAAGGATAATTATTATTGCTGGGGATGCTTATCTAATACACGCTTTTACGAAAGTATTAACTGAAAGATCGTTGGCTCAGTTGCTCACACGTTAGGCTTGAGACCATGGAGTCCCGGGTTCGAATCCTGGAAAGGGTAGTAGTGTTTTCAAGGTGTTACCGAGACAGAAGTGGTCTGTACCATGGTTGGGTGGCACAATATAGCTAGTCAGTTGAGTTTTAGTCTTGGCTGCGGCAGATGGGAATTATAATAATAATTATATTGGTCCTCAGAAAACGTTATATTTTATAGACATTTCAAACAATAAGAATTACATACATTATACAATATAAAATTAAAATGGTAAAATACAATTCACAGTAATAAATGACAGAGACAATACAGTTGGAGACGAACTTGCGCAAAATTACAAGCTAGAAAATGTTTCCATTTTGAGAAATCAACTAGTAAAATTCCTGTGTATTATATAAGCAGATTTGTGTTAAAATTCATGTTAAGTTTATTTTTAAATTGACTTACTGGAAGGTCTCAATAGTGACTAGGCAATGTGTTGAATAAACTAATACCGATGGAATTATTTTCTTGAAGTCTATGCTGAGGTGTTAAGAGGTTGTTTATTTCTCTGTGATGTTGATGTACGTGTTCCTATGTAGTATATTTAATTACATTTTGTTTTATATATATGCTTTGCGGCAAATAATTAATGTAAACAAGAAAGAGTATGTGCCCTAGAGCAGGGCCTTGGGGAACAGTCTACTATTTGGATTCAGTGTCGCAGGGTATGGATGTTATTGTCTCTAACTATCTGGTGGAGTGATGGAGTAGCTACAGTTAAACTCCACTAGGAAGTTAACATAAATAAGACGATCAAAACAAAAAAAAGCAAGAAGTCAGGTAGGTATTAAATCTGGCCTAGATAGAATCACTGGACTAGAACAACTGCAGGCTCACCTCACCTCATTTCGTTGGGTGACCCAACCATCGAGATACGATACGATATAATATTATCAAAGTTAGAGAATTAACAACATAGGACAGCTGGCGAAAAAACTTTGGTATTTTAGTAATGGCTCCACTGACCTCGTCATTAATCTGTGACCTCGCCGTTTTTACAGTTATCGAGTAGTTGCCACAATGTGCGAATCAGGCCGGAAAGGTAAAATTAGAGAGAGAGAGAGACCAATTGTGAAAAATTGACAATACTGTTCTAATGACACGAACTCAGCTGATTCTCTAACGGTTGTTTTATCAATGGAAGGATAGAAGTTATCCTATGGTTAAATCACAATTTAATAATACAGTAGGGTCACTTCCCCTATTGAGTGTAGTCCACGCGTCGATAGTCTTACTTCTGCTATCGACGCGTGGACTACACTCAGTAGAAGTAACCCTACTGTGTTATTAAATTGTGATTTAACCATAGGATAACGTCCTCGCATTGATAAGCCGGCCCTAAACCTTCCAAACCCAAGGTTACTAAAGAAACAGGTTGTACTTGTTAACATACATCACATGAAGCCTCAAGTATTTCTACATTTATATATTAGGTACCTTTTTAACAAGTATAGCAGAATATACATATACAGAAAGTAAACCAATAATTCTGAGACTTTTTTCTGTAATTTATTTCATAAAATGAAGAAAAAATAGTCACGCATGGCTGTCATGGAGGGCTACACGTGACGTAGCACTTGCTGATTCTTATGAGATAATTTATTATAGTAATCTTGGACAAGACCAATTTAATGCATACCCGATAAATCCCGAAACCGTTTCCGCTTGTCGTGTCTCTTTAAATTGGAGTCACAGAAGACAGGCGCCGGCGCAAATGCTCCTTGCCCTTCTCGGGTACCACCTACAGACTTTCAACCTGGTTACCAGCAATAAATGGTATTCGAGAAGAACAAGGAATATTTGCACCGGCGCAATTGCTCCTTGTCTTTCTCGGATACCACCTACAGACTTTCAACCTAATTATCAGCAATAAGTGGAATCCGAGAAGAGCAAAGAACAATTGCGCCGGCGCAAATGTTCCTTGCCCTTCTAAGATACCACTTACTACTGATAACCAGGTTGAAAGTCAGTAGGTGGCATCCGAGAAGAGCAAGGAGCATTTCTTTTCCTGGCAAAGTATGTGTGATCTCATCTTCTCGCAGCTCCTTACTCTGCAATAAAAAACGGGCCATTTCTAAGTAAACCAATTAGGGACGCACTATATATTGAAAATATTCTTAATAGAACGCCAGTTTTTGGTATTGGCTACGATGATTATAAAAGCATTCTTATTTAAACTATATTTTATCAATTTTAATAGGTATTTATAAAATGAATTTCTTTGTTGTGCCTTGAGACACCCAACTTTTCCGGATATTTTGACACGCATGCGCGACAATATTATCTTATGGCTGATCTGTCAAATAATGGATTTCTGAATTCTGATAAATAATAAATAATATTAAGAGTGAACACCACACCACGTAAGGCTACTGGGGAGGGGGATAAAGCGCCAAATGAGGAGATATCTCCCTAATAATCAAATTTTAGCCAAAAATAGTCTTCAACAATCCTGCAGTATTTATTTATGTACAACTTACCTTTATTTTTAGTTAAATAACATCACCCAATTTGCAAATAACAGCTTATTGTTAATCATAATTATAATGATTAACAATAAGCTGTTTTTTGCAAATTGGGTGATGTTATTTAACTGAAAATCAGTGTAAGTTGTACATAAATAAATACTACAGGATTGTTGAAGGCTATTTTTGGCTAATATTTTGACACGCATGCGCGACAATATTATCTTATGGCTGATCTGTCAAATAATGGATTTCTGAATTCTGATAAATAATAAATAATATTAAGAGTGAACACCACACCACGTAAGGCTACTGGGGAGGGGGATAAAGCGCCAAATGAGGAGATATCTCCCTAATAATCAAATTTTAGCCAAAAATAGTCTTCAACAATCCTGCAGTATTTATTTATGTACAACTTACCTTTATTTTTAGTTAAATAACATCACCCAATTTGCAAATAACAGCTTATTGTTAATCATAATTATAATGATTAACAATAAGCTGTTTTTTGCAAATTGGGTGATGTTATTTAACTGAAAATCAGTGTAAGTTGTACATAAATAAATACTACAGGATTGTTGAAGGCTATTTTTGGCTAAAATTTGATTATTAGGGAGATATCTCCTCATTTGGAGCTTTATCCCCCTCCCCACTAGCCTTACGTGGTGTGGTGTTCACTCTTAAGTACTATTTAATACTATGTATTATGAAAAAGTAATTTTTTTGCAGTGCCTAGACAATATATTCACTAATTGCGATCTAAACACTATTTCTGTCAGAACATGTGATCCCAATCTCTCTGACCACCTTGGAATATCCATGGACATTACAATAACAAAAAATAATAAACTAGGTCATAAAATTTGATTATTAGGGAGATATCTCCTCATTTGGAGCTTTATCCCCCTCCCCACTAGCCTTACGTGGTGTGGTGTTCACTCTTAAGTACTATTTAATACTATGTATTATGAAAAAGTAATTTTTTTGCAGTGCGTAAAAAGTGCATAGTTCAAAAAAGCACCTACATTGTGGATACGGGATCCGAATCGGCCGAAATCGAGGTGTTTTTAGTGTTTACACCGACAAAAAGTTCGTGCTATGGTGGAAAATTTCAAAATATTGTTTTGGGAAAAATGCATTTGCATTGAAAACCTACTTCAGATTCGTGTTCTACGACCCCAAATTAGTGTACCCTGAAAAAATTACGCGAAAATTCCAATGCCCCGTTATTCTCCAGAATTACCAAAGTTATATCCACAAAAATGTTTTTTAAATTCCTGTGGCTTTCACAAAAAAAATCACTTATTTCGATCAAGAAGACTTGATTCCTTGGAATAACAAGGTCTCATTCGGGCAGTATTCTGTCAGAAATTAAATAAAAGTACATAAAATTTGTATCACAAACACATATTATTAATAAAAAACACCTTATACTTTTTAAAAGCTTATATCTTCTATTCTGCTAACAAACTACACAAAACAATAAACACCTCAGTATTCGCACCAAAGACCAAAACTAAGGCGAAAATTTCAAAAATGGCAGATATGTCAGTTTGGAAACAACATTGAGTCATCTTTTGAACAAGAAATGAATTGAGAGAAATGGTGAAGTCATACTACTACAGATGGCTCTGAAAATCGTGTTGTCACATATCGCACTTAAGTGCCCTCCCCCTGCACAGGAACTTCTGTGTTGGGAGTTAACAACGACTTTCGTGTAATTCGTCTTCTCTGTCTGATTATCTTACCTTGTTAATTATCTAATCTTTGATAACATATGATTTGACGGTAGTGCCATCTACCACTAAGGGAATGATACACTAATTATTTTGAAGTGACAGGACAGAGCAGAGTCAATAGATGTCGCAACATGTCATAGCTACTAGATATTTAAGGTCAGGACATTGAACTCTATATTATAGAGTTCAATGGGTCAGGATCGAAATGTCAAAAAGTGTTGCCTAATAATCATTAAAATTCCGTCAAATCGACACTTGGTATTTCATAAATAACTTTTTTATGAGTAATTCAAACGAAGTTTTAAAGTGAGCAGTATTATAACAGAAGTTGGCCAAATACAACTGACCTGTTTGTTTCTTTTTTAAGTGCACGATAAATTCGAAATAAATTATTAAAATTGCCTAATTATCAGACGATACATATGTAGCTATATTAGATAATCAGAGTTATTTAAGTACACTTAATTAGGTCGAATTGATGCGTATTACAACCATTATCTCTTATCTGTGTAAAAAATTGCATAAAATTGCTTTTGTACATTGTAATGCATGAAATCAATTTTCAACACAAATCGATCATCAGAATAATTGTAAAGAATATTTAGAATAAGTTCATCATGTAACTAGAAGATGGCGCCAATAGCCTAAAGAATGAAAAGATGTAATGGTTTTGATTTATGAATGAAACGAAAAGTGTGGCAAACTTAAATTTGTTAAATAAACTAAACAATGAAAGTATTAAATGGTCAACAGTTTGCAACTACATTCAAGCACTAAAATGGCACTATATACCAAATATATAATATATACAATAAATTCGTTAATTCTTGTCAAAAATTAGGTGAATTTTCAATGAATCTAAATGTTCGAACCCTGAACACATATAAATCCCCTGAATATGGTTCATGGCATTGGTGTTGACGTAAAGAACACTTTTGTGCGCTACGGAAAATGCACCAAATCCATATATTTTGGTTCCTGGTACAGAATTTTTTTTGTGGGGCTGTGTTATGAACGGATGAAGATGAACCAAAGCTCAAATTTTTCGCATTTCCTACTGTAGTAACGTATCCAAAGGCATATCTGCCAGCCAAGGATTCAGTGGCGGCTCGTCAGGGGAGGCAGGGGAGGCGAGCCTCCCCTTGGAAGAACCACCATATCTTCAAAAGTAATATCTTAAGAAATTTCAATTAGGTATTTTTAAAAGTGAATTATTTATTATTTGTTTCAATTAGGTATATCTCAATTTTCAATATTTTTTATTGTTTATAATTCATTAATTAATGTTCAGTGTATATATAAAAGTTTCGCATTTCCTTTCCACAAACATACCTAGTATAACGTTACAGACCGGATAGTCTTTGTATGCATATTTCCCTGTCGGCCGGTCTTTTACTGAACGAACACTGCGGTTCGCTGGAGGCTAATACGAAATAGCTTCCAACTTTAACGCATTTACTTATAACACGAATGACCTTGAATTTCTTTGCGCTGTGTAAAATAGCAGAGCACTTCGATTAGCCAAAGGAAGCCAGCCTCCGATCTCAGTTCTTTATAGCGCATGTGCACATTGTGCACAGGTCGTTCAGGTGATTCACAAAGAAAACGAACTGTTAGTTGCGGTTAGCCGGTTAAGTTGACGTAAAAATACATAAAACATTTGATAGGCGGGCTAAAAATGAGTGCTCTAGGTGAAAATATGTCTTGTTGTCCAGACGTGGTGGATTATTATTAAATGGATTTACTACTCTTACTTACGACGAAAAGGTAAGAATTAAAAGAAATGCCAGGCCTACACCAGCAATGACTTCGTTAGTTTTTAAAAGTGGTAAACAAAACAGAGGGTTTTGTGATAACAATTATAAAAAAGTCGAGTGGTTAACGGCATCAACAGTTAGAAACAAATTATATTGTTGGAGATGTTTATTATTTACTAATGATCAATCCTCAATTTGGGGCAGGGCCGGGTTTAATAATTTGCAAAATTTATCGCGAGGTTTAGAAAGGCACGAAAAATCCCAGGAGCACATTTCATCTTGCATTAAATTCGAAATGTTTGGTAAACAAAATACATATTGTAAATTTCTTGGATTCTGCACATAAGAGAGAAATAGAAAATTTTAACGAAAAGGTCCGTGAAAATAGGGAAATATTAAGGAAGTTAATAGATGCCGTTATATATTTATCTTCACAAGAAAATTCTTTCCGAGGACATGACGAAAAACGAGAATCGTGTAATAAAGGAAATTTCAAAGAGCTGATAGATTTTTTAAAAACGTATGACCTAAAATTAGAGAACTTTTTGAATAATGCCACTGTTTTTTCCGGAACGTCTAAATCAATTCAAAATGATCTAATTGAGAGTGTTAGCTCGATTATTCAAGGCAAAATTTATGAAGAACTATATGATTGCGAATTTTTCTCGTGGCAAATTGACGAAACGACGGACGTTACTTGTAAATCTCAACTTTCTGTAATTTTTAGATATGTAATGCACGGAGAAGTTATTGAAAGGTTTGTTGGTTTTTTTGATGTGAGTAGTGGAAGAAACGCGGAGAGTTTATTTAAATTATTAATCGATGAATTTGGTAAATTTGATTTGAAAAATAAATTAATAGCACGAACTTATGACAGCGCTGCAGTTATGTCAAGGCATCTTAATGGACTCCAAACAAAAATAAAAGATATTGCTCCTCAAGCTTACTTTATTCACTGTTACGCACACCAAATAAATTTTGTTCTGAGTAAAGCATGTAACGGAATTAAAGAAGTTAGAATATTTTTTTCAAATATTACTGGTTTTTCGTCATTTTTTTCAAAATCTACCAAAAGAACTGATGTTTTAAATAGAATTAATATGAAACATAGAATTCCGACAAACGCTCCCACTCGTTGGAATTTTTCATCTAGAGTTGTTTTCACTGTTGACAAATACAGGAAAGAACTTATTGACGTTTTTAATATTATTTCGGAAAGTGAAGATTTTTTAAATGACCATCAGACTTTACGAGCAGCTTACGGATTAAAATCGTTATTGTTGGATAAAAATTTCATATTTTTCTAAAGGCTTTTAAAATGATTTTTGAGCAAACTGATGTTGTTTTCCAAATTTTGCAGAACAAACTAACTGATATAACATATTTTAAAATTAGACTTAATTCACTTATATCTAAATTAAAAGAATTTCGCAATACCGAAATACATTTCAATACTTTATACAACATTTTTTTAGAAAATGTTGAAAAAGTAGACGATGACGATGAGCCTGAGCCACAATGTAAAAAGAGAAAGACAACATATAACTTTGACAGGGCAAATACACATTACAAACAAATTTTTATAGAAATTTGGGACACCATTATAGTCCAAATTGAAATGAGATTTTCTGATTTAAATTCTTTGCAATGTTTCGATTTAGTAAATCCCAATAATTTTACAACGTATTCTAAATCATTTCCTACTAGTCTAATGGAGAAATTAATGGACCATTATCCTTTTTTTGACCGTATTTCGTTAAGAAATGAACTATGCGTGTTGTATTCTGACCAGCAACTTTTAGCAAATTCAAAATCATCTCAAGAAATGCTTACTTTTATATATAATAACAATTTAAAAAGCTGTCTCCCCGAACTGTACAAACTTTTGTCATTAGTGTCAACAATTCCGGTAACCTCAGCTTCTGTAGAACGATCATTTTCAGCACTTAAACGCATAAAAACATTTACTAGAAACAAAATGAGTCAAGACCGCCTCTCAAATGTATCGCTTATTTCAATAGAAAAACGTTTTTTGTCAGAATTGAAGAAACACGATTCATTTTATGATGAAGTAATCAACCATTTTGCCAGTTCCGAAAATCGCAGGTTACCACTCATTTATAAAAATACTTAGGCTTTAAAGCAGAGATTAATATAGGTATAGTTGTTATTTTGGAAAAAATATTTATTATGTTATTTATTTTTTAGGAAATATTTTTTAATTCTCCATAATATAGAGTTCCGCGGTTATATTTTTTTATATAACTTCTGTCTCAAAACAATTTTAATTTTTATTAAAAGCAGTGGCGGCTCGTGATATTGTCTGCAGAGGAGGCTTGATATTCTGAAAGACAACTGATGTGCAATATGACTACAATTTGTACATTTCCCCACCACCCCTGAGGTATTACAACGGCGCGTTACGTTTTTTTGCCGTGGGTTGTTCGCCAGGATACCGATTCACGACTTGAGAGAATAGAACTAATAAAAGAATAGAATGAAAAGGAAATAGAAAATATGATGAGATGAAAAAATCATTCTCATGAAATTCTCGTTCCTACGACTCGAGTATCGGTATCCAAAGGAGTCCTACTATCCCACTTGTAATTAAATTATATAACTTTTAATAAAAATAAAAATAGTTTTGGTAAAAAAATTAAAGTGTTTTTCTACAAACAAAAGTTGTATTCATTATCACTGCCAGGCGTGTAAAATTATAAGTTTTAATAGAAATTAAAATAGTTTTTAGAAAGAAGTTATATAAAAAAAAATATAAACGCGGAACTCTATATTATGGAGAATTATAAAAAATATTTCCTAAAAAATAAATAACACAAATAAATATTTTTTCTAAAATAACAACTACCTATATTAATCTCTGCTTTAAAGCCTGAATATTTTTATAAATGAGTGGTAACCTGCGATTTTTGGAACTAGCAAAATGGTTGATTATTTCATCATAAAATGAATCGTGTTTCCTCAATTCTGACAAAAAACGTTTTTCTATTGAAATAAGCGATACATTTGAAAGGCGGTCTTGACTCATTTTGTTTCTAGTAAAAATGTTTTTATGCGTTTAAGTGCTGAAAATGATCATTCTACAGAAGTTTACCGGAATTGTCTCAAAAAATAGTGGCGTTATTCAAAAAGTTCTCCAATTTTGGGTCATAAGTTTTTAAAAAAATCTACAAGCTCTTTGAAATTTCCTTTATTGCACGATTCTCGTATTTCGTCACGTTCTCGGCAAGAATTTTCTTGTGAAGATAACTATATAACGGCATCTATTAACCTCTTTAATATTTCCCTATTCTCACGGACCTTTTCGTTAACATGTTCTATTTCTCTCTTATATGCAGAATCCAAGAAATTTACAATATTTTGTTTACCAAACATTTCGAATTTAATGCAAGATGAAATGTGCTCCTGGGATTTTTCGTGCCTTTCTAAACCTCGCGACAAATTTTGCAAATTATTAAACCCGGCCCTGCCCCAAATTGAGGATTGATCATTAGTAAATAATAAACATCTCCAACAATATAATTTGTTTCTAACTGTTGATGCCGTTAGCCACTCGACTTTTTTATAATTGTTATCACAAAACCCTCTGTTTTGTTTACCACTTTTAAAAACTAACGAAAGCATTGCTGGTGTAGGCCTGGCATTTCTTTTAATTCTTACCTTTTCGTCATAAATAAGAGTAGTAAATCCATTTAATAACAAATAATCCACCACGTCTGGACAACAAGACATGTTGTTGGGAATATTTTCACCTAGAGCACTTATTTCTAGCCCGCCTATCAAATGTTTTTTGTATTTATACGTCAAGTTGTTCTTATAACCGGCTAAACGCAACTGTCAGTCGTCAGTTCGTTTTCTTTGTGAATCACCTGACTCTTGAATGAGCTGTGCACATGCGCTATAAAGAACTGAGATCTAGAAGCTAGCCTCATACTTGGCTATTCCAAGTGTTGCTATTTTACACAGCTCAAAGAAATTCAAGGTCATTCATGTTAAAGTAAATGCGGTAAAGTTGGAAGCTATTTCGTATTAGCCTCCAGCGAACCGCAGTGTTCATTCAGTAAAAGACCGGCGGGCCGGGAAATATGCATACAAAGACTATCCGGAGTGTAACGTTATAGGTATGTTTGTGGAAAGGAAATGCAAAAATGTTATATATAAACTGAAAATTAATTAATGAATAATAAACAATAAAAAATATTGAAAATTGAGATATACCTAATAGAAATTTCTTAAGATATTATTTTTGAAGATATGGTGGTTCTTCCAAGGGGAGGCTCAGCCTCCCCTGACGAGCCGCCACTGATTAAAAGTTATAATTTTACACTCCTGGCAGTGATAATGAATACAATTTTTTGTTTGTAGAAACACACTTTAATTTTTTTACCAAACCTGTTTTTATTTTTATTAAAAGTTATATAATTTAATTACAAGTGGGATAGTAGGGCTCCTTTGGATACCGATACTCGAGTCGTAGGAACGAGAATTTCATGAGAATGATTTTTTCATCTCATCATATTTTCTATTTCCTTTTCTTTCTATTGTTTTATTAGTTCTATTCTCTCAAGTCGTGATTCGGTATCCTGGCGAACAACCCACGGCAAAAAAATGTAACGCGCCGTTGTACTACCTCAGGGGTGGTGGGGAAATGTACAAATTGTAGTCATATTGCACGTCAGTTGTCTTTCAGAATATCAAGCCTCCTCTGCAGACAATATCACGAGCCGCCACTGCAAGGATTGCATTCTTTAGTATCTTGTGAACCATAAACTGGCTGGGCAGACTTTTCAATTTTAACTATTGTCGAATATTGGTAATAATAATAACAATAATAATAATAATAAAAATAATAATCATACCTTTAATGCCCAATAGGTAACACCCAATAACTGAACAATTCTTTTGAATTTTTCACAAAAATTGTTCAAAATGACCTCCATCTCCATGTATACACATTTCGGCTCGTTGAACTAAGGACATACGCACTCCGTTCAACATATTTGGTAAATTTGGATCGTCTTTTATGGTTTCTATGCACATTAAAATAAAATCCAGAAAGTAACACAAAAAGCACGAAGTAGTGTCTTGCGTAACCAAGTACTAACGACTTGAACGATAAGTCAATTAAATAAATCTTGACATAAGTGGCACAAAATTCAAAAAGAACAAAAGCAACAGACAAAACCAAGGAACGGCTAGGTCGCGCCGTGTGTACGTTATTTACCAAGTAAGGACACAAACTGAAATTATTACTTGAGAGTATTCCAAGGGAGAGTATAGCACTCGTAATAACATAATTTGGCCGCGTAGAAGCAAAAAACATGGCGGTGTCCTCTGTCGGTCGCTTTTAACTGCTTTATCGGCATGCTTTTCCATGATCTCTTAGGCGCACAATACTTATTTGCTCGAATGTCACAGTATGTCAGCAGTTCTCAAACTATGTTATTAATTATTTTGGAAATTTTTGTTGATTTTTTTTCTCCAGAACTATGAGCTTTAGACCCCATGTTATATAAGTTTTTTTCGTTTGTCTTGTCGTTCCCTACAACAAGTTTTTTTTAATGACATGAAACTAATTACACCCTGTATGCTAACTACTTATGCGGACAGGTATCAGTAACCATTCGGTTTAAAAAAATACCCCCTTCTGTCTAGCTGCCCACCAAATCAAAAATTTCCAGAGAGAAAAAAGTTTGGTAATTATACGGTCTCTTCGATTATCGTTTGGCAGATGGTAACTTTTCGTCGTCGAATGTGCACGCCATTTCCCTAACTGCCTGAATTTGGCACATAGTCACATTTCGAAACCGTGTATCTTGCAATATGCTAGATTGGCTGGAAAATTTTAATTGGCCAATAGAATAGGCCTTGATATAGGATATCCAAAGTCAGTCTGAAATCATAAAAACGACCGACAATGGAATACCTCATAACACCAGCGATGGTCATGAGCGAGATCCACAATTTTAAGATTAGATTGTTAATTATTGAAAATATTGTTTTACTACTTTATATAAATTCATGACATGATATAAATTATTTTTTATAGTACATTGTTTATTTATAATACATAATGTTAGTTTAATGAACAACTCCGTAGTGATTTAATAAAAATAAATAAATATCATTTAACGTACATGTATGCTACCGGCAATAACCAAGAGCTTATAGACTATAACAAGAGACTTGTAATGGTATACCAGGTAAACAATCGACTATTGTTTGTATAGTTGTCTTCATTCGTTTAAAGCACATAAAAACCTCAAAGCTGTGCCGCTTATACTTGGCTACAGCATTGAGGGGAGGTCAGGGCATGTCGATTTTCGAGCTAACTTCTCTATAATATAATTAATATTAAATATATTATACTACTTAATACATAGAACATCATTATGCACATATAAAGTATATTCTGGAATGATTAAAGTAACAAATTGACGAAAACACACATGTTCCAATTATTTAATTAATTTATTTTGTTAATATTTGCCAACTCGCCCCTACGGAAAATATTTTACGACCTAGCGGGGACGACAGAGTCGAACTTTTAATATTGTCGGTGTCACGGAATTTCAAATTTACCGCATCAGTTAAGAATATATTTGTATGTGCTTTATAAAATAAACATAGTTGGTGATCTGTGTTTACATTATATTTAGATTGTGAGAGCCTAAAAGGGTAATATACTTTAACAGGTACATGATACTTTCTTTTGTTTTAACGTATTTTATGCAATTGTGTTTTTATAAATATTTTGGCGGGTAATGAATTATTCGGGTGTTTTGGGTTTATAAGTGGCTGTGGTAAAACAATCGTGAAAATGTTTAGGCCTTGGGAAGGTTCTTTACCTATATAGCACTAGCTGAGAATGACAGGAAAGCATGGGGATTATTAACAACTCACAAATTACAGAGAAAGTTTCTAGACAACATTAATGTGAACATATCCAAAAAGTAGTATTAAATGTTTATAAAAATATGAAAGAAAGTGAAGGTGAAACTGCTGCTGTGGAAACAACCGCCTACTTAACAGAAATTCCAGAACAAACTATTTATAAATTAATTAAGGAAGGACCGTATAATCGAAAAGCTAAATCGGACAAAGGAAAATCACTAGAATTAGATTCGCCTGTGGTGAAGTGTTAAGAGATTTAATTTACACTAAGTATAAGGGAAATGAGATACCAACAGTACAATCAGTACATATGGAACTGAGAACAACAGGTGTAGTGTCATTTAGTGAACAAACACAGGCGATGGCGATTACAGATAGGATTTAATTTTAAAATAATTAACAAAAGAGCAAGTATTATGGAAAGCTACAGAATTGTACTGTGCCGTAATGAATGAATGAATATTTGCAACGTATTAAAACATTTCAAAGTTGCTCGAAGTTCTCTAGAATCGAAATTCTTTATTTGATACTTATTTATTTGTTTTCTACAATCAAATTATTTACTTAATAATTGTTTATTTGTTTTGTAAAATTGAATTTATTTATTTAATATTTCTTTATTTGTTTCTAGAATTGAATTTATTTATGTAATCTGTGTCAATTATATCAAGTTAGAGTTATTGATATAAATAGCAATAACTTTAACTTTGAACCCACATGTTTGGCAAGGAATTGCTCTTATCTCCTCGTGGTCCTTGCTTGGGAACAATAATAATTCAATAGATTAATTTATTATTGCCGAAACTGAGCAATAAGAGAATATTTGATAATTCCAATTTAAACTCAAAATTCATCATTGCTCAAAAGATTTAAATTTCTATCAGTGTGGACAAAAATTTTAAGTACGGCTCTGTGAGACATCAATTATCTTAACAAGCCAAATTTATGGTCTGTTTTTTACAACTATTTTTACCTGCACTAAACGTTTGAAGTAAGCGCATTACATATCTGGTGAACTATATTTTTATACGGATATCGTTTACAATATTCAAGTACGCGCCAATACGCGGTCTCAAGTGTTATTCTATCACGAATATCTGGTGAACTATATTTTTATACGGATATCGTTTACAATATTCAAGTACGCGCCAGTACACGGTCTCAAGTGTTATTCTATCACAAATAGGCTTTTATAATGATTTATCCTGGTAGCAACGCTTTAGACTGAATTTCCAAATTAATAATAGAAATACTATACTAAATACGTATAAGAAATGTTTAAAAGCATACAGCACTACATAAAAATAATGCAAAATCATAAACTTGTTCCAGAGTATTTCTGAGAAAACCTATATTTAGGCACCATTCTTGAGCGCCACGTGCCCTTGCTTCCTTAGAAAATGTTTCCGGATACATGTTACTATTTTCTGCACGCTTCCTTCTTCCCCCCACGTAAAGGATATAATAGGTCCCAGCAAACATCACAGCTGGCAAAGCAATGAACTGTTAGATTAATTTATCACTGGTTGGTAATTTTTACCAGCATCTGAAAAATGAATACAAAGTACTATTATTTATCCACTATAACTTCAAAACTCTAACCTTTATAACTCCCAAGATAGTACGTTAATGACTCTATAATATGTCGAATATGCCCTTATGTCATTCCGTACTTAGATTTGTCACCATCGCTGGTACACTAGATACGTATAAGTACTTTTTTCATTGTGTCAAATTATGGTTTAAAGCGTCATTTTGGCCTGATTTAGGTTATTTTGGGAATTTTAATATTTAAAATCTAAAATGTATCCTTTGGTAATTCACAAACTGAGATCTTTTCTCAAGGTAAGAAGTGCGTAGCTTTTGACTGTCAAGGAAAAATTTTAAAATCTATATTTATTTATAAAGTGTTATAAGGTACGCAGTCAGAATCCTTTCTCAGATCTAAAAATTGAGTGTATAAAATTTCACCTTGTTCAACGCCTTTGTTTATTGAATTTGTAACTGAGACAAAGTAGTGGACGCTTGTTTTGAACCCAAACTGACTGCTGTTAAACAACTTATAAGACTCAAAATAAGCTGTGATTTGCAATTTTAACACCTTTTAAAAAATGACTAGGGTTGATAAGGCACATTCTTGGCCTATTCCTTGATTTTAAAAAATGTGTATAAATTTTTATAGCTTAACCCCATATATACACGAAATGAAATTGTTTACCCCAATGAACGTGCTTTAGAAAAAATATGCATTTGAGGCTAATGCAAAATGATTAATTTTGTTAATCACAATTTTTTGAACGATTTAACCTGGAAAAAAATGAACATAATAAATGATTACCAAAAGAATATGAATAATTAAATATTAGATGTTTTTTCTTTATAAGCCAAATTATTTATACCGAACCTACGAGCAATTAGACATACGACAGATTATAAATATTTAGGAGTCACAGTAACAAAAGACGGTAGAGACGATATGGATATAAGGAGAAAAATCGTCCAAGGAAAAACAATAATAAGACAGCTATACCCATTTTTGTGGAATAATAATATACTTAATGGAAAAAAACAAAAAAACAGATATTTTCCACAATATTTGAAAGCTGTGTCATGTATGGAGCTGAACTGTGGGTAATCAATACAAATATACAAGACCGACTCATTTCGACAGAAATGGATTTTTGGAGACATAGTGCTGGAATATCCCGCACTCAATATATTAGAAATAATGTAATAAGACAAAAAATGCACGTAAAGTATAATATATTGGAGGAAATAGAAAGAAAACAGCTATCATGGTATGGCCATATGAAACGTATAGCAGTAGATAGAATACCTAAAAAGCCTTTGAGTGGGCCCCGTCCCAAAAAAGAAAAAAAGACAGACCTAGAACAGAATGGAGAAAAAGAATAGAAGCAACAATGGAAGATAGAGGCCTTGAAGACGGTGATTGGAACGATAGGACAAAGTGGAAAATGAGATGCGAGAAGCGGCAATAAAGCTGTACAAAAACTCGCGTATATATACCTACGAGCAGTGATGTCGCGGCTAATATTCAAAGGAGTTTTTTCCACATGCTTGGAATTACTGTACCTAAATGAACATTCTCAATATAACTTCTGCATAGATAGAGCATTAACGTATCCAAAAATTAGTGTGGTATAATTATTCAAAGATTTCGAAAAATTGATGAAAAAGTAAAACGAAACGCCTAAAATACCTACCTGAAAACTGCAAAATGATCTAAGTTTATAAGCATAAAGAAATTCTAATTATATAACCATAAAGAACATATCCTGGATTTAAAACCCGTTAGCGCCCAGTGATCTATTTATAGATCACAAGAGACAATTTTTTTTAACATGACACTAGCATATTTAATTTCGTAAAAACTGATTTAAATAATATCTATAATTACGACAACAGTAATTCTAATACTTTTCTAATAATTTGTCAAATTGGAAGTATTTTTTTAAAATTCTTTAAAATCTTGAAAAAAATTGTCGTTTACACTAACAAATTATTTATTTATAAACAAAAACCTAATGAATATGAAAATATGATATATGTCATAATGAGTCCCTGAAATATAAAAGTTTGTTATTCCATAACTCATTTTACAATTTTTTCTTTATCAGCATAATTGTAAACAACTGTATTTAGCTGATCTATATTTATACCCTTGGGCACATATAATATCTAACTGGAACTTTGAGAGTTTATCCGCATCAGATGCGTTAGGTCATTGTTATTATTATCGGTCAATCTTAGTCAGTGTGTGAGATAAAATCTTTCAGTGCTATTTTCACTAAAATATCACCTGTTTCCGTGGTATTGGTGAAAAATATAATTGGTAAGTAAAGCTTTTTTTCTTTCGCGTTGATAGAGTCAAACATTTGTAAGTGGACATTAGATATGATAAAATTATAATATAAAAAATTAAAACATGGTGATGGTTTGAATAATAATAATAATAATAATTTACTTTTAGAGGACATGGATTCCAAAAAGGGCGCTTGTCTATGATAGAAGATATAAGAAATGATTGCCGATCGCAATTTTTATATTGACGATGATAGTGCTACCCTATACATTGTTGTTTTACCTCCAGAACCAGATTATGTGACAGATAAAGACGAAGTGGATGATGACGAATTGGGCATAGCGAAGGTTCAATATGTTCCTGGTTAGTTGGAGGTACAATACGGTCATGAAGATTAAGATACAGAAGACATTGTACCAGTGTCATCTCTGAGCAAAGAGGTTCGAAAAAGCAGATACTTTCTAATTCTCTACTGAAATGGAAAATGTGCCATACCTTTACCGATACAGACTTTGCTACTATTGAAAAAGAGAAAATAGAAGCACTGATAAAAGAACATGGGGCCCTCACCCCGTTGAAGACTTTTGAGATATTTCTTTCAGATGATATAATAATAGATTATATAAAGGAAGAAACTCTGATTGGATCATTAGTAAATATGGAATCTAGATTCGTGGAAGAAAATTTTCCTGGCCAATGTTCATTCTTATTCTGGATGTGGCACTAACAAATGCCTGGATTCTATATCGCACCATGCATGGTCGTGAGGCTATTAGCGTCTAGAATTTCGTAGAGCAGTTGCAGTTCCATATATGAAACTCACATCCTCTGCTGAAAGGAAAACCAAAGCTGCAGTGGCCCCTGAAGACTTTCGATTCGATGGCCTAAATCATTTTATGCAATATCGTGATGGTCCGAGATGCCAAAGAAAAGATTGCAAGAGTAGACCTAAAACTTATTGCATCAAATGTTACTCTTTGTGCCAATTGTTTCCTACCTTACCACCAAATATAGCTGTTAAATTTTGCCATTATTATTATTATAATTTAATGATATTTTACCGATGTTCTAATGGTAATGTTATTACATATATAAGTAAAGTAAAGTAATTATTATATGTTAAAATATATATTAAATCTGTCCAGTGATCTATTTATAGATCACCACTTTTTTGATAAACCACATGATGAATATTTTTTTTTGTTATTTTTTACGGTCATTTGGAAGCATTTTGAACACACATACCGAATATTTTTGCAAAATTCAAAAAAAATTGTCTTGGGCGTTAATGGGTTTTAATAAAATCAAATGTGTTCTATAAAAGAAAAGAATGTATTGACTGTAACATAAGCCATAAATTGGCATTATCAACCTTTATCCTTTTTGCAAATAACGAGCCATAAATATAACCGATTGTTTTTTACAAACAATATTTATTTACAGTTAAATTTTCAAGAAGAGGATGTTGAACCAGGGGCAGATATGTTTTTGAATGAACATTCACACCTTGAATCAAATTTATTTCAGTCCCATGAGGACACAAATGGCGTGAATATATCTGAAAATCATCGATATCCTTCTCACCAAGCACAACGGAGAAGGCGATCAAAAACATTGTCGTCTACAGCGGAATCCCGTATCAAAGAAGCTATTCAGATTTTAAAATCAGTAGTAGCTACCCCCAATGCTTGCTATTCCTCATTTGAAAAATATGTAGGCGATAAATTACGGCAATATGATAGCAAAACACGAGCTATTGTGGAGCATTCAATAAATGATATACTGTTTGATGCAGACATGGGAAAATTTGAAAATGGTCCCCAAAAGCGACACCACGAAAAATTTCTAATGACTTCGCCATCAATTTCTCCAGTTCTCTCTACGTCATATTCCATATATTCACCTAGAAATCAAGAAACGCCTCCGCCTGTCATGAAAATTGACTTCACTAACGTATAACTTTTTATTTCGCACCTATATATTTCTTTTTTGCAATGTACAAACTACAAATATAATTACTTATACATGTGCAAAATTTATTGTATTATTACCTTAAAGTGCCACAGAGCTTCTGTGAGAGCTTGGAAAACACCTGATACTAACTGATGTACACACACCGACAAATATAATGGAACGGAGATAACTGGCATTAAGGTGAATTCTGTATAGCAAAAGTTAAAATTTTAACCGTGCTGATTGTGGTTTGGTTTTCTGTAACACATTTTTTGTCGAAATCTTTAACCTGCTCCGTTAAATTTGCCAGTTAAAACATTATTTTTAGCGGTAGGTGAACAGTACCCGTTAAAATTTAATTTTGACGTAAGAAATGGCGTTTGATGGTTTATTACATCTTTTAATAGTTGACCGCGCAGAAAATGAATTACAAAGGTAAGTCAAATAGATACATATGTCCTATTTCTATACTAATAAATATTTCAGTAGCAGACAAAGATATTAATATTATATGAGAACATAACCTCACATTGAGAAATGGACTGCTATCACAAAAAATATATAACACCTACATATATACTTATCTTCAAATCTTTTTTTGTCTTATGGGCATATAACCAAGATATATTTTATTTCATATCATTTTACAGTAGAGAATTACGAGACATGAGTAATCCCTTTGTTTACCCAAACGAGATGTTCCTTAAACTATTCAGACTCGATAAATATTACTGCCAAGAACTGATAAACAGTATAGGGCCTTATATGAATCAACCACAAAGCTAAACAAGAATACCGACTCATCTGCGAATTTTCACAGCATTACACTTTTTTGATCAAGGAAGTTATCAGATAGAAACTGTGCATGGATATTCAATGGGCTTGTTCCATGATATTCTTTTTATATGCTTTTTATACTTTTTCATATAGTACTCGATATTCTCATTATACACTTAAAATTTCGTATTATTAACTTTTTCCGTTCTCGAGATATAAGGAGAAAAACCGAGCGCTCATTTGTGACTATACGCAAGTGACGTATGAAAAATGGCTTTCTGGGACTTTTCAAAAACCTGAAAAGTCGAAAAACATGAAATTTTTAAACGCTGTTAACTAAATAAATACGTCGAGTGGAAGTTCGTTCTATGTGTCTACGGAAATGAGAAAGTCGGCGATGAATTCTAATCGTAAATTGCGGTGTCAAAATCGAAAATTCGTCCCGGCAGGAGCGAGAGAAAATTGTAATTTTTTGACATTTCACCAAATTGTACTCTCCTACTGTCAAGTAGTAAGCAAAACAAACAGTACTGCGAAAACACTACATTTATAACAAGTAAGGAGCATCAAGTCTATTGAGATCGCCGAGTCTATGCGTATAGTGACGTAGCGCCTGGCCACGCCCCATTTTCGCGAGATGGAGATTTGTAATAGTTTTTAAGATACTAAACGTGCGAATAAGATTCTGATTTTTTGCAGATCCATTAATTTATACTTGCACTTTCGATTTATAAAATAAAAAAAAATGCTGAACAAGCCCATTGCCTAGAGTCAACCAGCTGTCAGTAGGTGCATAGCTGAAGTGTCTGATGTTATAACCGAACATCTTCTTAATACCTGGATTAAATTTCCATGCTCAATTGAAACCAGACAAGCTGCAAAACAGGATTTGCGGAAATAACTGCATCATTTCTTCATCTTATTTGTGTAGTAGATGGTACACAAATACGAATAATAGCACCAAGTGCAAATCATCCAATACATCCTGGACAACCTTACTATTGCCGGAAGAATTTTTATGGTATTAATATTCAAATTATTGGAGATTCCGACAGAAAAATTGTTAATATTAATGCTCGTTTTCCCGGTTCTGTGAATGATGCGGCTATCTGGATGATGTCTGGGGCCAAGCGTATTATGCAAAGACAGTATGTTCAAAATGGGACTGCGGATCTTTTACTTGGGGACAGTGGATATCCACTAGAACCTTGGTTGATGGTGCCTTTCGACAATCCACCTGAAAATTCCTCGCAGAAGAGATTTAATACAGCACTGTCACAAATTAGAATAATTATTGAACACATAAATGGATTACTGAAATGCAGATTTAGATGCCTTCATGGACATAGGGCTCTGCATTACAATCCACAAGGAGCTGCTAAAATAATTTACAGCTGTGCAGTCTTACACAATATGTGTAGAACTTACAATGTACCCATGCCCAATGATGTAGATATTCTACCGAATGCCCCTCGACTAAACCACCAACCTGCCCCAGTCTACGAAGATAATTTAACGAAGGTGTAAGAATTCGAAATCAAATAGTCCGAGAACATTTTCTTTAAGTTTCATTTTGTTTTAGAATAGACTAACTTTCTATTGTAAATGTGATTTTGTTTATTAAGTAAATATAATGTAAATAGCTATTTGTTATAATTAAATAAACACACTAATATTATTTAAAACCTATTTATTTTACCAACTTAATTATTATATTTCAAAATTTCAATTGCAAAACTGCACATGAAACCCTTATTTTCTTTTGTCTACTGATGGCATAAGCGAGCTCCCTATTTGATGCAGCCAGATCATTTTGTGAAGACTTCAAACATTCTTCGCGATGTCTAGCGATAACTTGAAAATGGGGAGGATGATTTTTTCTTTTCAATTGTCTCTGTTTATGTCTTGGCGTTGGTATTGGTACTGTTCGCCTTTTACAAACATGTTAGTGCTTTATGATAAATTTAAAAGTATACTTAGTACAATGGTGTTTGGTTCCTGACACATTTCCTCAGTACTTTTATTTGTCTTATTAATCTGCAATACAAATACAAACATTATTTTCAAACACACTCATAGGTACCAAAGATAATTTAAAAAGACAAAGCCTGAATATTTAATGAATAAAGATGACGGTCTCGGATGATTAGGGGTCGAGCTTGAGCTCTTTGCCCCAATCCTTTGCCCCCGCTATGTCCTCAAAAATGACTGGTTCCTTACTAATTTCATAATCACCTAGCATCTGTAATGAAAAAGGTCAACTGCAACAATTTCTTTTGGTAACTCACACTTTTTATACTTCGTAATTATCAAAATCCTCTTCGACATTTCCATTGCTAAGTGGTTCCAACACTTCCAACAAATCTTCGTGTTCATCAATTCCGGCTTCTGGTACTGAAATACCTTCAATGGTTATTCGCAGACAATGCTACAATTCTTTCTTCTAGGGCCGTCAGATCTTTATATCTCTTTGGGCCCCCACCTGTCCCAACCTCGTGGTAATGCAGTACCCTGGCCTTCTTTCGAATATTGCTCAATAATTCGTTAAATGTCTGCAAATCATTAGAAACCAGTTTTTTAAACAAATATGTGGCTGGTTAGGGAAATTGATTATCTCTGTACTTACCTCTCTCCATTGTTTTGCTTGTTTGTTGGCACCCTCAAGCGTGTTCATCTTTTCCGCCAAAAAGCTCCAACAAACTTCATACTTGGCGTACTCTGTCGGTGTTAGTTTATCATTACTTAACAAAAACTTGTTACTACATTTTGAAAAAAAATGTAGTAAGTATACGTTTAGCATTTTTCCGGTGGACCATCGAAACCCGAAAAAAACGTCGGATCGAAGTGAAAGTCATATCTACGATTCGAGAGCGAATTTAGAAAATTCCGTCCGTCGGTCAGTCGGTCGGTCTGTCTGTCGGTCTGTCACGCCCAGCCCCCCTAATCCGTTTTCGGATTGCGATGAATCTAGGGTGGTTAATAGGAGGTCTTTAGAAAACCTTAACGCCGGAAGCTCGGCTCCGTTCGGAAACCGGATATAGACGTTTCGAGTTTTTCGGGAGAAATTGAATAATTCGATAACGGGTAGTCGGATCGAGACATTTCAAAAAAGAAATGGTGCCGCTGGCAAAGCTCTACAAATAAGTATTGCGGAGGCTATGTCGAAAAACAAACGAAAATTTATTTTTTTTGCAAAAAACTTGTTTTCTCGAAATCGGGCTAGGAAGCACGATAACTGTCCAGAATATTGATCGATTTCGATGAGACTTGGTGGGATCAAAGGTACCCGGCCACAAATCAAGCCTATTGCTGGCGGCCCGAATCCGTTGACCGCGAGTGTGTTTTCCAGGGCCGAGTATGATTTTTCAAAGAAATTAATAACTCCCGAACCGAAGGTCCGATTTTGATTTTCAAAAATGGCAATTGTAGGGCTCGATTAGGTCTATTAGTTGACGTTTGTGAGAAATTTGAGAAAACAAAAGCGAATCTACAAATCCTGGAAAACTTGATTTTTTTGATAAATTCTAAAAATTCCGAACAGTTTCCTAATAAAAATCGAAAATTAACTATTCGATCGATCTCCATAACCAGTATAAGGCACGGACCTTTTTGGACAAAAAATCTGAAATAGAGTTTTTTCGAAAAATTTAATATAAACGAGGTATTTACAAAAATGCATTCCATAGAATTATTTAAAAAAATATTACAAATTGATAAGTGATAATGTTATATTTAAAATATCATCATTCATTTAGTTATTTTCATTTACTAAATAAAACTAGAACCGATGCCCTTTCCGTGTTTCAAAATAGCTTTTACTTTAGTCAATGCAAAAAGAAAAAAAAAAAAGAAAAATAAAACATGTCAAAACACTGAGTCATCTTGCGACCCTCTGCTGAAAATGTAATGAATTATCCCAACAAATCGAATAAAAAGCATATCAAAATGTAGTTTTTTTCACTTGTTTTTTCTCTATATAGTTAATAATTGATCATTTTTGTATTTTTGTCATTCTTGAGCCCCGCGATTTTTTGACTCGTATTGGGACATTTTACATAAAAAAAAACGTAAGAAATACAAAAAAAACGACCACAAGATGACAATAACTGACTGACATTGATAGTTCATTGACGACAGCACATCGATTACGTTGGATCGATTACGCCTACTTATACGGAGATGCTTGACTATTTTAGAGGCATACCCTAAATTTAATTTTTGGTCGGGTTAAATTTGAAGTTGCAGAATATGAAAAAAGGTTAAAAACATAAATTTAACGACCTGTTAAATTATAACTTTTCTATTACAGAATAGGCCTTATTTTATACTTATTTATTATTCCCTCAATTTTGAAGGTCTAGACCTCTAGACTGTAGGGTGGTCATGTAGATGAACCATAGTCTCGCGCGTCTGAGGGACGCGACAAAGCCACATATAAATCCCATATGCGACACTGAAAAGGACAGAGATATTTTGTGCAACACTAGCAGAGGTATATCCAGGTTAAAGAGCCGAGACTCATACACATAAACAGTTTAGCTGCAATAAAAGATTGAATTTTCGTAAGACGCACAAATTTCACTATTATTTTAAAACAAGCGTTACAAATGATACAAATAGGTAATGTAAGGAATTATGCGATGCAGGTAAATGTATTGTATGATGCAGATATTATAATTATACGATTAAAATCATCTATTACCTACTTCAGTCAGGTACTAAAATTCCGATTAGTAGGATTATCCGAATCATCCCGAGCGTATTTAATCTTGACGTGTCAAATCCACAGTAAAAGTCCGAGGTCATCGGCGGCATTTCTGCTAGATCAAAGAAGTGTCGCATATGGGATTTATATGTGACAAAACTCTATATTTGACAGGCGCCTGCCGTGTCTTCGCAACGATATGTAGCAAGATGCTCAGTGAACACTTCTAAATTTACACACAAAAAATCACCTAAAAAATATTTTTGATTCATACCGAGATGAATTTCCGATTTTGCCCGTGAAATTTACGATGCCGATAAAATGCCAATATTCTTTTTCACATAGAGACATAATATGATCTTCCAGTTGAAGCATTTATTTAGTTATGAACGATTGGAAATTTGGAGTTTTAGCATCTCTGATGAAATTATTTGAAATTTAAATCAATAATCCGCAGTGGTCCAGCACGTTAAGCGACGACTACCTAAGCGAACTTCCAACGTCGAATCCCATAACAGACCACTTAAAAAAACTTTTCGGCATGCTTTTTTTTATTTTAAAATTGCCTTTCTCTTATTTCTACGCAAAAAACGTGTAGGAATTATATTTTTCTAATCATTTTGACTTATTTTTGGTTAACCTTTCACGAGTAACGGGACGGGGTTGCATTTGACATAAATTGTAACATAGGTCTGTGAGACGTAATGACACTTAAGTACGACGGCCAGGTTTTGGTATTTATCAATCTTTCGATATTCGGTTGTTATTAAATTAGTAGTGAGAGGTATAGCAATGTCGATGATGTAACCCTTCTTCTGCTCTTTATCTATAAGGTCTATTAACCCATTAGCGCCCAGTGATCTATTTATAGATCAAAAGAGACATTTTTTTTAACATGACAATAGCATATTTAATTTCGTAAAAACTGATTTAAATTAATATCTATAATTACTACAACAGTAGTAGACCATTTTCTAATAATTTGTCAAATTGGAAGTTTTTTTTAATTCTTTAAAATCTTGAAAAAAATTGTCGTTTACACTAACAAATTTATTTATTTATAAACAAAAACCTATTGAATATGAAAATATGAATTATGTCATAATGAGTCCCTGAAATATAAAAGTTTATTATTCAATAACTCATTTTACAATATTTTCTTTGTCAGCATTGATACAGTCAAACATTTGTAAGTGGAAATTAGATATGATAAAATTATAATATAAAAAATTAAAACATGGTAATATGGTTTGAATAATATTAATAATAATAATTTACTTTTAGAGGACATGGATTCCAAAAAGAGCGCTTGTCTATGATAGAAGACAGAAGAAATTATTGCCAATCGCAATTTTTATATTGACGATGATAGTGCCACCCTAGACATTGTTGTTTTACCTCCAGAACCAGATTATGTGACAGATGAAGACGAAGTGGATGATGACGAATTGGGCATAGCGGAGGTACAATATGCTCCTGGTTAGCTGGAGGTACAATATCTTCCTGGTTAGCTGGACGTACAATACGGTCATGAAAATCAAGATACAGAAGACATTGTTGAAGACCAGAGTACCAGTGTCATCTTTTTTTTTTTTTTTTTGGCATTGGATTTCTCCATTAGCCAGATACATATTATGTATTTACTGCTTTACTCATACGTTCATAACTAACCTAACACGAACGACGACCCAACCATACGATATACACAGGATGATAGTTCACAAGGACACTCTCGTCCAGGGGTCTGTCAGGACATTTCTTATATAACATTACACAGGTAGACCACGGAAAGGGGGTATATAAAACAATGGGAGAGACAATTAAGGAATACGAGGCTAACCTAATATGAACGATGTTATAGCAGCAGTTTAACTGACCGGTGTCATCTCTAAGCAAAAAGGTTCGAAAAAGCAGATACTTTCTAATTCTCTACCGAAATGGAAAAAGTGCGATCCCAAGTATACCTTTACCGATACAGACTTTGCTACTATTGAAAAAAAGAAAATAGAAGCACTGATAAAAGAACATGGAGCCCTCAACCCGTTGAAGATTTTTGAGATATTTCTTTCAGATGATATAAAGAAAGAAACTCTGATTGGATCATTAGTAAATATGGAATCTAGATTCCTGGAAAAAATTATCTTGGCCATTGTTCATTCTTATTCTGGATGTGGCACTAACAAATGCCTGGATTATATATCGCACCATGCATGGTCGTGAGGCTATCAGCGTCTAGAATTCCGTAGAGCAGTTTCAGTTCCATATATGAAACTCACATCCTCTGCTAAAAGGAAAACCAATGCTGCAGTGGCCCCTGAAGACTTTCGATTCGATGGCCTAAATCATTTTCTGCAATGTCGTGATGGTCAGAGATGTCAAAGAAAAGATTGCAAGAATAGACCTAATACCTATTGCATCAAATGTTACTCTTTGTGCCAATTGTTTCCTACCTTTCCACCAAATACAGCTGTTACATTTTTCCATTATTTTTATAATTTAATGATATTTTACTGATGTTCTAATGGTTATATTATTAGATATATAAGTAAAGTAAAATAATTATTATATATTAAAATAGATATTACATCTGCCGTGATCTATTTATAGATCGCCACTTTTTTGATAAACCACATGATGAATATTTTTTTTATTTTTTACGGTCATTTGGAAGCATTTTGAACATACATACCGAATACTTTTGCAAAATTAAAAAAAAAATTGTCTTGGGCGTTAATGGGTTGACGCTCTTGTCCGATGTTATAGGTCTGCCCCAGTATAATACCGATGATTAATTTTCCAGCACAGGGTTGGGTGTGTATTTGTAGTAAGGGGCTGATTTTTAATTAAATTTTGTTTTATGGCCAGCTGCTGGTGAATAATCTTGGATACTTGATTGTGGATTGCTAGATAGGCGCTGTTGGCTAGAAGACTACATCCCGCGGTCACGTGCTCTATGGTTTTACCCGGTTTCTGACATTTCCTGCAGATATCGCTCACAATGAGATGTAAGATGTGCTTCTCGTAATTGCGGGTTCTTACCACTTTGTCTTAAATGGCGAATATGGAGCCCTCGGTTTCAGGATGCAGATAACCTTTTGCAATAAACCATGACGATGCTTTCCCGTCTATATTTTCTCCACTCAGAGAGTTGCAGTATCTTCCATGCAGGGCTCTCCTTTTCCAGGACTGTACTTACCATTTGAGAAAGCAGGTTCATACTTGCTGGCTCTTCCCCTTCTGCATGTGCTAGGCTCATGGGAGTGAAATTTCGGTCATACGGCTGAACTCTCTTGATGGTAGTATGAGAATGTGACCGAAAATATTTGCGTAGTTTAGACACTTGATTTTTACAGCGCTGCTCGATGTTTAACAGTCCTCTTCCTCCCTCTGAGCGAGGTAAGTAAATGCGTTCCGTGGCTGATTTAGGATCTAACATACGAAACATCGTGAGCCGTTTCCGCGTTGTGCTGTCAAGCTCAGCGAAATTTGTGTCACTCCACTTTATGACCCCGAACGAGTATCCTAGAACGGGAACAGCCCACGAGTTAATTGCCGATATAAGATTTCTTGAGTTTAGTTTAGTATTAAGGATTTTAGTCACATGTCTATTTCTCAGTTCGGCCTTTATTGAGGTGTTCTCTAGCCCTGGATTTTGATTAAATCCAAGATATTTATAATAGTTTTCAGGATCTATAGTTGCGATATCCTGAATAGTCTCATTGCCAGTTATGACTTTACCCTACTCATTTTAAAAATACCACATTTGTCAAGTCCGAACTTCATCGTAATGTCTTCGCTGAATATTTTGGTGATGTTGATAAGTGATGATAGTTGTTTCTCTGATTCACCGAATAATTTCAGGTCGTTCATGTACATAAGGTGGCTTACCTTAAAACTGCTTTGCATCTCGAACCTAAAGCCCGCTTGGCATTTATTTAAAAGATATGTCAGTGGATTAAGTGGTAGGCAAAACTACAGGGGGCTTAGGCTATCGCCCTGGAAGATTCCATTTTCGATGTTTACTGTTCCTAATTGGGTATTTTTAATCATACGGAATGATTTAAGAGGTTCTGTATTGCTGGGCTTATTTTGTAGATTTCTAGTACCTTAAGCAGCCAGTCATGCGGTACTGAATCAAACGCTTTAGCGTAATCTATGTAACGGGTGTACAGGTAACGGTGTTTAATTGCGCGTGTTTTAGAATTATCGTGTCTATTGAGTGCTGCTTTTCTAATGCAACCCTTTTCTTCAAATGAGAAGATGTTATTGGCCTCACAATGGGAATACATTTTATTGCTGATAATACATATGAATAGCTTATAAAAGGTGGGCAGGCATGTTATTGGCCTATAGTTCCTTGGCTCTTCGGGGTTTCCCTATTTGAAAGGAAGGTATGCTATACCTTCTGTTATATATTTCTGCATGGATGTTGGATCGTCAATGGTCTTAGAATAAGCTCGCACCAAAGGTTCGTGGGAGACATGCAGATTTTTAGTCCTGCAATTTATCGGGCCCTGGCGCCTTCCAATTGTGCCTTTTTCTTACAGCTTCTTTAACGTCTTGTTGAGTTATTAAAGTATCTCCATGATAGCTATCGGTCGGTCTACTGTTCACTTTGTATCACCTCAGATTTATCTGAACTCACTTCATTTAAAAACTTGAATCGTCGCCTTAAATACCCTACAAAATGCATCTTGAAGCTTTCCAACAACCCTCCATAGATTTCCAGTAGAGTCTCTTTCCATTTTCTACAGGTTACTAGCGTCTAGAAAAATCGTAATACTAGTGCCTCAGAGATGGCGCATATTACAAGCTTCCACAAATTGAATGAATCAAAGTGTGGAGACATTCAGTTGCCTATCATCGTTGCTACTTAATTCAGGCTACTCATGAGCTATCAGAACCTAGGAGCCGGAAATGCGTAACACTGCCCCCTCCTTAAGCCTGATCGTCCCGGCGAGGCACTTCAGAATTTTTAATATATTTCTCAAATGCACAAGGCGACATCATTGATTCGGGTAATAACAGTATACGGTCCTTCCCAAGGTGGTTGAGGTTTCGGTGACTTTCCTTTCTTTCGCTGTAGGTTGTACAACCAAACCAGATCTCTCATCTTGAACCCTCCTGAACTACCCTTACGGCCATAACGAGAATTCATTCAGTCACTGGCTGGGAATGAATTCGCTATATTGATAGCTACATAGCTAAAGTGTTTTATTTCACCCTTACTTCTAGTCTGTGGTTCCTTACTGGTCGCGTAAGTTTTGCATTTGCGACACCAAGCCTCTACATTCTGACCACTTTTTGTCCAATAAAATCGTTCTCGTATTTTCTTCAGGGTCTTGTTAATGTGGAAGTGTCCATTGGATGTTCCATTGAGTACTTCCTGAAGCACCTGCGCTACTCCACACCTGGTAATCACTAAACGCATAACCACTTGCCTTCCATCCGGGCTTTCCCATGCTCTCCTCAGCAGCGCGTTCATGATTTTCAGTGAGTCCCACTGTGCCCACAGTGCCTTCACTTCAACTTCTTTGTCTGAAACATCCTTCCATTTTCGACGAGTTCCCCCTTCTTTGATTCTCAACATAGGCCCAATTTCCGCATCGTCCAGTTGCTCTTATCCTAGCGCTTCATTTGTCCTATCATCCTGAACCTCCAAATTAACAGTGTTGACTGCTCTCGTGACTTGCAGTTTCTCCCGGTGGCAGTGCTTGCAATCTCCCTTGCACATTTTTCCGGATAAAATGTCTGCAATCTCAAGTTCCGTATTATTCTCATATTCTTGTAGTGATAGACTTCTCGGAATGCTCCAAAGCTTGGAAATCTTTATTTCTCCGGGGACACCTCGGGTCCTAGCCAACACAGCCTCCCCTGATGCCGGCTATCTCTAGTTTTCCTGCTGCTCTTCAACATTAACAGCATTTACTCTTCTCTTCAAGTTCTGCTCTCAACAGTCCCGTTTTGTATGTTCTACCTTGCTGCAGTTGTAGCATTTAATACCTCCGCTTGGCCTTTCTCTATTTTGTTGTGTTTCCTGTTTTCTTGGAGAATTCGATATAACTATTTTATGTATCTCGGCTATATAGGGTCCTACTGCGATTCTTCGAAAGTCGTATTGAGTTGACATTTTGGTACACATATGTAGTAAGTATTAGATTATCATTCGAACTTATTCCGTTGAAGGGTAGGGGATAAATAGGAGAAAATAAGCAAAGCAAGCTGGTAAGTATCCAGAAACTTGCGATTTGGTGCATATACTAGAGGATAAGGTCTTAATTTCTTTGTGACATCTACGCCAGTGATCGTTTTTTTGAAGGTGGGTAAAAATTTTTCAAATAATTTATTAGTGTATGATTCGTACTGATTTCATTATTTGAGATTAGCTAGATTTTAATCTGCCGAGCACGGAAATGCATTAGAAGTAATGGATTTGTTTTGGAATTTAAGACAAAATCACTTTGTGACCTTTTAAATAAAGTTTTTTGAATAATAGCCTTGATGTTGTTGTAAAACCCCACATGTTTAAGTTTCCATGAAATGAAAAGTTATTGCCATTATTGTGTGTATGATTACATAAAGAGGATAAAATAGAAAAAATTTCAAAATAATTGTAGCACCTATACGACTTTTTGAAATTTTATAATTTAATTTTAATATTTTTAATATTGGCAACCAAGTTGTAAAGACATCTACGGAACAATTCGACACGCATCTATCCTCATTCAATAATATTATCGCGGATTCTTTAATTTTTCTTTTTTTGCTATCTGCCTCTTTTGTTAAAATTTTTGCCGAGTCCCAGTTTATTCTTGTTCGTTAACAAAAGAGGGAGATAGCAAAAAAAAAGAAAAATGAAAGAATCCGCGATAATATTATTGAATGAGGATAGATGCGTGTGGAATTGTTCCGTAGATGTCTGTACAACTTGGTTGCCAATGTTAAAAGAAGAACTTCACAAACTTAACATTCTATAAAAATTAAAAAAACTGTTAACTATATCAACAGTTCTATGTAAATAGTAAGTATCTATGGATATTGAATATAACAAACATTCTTAGAGCTTTGTATTTATCATACACAGCAAAAAGATTTTTCAAAAAAAAAGCCTTGAAAAAGGAAACAGATAAGATTTCCGAAACGTCGGCGAAATGTTTAATTTCAAGTTTTTATACTTATTTGTGTTGCTTATTAAAAAAAGCAACCTCTAACTGATCCTTTGACGTAAAAGTCACAGGCGTAAAGGTTATTTACCAGTAACATACTGGTTAATTGTGATATTTTGTAGATTCTCCGAGCACCGCTTAAAAAGAAAACATACATGTGCAGGAAGTCCCAAAGAATTGAAGAAGGAAAAAAAAATTAAGATAATGCCACAAATAACATTTAGACAATAAGTGCATATTATTTAAATGTTGAAAAATTATTTAAAAAGGAAATTTGAAAATCGACATTATAAACAATCTTTGGAATTTTTCATATAGATGACAAATGATCTCCTATACCTCTCTGTGCATGGTCGGCATCACTTTACCAAACACCCTGTTTAATGTGGTTTGAAAAATTTACTTGTGAAATATTTTCTTCAATACAAAGAAAATTAAGAGGCCAACATGTCGTACATGGTATTTTAAATTAATGTCACTATGTCGATTTCCTTCAACGTGTCATCATCACGGACTAATCGAAGACAAATTTATAAGGTGTAATATATTGAAGTTAAAGTTGAATAATTAATACAGTAATTAAAATATTTCTATATAACAACAACTTTTTGTATCTACAGAGTGTGCTGTATAATATCGCAACACCCTGTTATTGTGGAATGCGTTGCACGATTTAATTACTTTTTTTCGAGATCGACTGTTGGGTATTTCTTATCAGAAAGTGAATACCCTAATCGATTCGCAGTTATCTCAAATAGCCTGATGCAAAATTTTGGCTTGATAACTCATATAGGGTGTTTGTTATTCAATTGTCAAATATTAAAATTTTTCTCTTTTCGACTGAACCTGTATAAAGGTCTCTTAGGAACTAATGAAGCAAACATTGAAAAAGTAGGATTTTTAGTAACATGAACAATAGGCTGTTGATTATGTAATTAAATAAGGAACTAATTCGTTAAAGATATTTGATTATTTCATATGTTCGATTGTACACAAATAATGATAAATCCAATCCAATCCAAATTTAGGCTTGGATTTTTGAGAACGGAGTGAATTAGTCCACTTTTAAGACGCTTAACTATAACTCAGAAACTATGCAATTTTAGTATATTGTTACGTGTTTTCCACCTTTTAGGAAACACCCTGTATGAATCCGTGGGTACTAAAATAATTTCAACAAGAGATAAACACTAACACTTTGTTTAATAATTTACTGATTATAACAAAACTTCTTAAATAACCTTTACACTTTGTTTACTTTATATTTAACCTCACTTTTTCGCTTTAACTTCACTTTAGTAAACTTCTTTAATACACTTCTCCTTCTGCGCTGGTAATCGCGCCTTATATACTCCGAAATTGCCTCCCTAGATCCATCCAGAAACAATCGAGAATTTTCTCACCATACTCTAGAAAAAATCCATTTCCTTCTACAAGTTTCCAGTCACTCAATATTAGGCATAGGCGTATCAATTTCCAGTTCCAAGGGGGTGTAATTCATATATATATATAGGTAATATATAAGGTAATTCATAACAATATACACATCATACAATTTTTTGTAGAGAATAAAATTTCCTATCGATTGGCACTTTATAAAGTCAACACAATTGTTTTCAACAAAATAAATAAAAAAAACTTAAAAAAAACGAAAAATTTCATTTTTTTAAAAACTTTTGTGTAAGTATAACTTTTTCTGAGTGGATTTAGGTATAGGCATCGGTGGAGAAAAAAGAAAGCTGACGTAATTCCCGTGACCGATAAAAGCATTTTTAATAAAAATTGACTGAAATACAATCGTTTAAATTTACCTACTTTTTACGATTTTACCACTTTTTATCTTTATACCACGTTATTTTTAATTTTTACCCGCAAAAATTATTTTTATTCTATACAAAATTATTTTCAGTTTATCAATGATAATAATAAAGGTATTTATTTAAAATTTTGACATTCAATTTGATCTTACACATAAAAAAACTTGATATGAAAAAGAATGATAAAATTCATGAATAGCACAATGCAGGTTTTCACGGCCGTTGTCCAATGAAGTAGTTTCTTCCGGGTTGCAATCAGTTTTCGAGCAAGTAGGGATTACCACGGTCATTGTCAATAGGACTGTGATTGAGTTGTAAATAGTAAATAATAGTATAATAAAGTATAAGTGGATATTAAGGTCTTTAAGACCAGCGTGATTTTTCGAGCACGACGGCGCAGCCGGAGTGCTCGAAATAGAGCAAGTGTTTTAAAGACCAGTTATCCATGAATACTTTACGCTATTTTTTTATATTGGTACACTTTGAAATCATAAATACTGGTATTATTACTACAAAAAATGGAAATAAGAATTAAGAATGTAAAATGGTTGAATTCGTGATGTGACATCAAGATCCCTGTCAGTGTCAAATGAGGAATACAAAAATTAATTTGCAATCTGTCACATAGGATTAATTATTGTCACTACAGTTGTTACTGATTGTATATTGCTTTAAAATGAGTTCTAACATTGATTACTTAAATAGAAAAACAGATTCGCGGTTAATCCCGCAATAATTCCTGTCAGATCATTAAAAAGTTGACATTTTGACTTCACGTTTGTCGGGTTATTGATGTTGCCATGGTAACTTTAAAACAGGCCCGATTTTAAAATTTAAGCACTCTGAGCCGTACTTTAAATAAGCAAAATAAGGTACCAAAAAAAAAAAGTTTCTTTGGAAAAACATTTGGCAGTATTTTTAAATAATAATGCAAGTCCTGAAGATATCAGTTTTGCATCTGAATACATCGTAATTTCTCTGTGTGGCATTAAGACCAACAGTTTAAGTAGCTGTCGCTTACAAGGTTTTCAAACATTATCAAAGAGCACAAAATTTTCTCTAGCCCATTTGCCACCAACTTCTGATGCCACTAAACAGCACGGCTTTAGGACGTACCACCAAATTCAACAGTGGAAAGGAAATATTTTAAACCCTGTTAAGTGGGATTGGAGAAAATCTAAATATGAATTAAAGCCAATTAACACGAGTAAACCTCCTGCACCGCAGACTTTACTGGAGCAAATAGCTTGTGGGTGCATAAAAGGATGTTGATGAAGATATTGTTATTGAATTCGAAAACATTTTGAGATAAATGTAATAGATATGTAATTTCCATTAAAACAACTATAAATTAGTACAACATTTAAAGTTTTTTTATGTATAAGGTCATGTGAATTTTAAAATTTTCAACAAATACCTTTACCATTATCATTGATAAACAGAAAATAATTTTTGTATGGAATAAAAATAATTTTTACGTGTATACATTAAAAATAACATGATATGAAGGTAACAAGTAAAAATCGTAAGAAAGTAGGTAACTTTGAAGGACTGGATCTAAGCCAATTTTTAACAAAAATGCTTTTATTGGTCACCATTTTGACGGTAATTACGCCAACTTTCTTTTTTATGAACCAATGTCTATGCCTAAATCGACTCATGAAAAAATTATACACAAACATGAAATTGAAATTTATCGGTTTTTTAATAGTTTTTTGACTTACTTTGCTGAAAAATAAATTTTTGACTTTATAAAGTGCCATTTCGATAGGAAATTTGACTCTCTACAAAACATCATATTATGTGTACTTATATATTAAAAGTTATAGTTCAAAATATTAAGAATGGACTAATTCACTCCGTTCTCAAAAATCCAAGCCTAAATTTAATAGCACTTTTGGATTTATCATTTTTCGGGTAAATTGAACATATGAAACAATAAAATACCTTTGACGAATTAGTTCCTTTTACCTCTGTTTTTTTTTTCGGCATAGTCAATAGTCTACAACATCAAATAATTACAACAACCGTCAAAACTACTTTAAAAATGAAAAAATAACATAAACAAACGATTGGAGAAAATCGGAAGAATAGGTTATATTCAATAATCTCCATATTAACCATATACCATTACCATATGGTGTTAATTAAGAATTAATTATGCAGTTTTGAATGTCCATAAAATCAAAGCTAACTTAAAGTTAATTGTTTTCAATATAAAAATGTATTTGTTGGTATTTAATTCAAAATATAATTTCTACATTCAATTAACTTTTCTCTTGGGTGTCTTTGCTAGAGTTTGAGCTTCTCAAAATGTAGCCGAGCATGTAAGTAACTTATTGAAACATATTCTTTATAGGATTTTGCAAACAGCAGAAAAAATAACTATCTATAACTAAAAAAAAACTTTGTGTAAAAATATTAATGAAATCTTTGCATTCTTTCGATAATCTGAATTCTGATTATGCTAGCAAATTAAAATCCTAAAATGAATTTTTCTAATTTCTTATTTGACAATTCTCATTCTAACACTATAGCATTCACACAGTCCCCTACGGCCATGCAGATTAAACTAGTATCTACATAACCCCATATGATCATGAAGATTCAGTTAAAAATGAGAACAAAGGCCTACCTTGCCTTAAAAAAAAATCATTCTAGTGGATAATATTTTCATGAAATCTATCATTCTGTTTCTTGGAAAAGCAATTGTCTTGGTTTTCAATGAAACATCTTTATGAGTGGCTTTATGTCTTTCTGATGAGCTCCAGAATAAGGGCGAAAAACGTTTCAAGGGCTAAGCATTTCCAAGAAACAGAATGATAAGAAGGTAGATAAATAAATTCATTTTAGGCCTTTGTTCTCATTTTCAACTGAATCTTCATGATCGTAGGGTGTTATGCAGATACTAGTTTAATCTGCATGACCGTAGGGGGCTGTGTGGATGCTAGTGTTAGAATGAGAATTGTCAAATAAGAAATTAGACAAATTCATTTTAGGATTTTAATTTGCTAGCATAACCAGAATTTATCGAAGGAATGCAAAGATTTCATTAATATTTTTACACAGTTTTTTTTAGTTATAGATAGTTATTTTTTCTGCTGTTTGCAAAATCCTGTAAAGAATATGTTTCAATACAATGGGCTTGTTCCATGATATTCTTTTTATATGGTTTTTATACTTTTTCATATAGTACTCGATATTCTCGTTATACACTTAAAATTTCGTATTATTAACTTTTTCCGTTCTCGAGATATAAGGAGTTGAAATTAGTAATAGTTGCAAAAACCGAGCGCTTATTTGTGACGTCAGTATACGCAAGTGACGTAAGAAAAATGGCTTTCTGGGACCTTTCAAATTTAACCTGAAAAGTCGAAAAACATGGAATTTTTAAACGCTGGTAACTAAATAAATACGTCGAGTGGAAGTTCGTTCTATGTGTCCACGGAAAGGAGAAGGTCGGCGATGAATTATAATCGTAAATTGCAGGGTCGAAATCGAAAATTCGTTCTGGCAGGAGTGAGAGAAAATTGTAATTTTTTGACATTTCACCAAATTGTACTCTCCTACTGTCAAGTAGTAAGCAAAACAAACAATACTTCGAAAACACTTATAATTATAACCAATAAGGAGCATCAAGTCTATTAAGATCGCCGAGTCTATGCGTATAGTGACGTAGCGCCTGGCCACGCCCCATTTTCGCGAGATGGAAATTTGTAATAGTTTTTAAGATACTAAACGTGCGAATATGATTCTGATTTTTTGCAGATCCATTAATTTATACTTGCACTTTCGATTTATGAAATAAAAAAAAAAATGCTGAACAAGCCCATTTTAAGCAAACAAATAATAATTCATTTTTAAAAATGTAAATAACTTATTACATCTTCAGAACTGCATAATTAATTCTTAATTTACACCATATTTCTTACTCGTGTTAATGACACCGTGGGTTGTCAAGGGCTTCGTTGCAGTTTTTTAAATTTAAGAATAAGGTTGCGATACTTTTTTGTAAATAACAAACTTTTTTCCTTCTTCAATTCTTTGGGACTTCCTGCCACATGTATGTTTTCTTTCTAAGCGGTGCTAGGGGAATCTACAAAATATATCACAATTAACCAGTATGTTACTGGTAAAAAACCTCTACGCCTGTGACGTTTACGTCAAAGGATCAGTTAAAGGTTGGTTTTTATAAATAAACAACACAAATAAGTATAAAAACTTGAAATTAAATATTTCGCCTTTACTGGTAAAAAACCTCTACGCCTGTGACGTTTACGCCAAAGGATCAGTTAAAGGTTGGTTTTTATAAATAAACAACACAAATAAGTATAAAAACTTGAAATTAAATATTTCGCCGACGTTTCGGAAATCTAATCTGTTTCCTTTTTCAAGGCTTTTTTGAAAAATCTTTTTTGCTGTGTATGACAAATACACAGCTCTAAGAATGTTTGTTATATTCAATATCCATAGATACTTACTATTTACATAGAACTGTTGATATAGTTAACAGTTTTTTAGTTTCTATACAATGTTAAGTTTGTGAAGTTCTTCTTTTAACATTGGTAGCCAAGTTGTACAGACATCTACGGAACAATTCGACACGCAATTATCCTCATTCAATAATATTAGCCTGATCCTTTGACGTAAACGTCACAGGCGTAGAGGTTTTTTACCAGTAACATACTGGTTAATTGTGATATATTTTGTAGATTCCCCTAGCACCGCTTAGAAAGAAAGCCTACATGTGGCAGGAAGTCCCAAAGAATTTAAGAAGGAAAAAAATTAAGATAATGCCACAAATAACATTTAGACAATATTTATAACAAACTTCTCTTAAAATCGATCTTTAGGGCTCCATATTTCAAAACTGAAAATTTGTTCAGGGGGTTGAGAAGAACATTTTTACGTGGGTTAGATTAAAATCGACGGGAGGCAGAAATCCCATGTATAGTGTGCGGGGTGGTGTCCTTTACCTGTACTTTTTGAGGTATAAAATAAAATGATAGTAGGGTGCCAGGCTTAATTCGCAATTCTGAGGAACCCACTATTAAAGGTTTTCTTTGTATTTTCTTGAGTCATAGGTTTATCGATTCATTAAAAAATCTAGTTATTAAAAAAAATGGGGATTTGCCCGCATCCTCCTGGCTGCTTCGTTTTTAATTGCTATAAGCATAGGCTAAATCTATGAATTAGAAAATTTATTTTTAAATTGGTTTTTTATATATCTAGGTAATTTATGATTTTTCATCGTTAATAATCTCAATTCATTTCATTTTAAATTAATCATTATCAATTATTATGAGATTGTACATATGTCAGTCTGGCTCCCTGACTATTACGTTTCAACAGTACGTCCAAACTAATTTTTTTTTAGATGATTTTAGATAATCTCAAAGAAACATTTCATGTAATTTTCGGACTTGCGTTATAGGCTTATCAATCATATACTTAGTGTTGTCAATGTGTTTGATCTGTCTAGTTTTTAGGCTTTATAGTAAAAATTAACATAACTGGGTATGATAAATGAGATGGTGAATTATTATTGAATTTAAATTAACCGCTAATAGTATATTATTGTAGGAGCGATTATGATAGGCATTATTATAACGAAACTCGAGTAAAACACTACTATATTCTTTACCACTATATTTGCTGCACTATATAAAACATAGTAGTGTTTTACTAGATTTTCGTTATAATTATGGATTACCACAGAGTAACGGCTTCCTCAATCAATTTCTTATAGCCATTATTCACGAAGATGATGTTTGAGCCCACGCGCCGTAGGCGAGTGGTGCAAATCGTCTGAGTGAATAATGGTCACGCCCGTGCAGCAGAGCATGGGAATCCGCTGGTCAGACAGGCCACTTACTATGACCCCAACGATGCTTCGAGGCACAAGAGGCCGAAGCTCCAAATCCTGGATAATGGGAAAGTATAACTAATCCTTTATCTGTTTCAGCCCGATCTGCAAACCACATCGCAAAGAGACAATGACCAAAAACATCCAATTACCCGATCCCGGGGGTACCAAGCAAACAACCATCTCGGTACCCTTACCCTAGTCCGACACTAAGAAAGCGTCTTTGGTCGAACACAATCCTGAGATACACAGTTCATACTTCCCTCCGACGAAATCGGAGCACATGATGCCAATTGGCACCCTGGGCTTCAGATTAGTCGACACTCCCAAATCCCTTTCAAACTCCGAGAAGGCTCGGTAACAGCCGTCCCCTCTCACGACAGACAAAAGACGCACCCGGGAGTCTATACATGCCAGCGAGAAGGAAGACCAAGACAGAAGAGCGCCAGAAGAAGCGACCCAGCTGGCAGGGTCCAACAGCCAGGACCAGGGGAGGTTTGCTAACATCGCCAATACCGTCCGCATTTGCGGGGGGTATAGTCGAAAAAGCAGGCCCACCCCTTACGAGGCCGGTCCAGGTCTACAACGATGATTGGGGCAAAGAGCTCGGGCTCGACCCCTAATCATCCGAGACCGTCATCTTTAGTCAAGAATATTAGCGAATGATCATAATCGCGAATATATCACTATGCTTTTTCTACACCTATTAAAGAAGTAAATTAGACTGAAATTTGATAACATTAACTGGTACATACTCGTGAGAAGTGCATACGTTGGAAAACGTAAACAAACAATATGGCGATACACTTGGTTGTCAGTGTCACGCGAGTTGATTGTCAGTCGCAGCAAGAGTTGATCGCGGTCGATTTAAATTATCATTGAATCAGCGAAACTGTGATTTTTGAATTTGTATTTGTGATTGGCCGGATGCAATGAATTATGAATCAATAATTTACTACAGTGATTTAGAGGTACGAAATTCACAAAGAAAATGCGCATAATTGCCGTATAATTAAATAGCGTTATAGTAAAAAGTTAGTTTTATTCTCATCATTAAAATATATTACTTGCAGTTATTTTGCACTGTACCTAAAATACGAACATCACTATACAATAGTTTAAAGTTCTCAGAAGATTCTTGGTTTTGCAAATAATTAAAAATGATGAAATTGTTTACTTCAAATGAATCATCATGTTTGTGAAAAAGTACTAAAATGGCTATAAGTAAATTAATAAGTGGCACACTGTAGAACCCGTATCAAATACATGAATTGTATTATTTACGTTGAAAATAAGGCACATGTGGAATTCAGGATTCGCTGTTGATCTAGAAGCTATATAAGAGACCACTCAAAAGGATAAAGCAATATATATTTTTTAAATGTACCCGCCTTCAAAAAAGGTCAATAAAAATTACGAATTAAAATATCACCAACGCTAACGGTTGATTGGACTTTATTACCTTATACCGATATTGAGGTTAGTGTAAAAATGAAGAAATCACGAAATCAAATGGATTTTCAACCGACTTTAATCTCGAAATCAGGAATTCATTGGAAGCTTGTACGGTGGGAGTTCAATTTCCACTTCAGAGATGGCGCTAGGAGTGTGAATCGAGATTTCTATGCCAGAAGTGATCCCAAGTGAACTAGAAGTAAAGCATCAAGAGATACGTAATGTTTACTGTTATATTAGTGGAGCTTGACGTATCGTAAATGGTAAGTTAATAAATAGTGTTTGGTATTATAATTTCCGAACCCACGGTCTGGGGGTATTTACCAGGTGGTATAAACACGTAGCAATAATTACACACAAAGGAAATTTGGGAAAAAGATTTAAGATAACACAAGAAACAAAGGTACATCACCATTACTCTTATTTATTTTTTAAACAAAAAAAGTTACAATAGACTAATGTAATTAAAAACACAATATTATAATAATATAAGTTACAGTTTAAAAATCTTCAAACTCATTTTTTAACATAGCTGGTTAAATAATAATCTAGGTCTTAGGGCCCTTCACATCTTGGTATAAATTTTACTCTTATAGTGTCGTTCTCAGTCGTTAATACGATATTTGGAACTAATACAATGCTCTCCGGAAAATCCACAGGTTCCAAAATAAAATTTCTTAAAATTCCACATAGCATTGCTTTTATTTCCAGAATAGCAAATTTTTGACCTACAAAAACAAAATGGGAATTCTATAACTTCACTTTTTTTAATTAATATAAATACCACATGGCAAGAAGTAGAAGTCTGTAAGTGTATAAATAAATTAATGGTAAAAAGCTAAAACTAAAATTACTAGTAGTTAATATATTATACAATGGCAGTTTATCATACTTTCTATGTCTGAAAACTAATTCAATGTTCAAACAATAGGTGTGTATGTTATTAGGGACTGGTAATAGTCAAAGATACATTAACGTTAATAAATTGTATGAGACTTTGGGGGCAAAATATATGCGAAGCTTTGTCAGGCATACATGCCCCAACAGGCTGCGATTTCAACCCTTTTTTTTTCATAGAAAAGGAAAATTAAAACCTTTCGCTTTGATTAGACGATCCGGTTCTTACACGAGTGTGATGAGAGAAATCGCCAAATTACCAGACTGCGATGTCGACGACTTATTGAAAACAGTGGAAGAATTTGTCTGCAGAATATATGGGTTCAAAAGTATTGATAATATCAATGCTGCATGCGAAGCTTTATGCACAAAAACATACGAAATAGATAATGAAAAAAGTTTGTTGAAGTTAAAAACAAATATTGATGGCACGATTCCTCCTCGGTGTAAAAAGGAGATAAGAGAGCAATTTTTATGTGCTTCATATATTGCCACGCTTTGGAGTAAGCAAAAAAATTCGACTTCTTCCAACTGAATATGGATGGAAAGAAGATGAAAATTATATTTTTGAATGGTTTAAGGTGATCAACTTCCTCGGGCATGTGAAATTATATGCTCCGACGTACATAATAATAATAAAGGTTCGCATCAATTTTATTATTTTTCGAAAGAAATTTTGCAACTACCAGAATGCTGTTAATTGATTTTGTTTATTTTTTCTTTTATTTTTTTATAGATGGCGTGGAAGAAGAAACAATAAATGAACAGGAAGACGACGATTATCTACTGAACGACTCCATTGATGATAGTTCCGATGACAGTGTTGAAGAATATTTTGATTTGGAAACAGATAACTCAATGGATGTTAATTATTAATATTATTAATTGAAGCGAAAAAATTTTCGATATTTTTATAATTGCAGAAATATAAATATTATTACAAGAAAATTAATAATTTTATTTAAATTCTCTGCAAATACGCAATCTAGTTTTTGCCTACACGGAAAGTTTTTTGAAGGATCATCGCCTAAGTTGAAGTCGCCGCACCGTAGATTCATGGAAGTGATACCTCACCCCTTGAAATTTTGAAAATGTTTTTGACTAATTATCTGATTCACGAAAAAAAAAAAAACACTTCAGCTGATCGTATCCTGGACCAAACATCTTCAGCTGATCTAATTATTTTTTCGCGCGAAACTTGAACTCAATGCCGTGAGCGGAATCTTCATAGTGCCAGCTGAAACTCTTTAGTCCATTAAGCATGCAACTGAATAATTTGTTCACACTTATTATGATATCAGCTATCGTATGTTTCAAGTTGATGCGGTAGGAAATCACTTGAAAAACATTTTTTTTCTGTACACTTCGAGAGTACAGCCCTTTCTCGGCGCAGCTGAAGATTTTCTTCTGTTCATTCGTAATGTCAATAGTTCGCAAAAAAAATTAAGCCGCTTGGAAATGACATGAAATTTTTACTTTTTTTTATTTCATCATCACCCCCGCCCCTTAGAACGGAGCTGAAGTTCACTTTCTTCTTTAGAATAATGAGTACTACTAACGTTTTTACTTATTTTCGGTCGGTAGGAAATGACTTTTTGAAATTCGACGCGATCTCTTGGACTATGTATTTTCATATGTGGAAGAGCACACATGAACGATTATAAAAACGCCCGATTTGAAAGTTTCTGACTGAACACAGTTTTCGATCCGATTGCGATCGTCCGATTTCATTAGCCCAATGTATTTTAATTCGCGCGCGTGAACGTATATGTACTCAAACTCAGTCGACCAATTTACGATATAGCTTCTAAAAGTGCTCTTTCACTAGGTGAGTACTTATGAGAGAATATACATACTGTCTATTTTACGAGGGCCACACCAAATATCTCGCTTAATATCTATTGTAGAAGAATAAAGTTTTAGAAACATTTATCCCATTTTTTGTGAGCTATATTTCAGTAAAAAGAAATTTGAAATCCATAGCCTACTTTATGAGATATATTACAAAAACCTGAAAAATAGGAAAACCACAAACGGTTATAGCTTCCTTATTTGAGGAGATACGAAAAAAGTTAAAGGAATGAAAGTTGACGGCAAAGACAATAAGAATAATAACGTGTAACAAAAAAATCGAAAAATGCAGTTGGCTGTGACATACGCTATTGTGCAAAAATGAAAAATTCATATCTCAAAGTAGGCCACGACGCCATTAATTCCGTTATTTTTTTCTCATTCCAACGATATAAAACATGTCACAGAAATTTTAACCGATAGTGTCAATATTTAATATTTTACGAATACCACAATTCATATAATTGAATCGTAACAATCAGCTGTGCCATAATTAGTGAAAAACAATGTATACAGTTATTAATAAATTTGACATATTGTCACTGTTGTATGTTGCGTTGTCGAGTTCTAAGACAAATTTTATATCAGTAATTATGGTGTACACCAATAATAACAAATTCGATATGATTAGCATTTATTGTCAGTGCAATTTTGACGCTGAGATGGCAGTCACGGTTTACGGAGATAGATTTCCAGATGCTCCGCAGCCAAATCGAACTATGTTTAGGAAGTTAGTTCAAAATCTAAAAACGCACGGTTCATTTTCAAAAAAAGTAGTAAGGCGAGCGCATGTTGCGGATAATGTAAGAAAAGTGAATAGAGTAATGAATTATGTTAACCAAAATGAGGAAACCTCTTTGAGACAAATTCAGAGAAACTGTCGCATAAAAAAGACAGTGCAAGAAAAATATTGAAAAAAAAACGGATTTCGATGCTACAAAATGAGGAAAGTTCAACATTTAAATGAGGGAGATAAGCCAAGGAGAGTAAGATTTTGTAGATGGTTATTAAATAAGAAAAGGAATGACGCGCTGATATGTAGCAAAATTCTTTGGTCGGACGAATCAAATTTTTCTAATAATGGATTTTTCAATAGAAATATGCATTATAAGTGGACACGAGAAAATACACATTGGTGCAGAGAGACTGCTTTCCAAGAAAGATTTTCTACGAATGTTTGGTTGGGTCTTTTAGGAACTAAAGTAATTGGACCTTATTTTTATGATGGCAAATTAACCGCTCGTAGATACCTTAATTTCCTGCAAAACGAATTTCAAGATTTTCTTTATGAATTAACAGTGGCAGAAAGATTAAATTATTCATATTTTCAACAAGATGGGGCTCCACCTCACACTGCTGTAATATGTACAAATTATTTAAATCAAGTTATGCCAGATAGCTGGATAGGCACCTATGGACCCATTCTATGGCCAGCTCGATCACCAGATATTACTCCCTTGGATTTTTTCGTCTGGGGTTACATTAAAGACAAGGTATTTCAAACTGCCCCTGAAAATACTGAGGACATCAAAACCAGAATTCGAAACGCATGTGAGGCAATTACTCCTGAAATGCTCCAAAATGTAATGCGTGACGTGTCTCGTAGAGCACGTTTATGTGTCAGAATGCATGGTGCACAATTTGAGCATTTGTAATTAGAAAAATAAATATACACAATTTCTTTTCAATATAGTAGTAGGTAGTACTGTTATACCTAGTTTTTCGTTTTTTTCTTTGGATGTTCGTTTTGTACTTGTATATTTATTTATGAGATATTTATTGGTTTGTATTAAATTGTAATTGATAATTGCGGAATTATAATTATTATAAAGTGAATTTTTACTATTATGGAACAGCTGATTGTTACGATTCAATTATATGAATTGTGGTATTCGTAAAATATTAAATATTGACACTATCGGTTAAAATTTCTGTGACATGTTTTATATCGTTGGAATGAGAAAAAAATAACGGAATTAATGGCGTCATGGCCTACTTTGAGATATGTATTTTTCATTTTTGCACAATAGCGTATGTCAAAGCCAACTGCATTTTTCGATTTTTTTGTTACACGTTATTATTCTTATTGTCTTTGCCGTCAACTTTCATTCCTTTAACTTTTTTCGTATCTCCTCAAATAAGGAAGCTATAACCGTTTGTGGTTTTCCCATTTTTCAGGTTTTTGTAATATATCTCATAAAGTAGGCTATGGATTTCAAATTTCTTTTTACTGAAATATAGCTCACAAAAAATGGGATAACTGTTTCTAAAACTTTATTTTTCTACAATAGATATTAAGCGAGATATTTGGTGTGGCCCTCGTAAAATAGACAGTCTGCATATGTTATTCAAAATCGGTTTGAAAATAATAAAAAAGACCGACAAAGGAATACCTCATAACACCAGCGATGTCATAAGCGCCGACCGACAATTTTTAGAATCACTTTTTAAATATTGTAAATATTGTTTTATTACTTTATATTAATTGATAGGCATGATGTAAATTATTTATTTATAATACATTAATTATTTATAATAAATAATGTTACTTAATGAAGAACTTCATAAATGATTCAATAAAGTAATTGAATATCATTTAACCTGCGGCTATGCTATCGGCAATTATATGAATAAACCAGATCAGGCAGCGGGCTTGTAATGGTGAGTAAACAATCGACTACTTTCGTTTGAGGTAAGTGCATAACATATTTAGTTAACTATATTGGTTTGCAAATATCGTTTGCAATATTCAAGCACCTTCTCGGCTCCTATTCTATCACAACAGGGTTTGTAATGATCTATCCTGGTAGCAACGGTTTAGACTGAATTTCCAAATTAGGCCGCTTTCATACACAGACCAACTGGTGACGGAAACGCGACGTTAACTGGAGTTGCTGACTACAGAGTGCTAGTCTCCGGGGACAGGTATACAGTTATGTTTATACCAATGCGATGCGACGTCAGTTCATAGTCGTCATCTCAATAGGACGTTATCATTTCTGCAATATTTTTGGTGTCACCCTCAAAGAAGGATGCTGTCGTAGCATACCTTGTAAAGAAAAATAGGCTGCAAAGATGGTACAGCGCTCAACATTACAATATTAAGAACGTGAATCATAAAATCAGTGGCATACAATAAAATATTTTGAAAAATAGTCATACACATATTGTTATGCATTACACCCCCCTATGATACGCCTGTGCCTAATAGTGACTGGAAACTTGTAGAAAGAGGTAGAGTGTGGTGGGAGAAGATTCTCGATTGTGTTCTGGATGACTCTGGAGGCAATTTCAGAGTATATAAGGCGCGATTCCCGGCGGGAAGGAGGAAGTTCTATTAAAGTAAAGTTTGGTAACGAAAGTGAGCTTAGAAGTATTGTCAATGTGTAATCAGTAAATTATTAAATAAAATGTTAGTGTTTACCCCTTGTTAAAATTATTTAGAACCCACGGATTCATACAGGGTGTTTCCTAAAGGGTGAAAACACGTAACAATATTTTCATTATTTCCGAATGAGTAAAAGTAGTTTTGATTTATTTTTAAATCTAATAACCCTTAGTATCGAGAAAAAAACAACTAATTGGCGAGAACCAATATCTGCTGGAGAAAGAGGTAAGTTTCAGCAACCGAGACTCGAGTTTACAACAATTTGTGACTAAAACAATTCTAGTTACCGCGCTGGTCGCCAGTCGCGTCGCCGTCGTTTTAGAATTGCTCCAGTGTAAACATAGACGTTTAACTTTGTGTCCTTACACAGCAGCTTCAGTTGCCGTCGCGTTTCCGTTACCAGTTGCTCTGTGTATAGACGCGGCCTTAATAATTTAAATACAATACCCAATATCGCCTTCCTCGTTTCTTTTGGCTAAATCTAAGAGGAAAGACAGAAATACACCAATCTTTTGTCAAACTATTTTACAACTGAGCAGAAAACACGAAATCCAACCTGATTGGCCTACTACTAATCGTTCATTGGCGCTGAGACCAATCGGCCGACAGCAAAATCGCCTACGCGCACGTGCATGATCTGACGATTGTGATCGCTCAACTTTACAATTGCCATGCGCGCTTGACTACCCAAGTATAATATTTATAGGAAAGTTATCTACTATACACCCAAAGTAACATTTCTCTTATGTTGTCTTGTGGAATAGCAACATTCCCTCTAATATTTTCGAAATATTAATTCTATATCAACATATATTTACCTGGACAGTTTCTAGGTCCAGCGCTAAAAGGCACATAAGAAAATGGATGCCTATCTTTACAATTTTCCGGCAAGAATCTGTCCGGGTCGAATTTTTCTGGATCAGGCCACATCCTTGGATCTCTGTGTATGTCAAAAATATGTATATTGACAATTGTATCTTTTGGTAAGGTGTGTCCTTTACTGGTCACTACGTCTTCCTCTAATATTCGTGATATAAAGGGAGCAATTGGGTAAAGCCTTAAACTTGCTTTAATAAATCTTTCCATAAAATTTAGTTTTTGTAAATCATCGTAGGTCGGTTGTGACTTTATATCACCGATAACTTGATTTATTTCCTCCAGAATCATTTCCTGCAAATAAATAATCTGTACATATGAAGGAAAAGGTCATTCAGTTAAACTTAATTCATATATGTTTTATGCGGTTCTAAAAGCATCCGGCCTGGCCTCCTAATAACATCATAAAAAATTTAGATCAGTAGCTTTATCCAATTCTAAAACAAATGAGACTGTATTCTTGCCTGTCGAGTAATGGTGCGAATCGCTTTTGACGTCACAACACATGCACTTAGACAAAAACCACTACAAAGTTTTTGAAAAAATGCACAAATCGAGATTTTTGCCCAGAGTGGAAGAGGGACATGGGTAGAGTCTAAAACCAAAGAGTCAGGACTGTACCTGCTGGCTTCCGGTCGCCATCTTGGAAAGCGCGAATGACGTTCCTGTTCGTTTTTTCGGAAAACTTATAAGAACTGAAGTTGTAGAAAATCATTTTATCTTTCATTTTTAATTTATCTTTTTTTTTGTAGGATTGATATTGTAAAAGTTACAGCTGTTTGAAAAAAAAAATTTCTCTTATCAATGTTTCAACTACTAAATGAAACTTCCGGGTGTAAAACTCTAAATAAAAGAATTATAAAAGACGTAATTACCTTTAGTTCAAATGCTCAATGAAGTTTCTGTCACTAATAGTCTTAAAGCTGTGGACGCGTGAATTGGGCCCAGCAGATTTCAGCGCTTGCGCGTGCCTCGTGTCTTGTACCGTCTGGTCCATGTATGATTGCCCATGGTAACGTGAACTCAATTTCAACAAAAAAATGGCCGGTTTTATTATTCTGTACTCAGATCTATTATACTACTCATGTAATTCTAAGGAATTTTCAACATTCTAATATTTATGGTGAACTTTATATTATATTTTTTATATATTATATTGTACTTTATTTTTCATTTCTCATTTCTCATTTGCTTCTTGGCACGTAGAAAGAACACAACATGAGCTAGTCCTTACAATGAAAATAAATTCCATAATAGTGTAAGAAGTGTTCTATTTTTCACGTTACATTTTGTCAAATTCAAACCTCAACAACTTTCTTATTTCAAATGGAACATCCTGTACTTTTTTACATTAAATTATGTAAAACTAATTTTCCTTTTTTTTTGTATAAGCATTGCAGGGGTTAAAGTTACTTTTTGAAATATTGGCGATTTTCTTAAATGTTCAAGAATTTTTAATAAAAATTGCCATCAACTTAGCCATGATTAGAAACAACCATTCTCTTATGTCAAAAAGGCCATCACGTTTAAATCATACCCACGAGGACTTTAATTTGTTTATTAATTATCGAGGATGTGATAAGGTAATATCAATAACATATTCTGCTCGGTACCCACAAGAACAGAAACCATTGCCATACACCGTAAAACGCATATTGGCTAATTTTAGAATATTTGGCTGTATCAAGGCAGGAATTCTTATTAAGCCTTAGACATACTAGCTGAAGAAGAAGTCTTTCCAACTTACTATTTAAGTTTTCCTCAAATAATTGTAATGACATCATTCTGTCTCACTGCACAGTAAACACTAAACCGCTAATGTTCTTGAATATTTCGCTCTCTGTATACATGTGGATTCGAATTACTAAAGAAATGAGAATTGAGTTGATTATAAAGTCCATTTTTGGGAAATTTAGCATCATCTGTCCATATATTTCCCAAAAATTAATTGCCACCTCCATGTCGCGTCGTCACAAAAATTTTATGGTACTTTTAATTGTTGAACCATATGTAACGAGAATGGACTTATGTTTTGATAAGATTCTGTTAATTGAATTCTTGAATAATCTGGATTCCATAGCAGCTTAATGACATAATTGGAAATGCCCGAAAATACCCCAAAATTGTTATTTCTATATTTTCATCATCAACGTCCTCCTTAGAATCCCTGCCTTAACAGAGCCAAATATTCTAAAGCTATCCAATATTCGTTTTACAGTGTATCGTGATGGTTTCTGTTCCTGTGGATATTGAGTAGCAAATGTGTTACATGTTCTTGATATTACCTTGTCACAATTTCCATAAATAATAAACAAATCTAAAAACTCTTCGTGGATGTAAGTTAAACGTGCTGGCATTTTTTGACATAAGAGAACGACTGACAAAATGTAACGTGAAAAATAGAACACTTGGTATATTATTATAGAATTTATTTTATTTACTGTAGAAACTAGGTCATCTTGTGTTCTTTCTACTTACCAAGGAGCAAATGAGGATCTCCTACACGAAGAAAGTTGTCACGGTTCTTGCAAAGCGTTGCACCTGTTAAATTTCTTATAAAATGTCACATATCTCCGAAACCGCTGGATGTAGGTATAGGGTGTGCTACATGTTTGGAGAATTTTAGGGTTATTTCGAAAATTCAAAAACATACAGGGCGTTCCGTTTAAAATAAGCAAATCTGTATCAACTTCGGTAAGACCGAAAGTACCACATGCTTCTAATTATTTTGATTGGATTAGCCACACTGACTTTCGAAACTCCCAAAATATTCAACAGGACATATTTACCCGTTCTCCATATACTTCTAATACTCCATCCACCTAGCGTTCAAAATTTTATAAGAAGACCAAAAATGAGGGATTTTTTTTTTTAAATCTTCTTGAGGGAATCTCAGCAGTTGCTGTTGTTTTATCACGGGAATGTCGAACCGCATCGACAAGAGCTGCAATGGAGGTGCAATATGGGCTCGAATGTGTGCAGCGTTTGGACATGTGAGACCTTAATTATGAGTAGGACTGACTTTGCGGCTCTATAACTTTAGGACTATTTCTCACAGGAACTTCGTTGAGCATTTAAACTAAAGGTTATTATGTTTTCTATAATTTTTATTTAGAGTTTTACATCTAGAAGTTTCATTTAGTAGTTGAAAAATTGATAAGAAAAAAAACCATATTTTTCAAACAATTGTAACTTTTCCTATAAAAAAAAGTTAATTAAAAAAAGAAAAATTAAATGATTTTCTCATAAATTCTCATAAATTTTCCTAATAAACGAACAGGAATGGAGATACAATGTCAATCGTGTTTACCAAGATGGCGACCGGAAGCCAGCAGGTACAGTTCCGACTTTTTGTTTTTAGACTCTACCCACTAAATTCTAAATGCATTAGACTTACAGTTGAATCTCGATCGTTACGATCGCCTACGTTTTATTCTCTTACTCTGACTTCATTTCATATCCTGAACCATAGTGTTTGAAATATAATCGTTAGAAGTTGAATTCATTAAAGCTGATTATAATAATAACAATAGCTAAGTAAATTAAAAAAATAGTACATAATTAAAATCAAACGCAAAGTTTAAATTTAGCATTAATATACATTGTACTTCTACATTCTTACATACCGGGTGAGTCACGAATTGCGCTCGCCCCGATATTTCCTAAAATGTTTGGAATAGAAAATTGAAATTTGGAGGCCTTATTACACGACTAAAATGCCATATTTTCAATAAAAAATCAAGTTTGGTGCACATTCGGTTTGACCGGAAATGCCCACAACTTTCGATTTTTAAATGGAACACCCTATATATTTTTACATTTTTGGAATCTAGAGGAAATTTTGAATACAATACATCCATTTTGGTCACTTTTTGATAAACATTAAAAATTTTATTAAAAAATCTATTTCTGAATCCAGAGTGCTGTGGTGCCCAAAATATATTTTAGTTTGTGTGCTACGTTACTATAAAAATAAAAAGAGCACTATGATTGCATTACTTAATTCTCTAGAGGCGTTTAAAATTTTTAAATGTGATTTTTACCCACTAACTCGGTTTTTTTAAATGGGAATTTAATCGTTCACCAACATTTTTAAATACCTCATTTTCATACGAATCTAATGATACCAAAATTTTGAAAATCCGCTCAGAAGTATTTGAGATTTCAGCCAAAATACAATGCAACCAAGCTTTTAGAAACATGCGGCTAATAGATAATAGATTAGTGGGCTTTGGAAACTAAAATGGCACATTTCTGTGTAAATCTGGTAACCTAATAACATTGGAAAAATCATAGTAGTCATTGAATGTAATAAAACAATTTCAGCTGTCAGACAGATACAAAATAGAGCGTTGCGGAAATCTCTGAGTAAAAATTAAAGAAAATGAATAATTTTAGTAGAAATGAAAAGGTCGATATGTTATTGATATATGGAGAGCGTCTCAAATATTCAACTGCAGCTGCAGAACTGTATCAGCAACGATATCCCAACAGACGTCATCCAAGCAGACACTTGTTTGCCAGAGTGGAACAAGTAAACAAAATTGCGGATCCAATATGGCTGACTTATTTATTACAAAAATAGTTTCTTCACTGAAAGTCAGTGTATAGGTGTTTCTGAGGTGGCTGATTTCGAATTTGATATTATTTAAAAAAACAAAATAGCGAACCCAATATGGCCGATCTTTTTATTAAAATATTTTTTTTTCAGCTAGCAGTTGATGTGTAGGGATTTTAGAGGTCGCTGATTTCGAATTAGATATACATTGTTTAAAAGTGAATTATTACTTCCACATCCACGTAGTTCATTGGAAGTACAGTAATCGTGAAAAAATAAAAACTTTTTTTTTTTTTTTGGAATAGGTTTAGAAAGTCTGTAACTTTTTTTGCGCGCACGATATCTCTGGAACGGTTTAAGATATTGACGTGAAATTTTATATACGTGTTATGACGAGATCTGTTTTTTGAACATATCCGGTGGAGGGTTGGGGGGTAAATAGGGGGAGATAAGTAAAGCAAGCTGGTAAGAGTACAGAAACTTGAAATTTGGTGTATGTACTAGAAGCCAAGGCCTCAAAATTTTTCGTAATATTTTCCATCCCCACACCACCCTCTCGCTCCATTATTAAAGGGATTGATAAAAAAAAATTGAGATATTCACTTGAAATTTGATACACGTATATATTATATTGACATCAGGAACTAGATTATATTTTGGAATTATTCCGTTGAAGGGTTGGGGGTTAAATTAGAGGTAAATAGGGAAAAATAAATAAAGCAAGCTGGTAAGAGTACAGAAACTTGAAATCAGGTGTATGTATATACTAGAAACCAAGGCATCAGATTTTTTATAATATTTTTCAACCCCCCACCACCCCTACTCCATTATTAAAGGAGTTGATAAAATAAATTTGAGATATTCACTTGAAATATGATACACGTATGTATCATAACGACATCTGGAACTAGATTATATTTTGAGATGATTGCGTTGAAGGGTTGGAGGTTAAATAGAGGTAAATAGAGGAAAATAAGTAAAGCAAGCTGGTAAGAGTACATAAACTTGGGATTTGGTGTATATACTAGAAGGGAAAGCTTCAGGTTTCTTTTATAATATTTTCCATCCCCCCACCACCTCCACTCGCTTATTAAAAGAGTTGATAAAATTAAATTGTATTATAACAACATCAGAAATTAGATTATATTTTGACATGATTCCGTTGAAGGAGTGGGGGGAAAGTAGAGGTAAATAGGGAAAAATAAGTAAAGCAAGCTGGTAAGAGTACAGAAAGTTGGGATTTGGTGTGTATACTAGAAACCAAGGCCTCAGATTTCTTTCTAATATTTTTCAACCCAACTCACCCCCACCACCTCCACTTCATTATTAAAGTGAATACATCCGATTCACATGATTCCGTTGAAGGGGTGGGAGGTGGTAGGTTCTGAATAGTGGAAAATAAGTAGACCAAGCTAGAAACTTCATTTTTAACGTATAAGGTAGAAACCAACGCCTCAAAATTTTCCATGATATCTGCAGGAAATATTATTAAAATTCTATGACCAATAATTTCCACATATTAGAGTGCAAATATAGTCAAGATGTTTCCTTTAAAGTGACTTGGATGAAAAATCTGGATGTGGAAGTGGTGATTCCTTAGGCAGCGGTTTTTTTTATGACATCTGCCTCAAATATATTAAAAATTTATGACCAATTATTTTCACATACTAGAGTGCAAATATAGTCAAGATGTATTCCTTTGAGACTTGAGAAATCTGGATATGGTGTAGTATGTAAGTAGTGATTTCTTAGGCAGCGTTTTTTTTACCTGCATATCTTTGTGGCATGCTAATAACATTAACGTGAAGCAAAGTGACATTGAAGAGGTATCATGTCCCTGGAACAGAAAAATATATTTGTTTACATATGTTAGTAATTAATAGAAATGCACTTTATTGAAATATGGATATTGACGAAAAAGAAATATTTCTTTTTAATTAAATTTACTACCGCAAGGAAATAATGAACATTATTTTATAAAAAACATAATTAAAAACGAAGAGGTTGTAAACAATTTGGCAGAACAGATCAGTTTTATTAAAGCGGTACCTTTTTAATTAAATTTATGCTTTTACTAATTTTACTCTAATAATTTATTTTTGGTACATACCTAGTACCTAATTAGGTGTTTACACTACTCAAATTTGCTCCTTTGATATAATTAAATTTCCATAAAGAAATAAGAAAATTTGAATAATCGATCGGGTATGCAAAACACGATATGATTGCTGGTGACGTCATCGATTTCATAAAACGCATAATATCGCATTTATCTAGTATGAACATAATATTATAAAGACTTTTCCTTTTGAATTTAACACTAAATACAAGAAATAAAGGATTTGGTCAAAATGGTTAATTTCTACAATATGTATATTTGATAAAAACGTTTACCCCAAACATTAAAGTGCTTATTTCGTCCTTTATTCCTTTGTCATCAATAAGATTACCACTCAGTTTCTCATTAAGCAACGAGTCCACGAAAGGCACACTTTTCCTCCCAAAACGATTGTATTCTTCATTATCATCTGCTTCGAATTTTTTGAAATTTTTCGATCTTTCTTTTATTACCGTATCTGCAAGGTGGTCTAAAATATGTACCAACTTCTTTTCTTTACATCCAGAGGATGATAGATGGTAGTAAATAGGGTTAAAATAAAGCCAAGGTCTCAATACTCTCCTGTAGATTAATTTTCCGATATGGTGAATGGCGTCAATATAGGATTTGTCTTCTTCGTTTTCCATCTTTAGTTTAATGCCCATTGCAGTTTCTAACAATTAATGATAATATAGAAGAAATAAACAAATTGTTTCAATTTTAACTACTTACCGCTAATAACAAGTAAACTAGACAAAGTAATATGTGGTACAACATTAATATGAGGCTTATGACACTCTTTTTTTAAAACTTCCACCAAATTATTAGTTTCGTTATTGAATATAGAGACAAATTGACGCAAAACATTAAAATGGAGTGCCTCGGTTACTAATTTTCTTCTGCTCTGCCATTTTGATCCTAAAGAAAAAAATAAGTAATACAGCTGGAACTAGAATTTTATGTCACAAGGATAAATTGAAAAAAGTTTTGTAACAGGGCAATAATATTTGGCATGTCGTTGACATAATTATCAAGGAAGACACCGATTGTACTTTTAATGAAAAATATACTGGATGGTCGCGCTACGAAATAATTGAACTATTTTGGAAATGGGTAAAGGTATTTATAGTTTATCCCAAACTTCTTGTCGGTATAAAAAATGTCGGTGCCTTTGTCGGCGCAGTAAAGAACAAAGATCCCGACATTTTTTATACCGGCAAGAAATTTGGGATAAAGTATATATAAAACTTTTCTGCTTGGCATCTTTTCTCTATTATTTATATTTTTCTAAACACTAAAAAGTTGGTGGAAAAAGGTTATTTTGAATGTAGGTAATTGATACTGTTATCAAGGATAAAATCTTACGAAGGCGTAGAAGGGCCACACGAAAATAAAATGGTTTTAAGTTAGAATTCTGACTTTTATCTCAGAATTCTAACTTAAAATTCAGAATTCTGACTTTTATCTCAGAATTCTGATTTATTTATTTTTATTTATTTATTTAATCATACAATATCCAACAGTACAAAATCACTTATAGGTTGGAAATCTAAACTAACTTAACTTAACGTAACTAATAAGCACAAGTAGAAATTATTAAGGCGGTTAGACTGCTCGACAGTAAATGAAATTTCTGGCCTGCTAGGCAAATATGTCCAATTCACTGCAGTGAGTTTTGTAACTAGTAGAAATATTAAACAGAGGAGAAAACATTAATACGTTAGATCTAGGAGAGGATAAATAAAAGCTATGAGAATGACGAGAATTAATCCGTGGGACATAAAAGTTCAATTGGTTTAATATTTCACTGCAATCTATTTTATTATGCATAATTTTATCCAGAAAACGTCAAGTACTCACGCCTTTCGAAAAGACTGGTAATATCAAATATTTCAAGCAATTGATTTTGAGAAGCTCCAATTGGTGGATATGTACCTTCAGTTTCCAATTTAAAAATTTCAGGAAGCGGCGCTGAATGTTTTCCAATTTATCGTTATGAGAGTTATATCCAGATTGTCAGACAAGTGAAGCATACTCCAGCTTAGATCGAGAGAAAGCAAAACAAAGCATCTTTAAGGTTTTCGCATCATTAAAATCTTGGCTGTTAACGCAAAATGAAGCCTAACATTCTGTATGCATGCGAAATTACAGCATCAATATGGTTAGTGAATTTATTATCTAAAGTTATACCTAGATCCTTGAACGTAGATGGTCTGTTCAGCGTGTCTCCATTAACTTTATAATTATATATAATTGGGGACTCCTTGGTCGTATAACTCATAACATTGCACTTGCCAACATTCAGGTGAGGATCATTTTCATCGCACCAAGCCGATAACTTAGTTAAGTTGTTTTGAAGTGTTTCGCAGTCATTAAAATCACTAATCCTATGCAACATCTTGACGTCATCGGCATATATTAAGAAATACACGCGTGAGTGATCACTGGATGTCATTAATAAAAATATTTAAGAACAAGAGTCCAAGTATTGATTCTTGGGGTACACCTGACGTGGCTCGCTATTCAACAGATTTATATCCATTATAAGATACGAATTGAATTCCATCCGTCAAGTTACTCAAGAAATTGGAGTAAACCGTCAAATAATCCAAATTTGTCAAGTCTACAGAGAAGTTTCCTATGGTCCAGTCTGTCAAACGCCTTAGAAAAGTCAGTATAGGCTAGGTCTACCTATACGCGAGAATCAATTGACTCAGCAATGTACTGAGGAGCGCAGTAAGTTCGTTACGGTGGAGCGACCTTTCATAAAACCGTGGTGTTGCATAGATATTTTTAGTTGTTATTTTAGTAGTTATGTGTATAAATGTTATCATGCAGTATGATTTCGAAAGCTTTACCAAAGTTACATATAATTGTTATCGGTCTGTAATTGGTAACATCATTTCTCCCACCTTTTTTGTATACAGGGCACACTTTGGAGTATTTCCAAATATCAGGAAAATAGTATTTGCTAAGACAAATTAAAAATTATGCAGAGAGGATATGCAAAAATGCTGGCACAGTCTTTCAGTAGAAATGCTGGAATTCCATCTGGGCCCGCAGTAAGTTTAGGTTTAATTCTTTTTAACGCCATGCAAACTTCAGCCTCGGAAAAGAATTCTGACTTAAAACCCAGAATTCTGACAAAACTCAGAATTCTGACTTTTATCTCAGAGTTCTGAATTAAAACAGTAGTGGGAAATGGAAGGTTCGAACTCCACATTCCCACGCGAGTATTGCTCATGACCGTTCAGGAAAAAGCACAGCCAGCTAACCTAACCAGACCTAACATGGCTGCCGTCACCTATCATGGCCTATTAGAAAAAAATACATATGAGAAAAAATAATGCTGCCTATAAGAAAAAAAGCATTACGCCATCCGTTTGTTAGAGAGTGCATGATAACCCTTTTCTGTATAATACGTCTGACAGCATCATATCATTTACCATGGGCTGACCAGTCCATCAGAAAAAGATATGGCTGCCTGTAAGAAAAAAGCATTACGCTATCTGCCCGTTAAGTGGTACATGATGGCTTTACCCTTTCCCGTATGACACGTCTGACAGCATCATATAATTTACCATGAACTAGTTGCTAGTTCATGGTAAATTATATGATTGCCTATAAGGGAATGGTATTAGGTTATCTATCTGTTAGATAGTGCATGATGGCTTTACCCTTTGCGGCATGATACGTCTGACAGCATCATGTCGTTTACCATGGATTGGTTGCCTATCAGAATAGAACATAGCTGCCCATAAGAAAGAAAGCATTACGCCATATGTCTGTTAGGTTTACCCTTTGCTGCATGATACGTCTGACAGCATCATATCATTTACCGGGGACTGGCCGCCTATCAGAAAAGAACATGGCTAACATGGCATAAGAAAAAAAGCATTACGTCATCTGTCTGTTAAGTCGAACATTATGGCTTTACCCTTTGCTGTATGTGACGACTATAACAGCGTCATGCCATTTGCCATGCATACCTACCATTGAAGTCCGCTGTCTCTGAACGCGATGCATGCCTATATCGTTATAATGTAAATCTCCACATGTATTTTTTTCAATGCTATCTTGGCATTAGAAAAAAAGTGATTATATTTATGCATAATTTTCTATGCTAACACCACTCCAATAAAGGAAATATCCAACAGCATTAAATCATCTGTCTGTTAAGTCATGTATGATGGCTTTACCCGTTGCTGTATAATACGTCTGAGAGCATCATGTTATTTACCATGACTACCTATTATGATTTTTTATCTATCTTAGTATTTTTCTGCTTTATTTGTTATAATGCAAATCCAGTATATATATTTCTTTATACAATTCCATATACTAGAAAAGTGAAAGTATACCTAGTTAACGATAACGACCGGCCTTGCCAGACCCAAGGCAGCAAGACCTAATAGAAAGAATTAAAAATGAGGATAGAAAAACATTGTAAAAACTTGGACGAATTGAAAGAAATCATAAAATTTTATGTGTATATGCAGAGTCTATTCTCCAGATTCTCAAATCAAGTGCATATAGCTGAAAGGCCTTAAAGAATGAAAAATTGATGGTATGGGATAGAAATGTATTTAATAATTTAACATGATTTAATACGCCTTAATACAATGTATAGTAGATAAATAATAAATATAAGGTTTATTAAAATTTGTTGTTTTATTTCTATCAAGTTGAAATAGTTCTAGAAGTCTCTATAAATGATTAATATTAAAAAACTTAATGGATACTCGAGATAACTGATGTGATGCTGTCAGACGCATCATATAGCAATGGGTAAAGATATCATGCATGACTTAACAGGCAGATGAAGTAATGCTTTTTTTCTTATAGGCAGCCATGTCCTCTTCTGATAGGCAACTAGTCCATGGTAAATGGTATGATGCTATCAGACGTATCATGCAGCAAAAGGTAAAGCCATCATGCACTATCTAACAGATAGATGACGTAATACCATTTTCTTATAGGCAATCATATTCTTTTAGGATAGATAGCTAGTCCATGGTAAATGATATGCTGCTATCAGACGTGTCATACGGCAAAGGGTAAAGCCATCATACTACTTAACAGATAGATGGCGTAATGCCTTTTTTCTTATAGGTAGTCATGTTCTTTTCTGATAGACAACCAGCCTATGGTAAATAATATGGTGCTGTTAGACGTATCATGCAGCAAAGGGTAAAACCATCATGCACTACCTAACAGACAGATGACTTAACGCTTTTTTCTTATGGGCCTTCATGTTATTCTCTGATAGACGACCAGTCTATCTACCAGTCTATGATGTTGTTAGACGTATCATGCAGCGAAGGGTCATTATGCACTGCCTAACAGGCAGATGACGTATCGCTTTTTTCTTATATGCAGCCATGTTCTTTCTGATAGGTCGGTCCATGGCAAATGATATGACGCTGTGAGATGTATCATGCAACAAAGGGTCATCATCCGCCACCTAACAGAGAGATGGCGTAATATTTCTTTTCTTATAGGCGGCCAGCCTATGGTAAATGATATGGTGCTGTTAGACGTATCATGCAGCAAAGGGTAAAACCATCATGCACTACCTAACAGACAGATGACTTAACGCTTTTTTCTTATGGGCATTCATGTCATTTTCTGATAGACGACCAGTCCATGGTAAATATTATGATGTCGTTAGACGTATCATACAGCAAAGGGTCATCATGCACTACATGACAAACAGATGGCGTAATGCTTTTTGTTTTATAGACAGCCATGTTCTCTTCTTATAGGCAGCCATGTTTCTTTCTCATACGCAGCCACGATAGATGATGGCAGCCACGAGTTCTAAGTCAGAATTTTGAGTTCTAAGTCAGAATTCTGAGTTTTAAGTCAGAATTCTGAGATTTGCCATAATTCTGAGATAATTGTTAGAAGTGTGAGTTTTAAGTCAGAATTCTGAGATAAAAGTCAAAAACAATCTCTGACGCATTTGTTAACAAAAATTTCGAGAACAACTTTGCAGCATCTGAGTCTAGACTCAGGGATAGGGTTTCGATTGGTTTAAGAGTCATTAAAAAATGTTATAAAATAAGCCTGCAAATGCGGTGGAAATATAAAACTGATCAATTTTCAGTATTGCAAAAATTTTCAGAAATTTTTTATTGCACTTTTAGCAATCGGCGAGATGGCGCCCTCTATATTTGGATGTACAAGGTCATTACGGATTATGTACATATGTCGTCAAAACTATATCTTCGAGCTGATAAGTACATAACCGATTTCGTGTAATAATCGAATATACATAGCATTAAATCATAGCAGAGGAATGCTAAACTTACCAATACTCTGTAAAACTCCATCTCCTAACCATAAATTAAAAAATGAATACATTGGCCCTTTTTGAATGTTCTTAATGGTAGAGGCGACTCGCTGAAATATATAACATTGTTATTATAAATCTGGGACGAAAAAGCGTACATATGGATATTTTTTTTATGAGCACGTAAAATTAAATTTCTTAGAAGTGAAATTAGAATTAACCTTAAAGTCTTCTGGCCCTGATATATTAGCAGCGTCCCAAAGTACTGAGGATAGATAGTAAACAGGATAATATTCCTTACTCCATTTCCTCAATGTTCGAAAAAGAGTTGCTAAAAAAGGATTTATAATGAATAAAAACTAGATAATTCATTGAATTGTAGTTGTTTTACATGTTTCTTTTGCTCTATTTGTATGTGAAGAAAGAATGGGATGAGTTAAGATTTTGTATTTATATATTTAAGAATAGCTTAAAAATTCGTACCATCATCAAAATTAGCATCTCGTAAATTTCCAAAGCATAGAAATTGCTTTGGACCTGGCAACAAACTGAGTATCTTCTTCCGTCTTATCCATCCTTTCAGTCCGTGAAACGCAACAAAAAATCCAGTTAAAAATAAGATGAAAGTTAGGAGCAACATGGTGCTAAAAATAAATAAAGTATTTTCTCAATACTATAAGAACAAATATTTTAGTCACTATATTGATTAGTTCACTCATTAATATGTAAGCCAATGAAATGGTATTTTTTAACCTCCGATGCGAAATGAGGGATATTATTACAAAGACAAGGGGTGGAATTTTCAAATGCCAGAGCTGTACACATGTGTACCAAATTTCAAGTCAATATCTTAAACCGTTCTTGAGAAAACGTGCGCACAAAAAAGTTACAGACCGACATGACAGTGGGAAAATTTTAAACATTGGAAATGTTTATGTTTGTATATGGGGTTGGAGTTACCAGTTTTCGTTCAAGGTCAAAAGACAGCGGTGTCGCGGTCGAGTGAGACTGTCGTATATGCAACGGCTGACATATGCAAATGTAATATGGGTTGCATATATCACAGGGAGTCAAGTTACCAGTTTTCATTTAAAGCCGAAATACAGCGGTGTCGAAATCAAGAATGGATCGTAGCTGTTTCCGCACGAGGCGAAGCCGAGTCCGGAAAAAGTTTATGTTTTATGTATGGTGTTATCATTTTTAATATCCCGATGGTTGCAAGAATTGCGAAATCTGTGAATTTTTCTTTCTCAAATTTAATATCTCGACGTCTCATGACATTCTAAGTAGTGTTTCTGTACCGGGAATCCCGACTGCAAGAACCAGTGATGAGGAAATTATGTTCCAAAGTCAGTCGGATAGTGAAAATATTACTCAACTAGTGCAGCAAATTGTGCGGCAAGAAACGAATAAACTTCTGAGAATCATTGAAGACCTTAAACAAGAAGTGGTAATATTACGTGAATCCAATATAGAGTTAGTTAATTTATTAACATATAGCAATCCTAACATAAATAATATAAACAAAAATAAACAATTAAGAACAGAACAGTCTAAAAATAATCAAGAATTAAACAAATCACAAAAATGTTTAAACGCACCGAAAAACACTGATGATAAGGAGTCTGCGAAAAAACAACTTGGCAACAATAATGTCAATCAAGAAAAAATTACCAAACCAACGAATAGAGATACCGCCACTAGAAGAAATTTTATTCAAAGAAAAAATAAAGTAGTCACCGGTACTCTCGTAGATAATGATAATAATAAACTCAGTGGCGTGGAAAAGAAAGCCTGGCTACACATTAGTAAATTCAAACATAATGATATAGAACCGCAAGATATCCTCGACCATATTAAGAAGGATGTCGATATATCCATAAGTACCTGTGAGAAATTGAAAACTTTTCATGGAGGTCACACTTACTTTAAGTTGGGCATTCCGTATGAATCTTTGGAGAAATTGTATAATCCCAATTGCTGGCCTCGAGGTGTTGAAGTAAGAGAATTTCTTTTTCGCAAAAAAAACAAATTGTTCCAACCTCAAGCAGAAGCAGAATCATCTGGACCCAGTTCAAACTGATACCATCAATAATTTAAAAATAATACATATAAACATATAATCCATTTCAAAGAAGATTAATGAATTAGAGGTAATGCTAGAGAGGGAAAACCCACATTTTTTATTCATTTCCGAACATTGGATGACTGAAAATCAAGCAACAGTAACATCCCTCCAAGGATATAAACTGCTCACATATATCTGTAGAACAACTCACCTACACGGAGGCGTAGCGATCTATGGTAAGAGGGGTATAAACCACAAGGTGATCAAAATACCCCATACTATATTACAAGAAAAAACCTGTGGGTGCTGTGCTGTAAGTACAAACGTACACAATGTAAAATCTGCCCTACTTTGTGTCTATCGTTCTCCTAGCAGCGATTTTCACTACTTTCTATCATTTTTAAATAGTATACTATGTATGATAGCAACAAATTTCCAGCAAATTATTCTTTGTGGTGACCTAAATGTAAACTATATGGTAGCAAATACATATAAATCATTAATCAGTGATCTTTTTGATAGTTTCAGCATAAAGTCATGTCTCCCGTTGGAGCCGACTCGTTGTTTTAATAATAGTGAGAGTGAAATAGGTTACATTGTATCTAACATAGAATATATAAAAAGCTCAAATGTAGACATTGATTTTTCAGATCACAAAATGCAATCATGTATGTTAGATCTGGATTTGTAGTTTTCACTTTTTAAAAACAATTTTTTTTTGTTTACACTAAAGAGTACTTTTATTATTAAATAAATAGGTTGTTTTACAACTTGGACACTTAAAACTAGATGATAGTTAATCTCCGGGCATAACCCTTAGATGGAGGAATTAACAATATTTAAAATGAAATTAATAATAATAAAATACTAAGAGAGACTATGCTCTTGTAAAATGAATCGAGTTACTGAACGATGCAGACTGAAGCTAAAGCGTCGTTCAGTCGTATTTATAATGTGTGTATAAAATGCAAATTAAACAGAAACTAAATCTAGATATCAGGGTTTCACAAAAGTAACCTAAGCTAGAACGTGCAATTTGGAATATTAAGGTATTGAATTACAAAGATAAAGAAAGATATGAAATAAAGAAATGAATTTGTTATTGAAAGTATTAAATTACTTATGTGAACGTGTTGATAAGAACTTAAAGAATAATACGGTTATACAAAGGTTATTATATAATACAGTGCTTAAATCTAATATAACAACTCCCTTTCTTATAAAAAAGTTGATGCTATAAATCAACTTTTAAGCGTAAGTTTTGCTGTATGAGGGATTTAGTTCGATATCCTCGGGGATTTCACGAATATTTACACTTGGTCTTCTTTTGGGGAGTAAATGTCCATATCCACTGAAAAGCTTGGACTTCGGTGGTTGTGGAGGTCGCGGTGGTTGATCGTTGGATAGGGAGATGCCGATCCTTGCGTCTCTTCTGCCTTTTCTGCATTTGCAGATTACGAATAAAATGATAAGTATGATAATCAAAGTTATCGTAAAGTACGTGAACCAAGAAATGTTCTTGTTGATGAATGGTTCATTGATGATTTTGTCTAGATCGTCCGAGTATTGATCTAGTTTATGCTTGGCGATGTTTAGATCGTCCGTGTTGAGGTTACTTAACTTCAGTGGTTTTAAATTTGGGAGTTTTGATTTCTCCGGGAGATGGTTACAACAATCATATGGTATCCGAACTGGATGGCTGTTGTAAGTGATGTTGTCTAGCGGGTGTGATGAGGTATGGACCCTGGTGCTACCTATAAAGGCACTACACTCCGATTTCAAAGTCAAGATTGAGTTCAGCTGGATTATTTTCGTAATAACGTCTCTGTTGTTGCACTTTACGGTTACCGGTAGATTGTCTGATACTAGTATTAGCCACTTATTGTTGCTTAGTTTTTGAATACTGTAGTCTTTAGCAAACAATAAATTTGACTGGCAAGTCCGGGGCACTACACTTAATTGTTTTAGTATTTGGGCTTCGCATATCGCGTCACTGTCTATGGGGTACGGAAGCACATTTGAACAAAGTCTTACACTGGGGTTTAAGGATTTACAATTGTCAAGGTTCGGGAGAGGTACAAATAACAATGAATCATCGTCCTTTGCTATGTACTTATGTGTCGTTGATAAAATATGATGTAGTCCTGTTCGATTATCCAATATAGGAATAGGGTAAAGGTGGTAGAGGGTGTAAGTTTCTGGTTCTGTTAATGGAATTTTTAAAACAAATATTACTTTAGATCCAGATTGAAAAGCCTGGAGTTCTATTATATCAAAATATTGAGCAACTTTTGAAATTTGTGGTGTTATCGGCAGATTATTTTTGTGCAGAGATTGAGATACTTCCTGAAGAGAAGAAACTAAGTCTTTCGGGGCAATTATCGAACTATGTAGGATTTTTAATCGAGCAAATGTGATTGAGTTTAAAATGTTATCTAAACTATTTTCTAAAAACATGTAACTTTCCATGAGGGATTCGCATATCTCGAGTACTCGTAATTTCGATTGAATGTAAGCTAAATCATCTGATATATCATAAATTGATTTTTCTATTTCTTTAATATCATTATTAAAGGTTTCCTCGTCGATTTTTAGTTTTTGAATAGTAGAGTTAAAACTTTTTATCACCGAGGTCGTTACCGAAATTTGGTTCTTCATCAGATTTTCTAGTTGATGTTCGTCATTCGTGAGTTTATTAATACAATCTGTATAGTACTCACCATCAGAGGCGTCTAGGTTACCTGTGATAGCTTTCCAGAATGTACCGATTCCGTTTAAAATACCTCGTTTGTATCTTTTAGTGTCCACAAATATTTCCTCAACTTTTTGTTGTAATGATTGGGAAATTTGGGTTAAGAGACTAATATGCGTTCTAACTTCCGATCGAAAGGATGTCATGCGAGGGTTGTCTGTATCGAACGTGGTTATCATGTCATTTAGAATTTTGTTATTATTGTCAAGGGTTAGTTTAATTGGCTCGATGTCTTTGTAGACTAGAATTGTCCATTTATCATTTGATATCTCGATTCGGTCTTCTTCGTGATAGTATATTCCGATGGTATTGTTGATGGGTTCAATAGAGTATTGGGGTGACACTGCTTTGAGCAGCAGAAGAAACCTGAAAATAAATTAATTTTCAAAGTATGGTTTCATTCTGTCAAAGTTGGTTTTTGTAGTGTGTTTAGTCTGAGGGTTGTAAAGTATAGCAGAGTTGTTTAGAATTTCTCTAATTTCAAATGGTCCATTAAACTTGTTTTGAAGTTTATTCTTAATTTGACTTTCCTTTACATAGACTTTGTCACCTACTTTGTATTCGGGTAAATTGTCGTGTACATGTTTATCGAATCTTATTTTAGCCTTTTCTTTCTGTAATTGGGTCCTTGTACGAGCTATTTTATAATAGTGCGATATTCTATTGTTTAAATCTCGCATGTACTTAGATATGAGTTGTTCGTGATTGTAAAGTGTTTCAGGGGGACGACTTGCACTATGTCCGAATATTAATTCGTACGGGGTGAAGCCATGAGTTTTGTTTGTAGAGTTATTATAACAAATGACTGCGTATGGTAAGATGGTTAACGGGTGTTCGCTAGGGTTTTCTAATTTATTAGCCCTTATCATTTCCATGAGCGTCGCGTGAAATCTCTCTAGTGAGCCGTTGGATTGTGGGTGGTGTACACTAGAGTATGTTAATTTAATATCGTAAAGAAGGCAGAGGTCTTTAAGAAGTCGATTTTCGAATTCTCGGCCTGAGTCACAATGGATGCGAAGGGGTGTACCGTAATGTTGAAAGTACAGTAGGAGTGTATTTACGATAGATTTCGCGGTTTTGTCCTCTATAGCATAAGCTTGCGTGAATTTAGTGAGTTCATCTCTGATTGTTAGGGCGTAATTTCGTGTAGGAACTTCAAGGATGTCAATGTTAATGCGTTCGAACGGGGTTTTCGGTGTCTCTGTAATGACTAGAGGATTGTCCAAGTTTTTACGTAAAATTTTCGCTTTTTGACAAGTTTCGCATGCTTTTATAAATTTTTCGACGTCTTTTGTTAGTCCGGTCCAATTGTACTTATTTTTAATTCTACGTATCGTCTCATTAATACCGCGATGGAGATTATTTTTGCCAGCATGAAACTGATTTAGAATTATGGGAATTTGGTCTTCATCGGGTTTTGTTACGACGTCTTGACAAACGACTAGCTGTATGTCTTTGTCGCTAAAAATAAATGAGAAGATTTCGAGAATAGGTAAGTTCAAGTTATTCTCGACATAGTATGTTTTTGCTGGATTTATGTCATTCTGATTTTTGTATATCGTAACGAAAAGTTGTAAAATTGCCGACAAGGGGTCGAATGGTAAGGGTACGATATGATACGATCTATTCTTTACTGTTTGACTAGATACGGTGTTAATTTTGTTGTTTGAAAACTCAGGGTTTTCTTCAAGAATATCCTCAATTATTTTGTAGTGGATATCTTGCAAATTGTCTTGCTGAAAGAAAGTAATTATATTTTTATGATCTTTATCGAGCAGTTGATTATTTGAAAACTTGACTTTCGCGTAATCGATTAGGGACTCTGTCTGATACAATCTCTCGAAGGTTTCGTATTCTCTGGCTATTTGTTCCGGTGGTATATCTTCGTCGGGAATGATTTCTGGGTCAGGCGGGTTTTCTGGATTTTGTGCGTTGTTGTGGTACGCTACACATTTTTGTATGTGATTGACTTTAATGCGCGATAAAGCGTCAGCGTTCTTGTTGATTTTACCTGGCTTGTATATGATCTCGTAATCATATTCCTCGAGTTTAAGGCGCCAACGTGCTAGCCTACTGCCGGGATCTTTTATAGAAAAGAGCCAAGTCAGAGGTCGGTGGTCAGTTATGAGTTTAAATTTTCGTCCGAAAAGGTACGGCCTGTAGTGTTTAACTGCCCATACGATAGCTAGAAGCTCCCTTTCGATAGTAGAGTATTTTGTTTCAGCGTTACACAAAGTTCGTGACGCATAAGCAATGGGAAGGTCCTTGCCTATAGGTCCTTGCGAAAGCACGGCTCCGATAGCGTACGCGCTAGCATCGGTTGTTAAAAGAAAGGTTTCATCGAAGTTAGGGTATATTAAAATAGGGGTTGAAGTTAATGCAGTTTTCAATTCGTCAAAAGAATTTTTACAAGTTGAGTCGAAATTAAACGGGATGTCTTTCTGCAGAAGCTTAGTGAGAGGTTTTGAGATTTTTGCAAAGTTAGAGATAAAGCGCCTGTAGTAACCGGCTAGTCCTAAAAAGGATTTAATGTCTTTTTGTGTCTTGGGTTCGGGGAAATTTCGAATGCAGTCAATTTTCGAAGGATTCGGTTTGACTCCGTCTTGGGTGATAAGGTGACCTAGATAAGCTACTTCTTTCCTTAGAAATTCGCACTTATCTGGCTGGATTTTGAGATTGGCTTTTCTTAACCTTTTGAAAACTTCGGTGAGCCTAGAAATGTGTTCATGGATGGTGGGTGAGTATATGATTATATCGTCCATATAAACGAGACAGCGTTCGTTTTGAATGCCTAAAAGAATGTTGTCCATAACGCGCTGAAAAGTGGAGGGTGCGTTTTTTAGACCAAATGGCATACGAACGAACTCGTAATGGCCATTTTCGACTGAAAATGCTGTCTTTTGAATGTCATTTTTGTCAATTTCTATCTGGTGGAAGCCAGACGCGAGATCTAAAGTAGTGAAATACTCACACTTTCCTAGTTGGTCTAGGAGATCTGAAATATTGGGTAATGGGTACTTATCGTTAACTGTCAGCTCATTGAGTTTACGATAATCAATCACAACTCTCCATTTTTGCTTGCCTGAAGCGTCAAGCTTTTTTGGTACAACCCACACTGGGGAGGACCAGGGTGAGATGGACGGCTGAATTATACCTTGATTGAGCATTTCTGTCATTTGGCGTTTTACTTCGTCCTTGTGAATTTGCGGGTATCTGTACGATTTAGTGAAGATAGGTTTAGCGTTATTAGTATCTATCGAATGCTTTATTTCATTCGTGAAACTTAGTGAGTCGCCTTCTAAGTAAAATATGTCCGAAAATTTTAGACATAAGTCTACGATCGATTCTTTCTCTTCGTCGTTGAGATGTTCCAAACGTAATTGATTTTCAATTTCGTACAGTCTGTTGTTGGTATTATTTTGAAAGTCATTTGCATTGATGTTTGAAATATTGACATTACAGGTTAATTCAAATTCAGTGATTGGTTCTAATTTTAAGTCGTGAAAATCGATAGTTTTAGGTATCGCATTTGCATTAATTATGGAAGTTAAAAATTCACCTTTTTCATTTACTTTAACCACGGCATTGGGTAATCTGACCTTTTCTTGTTCCTGAGCTAGCAGTATAGCATCAGTACTTCTTAAATCGCATTTTAGTTTGAAAATTTGTTCTGTACGTGGTTGAATAGAGATTACGTTTTTTATCAAATTGTCATTAGAGTGGAGATATTGTACATTCTTATTAATAACTGATGTTTCGATGTCTTCCTCGCCTGCTTTGAACAGGGGTACAGTTTTAAAATTAGTAATAAGTTGTCTATTTTTTATATCTATCGTGCAATCATAGTGATCTAGAAAGTCCGATCCGAGTAATCCGTCGAATTCTATATCTAAGTTATGAATGAATACCTTGTGAGGGTCGCCGGGTTTAAATGGAATAAGTTTTGATTCTGTTATTAAAATTTTTTCATTAGTTATCCCTTGAATAACGGCATTTTCCTGAAATTTGTTAGGGATTCTTGCGGCGGTCTTTTCTTTAAAAATAGAGATTCCCGCGCCCGTGTCAATGAGAAGTTTGAATGTTTTTGTGATATCTTTAATATAGAATAGGTTTCTGGACTTGACGGTTAGAAGTGAGTTTAGATGAAAATTTGTTCGGGGAAGTTCAGATTGGGGTTGTAGTCGTCTAGATTCATGGACTGAATTTGGGACGAGAGGTCTGCAACTGGGTTGTAGTTCTCTGAAATTGTTTCCTGGAATTGAATAGGGTTCTCTTCTGTCAAAGTTTCGGGGTATTGGTTCTCGAAATTCGGGGGGTCGTGAAGGGTTTGAGGGCCTAGCTGAAAATCCTGAAAGTTGTCGGGATATTGATAGTGCTCCTCAGAAAAAGTTTCTTGTGAATTAGATGGAAATTCCTGAAACTCTGGATTATATGCACCTTCTTGATATTCCTCGTTAGAGTAATATTGTGCCGGATAGTTAATATGATGAGTTCTTGGTTGATTGGCATTCCTATTATAGTTTGGGTTTGGTTGTATTACAGACGGTCGTTGAAACTGATTTGGTCTATTAGGGAATTGAGTGGGCCTCTGATTTTGATTGGGGAATGTCTGTTGTATAAATGGCCTTTGTTGTTGTTGCTGCTGTTGCGGTTGTTGCGGGGCAGCATATTGTCTTTGGAAATTTAAATTTGAATAATTTTGGGGGGTGAAATTCGGGTATTGCGGTGATTGTTGACGTGCACGACATTCGTTTATGACGTGTCCGGTTTTCTTACAATACGCGCAAATTTTTTGAAAAGGTGTTGTCGCGTTAGGTTTTCTTACTGGGGCTTGATTGTCTCGGGGATTAGTAATTGGTTTATTAAATTTTTGATTCTCAAAATAGGAGAGTTGAAGCTCTCGTTTGATTCGTGCTGAAGCTTCGAGCATAGTATCGGGGTTTCCAGCCCTTATAATTTGACCTAACCGCGGTTCTAGCCCGGTAAGCAAGGTGTTTAGAGTCATAGTCTCCACGAGCTGAGACTGTGCATCTTTCTGATCTGGAGTTAATCGTGATTTTTGCACTGCGGCGTGCATTTTAGCGTTATGCGTTTGCAACCTGGAGAAGAAAGTTAAAGCGGATTCATTTGGCAATTGTTTAACGCGTTGCAGGTCTTGAATTAACGACGTCAAATCTCTGGAATCACCGAAATGAACTGCCAATAACTGTTTAATTTCTACCCAAGTGGCTGGGTTCCTAGAATTGATTAATTGAGCTGCTCGCCCACGAAGCTTGTTTTTGATGTGAAGCGTCAAAAGAATACGCTGGTCTCCGACTGCCATGCGTTGTGCATGATCACAAGCGTTTAAAAATGTGTTTAATAAAATTTGGTCTCCATCAAACTCTGGGACAATGGAGAATATCTCCGATAATTTGTACGGTTCTATTACTTGCTCACGCTGTTCGCGAATAATTTCTTGTTGTTCACGAGCTATTTCAACTTGTTCTTGAGCCATTGTTACAATTTAATTATTTAAAATTTGAGAGAAAAAAAATTTGGAGGTAGGAGATATTGGACAATAGAACACTTCGCGTTAAAAAATAAAAAATGAAAATAAAATTCGATGCACTTATGATTCAATTGTTAAAAGTACTTACATAAAGGTTTTCATTTGTTGCGGGATTGTGTATTTGTTCTTAAGAGTGCTTTGGTTGGTTTCTTCTTAAATGCTAAGTTTCTTGAATGTGCGGTTTTCTTGGTTTGAAGGGTTTGAGGTTCGTTTTCCGTTGAAGGATTGGGATCCACCACTACGAGTTAGGCTCTGGTTCCTTGTTCTTGTAGAGTTGCTGCGGATCCTACCGACTGCGCCAATTGTTAGATCTGGATTTGTAGTTTTCACTTTTTAAAAACAATTTTTTTTTGTTTACACTAAAGAGTACTTTTATTATTAAATAAATAGGTTGTTTTACAACTTGGACACTTAAAACTAGATGATAGTTAATCTCCGGGCATAACCCTTAGATGGAGGAATTAACAATATTTAAAATGAAATTAATAATAATAAAATACTAAGAGAGACTATGCTCTTGTAAAATGAATCGAGTTACTGAACGATGCAGACTGAAGCTAAAGCGTCGTTCAGTCGTATTTATAATGTGTGTATAAAATGCAAATTAAACAGAAACTAAATCTAGATATCAGGGTTTCACAAAAGTAACCTAAGCTAGAACGTGCAATTTGGAATATTAAGGTATTGAATTACAAAGATAAAGAAAGATATGAAATAAAGAAATGAATTTGTTATTGAAAGTATTAAATTACTTATGTGAACGTGTTGATAAGAACTTAAAGAATAATACGGTTATACAAAGGTTATTATATAATACAGTGCTTAAATCTAATATAACATGTATATTCAAGACTAATTACGTTACACCTATACAAAAACCTCACATAGTTTGGAAGCGGGATTTATCACAGAATAATTTGCACAATCTAAATTTTATGCTTTCAAGAACAGATTTCAACAAGCTCTATCATATAAGCGATCCTCAGGAAGCCTATGATTACTTCTGGGGTTTATTTTATTTCTGTTTTGACGTCACCTGTCCAAAAATTAAAATCACATCAAAATTATCGGATGAAAAATGTTGGGTCAGCAAAGACATACTAGACGATAGTGAAAACCTAAAAAATCTTTTTTGGCTATATAAAAACACCAATTCTGAGGAGGTTCGAAATATTTATTTTGAGAAGAAGAAAAATTTCAATCTAAAAATCAAAGAATCAAAAAAAACCTTTTACGACAATATAATAAAAAAATCATCAAATACAAACAAAGCTAGTTGGCAAATTGTAGGAGAGATTACAAATCGTAACAAAAAAAATAAGACTGATAAATTAAGTATTTTGCATAAAAATAAACTAGCAGATAATCCAGGCGAAGTTTGCAACATTTTTTGCGAATACTTCTCAACAGTTGCCGAAGATCTTATCAATGCCCAATTTCCTCTAACGTTTAATAATTGTACAGTTTCTAATACTCCACCTAATTCACTGTTTTTCGGAGATATCGAACCACAAGACATCTATGAGGCATTACGAAACATGAGCAACCGAACATCAGTGGGGCCTGACGAATTAAATTTTAAAATCATTAACTCATGTATTCGCGTTATTGTTCAACCGCTTTGCTATCTTTTTACACGATCAATTTCTGTCGGAATATTTCCCACTAGCTTAAAACTTGGACACGTTACGCCACTGCATAAAAAAGGTGACGAAGAACTTATAGAGAACTACAGAGCGATAACACAAAACTCATTTCTATCAAAACTTTTTGAGAAAATAATCCATGCTAGAGTATATGACTACGTAACATCCTACAATCTATTAAGCAAAAACCAACACGGCTTCAGGCAAAGACACTCAACGATGACGGCCGCTTATGAGTTCGTTCAATTTATTTATGATTCACTAGACAATAATAAATATGTTACTACCATATTATTTGATCTAACCAGAGCATTCGATTCGGTAAATCACGGTTTCCTTTTGGAAAAAGCCGAAACCCTAGGAATTCGTGGCAATGTTAACAAGTGGATAGAATCCTTCATCAGCGATAGGAAAATTGTCGTTAAAATAGGCAACAATTTCTCCCATGAGAAAGACGTTAATATCGGTTTACCACAAGGTGCGGTTCTCTCTCCTTTATTATTTCTCATATTTATCAATGATTTAGAATTAAATCTTAACAAAAACATTAAATTAGTTTTATACGCAGATGACCTTACAATCGGATTTACGGCCGATTCCCCCGAAGAATTAAATAAAGCGGCAAACGATCTATTAGCCGAGTTCGAATCATGGTGTGTACGAAACAAATTAGTTCTAAACATAAGTAAAACAACTTACATACAATTTTAAAAAAGACGCGAACCACCTACTCTAAATATTGCAAAAAATCAAAGTACAGTTCCACGATCAGAAAGTATTATATTTTTAGGTTTACTATTAGACGAAAAACTCACCTGGATTAATCGCATAGAACATGTATGCAAAAAGCTAAATTCAGCATTTTTCGCAATAAGAAATCTTAAGCCATTATTATCTAAGGCACAATTATTAAATGTATACTACGGTCTTGTACACTCTCATCTGAGATATTTAGTTATTGTTTGGGGTGTTGGCACAGAAGCTGAGAGAGTCTTTATTTTACAAAAAAAAATAATTCGTCTGATGTTCTCACTGATGCCACTGGATTCATGTAGACCAATGTTTATTGAGAATCATATTTTAACGTTAACTTCAATTTTCACACTCGAAGCTGCACTATTCGTTTATCAAAACAAAAATAAATTTACGCTAAACTCCAATAGACATGCATATAACACTCGCATAGCCGATCAAATATCGTTAAATACTTACAATCTCTCTCTTTTCAAAAAAAGTCCGTACGTCTGCTGCGCCAACATTTTTAATTCACTACCCGCTACATAAAAAATCAACAAAGTGTCTCTACATTCAAAAACAAATTAAAAAAGTACCTTGTAAGAAAATGCTTCTACACTATACAAGAGGTTTTTGAAAATGGTAGTGACGAATAAATCATCACTGTATAAAACTTGTTACACTTATTAATTGATTTAATACTAATATATTTTAAACATTTTACATATATATGTGTGTTGTTTATTTTTATTATTAGGTCATTTATAAATATAGATGCGCCTATTGTTTGTATATGTTCTCCTTTTATGTTATATGAAAAAATTTTACTCCACAAATTGTAATTTTATATTTTATTAATTGTATTATTGTCAATAATAGTATTCATAATCTGGATTTCCACATATGACTTGTCGCACCTGTACTATTGTATAGCAAACGTGAATAAAGAAACTATTATTATTATTCCTCTAACAGCGATGTCTCCCGTGTTAATCTGTACAGCTCTTTTTGAGAGCATGCTGGATATCCAGCCTCTTACGACCGGGGAAACGTTCCTGCTCGTGAGGGCTGCTGTAATTTTTGGAAAGGTGGTGTTATCAAAAGCACCTTCTATGTCTATGAAGACACCTAGGGTGGACTCTTTATTGCCCAAAGACTTTTCAATTCGACCATGTGCATGTAATATGTACATAAATTTCAAGCAAAAATCTCAGTTTTATTTTATCAACCCTTTTAATAACGGAGTGGGCAAGTTGAAAAATATTATAAAAAATCTGAGGCCCTTGCTTCTTGTATATACACAAAATCCCAAGTTTCTGTACTCATACCAGCTTGCCTTACTTATTTTTCCCTATTTACCCCTATTTAACCCTTCAACGGAATCATCACAAAATATAATGTGTCGTTGTAATTTTTACGTCTACCAAATTTCAGGTGAATATCTCAAATTTATTTTATCAACCCCTTTAATAAGGGAGTGGGAGTAGTGGGGGAGATGGTAAATATTATGAAAAAATCTGAGACCTTCGCTTCTAGTATATATAACAAATTCCAAGTTTCTGTACTCATATCGGCTTACTTTACTTATTTATCCCTATTTGCCCGCCAATTCTTCACCTAATATGTTCCAGTTCCAGATCTCGTTATAATACATACGTGTACAAAATTTCAAGTCAATATCTTAAACCGTTCCAGAGAAAACGTGCGGACAAAAAGAAAATTACAGATAGACAGACCGACCGACCGACAGACGGACAGATAGACAGACAAATTTTTTTGCTCAAATTTAAAATCTCGACGTCTCATGACATTCTAAACCTATTTAAAAAAAAATTAAGTTTTTTTACTATACTTCCAATCCACTATGTGGATGTGGAAGTAATTGTTTCAAAAATTAGTTGATATAAATTTAATTGATGTAAGTCTCAATTGTTGACATGTACATGTACATGTAATTTTCACGCGAAACACCTTTTGGTTTATTTATCGTGAGGTTTATTTTATTATATCATGATATTGATGAATTTTAATACAAATGAAATTGTACTAATTGTTAATAATTGTTCGGCTATTTTCTTCCATAATTCTATTAAAATCAGACTGCTGTAGTTATTTTTATTTCTTTTGTTTTTAGGGATTCACAAACACGGTGTGGCCCGTGCTAAAGGCTGTGCGATCACATTTAATTTCTTCCATATTCACGTAGTGGAACGGTTGAAGGTATTGACTGGAAGGGTTGGGAAGTAAACAGGGGTAAGTAGGGGAAAATAAGTAAAACAAGCTGGTAAGATTACAGAAAGCTGGGATTTGTTCTATATACTAGAGGCGCAGGCCTCAGATTATTTTATAATATATTTCAACCCCTCCACCACCCACTCTCCATTATTAAAGGGGTTGATAAAATAAAGTTTATTTTTATTTTATTTTATTTTTACATACGCTATCCAACAGGTCGAGAGACCCAATTACTGGATAGGACAAAAAAGATTACAAAAAAAGGAAAAGAATAATATACATTTAGAAACAAAGATGTGCATACATACATGCACAAGCAAATCGATTAAGTAAAATATTAAAATAATTATAAGAACATTTGAGGAACACAAAGTACAATTGTTACAGTAATAAACAATAATGAGTTAATTATTATTAAAGATACATAATTTTAGAGAGGCAACGTTGCAGTTGAAAATATCTACGCGCCCGTGTATATCGTTGTACACAGTACACATACCTTGAAATGGCGAATTTTTTTTTATATTTGTCCTGGGCGTGTTTAGTTTAAATAAATCTGTTTGACGTGAAGCAATTCTGTGACCATGAAAAGGAAGCATATTAAGTATATAAGTGCTGTCGGTGATATTATGTATCAATCTGTAAAGAAAAATTAGATAAGAGACTTTACGGCGATCTTCTAACGATACTAATGAGAACCTCGATAATAATTCAGACTGGGGAGTACCAATAGGTGGGTATGTTCCATCAACTTTAAATGTGGAATACTTCAAAAACATGCGTTAAATATTTTCTAAGTTATCTATATGTGTCTTATAATATGGTGACCAAATGATTGACGCATATTCCAAATTAGATCTCACAATAGAAAAATACAGCAGTTTGAGACCGGAGGCGTTATTGAAGTTAAAAGTATTCCTAATAAGAAATCTAAGAGATTTATAGGATTGTTTGACAACTTGATTAATATGATGGATAAATGACAGTTTTTCATCAAACTACACCTAAATCAGTAAATATCTCAGGTCTAGAAAGTACGTCATTTTCTAGCGCATAATCATACTTTATGATATTCTGTTTAGTAGTTACTTATAGAACATTACATTTTGACTAGTTGAGGAATAATTTGTTGCTTATACACCACTCATTAATTTTGTCTACATTGTGTTGCAAGATCAAACAGTCGTCGATGCTCGAAATTATACAGAATAATTTCAGATCATCAGCATGTAGAAGACAGTTCAGGGCGATATCAGTAACAATCGTTAATAAACATAATGCACAAAAGTGGACCTAGATTAGATCCCTGTGGGATGCCTGAGGTTGGTAAAACCTCGGCAGATCTATGACCACAGCATAAGACAAATTGGGTTCTATTGTTTAGGTAAGATGAAAAATAGTTAATGAGGTCATTTGAGAATTCGAAAACGTGTAATTTTTACAAAAGAATACTTTGGTTTAGTCTGTCAAAAGCCTTAGAAAAATCTGTATAGATTATGTCAACTTGACTACCATCATCAATTGCATCAGATAAATACTCAGTTAAACAAAATAAGTTGGTAGATCGGCCTTTAAAGAAGCCGTGTTGGAATTCAGATATTTGATGTTTAACATGGCAAAATATATGTTCATACAATAATAGTTCGAGGACTTTAGCAAAGTTATTCAAAATTACAATGGGCCGGTAATTAGTTATTAAAGTTCTATCACTTTTTTTAAAGACGGGTATGATTTTGGACTGTTTCCAACATTGTGCAAATATTGAAGTTTGAGATGGATTGAAAAGTATACATAATGGTTTGGCAAACACTGCTGCACAGTCACGTACTACGAAAGATGGAATATTATCAGGTCATTCACTTGAAATTTGGTACACGTATATATTATAACGATATCTAGAACTAAATTATATTTTGAGATTATTTCGTTGAAAGGTTGGTATTCCAGTCACTTAGACAAAAATTTGGCTTCTGATCTAATCAAATATATCCTTCATTTTTTTCCTTTTACACGATTTATTTTGGTGCTTTCATAAAAATATTAAAAATCGAGAACAAGATCACTATGGCATAACAAATTATTCAAAGTCAAAGTTCACAAAGAAAATGAGGCTATTATAAAAATGAAAGATATTGAAATTCTGCACGAAAACGATCTCTTCCATTTTTTATGTAAGTACAACGAACGGTTTAGGCAAAAAAGTGCTTAGAAATTTCCGCACGAGGAAAGTTTTATTTTTCTATTACGTAAACACCAAGTACACCATGTTATTAAAATTTGGTTTCAGTAAGTTTTTGATAGCAACGAATAAGATGATGAGATTGTTTTACAGTTAAAACTTTGCCTAATATCTTTTTGTGGAAAATTAGGTACATTTTTCTTCATAACGACAGACGCCACTGGTGGATTTTTAAATATTTTACCGTGATACAATCTCTTGATAGATAAGTACCTTCCACCCAAATTTTATAAAAATCACATTGTAAATAAGAGTGCTGTGATATAGGAGTCATGAAAGGTAAGACATACTGTATAATAGTTAACATATATACTTATGTATTTTATTTTATATATCGATCAGCTAATAAATACTATACATAGAACAAGCACGTATTCTATGCATTAACTATATGAAATAGAGCATATTATGCCTGGCGCGGAAACTTTGAATCAAATTTTTGTCTAAACGGTTCATTGTACATACAAAATGGAAGAGATCATTTTTGTGCGAAATTTCATTATCTTTCATTTTCATTATAACCGCAATTGGCCTTCGAGCTATAAAAACCGCGATATTCGCAAATAACCGTTTTCTTATGCAACAGTGATCTCGCTCTCGACATTTAATATTTTCTTTAAACCACCAGAATAAATCGATTTAAAATAAAAAAATGAAGGATATATTTTGTTAGATCAGAAAAGTCTAATTTCACTGGGCTATGGGGTTAAATAGAGAAAAATAAGTAACGCAAGCTGGTAAGAGCACAAAAATTAAACTTTGGTGTATATACTACACGCCAAGGCCTCAGATTTTTTTACGATATTTTTCAACCCCTACGCCCCACAATAAAATTAAGATATTGACTTGAAATTTGGTATACGTAGGTATGTATTTTAATGACATCTGATTGAGATGATTCCGTTGTAGGTGTGGGGTGGCAGTTATAGGAGTCCAGAAACTTAATTTTTGGAGTATATGCAGCAAATATTAAAGATGCTTTCCTTTAAAGAGACTTGGATGGAAATCTGTATATGGAAGTAGTGACTCCTTAGGCAGCGGTTTTTACCGTGCGATGTGCGAGGGGCGGCGATATGGCCACATTTAAAATAATGGTTTTATTTAACTTCAGTGTGCGATGTGCGGTGCGTTGATGTGGCCATGCAGTTAAACAAAACAAGAAGGCATGTGTTTGATTCAGCGGCCGAATCGGCGAAAATCGCCTAGTGTGTTTTAGGCCTATAATTCTATTATTTTTTTTGTTCATTTGAATAGCAAACTGAAGAATTCTAATGCACTTACCTTTTACATGCAAATAATTCAAATACTGTTTTTCGTGTCACTAGCTTTTTCCGATTTCTTGACCGCAAATTAATAAACTATTTCATAATAATAATTATCACCAGTGAAACATTTGCTAGCTCACTTGAACATTATTTAAATGTTTTGTTATGTAATTTCCAGCCTAAATACTTTTTTAAACCAGCCACCTTGTGGAGGTCTAGTAATTAAGATGACATCTTGTTAAAGTCAAGGCTACAACTATTACTACAGCAACCGTAGTTTTTGATTTCTTGAACCCAATTTCTCATTCAAAATTACGTAATTTAGCATTTAAAATACTTACAGAAACAATAAAAGCAATACCATATTTCAATGAAATATAAATTAATTAAATAGGAAATTGGAAATGAAATAATTACAACAATTTCTGTGTCAAGTCAAAAATATTTACCTCAGTGGCCGTAACCGTGTAACTATGGGGAATCGGCTTTTGCATCCATTTGGCAGATTTTCACATCAATGGTTGCTTTTTGAGCGAAACTGAAAGATGCTCAATATCAGCTTCCAATTGTCGATATTTATTGAGCAAAGTATTTTTCGAATAAAAAAAAATCTCAGGAACCGCTTCTGTGAATTCCATGCGATTGAAATATGTTGGAAAGGTACTATCTACGAGATTCTTTTTTGTAATTTTCACTCTACAACAAGTCTGGAAAATAATAGTGAAAATATTTTAAATATTTAAAAAATATATTATACTCGGAGGGGAATTAAGAACCATTTTTTGTCATATATATGTTCCTCGTATATTCCCCTAAAATTGTCTGAGCGGTATAACATATAAATATTTATACAATTTTTAACTCACATGCGTTCGACTGTAGTAATTATTTAACACACAAGAATACAATAAAACTTTATTTTTAATATGCTAACTTGAAAATGTATTCAAAATTAGAGGATTCAAAGTATTAATGTCAGCCATGAAAGGACAACAAAAACAATTAACTGTCGAATAAGTGAATGCTTCCCGATTTGTAACCAAAACCCTTTGGGCAACTGCGTCTGTACACGGAAGAGTAAAAAAAAAGTTTCAACTTCTGGACAATATTCTAGAAAATAAATAAATATAGTTCAGTAGAATTAGAAAAACCGCTGGATGAAATTCCTTACAGGTAACCACATGGTTTAGTCGATGTATTTATTGATAAGGAACATACCTGTGAATTTCCTCAAATTCTAAAGTGGGGGAACATTTTTTAATTAACGTAACTCTAAGCCGATTGACATAGCCATATTTGATGTCATACGTTTCATAGGTGATATAAAGACAGTGAATTTGCCATCCGAATCATTTAAATCGGTTAATAATTTTTTTAAATAATCGAAAGAAATTGTCGAAAAAATCGAACATTTCAATAATTTTTAATTTAATAATTAAAAAATGACTCATCCGGATCTCATTACTTTCGTTGTGACGTCTAGTTTAGAAATACATTGTTGGCATAACGATGTTTTAATATTATCATAAACAAAATGACGTTTGAAAAAGTACGACTTTTTCGGACAGCGTTTTTTGCGAATATCTTAATAACAAATTAATATATCGGCATAAAACTTTCGTATTCTAGTAGCTGGTATTTTTACACGATTTAAAAAAAAAAAAGATTGTTGTAAGATGTTTAGAAGCAGAGATAATTTTTTTTAGTTGTTAATTACACCATTTCTTTATTTCTTAACATAAACACTTGAAATTTACACAGTAACTAGTTGAAGACTTGAATTTTGTAACTCAGTGTCACGTAAAATGCTATGTTTTAAGGGACGTAATGTTAATTTTTGTCGTCCCGCCCTCAGCTGACATTTTCGGCCAAGCGACTTCAAATTTCGACAGCAAACAAAAATCGATGTATCTCCGTCATTTATGATGCGAATTCGACGATTTTTTATTTAATTTGGGGTAGCACGATAAAATATACACTACCGTATTAACACTGTTGAAAAATTGTTAATAAATTTGTTATAAACAATTAAAAAAATGTTTTTGTCGCCTATTATTCGAGGAGCGGAGTGCCGAATGAGTACTCTTGAAATTTTTGTAGTGCAAGTTAATGCTGAAGCTAGTGAAGAATGTTCTTTCACGATGTAGCTACAGAAGGTGCGATAAAAGCAAGCTGTACGAAAGCATGAAACGGTTAATATAATTTGTAAATTTCCGATTAACTTTTTTAACGTTATACGGTGCAACAGTTTTCATTTTTTTTTTCAAAAATTAATGACTCAATTTCTAACTCGTGTGTTTTCATGTGTTTCATTTTTAAATATCGCGCTGCGTTCGTGAAAACAGGATTAATGAGAGGGTAAGGAGAAAGAGAGGAGGAAGAAGAAGGAGCACACATTTGGCGAAATCGCATCATAAATGACGAAGATACATCCATTTTTTTTTGCCGTTGCCGAAAACGTTAACGTGGACAGCTGAGGGTGGGACGCGAAGACTCATTCAGACTGTGGTGTACTAAAATTAGCATTACGTCCATTAAAACAGAATATTATACATGGCAGTTCACTGAATTATAAAATTCAAGTCTTCGACTAGTTACTGTGTAAATTTCAAATGTTTATGTTGATAAATAAACAAATGGCGTAATTAACAACTTAAAAAAATATCTCTACTTCTAAACATCTTACAACAATCTTTTTTTGCAAATCCATGTAAAAATAACAGCTACCAGAATATGAAAGTTTTATGTCAATATATTAATTTGTTATTCGCAAAAAACGCTGTCCGAAAAAATCGTATTTTTTCAATCGCCATTTTGTATATGAAAATATTAAAAAATCGTTATGCCAACAATGTATTCATAAACTAGACGTCACAGCGAAAGAAATGAACTACGGATGAGTGATTTTTGATGACGGGAACTGGGTCAGATTGAATTAAACATCTGAGACCTTTTTTATAAATAAATGCATTTCCTCGAAAAGCTATAAATATTTTTTGATGAAAACTTTATGGTGGCTTCAGGGTTACAAGAGATATATTTCCAACAAGTTTTTAATGATGTAGGAAGATTTTTCACGGAATTAAAAATTATTGAAATTTTCGATTTTTTCGGCAGTTTTTTTCGATTATTTAAAAACATTATTAACCGATTTAAATTACTCGGATGGCAAATTAACTCTCTTTATATCACCTACGAAACGTATAACATCAAATATGGCTATTGTTAATCGGCTTAGAGCTACGCTTTAAATACCCGAATTTTCGTGATTTTTTCGCAAAAAATCGTTAATTAACAATGTATATTAATATAAATGAAATTGTCGCTGTCGTTAATGAAAATCCACACACCTCAATATCAGCAATCAGTGCTAGGACAAATACTTCTTCGACTTCTGCCAGAAGAATCTTCAAAGTTATCATGTTTATAAAATGATTTTAATACAACGACTCCGCCAAGGAGATTATGAACGGCGACTTCATTTTATAGCACGAATGTCCGTACTGAATGAAAAATACAATTTCCTTCATAAATTTCTTTGGAGCTATGTGGCGACATTCAATGAAAGCGGTAGTGTGAACAACAATAATTTAAACAGAAAAATTTACCTAGATTTTTTACAAAATGATTTAATTATTTAGAAGAAATTTCCCTGCAAGTTAGAAGATGTATCTGGTACTATCAAGATGGTGCGCCTCCACATAATGCCGGTATCGATTCTAATTAAACACGATTTTTGGAAACCAGTGGATGGTAATAGTGTACCAGCTAGATCACCAGATTTAAATCCGCTGGATTTCTTTTTGTGGTGTTACTTTAATTGATTTGTGTATAATACCCAACCTCAGAACATTGAATATTAAAAAAAATTGAATAAGAAATGGATGTAATTCTATTCGACGGAATATTTTATTACGTACAGTGAATGGTGAATTAATAAAAAGATTTAACTACTGCATTCACGATAATGGGCAAAATTTTGAACAATATTTGTAAAAGACTTTTAATTCTCTCTTGACCAGATAAAATTTTGTAAGAAAACATTAATGCCTATTGCAAAATCAACATTGTATTTTTATTAGTATTCTTGTTAACATAATTAAGCAATATTTTGTTTGTTTTTTTTTAAATAATTTTGCACAATATTTTTAATTTTTAATAAAAATAAGTGTAAGTACCGGATTATAATTTTTTAAAAAGTGTTTTTATTAAAACGTTCATGGCTAACTTAGAAAATGTGAAATATTACTAATAACATAGCTATGGTTGATTTATTAAATCTGAGCAACTTAAAAGTCGAAAGAATAAAATAAAATGAATAAAAGTAAGGAAGTTCATGAAACTGAATCATGATTACAAATTTTTTCATTTAAATATCTGTTGATCCACTAGAAGAGCATTCAGTTTGGAGTCAAAAAGGGAGTTTCTAATTTTTTTCTCTAAAACGAAAGAGAATATCGAATATGACGTAAATATCGTATATGACATAAATTGAGGCTAATTAAAACCTTTATAAAAAAAGCATTAACACAGTACACGTACAGGGCGAGGGAAAAATATTCAAGGAAATTTTTCATTTCGTAATAATTTTTTTAATTTTTTTTTAATCTTTCTGTATGCATACTTAAAGGCCTTAAAAATATCTACAACTTGGTGTGTCGAACATGGTCATAGCTTAAAAAATAAGGCAGTTACCAGTCTGGGGAGTTTTAAGTGGCAGACCCTGTATAGTGTTTATAATTAAACACAATGTCGATTGCCTTGGACGTGTCATTTTCACGGACTAACCTAAGACAAATTATAAGGTGTATTGTACTAAAATAAAAATTCATGAATGAATTAAGTAATTAGAATTTTTTTTATAACAGCAACAACTTCTTATATCTACAGTGTGTGCTATTTAATACCGCAACACCTGTGATTGATGAACGCGTTGTCCGATTTAAATACTTTTTTCGAGATCGACTGTTGCTCATTTTTTTATCGGAAAAGTGGATAGCTTAATCGATTTGCAGTTATCTCAAATAGCCTTATGCAAAATTTTACCTCGATACCTCATATAGGGTGTTTGTTACTCAATCGACAGATTTTAAAATTTTGCACTTTTCGATTGGACTTGTATAAAAGTCTGTTATGAACTGTAATGAAACGAAAGTTAAAAAATGAACAACATCAAATAATTCCAACAACCGTCAACACTACTTCAAAAATAAGTAAATAACATAAACAAGCGATTAGAGAAAATCAAGAGTCGGTTAACAGACGGATAGAATAAATAAAAACCGCTGCCTAAGGAATCACTACTTCCACATCCAGATTCTTCATCCAAGTCACTTTAAAGGAAACATCTTGACTATATTTGCACTCTAGTATGTGGAAATTATTGGTCATAGAATTTTAATATTTGGGGCAGATGTCATAGAAAAGTTTGAGGAGTTGGTTTCTATCATATATGTTAAAAATGAAGTTTTTAGTTTACCCTACTTATTTTCCACTATTCACAACCTACCACCTCCCACCCCTTCAATGCAGTCATCTCAATCAGATGTCACTACAATACATACGTGTACTAACTTTTAAGTGAATATCTCAATTTGATGTTATCAATCCCATTAATAATGATGCGGAGGTGGTGGAGTTTGAAAAATATTAGAAAGAAATCTGAGGCCTTGGTTTCTAGTATATACACCGAATCCCAAATTTCTGTACTCTTACCAGCATGATTTACTTATTTTCCCCTAGTTCTCCTGTTAACCCCAACCCTTCTACGGAATCATCCCAAAATATAATCTAGTTCCAGATGTCGTTATAATACATACGTCTACCAAATTGCAAGTGAATGTCTCAATTTTATTTTATCAACCCCTCTAATAATGTAGTAAAGGTAGTGGAAGGGTTGAAAAGTATTATTAAAAAATCCGAGGCCTTAGCTTCTAGAACATACACCGAATTTCAAGTTGCAGTACTCTTACCATCTTGCTTTACTTATTTTCCCCTATTTACTCCTATTTAACCCCCAACCCTTCAACGGAATCATCTCAAAATATAATCTAGTTCCAGATGTCGTTATAATACATATGCGTACTAAATTTCATGTGAATATCTCAATTTAATTTTATCAACCTCTTGAATAATGGAGTAGGGATGGTGGGGGGCTGAAATACATTATTAAAAAATCTGAGGCCTTGGCTTCTAGTACATACACCGAATTTCAAGTTTCTGTACCTCATACCAGCTTGCTTTACTTATTTCCCCCTATCTACCCCTAAATAACCCCCAACCCTTCAATGGAATCATCTCAAAGTATAATCTAGTTCCAGATGTCGTTATAATTCATACGTATACCAAATTTCAAATGAATATCTCAATTTTATTTTATCATCCTTTTTAATAATCAAGTAGGGGTGGTGGGAGTTGAAAAATATTATAAATAATTTGAGACCTTGGCTTCTAGTACATACACCGAATATCAAGTTTCTGTAGTCTTACCAGCTTGCTTTACTGTATTTTCCCCTATTTACCCCTATTTAACCCCCAACCCTTCAACGGAATCATCTCAAAATATATATAATATTGAAATATTGAAAAATATTATAAAAAAATATGAGGCCTTAACTTCTAGTACATACACCGAATTTCAAGTTTCTGTACTCTTACAGGCTTGCTTTACTTATTTTTCCCTATTTACCCCTATTTAACCCCCAACCCTTCACCGGATATCCTCAAAAAACAATCCAGTTCCAGATCTCGTTATAATACATACGTGTACAAAATTTCAAGTCAACATCTTAAACCGTTCCGGAGAAAACGTGCGGACAAAAAAAAAAGTTACAGACAGACAGACCGACAGACAGACAGACAGACAGACATTTTTTTTGCTCGAATTTAAAATCTCGACGTTTCATGACATTCTAAACCTATTTCACGAATAAAAATTTTTGAAAATTTTTTTGCGATTACTATACTTCCAATCCACTACGTAGATGTGGAAGTAAAATCTAACAAAGTATTTCAACTTTTTGTGTTCTCATTGTAACCCTCTTCACAATGTATGCATTTTTCACAACGATGTTTCAAATTTTGAGGGTCCTCATTAATTGTTATAGTATTATTTCCCTGCACTCTCGTTCAATCCCTTCTCTTAATTCGTCAATATTTTGTGGTCCCATGCGATAAACCTTTTTTTTAAATTTCCCCACAAATAAAATCTAAAGGTGTTAGATCTGGTGAGCGTGACGGCCAATGAATAAGAGAGCTATTCCGGTCAATCCATCTGTTTGGAAAATTTTCATTTAGCCATCTACGTACAACAACCGAATAATGTATAGAAGCACTATCTAGTTGAAAAATAACTTGTCTGTTTTCTTCCTCATTTAAGTAGTACTTCCATAAAATCCCAAAAATTTATGTTCAAGAAACTACGAAACCTTTCAGTGTCTAACGTTTTTTCGAAAAACGTTGGACCCACTATACGATTATTCAAGATCCCAATCCAGGTATTAATTTTTTGTGAATATTGCCTCTTTGAATCTTTCACCCGGTGTGGGTTCTTTGTTGCTCAGTACCTAATGTTCTGATTAGAAACCACACCATTAGTAGTAAATGTCGCCTCATCTGTGAAGAAAATATTTCTTAAAAAATTGTTGTCATTTACAAATTCTTCTTGGCAGAATAAACAGAAATCCATTCCCCGCTCATCGTCACCGCATTCTGGCATAATTTTTTGTTTAAATGGAAGTACTTTATTTTTCTTCAGACATGTGCGATTTTTGATAAACTTACACGCAAATCCCGTGTACCTTCCTCAAGCTAGTTGCTGGATTTTCTTGAAAATATTGTAGAATTTCCCTATCTGTCTCTGCCTTTCCCTGCCGTGATTCTTTTTTTACAGAAACTTTCCCTGCTCCCTTGAATATTGCGTTTATCCTGAAGACTGTTGTATGATAGATTGATTCACGATCCGGATTTCTTCTATTAAATTCTTTAGCAGTTCCCTTATTGATCGAGCATTATCACCAACTAAACGAATAATCTGTATTCTCTCGGCTAAGTTCAAATTTGCCAATTTAAAAATACACTTAAAAACCGTTAATTTTTTACTTTATTTTTAAATATCTGTTCTGAAGAGCTTGCTTAATAAACGATATCTGTCAACAATCTTGACTTGGCAATACAACAACGAAAACAAAATGAGACCTTTACAAAGCTTGCTATGTAGAAAAATCACATTCTGGGTAATTGATATTGAGACACTGAATTTTTCAGAACTAAGTAAAATTATTCAATTAGCTGAAAATGTGGTTGGCCAATGAGGCACATTTTTGAATAATTTAATCGATCCCTCAGATCGTGAACCATTCGATGAATAAATTAAGAACGATTTCCAATCATTGTAGATTCAGGACAAGTTTTAAAAGCGTTTCGGTGTAAGGCCCTGCACCTTCTTCGATAATTATTTTTTACTTACAAGTACATTACAAATTAAAATAAGGGAGAAAAATCGCTGCCTAAGGAATCACTACTTCCACATCCAGATTTTCCATTCAAGTATCTTTAAAGGAAAACATCGTATTTGCACTCTAGCGGTAGAGAGCCGGCTGTACAAATTTCCTATGAATAAGATACATGAAAAACTTTGTGGGTGACTAACTACAACCACAAATCTACAGGGAGCCACTTTTCATATAAGCAACTTTTGGCGTCATAGAATTTTGGTGTGAGCGAAGCAGCCATGAGGGGATGCGGGCAAATAAGAAGAAGCTTCCTATTTTTTTATAACTAGAGGGTTTGTACTTTCACTTGAAAATAATTCATCCATGTATTCGATGACTTAAGAAAACAAAACAAAAATACTTTAATTGAGGGTATATCAGGGTTGCGTGCAAATTAACCATGACACCAAAATTCTATGACGCTGGCAAAATTGGCTTATATGTAAAGTGGCTTCTTGTAGGTCTGTGGTAGTACTTACTCACTCATATAAAGTTTTTCATGTATCTTATCCATAGGAAATCTGTCAGCCGGCTCTCTACGTATTATTTTCTCCAGTTTACTCCCCCCCCCCAATTCACCCCTTCAACGGAAACATCTCAATCGGATGTCATTATAATACATACGTGTGTACCAAATTTCAAGTGAATATTTCAATTTAATTTTATCACCCCCTTTAATAATGGAGTGAGGGTGGCGGAGGGGTTGAAAAATGTTATTAAAAAATCTGAAGCCTTCGCTTCTAGTATATACAACAAATATCAAGTTTCTGTACTCTTACCAGCTTGATTAACTTATTTTCCCGTATTTAACCCCCAACCCTTCACTGGAGTTAGCGCAAAATATAATCTAGTTCCAGATCTCGTCATGATATACAGACTGTCTATTTTACGAGGAGCCACACCAAATATCTCGCTTAATATCTATTGTAGAAGAATAAAGTTTTAGAAACAGTTATCCCATTTTTTGTGAGCTATATTTCAGTAAAAAGAAATTTGAAATCCATAGCCTACTTTATGAGATATATAACAAAAACCTGAAAAATAGGAAAACCACAAACGGTTATAGCTTCCTTATTTGAGGAGATACGAAAAAAGTTAAAGGAATGAAAGTTGACGGCAAAGACAATAAGAATAATAACGTGTAACAAAAAAATCGAAAAATGCAGTTGGCTTTGACATACGCTATTGTGCAAAAATGAAAAATACATATCTCAAAGTAGGCCATGACGCCATTAATTCCGTTATTTTTTTCTCATTCCAACGATATAAAACATGTCACAGAAATTTTAACCGATAGTGTCAATATTTAATATTTTACGAATACCACAATTCATATAATTGAATCGTAACAATCAGCTGTGCCATAATAGTAAAAATTCACTTTATAATAATTATAATTCCGTAATTATTTATTACAATTTAATACAAACCAATAAATATCTCATAAATAAAAATACAAGTACAAAACGAACATCCAAAGAAAAAAACGAAAAACTATGTATAACAGTACTACCTACTACTATATTGAAAAGAAATTGTGTGTATTTATTTTTCTAACTACAAATGCTCAAATTGTGCACCATGCATTCTGACACATAAACGTGCTCTACGAGACACGTCACGCATTACATTTTGGAGCATTTCAGGAGTAATTGCCTCACATGCGTTTCGAATTCTGGTTTTGATGTCCTCAATATTTTCAGGGGCAGTTTGAAATACCTTGTCTTTAATATAACCCCAGACGAAAAAATCCAAGGGAGTAATATCTGGTGATCGAGCTGGCCATAGAATGGGTCCATAGGTGCCTATCCAGCTATCTGGCATGACCTGATTTAAATAATTTGTACATATTACAGCAGTGTGAGGTGGAGCCCCATCTTGTTGAAAATATGAATAATTTAATCTTTCTGCCACTGTTAATTCATAAAGAAAATCTTGAAATTCGTTTTGCAGGAAATTAAGGTATCTACGAGCGGTTAATTTGCCATCATAAAAATAAGGTCCAATTACTTTAGTCCCTAAAAGACCCAACCAAACATTCGTAGAAAATCTTTCTTGGAAAGCAGTCTCTCTGCACCAATGTGTATTTTCTCGTGTCCACTTATAATGCATATTTCTATTGAAAAATCCATTATTAGAAAAATTTGATTCGTCCGACCAAAGAATTTTGCTACATATCAGCGCGTCATTCCTTTTCTTATTTAATAACCATCTACAAAATCTTACTCTCCTTGGCTTATCTCCCTCATTTAAATGTTGAACTTTCCTCATTTTGTAGCATCGAAATCCGTTTTTTTTCAATATTTTTCTTGCACTGTCTTTTTTATGCGACAGTTTCTCTGAATTTGTCTCAGAGGTTTCCTCATTTTGGTTAACATAATTCATTACTCTATTCACTTTTCTTACATTATCCGCAACATGCGCTCGCCTTACTACTTTTTTTGAAAATGAACCGTGCGTTTTTAGATTTTGAACTAACTTCCTAAACATAGTTCGATTTGGCTCCGGAGCATCTGGAAATCTATCTCCGTAAACCGTGACTGCCATCTCAGCGTCAAAATTGCACTGACAATAAATGCTAATCATATCGAATTTGTTATTATTGGTGTACACCATAATTACTGATATAAAATTTGTCTTAGAACTCGACAACGCAACATACAACATACAACAGTGACAATCTGTCAAATTTATTAATAACTATATACATTGTTTTTCACTAATTATGGCACAGCTGATTGTTACGATTCAATTATATGAATTGTGGTATTCGTAAAATATTAAATATTGACACTATCGGTTAAAATTTCTGTGACATGTTTTATATCGTTGGAATGAGAAAAAAATAACGGAATTAATGGCGTCATGGCCTACTTTGAGATATGTATTTTTCATTTTTGCACAATAGCGTATGTCAAAGCCAACTGCATTTTTCGATTTTTTTGTTACACGTTATTATTCTTATTGTCTTTGCCGTCAACTTTAATTTCTTTAACTTTTTTCGTATCTCCTCAAATAAGGAAGCTATAACCGTTTGTGGTTTTCCTATTTTTCAGATTTTTGTAATATATCTCATAAAGTAGGCTATGGATTTCAAATTTCTTTTTACTGAAATATAGCTCACAAAAAATGGGATAACTGTTTCTAAAACTTTATTCTTCTACAATAGATATTAAGCGAGATATTTGGTGTGGCCCTCGTAAAATAGACAGTCTGTATATGTGTACGAAATTTCAAGTCAATATCTTAAACCGTTCCAGAGAAAACGTGAGCACAAAAAAGTTAGACAGATAGACCGACCGACCGACAGACACCGACAGAAAATTTTTTTCGCTCAAATTTAAAATCTCGACGTTTTATGACATTCTAAACCTATTTCAACAATAAAAATTTTTGATTTTTTTTTTACGATTACTATACTTCCAGTTCACTACGTGGATGTGGAAGTAAAGGAAATGTTTGATTGAAGAAATGTAATATTTCCCTTTGTCATAAACAAAATTGCTTTAAACAATATCAGACCGGGTTACCATCTGGTAACATGGACTTTCATCATCAGTAGTATTTCCTGAACTGATTCCAGCAAAAAAAACTGCGTCTGAAATATATTCTATACTCAAGGCAATTCCTTTTTAGGCAATTTGGATCCTTAGTTTTGTTTCGCTATATGTACTGTGCATACAATTGTTTTATTAACTTTATTGTAATCAATTGTTGACAATTATGTAAATGCTCAAAATAATATTTTCTCAAATTTTTCATGAAAATACATAAGGATGAGAAGTTGAAACATATTTATTTCATTACAATCTAAATCAGTCTTTTTTCCCACGAAGAATGTGTCAAAGGACTTTTTATCTAAAATTGGTTTGACAAATGTTATGGCATTTCTGTTATTTACAAAATAATATTGAGGTTAAATTATATCTCGAAAACTTGTGATTTCTCCAGAAAAGTCTATATCAGAAAAGTTGCTTAAAATACATTTTTCAAGGTTCCTGGGATCGAATAATTTGTTTGCGTCTCAACCCCGTATATACCTAATTTGTAGAAAGATCATTTTTATTCAAAACTAAAGGCATTTATGTAGTCTAGTGAGTTTCTTTTACATAATTTACGCGATGAACATTTTGAGCCTCTGAGCTTTCTGCTGTGTTCGTCGGCTGTCAATAGAGCGGATGTCTATATAAGATTGAGGCGACATGCAACAGGTCAACAGATCTCTCGGTTCACCGTTTATGAAAGGATAGATCAAGGTAAAGGATAAATATTCAACTAATAATCATAAATGTTGTAAACCACAGTTGTTGCCTGTCTATACTTTTGATTTAAATTGAAATGTTTATTAACTTTCAATTAGAGCTACCAATTTTGTCGGCTATTTTCAATACGTCTTTGATACTTGCGCAATATGTAAGGTCTGTGAATTTATTTTTGTATTTACCTGCCGTGTATTGTATACACTAATCGTAGTTTATGATTAAGTTGAAACATTAAGACCCCTTTTATGCCGGCGTTTTGTGCCGTCGGTAAGGCGACGGCAATTGCGGCCGCGTTTTGTAAACCACAGTTTTGATTTTAGTAGTATGAAATCACAGGGAACAAATGAATCATTTTATTCATTTTATGCACTGCCGTCCGTTTTACTTGCCCTTCGCGTGCATAAAAATAACTGGCCGCATTTTGCGGTCGCGACACAGGCGGTAAAAACGCCTGCATAAAAGGGCTCTAAAAGTTTCTTTTAGTAGACACTTTTTTATCTGTATAGCCTGTACGTGTCCCCCGTCTGTAATAAATTATATAATTAAATAAATGTTACACAAATCCAACACACTAATTACACAAATTGGGGGAAAAATTTTAAGGTAACAAAGGAAACAAAGGTAGTACATTACCATTTCATATTTTATTTTATTTTTTAAGCAAAAATTACATTACACTGATGATATGAGAAAGGACACTTTACTTTGTTTTCTATCAGTATCACTAACTTATTGTTACTGTAGTTTCGGCACATTAACGTCCCATTTCCATTTTAATAATGGAAGCTTAATGTACTTGCAATACTTGTATATTACAATAAATTAGTGATAAAAAACAAAGTTCATCAGCTCATCATCACGATTAACTATCACAAAATAATGGCTACCACAATAACTTTTTTACATTAGACTAATGTAAATAAAAAATACATCATTATACACACAAGGGCTTTAAAAGATCGGATACAAATTAACATTTTTCCACATGTTTTTACTTCCCTCGCATACCGAAAGGAAGTGTTGTATTCGAGAAAAAATCACCATCCGAGATTTTCTTCGGATTTTCACGTTTCAGACCATGTAGATTACGAAAATACAGCCTATTCATACTATTCAATTCCATCTGTCTGTCTGTTTGTTGTCTGTTTCTTTGATAAAAAATTACCAGATTTTCTTTGTAATAATAGTGATAACCACATTTCGGTTATTATTCTCATGTGTTGTTTCTTAATAATTTTTTAGAGTGACCACCCTGTATAAATAAAGAGGAAAGTTCTGTGCATAAATACGTAATACGTAATAATCGGAATGTAGTTATCACTCTTTATAAAGAAAACCTGATAGCTTTTGCTCAAAAAGAGGCAGAGAGGTCATCCGACAGCAAAAATTAAATATTAAGTAGAAACTGCCAAATATGGAAGGCTTGCGTAAATACCTTGACTTTCCACCATAGTTGAATTATCTTTTAGGATGACCACCCTGTATATTTTCCAATAAAACTATAATAAGTATCTTCATTGCTAATTGTGTTAGATATATGCCAAATATTATTGTCATCTGTCACATTTTTTGTGGCACATTCACGTAGTGGATTGGCAGTCGTAAAAAAAAATCAATTTTGGTTTTTTTAAATGGGTTTAGAACGTCACGAAACGTGGAAATTTTAAATTTAAGCGAAGAAAAATTGTCATTATCGATTTTCTTTAGACAGTTCACTCTGTATATTTTCCAGTAAAAGTCGAACCATCTCCTCGCTGGCAGTAGCGTCAACTACATACCAAGTCTGACCATTCACCGTCAAGTAGTTTTTCAGTTAATGCAACAACAGGCAGACAACAGACAGACAGACAGACTAAAGGAATGGAAAAACCTCTATTTTCGAAATCTACGTGGTCTGAAACATGGAAATCCGAAGAAATCTCGTAGGGTGATTTTTTCTTGAATACAATACTTCCCATCGGTAGAAATATTACTTTCAGTTTAAAAATCTTGAAATCTCCAAATTATATATATACAAAATAACAATTATGTAATCGTAATTAATTACAATTACATAATTGTAGTAACTATTGCTAATTAATTAGCAATAGTTACTTCTATTGTAGGCAAGTAGGAATATTTCTTTTAGAACAAAAGGATTATGTTATTTGCAATCTTTTCGTATTCGATATTTTTATAACATAGTAATTTAATGACTATCTAAGAATTATGGCTTTGACTTCTTGGTGTAAATTTTACTCTTATAGTGTCGTTCTCAACCGTTAATACCATATTAGGAACTAATACAATGCTCTCGGGGGTATCCACAGGTTCCAATATAAAATTTCGTAAAATTCCACATAGCATTGCTTTTATTTCCAGTATAGCAAATTTTTGGCCTACAAAAATAAAATGAAAGTATTATTATTTTTTAATGTTTTTTATTAATACAAACGCCATGTCAAAAAAATAGAAACATGCATCTGCTAAAAAACTAAAATTAAAATTATTAGTGGTTAATACACATCACACATGTCTATAGTTTATCTCAGTTTAAAATGCAGTGCTTGTAAAGATAGGGAACATATGTCCTTGTCTTTGATTGGTACATTTGCAAGCCAAGTTTACGTAGGGAAAATTAGTAGGTAAATTAGAACATATTTCTTACCAGGTCTGGAAAGTACGTTGTTATTTAAGTAATAATGTTGTAATTTAAATAAATTCATTGTATTTATAAGATATCCAAATGCTAAATAAAAGTGGATTTAAACCGTTAATTCTTATTTTATGTACCAATGGCCTTGAGACGGCCTCCATGATGATTCCACTTACTTGGGAATTCCCACGTGCCTGTTTACATTGTCCTCCACTCATAACGTAAACGACTGCATTCTAAACCGAGACCGACTATAACCTGTCCGGAAGGGGGTTACACATTTAAAATAATGCAGACAACAGCCATTACCCACCGACACGTTTGTTATACAATAGCAATTTATCATAGTTTTTATGTCTGAGAAACAATTCAATATAAAAAAAATCTGTTATCAATACTCTACGCGCCATAATAATGGAATATATAATAAACAATGGGTAAATATTCTTGTAGGTGTATTTGGCTTTAGTGAAGAAAATAATAAACAGAACTGTGTATGCTGATCCTGCTAGTTAAGTTGAAGATTTCGAGAGAGATCTAGAATTATGCCAAACACTTTACAGAATAGTGTTTTGTAAAACGTTATCCGGAATAACTGTTTTCCGAGAAAAATACACGATCAGTCTTGGTAATATTTAAACAGTTGCCGCAGCATTATAAACCTCACCCTGCCATACCAAGCGTTGCCCATTTTCCTGCAACCTATCTGGCCAATTATTACTCTCTATAATCCAACCTTTCTACCACAATTTACAAATCTTTCATTCTTTCCTATCACCACTTCGTTATTTTTTATATTTTTGTTGTTTATACTAAATTACTCTCTTACTTGTCATCAAACTTACATGATAATAACTTTAGAAATCAGAATATTTTTGTAATACAAATTATATTCAACAAGTAGAAACATAATGGCATATATTTTTTTTCATAGTGTTGAATCGTGATATAGACCACTGAAGTCGTGAGGCAATTCATATACTTGGTATTATTTGTAACAAGCTAATTTTGAACTCATCAAGTTGATTATTTATTTATTTATTTATTACGATGCCAGTGAAAACGGCAAATATTTCTGTCAAATATCCATCGAGATATTCCTTACTAAATGTTACGTCCGGGTAAGCAGGCAGATCGGTGCTTTCCTCTCCCCTGGGACATAGTCGCGATTAATGAAATATATCTACTTTTTTATGATTTTCAAACGTTAATCTGGTAGAAATAAATGCGATGCAATTTTAGAATAAGAAATATCAGCCAAGAAGTTCAAACGAAATTTAAAAAAAAATACACCCGCACAGCATTCGAAGCGAGAAATTCGCTTTGAAAGTCATCGCTTGACATGATGTGCTAGACAAGAAATATTTACAAGTTCATAAGTAAATAAATACATCAGCGGGAATGCTATCTAATGTCGATATTGGAAGACCGAAATTGGCATTTTCGCGACATCATGAATTGCACGGGCGAAATTGAAAATTCGTACGATAGAAGTGAACGAAAAATAATATTTTTTGACATTTCGTGAAATCTGTTTACTTCAATCTCAGCACTTTGCTATAATTTCACTATTGTAAGCATCCGAGGTGAGAGGGGAAGCCATTGGTACGTTGATAACCGGAAGAATATCTCAACAAAGTAATGACCAAACAAAGTACAATTTTGTCCAGTTTCGTTGATACAGGTTTACTGATGCCTTGAAAATGAGATGTGCAGGATATAGAAACCGTATATAACACTGTTTGTGACCTGAATATCTATCTATTCAGAAACAGGCCTGTGAAAGAACTCTATTGGCTTTTCCCTCTATTTAATTTAATAAAGAATTACTTTTTTATCTATAAAAATTTATATTAAAAGCGCGAACACGATGTGATTCATACTTAAATTATATATTATAAATATTTTGAATGAGAAAAGTTGAATTTTAAAATAAGAATCTGACAATTTCGAGTACATTTTTAATTGAAATAATTAATAATATACTTACAATTCATTTAGGACGTAAGTGTGTAAACGTACTTTCATCTTAGAGTGAGCTAAAATTCTATAAAATAGAATTGCACAAAGTTTATTACCTGAAGACCTCAAATGGTGAACTTAAAACAGATTTAAGAGTTTAGAAGTGAATTATTTATTATTTGTTTGCTTATAGTAATGAAACATATTTATAGAATTTTGTAAACAGCGGGAGAAAACGTTCTATGAGCACTAAAAGAAAAACTGTATGTAAAAAATATTAATGAAATCTTTGCATTCTTTCGATAACCTGACTTCTGGTTATGCTAGCAAATAAAAAATCCTAAATAAATTTGTCCAATTTCTTATTTGACATTCTCATTATAACACTAGCATCCAACATAGTCCCCTACGGCTAAACAGATTAAACTAGTCTCATGTAGATCATGACCCCCTACGGTATGAAGATTCAGTTAGGAATGAAAACAAAGGCCTAAAATGAAATTTATTTACCTACCTTATTGTCTTAGATTTTTTTTCATTCTAATGGATTATATTTTCATAAAATCTCTCATTCATTATTTGCATTCTTTTTTTAGTAACTTATATATTGTCTAAATTTTGTTTAAACCGATCTGACATTTTTGTTGCTTAAAAAAATTATATTTAAGTTGAAATATCTCGAAAATTACTGATTTCCCGAAAATTGTTTGTATATAAAACTTTCTTAAAATTCCATTAAAGAGTAGAGTATTAATTCCATCACATTCACCAGTATTAGCTAACTATTGTATTGGAGCCTATAATATACTCTATGCATGTTTAAAAGTGAATTATTATTTGTTTGCTTAATTGTATTGAAACATATTCTTTATAGGATTTTGCAAACAGCAGAAAAAAATAACTATCTATGTTTGCAAAATCCTATAAAGAATATGTTTCAATACAATTAAGCAAACAAATAATAATTCACTTATAAACATTTATATACTCTAACAAATACCTTTCACAGAATTAAAATATCTATTTCAATTATGGAGAAAATGGCCTCGGAATTTTTAAGTGAGACACCCTGTATGTTCAGTTTTTAACATCGAACTAAACATTTATAAATAATTTTGAACAAAAAATGCCTTGTTAGAATTTTAAAATTCCTTAGCAGTATTAGGTCGATATATATATTTAATCTTCTCAAGTATAATATTTGCACAGTTCTGATATTTTCTTAATATTGATCCTATAGCAACATATTTACCTATACAGTTTCTAGGTCCAGCACTAAAAGGTACATAAGAGAATGGATGCCTATCTTTACAATTTTTCGGCAAAAATCTGTCCGGGTCGAATTTTTCTGGATCGGGCCACATCCTCGGATCCCTGTGTATGTCAAAAATGTGGATATTAGCCATTATATCTTTTGGTAAGGTGTATCCGTTACTGGTCACAACGTCTTCTTCTAATATTCTTGATATAAAGGGAATAATTGGGTAAAGCCTTAAGCTTTCTTTAATACATCTTTCCATGAAATTTAGTTGTTGTAAATCGTTGAGTGTGGGTTGTGACTCTGTATCATGGAGAACTTCATTTATTTCCTCAAATATCAATTCCTGCAAATGAAGAACAATACACCGTAGGCAATATGTATAAATAAGGACAATTTGCGTTTATCTGCAAGCTCTTTTAAAAGACACGGGTTGCACGGGTTGTTCTCTCTCCTATCGAATTAAATAGAACGTTACAAAGTCAAGCTAAAAAAGCGTGTTAAAAGTAATTTCTTCCAAGAAAATCAGTTTGTTGTAGTTTTCAAAGATTTAGTACTTAAAAACCAATAATTAAAAAAATGGAATCTTCATGCTGATGACAGGTACGATGCTTTTGCCAAAAATTATCAAAATCAGAAAGGTCAAGTTTCAAAATTTTAATTTTTCAGGTTGATTTGGCATGCAAGGACCTTATAATTTTTCAAGTCACAAAGTATTTTTATCAAGTTTATAGGTCAGTTTCAGAGACCGCAGTGCCATGCGTATGATGTTTACTCTGTTGCTGTTATTATATTACAACCAATAAGAGAGGCGAGTCTGATTATTACAGCGCGGCGTTGAATAGGAAGTTTAATTTTGTAAAATTATCTCATTTTCGAAAAAAGAAAAATCCCGTTATTAAACTGGACACCTGCTTTGCAGGGAAAACAATTAGGTTTTTTCACAAACTTTAAATTCACTTTCACTGTGAAGATAATGCTTTACTATAGTTAAAAACACTTGAATTTTGAGAAATAATCGAATAATTCCTTAAAATAAGCCATTTTAATTTTGTATTGAAATTTTTTCGCCAAAAACACTACATCAATTCACTACGCACTCATGACGCCATCGGTTAAATTGTCAGTGTCATTTTGAGTCACAAACATGTTATTTTTCAGATAAATTTCCTAAAGTAGCTTTTACAAATCCCGTATTAGATAGGCGTTACTTATTTAATCACATGTAAAACATAAATAACGTGAATAAAATGTTGTGTTTAACAATTTTTAAACGCGATTTAAGAAACTAATATACCCGATGACGTCACCGCCTGTTTGGCGTACACGTTCAATTACTAAAACTTTATGTTATTTATTTGTTGAAATTTTAATTTGATGGACGATAGAATGCTTTTTAAATATCAATAAGTGCTTTACTATAACAAGTACTTCATTTTAATAATATCAAAAAAGCACATTTGCACATAGTGAAAACACCTAATTGGCATATTGTATTCAATACTTTGACACTTTTTATCTTTATTTAACAAATATTTGTTAGTGACAGATGAATCCATTTACTAAAGTAAATTAACATTATGGGCTAGTCCGATGAAGGACCCCATTACGTGCTCTAAAAATCATGGGCCTTTATGTCTTTATGTTGCATGTGAAAATTTTATTTCACAGTACAAAATGAAGACTTTGTTTTATATTGTTTCTATACAGATGAAGTTTTAATAACAAAAAAAATAAAAGTAAGCAGACTTCAGATATAATAAGTGATATAGCCTAAGGGCTGGCTACGGAAATTAAAAATTTTAAGGTGCAATGAAAATTTTTATATGAAAATCCTCCTTACTAGCTGAAAAGTACACAGCTCTGCAGCCAGAAGTCAATCCCGGGGAGGGAAGCTTGGGCGGGCCGTCAAACGCGTGAAATTTTAATCAAAATAAAATCTTTGAGTGCAGCTCTAAAATTTTGTGTAGTTATAGTTTTTAACAGTAGAAATTGCGTCAAATGATTGCCAAAAGTATAGGTCGGGTATTAAACGTTGCCAGAAGTCGGTAAAGATGTAAGGAAATTATTCACATTATTAAAATTTGACATTGGTCAAGGTGCAGTTCTGGCGATTTTGTTTTTATATTTAAAATCCCCCTATTTCCGGGTTTTCCTGTTATTAACGTACCAGTGACATTAATGGAACAAAAAACAAATCAAATTCGCAAAATGTCAAAAAATGCTATTTTTTGTTCACTTCTGCCGATTTCGCCCATGTAATTAATGAATGCCGTGAAAATGACAAAATTTCGATCTTTCGATATCGACATTAGGAAGCCTTCCTTCTGATGTATTTATTTAGTTATAAACATTTAAAATTTCATGTTTTGCTTTTTCCGGCGAGCCTAATTGAAATTTCAAGTCCACCCCGACCGTAGCACATCGCGTTAAGCGACGATATTCACAGCGGATTTCTCGGTTCGAGTCCTGTACGTGTGTACTTTTTTAAATTTGTTTTGAACTTTTTGGCTGATATTTCTTATCCTAAAATTGCATCGCATTTATTTATTTATTTCTACAGTTAAAAACTCTAACAACAAAAAATTTCAGAGCTGCACTCAAACATTTTATTTTAATTAAAATTTAACATGTTTGGCCGCCCGTCCATGCTTCCCTCCCCGGGATGGACTTCTGGCTGTAGAGCTATGTACTTTTCAGCTAGCAAGGAGGGTTTATACATAAAGATTTTCACTATACCTTATCATTTTTAATTTCCGTAGCCAGCTCTCCACCTAATACATTAATAGCTTAAAATCTTAAACTGAAAACAAATATCTGTAGGTATCACTAGTCGTCAAAAACCTTAAGGTCAGTACCAGTCTGTCTCCAATAAGGGTCTTTCTCCAGACATATTACCTACTTCAGTGTTAACAAACTGAAGCAACACGAGCACACGCTACTCCAATTTCGTTTAAATGAAGATACACAAAGCACGATCGCTTCCACAACCACGTCAAGAATAACTTTCATAATTTTTTTACCTGCACTTCCTTGTGGCATGCTAATAGCATTAATGTGAAGCAAATTGACATGGAAACGGTATTATGCCCCTGAAAAAGAAAAACATATTTTTTTCATATTTTAGTAATGAATAGAAGTGCACTGTTTGAAATGCTGTACAGATCGACCCAGTCAAATACAAACATAGATGCAACATATTCAGTTGTTTCATTTACTGACAGGAGTCGATTCGACATAGGACGATTTCCGGCGCGCGACGGTCAACCAGCATATGTTCATGTATTTTACTACCACAGGGCAAGTGTGCTGCGCTGCAGCGGAAGATCTACAGTCCATGCTTCCATCATGACAAAGCTCCTCTGTTCACTCCATCATTAACGGGCAGTCGCCAATTGGTATGATTTCTTCGCATATTAGGTGTACACAATGTTCGTATTACGATGGATCGATCTGTATAGGTATTGACCAAAAATGTGATAATAAACAAGAACATTTAAAAACAATATTTCTCTCAAAAATTGTACATATTTACTACATCAAGGAAATATTTAGCATTATTTTATAAAATAAAACATTACAGCAAATCGTATGCACGAAATGTTTCGTACAATTTTTATAGAAAGTTGTGCTCTTCAATATTTACATCTTACATCCATAAACAGTTTTTATATTTTTCCTATTTTCAAAGTTCCATAAACATTTTTTTGAATTTACCGCCATTTTTTTATGTTCTGCTCATTGTGGTATTGAGAATCACTAAAATAAAATCGCAAAAATACACCAGCGCTTGGCATATTGCCGCTATCAATCAGTACAAAGGTTACTGCCAGATTACCTTGAAAAGAGGCTACAGTACCATGTCTAATTATGAAATGCTGTAAAAGGTAATTCGCCTTTTCTTTTGTTGAAGACGGCAGACGATTTTTATTAAAACTTTGAAAAAGGAAGTGTTTACGTCATAATATAATTTTCCTTTTTTTAACACAAAATGCAAGAAATGAAGTTTCTTTAAATAGATAAATTCTACAATGTATAGATATATTTGATTAAAGATATTTACCGCAAACATAAAAACATTAACTTCATCTTGTATTCCTTTGTCATCAATAAGACTACCATTCAGCTTCGCATTTAGCAATAAATCCAAAAAAGCCACATTTTTCCTCTCAGAATAATTGTATTCTTCATTATGATTTACTTCGAATTTTTCGAAATTGTTCTCTCTTTCTTTTATTACTGTATCTGTAAAGTGCTGTAAGCGTTTTACCAACTTCTTTTCTTTATATCCCACGGATGATAGTTTATAGTAAATTGGGTTAAAATAAAGCCAAGGTCTGATTAATCTGTAGTAGAATAATTTTCCAATATGGTGAATGCTGGAAACATAAGTCTTGTCTTCTTCATTTTCTAAGTTTAGTTTAGTGCCCATTGAAGTTTCTAATAATTAACAACAATGTAGAGGAAATAAACAAATTATTTTACTTTCAACTACTTACCATTAATAATGTATAAAGAAGATAAACTTATATACGGCACAACATTAATATGAGTATTGTGACACTCTTTTTTTAAAACTTCTACCAAATTATTCGCTTCGTTATTAAATATAGGGATAAATTCCTGCAAAATGCTAAAATGGTAGGCCGGGGTTAATATTTTTTTTCTTCGCTGCCATTTTGATCCTAAAGAAACGAAAGGAAAATTATAGTACCTACTGTTGAAACTAAACTTTTATGCTACAGGGATATTTGTTTTAAAAATGATTTTTGTACGCTACGCTTTTTTGGCTGGAAAAAAAAAACATTTATAGAGAAAACATTTTAATGGTAAATTAGGAACTTGAAATTCAAAGTGTTATTGAAAATGTTAAAAAAGTCGTATAGGTGAGTATAAGTAGTTATACTATAAGAGTTCTGGTTCACTTTCCTGATGGGAGTTTGGACCAGCAAGTGTCCATCCGGAGCGACTACGAAGTAGGGTGGAGCTCAAGAGGTCTTGGGCGAAGGAGAAGAAGTGTCCAGAAAATTCAACCAGAGGGGCAGTGTCCCGTTCAGCAAAAACAAAGATAGCATTTCGAAAACTTTCTCTTTGCGACCAAGTTCGCCGTTCCTTCGAGACAGAGCAAATGCGAACTAATCAATGTCTGTTAACGACTAGCAAACAAATAATGAAGTAAGTCATCCGCGTAAACAGCTGTACGTATTCCGACATGTAGCTTGTGACCTAAATAAAGTTTCTGAGATGATAACCTTGTTTTTGTTGAAAAACCTCACATATTTAACTTTCAATTAGATGAAAAATTATGGTCGATTGATATTGCCTTATCTATTTTAGTAAATGGTAACTAAACTGGACTGCATGTCACAACACGACTACCTGTCCATCAAAATTTATAACAATTTCTGTGGTCACGTTTGCATTATGGTAGTATAGGATATAGTCACGAAGAACGCTGGAAAATTAGCACGCTTGTTGCTTGTGCTTGCCAGTGTATGTTAGAAGCGTCTAGGTACACCGAAATTCCGGAGTAAACTATTCTGTGTCCGGAGCTTCGACCAGTGTCCTGCGCTTGCTCACGCTAATGGTGGACGTGCAGAAAGCTATAAGAAAGTTTAATGACAATTTAGTGACAGACGTTTTCTTCAAGTGAAGACAAGATATTTTTTACTGGACAATATCGATTTTAAATTGTGGAGGAAGAGAGTAGGGGTCTGTAGAATTAATCGTGGGTATCATTCCAACATTTTTCGACGTAAACTTAACTACTTCCACACCCACGTAGTGGAGTGGAAATATAGTAATCGTAAGAAAATTTTTAAACATGATTTTGTTAAAATAGGTTTAGAATGTCATGAAACATCGACATTTTAAATTCGAGCGAAAGAGAAATTTCTGGAACGGTTTGAGATATTGACTTGAAATTTTGTACACGTATATATCACAATTTTGAACTTATCCGGTGAAAAGTTGGGGGTGAATAGGGGTAAATAGGGAAAAATAAATAAAGCAAGCTGGTAAGAGCTTAGAAACTTGGGATTTGGTGTATATACTAAACTGCTGGCCACTCGAACTTACACATAGAGACTTTTAGGCAAAATTTAAAGTTCAATATTTTCAACAGGAATGCAAATTTTTGAACGCGGCTTGCAAATTTTAAGAGCTAGTTTTTTTCGGATTAAGCTGCATGACGTATATTTATCGTAGGACCATAAGTTTATTATATACGGGGTGATCAATGAAGTCATGCAAAAAATCAAAAAGTTTGTCTGAGTGAAATTTCCGCAAAAAATTTTTTTGGTCGTTGCAATATGGTTCCTTACTAAGGTAACATCAATATCTCTAGAGGGTTTTGTCAGTTTTTGGATTAAGGCCCTTAGGCCTTGTACACACTACTCAACATAAAATTTGGATACCGAAATCTTTAAAATGCTATAACTTGACATTGGATTGACGGTTCTTGATGATTTTTGCGGATTTGGAATCCTTATTTCACGTAGATTTTCTATGGTCCAAGCATTTTATTTGAGGGTTGAAATTTACACATTATACCGGGTCGATAATAAACAAAAACGTAGGGTGCGACGCGCTCTAAAGTTTGGCATTATTTAAGTTTTTGTAAAAATAAATTCTCACCTCAAGTTGTTTTTATTTAATGTTCTTCTCACTGTTCTGTCCGAAACTCACACCCCAGTTTGTTGTCTCAAAGAATCATTCAGTTTTACAGAGTTCTTTGTCTACCCTCATGCCCATAATTATGATCGGGTGTAATTTCTACGCGACGCGTCAATTTCAAAGTAGGCATTGGAAAAACAAATTTGTTGCTATGGAATTAAAGACTGTTTACATTATTTTAGAAATAATCTGACATGTTTCAATGTTATAATTTTGTAAAGTTTAATTAATATGAGGCGTTTAACCACGGCAGAAAGGGAAAATTGCATTCGACTTCTCAACGAAGGAATGTCAAAACAGCAAGTTGCGCACATTTACAATGTCAGCCGAAAGACAATTTATAATTTGAACCGCCGCGTCGAAACTACTGGTGATCATAATTATGGGCATGGGGGTGGACATACAAAAAAAATAAACCAAAGAACCGAAAGAATTTTAATGAGAGAAACTATGCGGAATAGAACAAAGAACTCTAGAAAACTAAATGACTCTTTAAGACAACAAACTGGGGTGAGAGTTTCGGGCAGAACAGTGAGAAGAACATTAAATAAAAACAACTTGAGGTGAGATTTTTTTTTTAAAACATAACATAATGCAAAACATTTTAAATTATAGAGCCCGTCGCAGAGTAAAATGTGTGCGGTTATTACAACGCCATAGAGCAAATAGGCGGGCATGGGCAAATCGGCATGCGAATTGGGGTAATGCAGAGTGGAGCCATTGTTTATTTACTGACGAAACAAGATTTAATTTGTTTCACTCCGATGGCGGAATGTTAGTTTGGAGAAGGCCAAATCAGCGATATTTGGAGGAAAATATGGCCCCTCAAGAAGCATTTGGTGGCGGAGGTGTTACAGTGTGGGGAGGTATCATAAGAAATGGTAAAACCGAGCTATTCATTACCAACCAAACCATTAATGCTACTGTTTATCAGGAGGAAATTTTGGAACCTATTGTTGTTCCTTTTGCTCGACATTACGGCCCAAAAATTCTATTGGTGGATGACAACGCTCGACCTCACAGAGCGCGAAGGATCACAGAGTTTTTTAATTAGGTAATTTTAATTTAATTTTAATTTAAGTTTAAATTAAATTAATTTTTAATTTTTTCAGTTATTTAAAATTACCAGAATTAGAATTATAAATTTTTTAAGAATTGACTTTTGGTCGTTGTTAAGCAATGTTGTATATTGTAGAATTTAATGTAATAAACTTGTTCTTGTCGCTACGTTTTTGTTTATTATCGACCCGGTATAATGTGTAAATTTCAACCCTCAAATAAAATGCTTAGACCATAGAAAATCTACGTGAAATAAGGATTCCGAATCCGCAAAAATCATCAAGAACCGTCAATCCAATGTCAAGTTATAGCATTTTAAAGATTTCGGTATCCAAATTTTATGTTGAATAGTGTGTACAAGGTCTAAGGGCCTTAATTCAAAAACTGACAAAACCGTCTAGAGATATTGATGTTACCTTAGTAAGGAACCATATTGCAACGACCAAAAAAATTTTTTGCGGAAATTTCACTCATACAAACTTTTTGATTTTTTGCATGACTTCATTGATCACCCCGTATATAATAAACTTATGGTCCTACGATAAATATACGTCATGCGGCTTAATTCGAAAAAAACTAGCTCTTAAAATTTGCAAGCCGCGTTCAAAAATTTGCATTCTTGTTGAAAATATTGAACTTTAAATTTTGCCTAAAAGTCTCTATGTGTAAGTTCGAGTGGCCAGCAGTGTAGTAACCAAGGCCTTAACTTTTTTTTTTGACATTTGCCACCCTTCACCACAACTACCCACTCCATTATTAAAAGTGTTAATAAAATTAAATTGAGATTCCCACTTAAAATTTGGTACAGATACGTATTATAACAACATATGGATTAAGTTTTGAAGGGTTGAAGGTAAAATAGGGGTAAATAAGTAAAGCAAGCTAGTAAAATTTCAGAAACTTGAGATTTGGTGTATATACTAGAAGCAAAGGTTTCCAATTTTTTTTGACGTTTTGGAGTGGAAACATAATATCAAAATACTTTCGTTTATAGGAACTTTTATAGGAAACCTAGATGTCGATGTGGTGATTCGTTAGGCGGCTTTTTCATGTATTTTCACTATTCTATCACATATAATCCGTCTTTTATACGCATAAGTTGTTTACAATCAGTTGTGTATGTATGTATTATCGATATAAATCATATGTCATATTGAGCAAATCGAAGAACCCCAAAGGCGACTACCAGTCTACCAGCGTACTGAAAGCTGAAATAAATGTTTTAAACAAACCAATATCGAAAGGAATTATCGATATTCGATAACGATAATAGTATTGCGAGGGAATATTGATATTAACAACATATAGAAGAAAAAATAGTGATAACTATTTTTTGAGTCAGATAAAATACTATTCAAGAAAAATACTATTTATTAGTGCAGTAAAGAAAGACAAAACAAACGATGAGATATGCATATTATGCACAGTCTTGTAACAGCAATATTATGATTTCATACTTCTAGGGTATCACCAGGAGTATATATCTGAGTTTTGAACTTCCAAAGCCTGTTTTCTATGAACAATTTTGTTATTTGAACAACATTTTTTTTTAGGTAAAAAGGTTGAATACAATACTTGCCTTCGGTATGCGAGAAGTAAAAAACCGCTGCCTAAGGAATCACTACTTCCACATCCAGATTTCTCGTCCAAGTCACTTTAAAGGAAACATCTTGACTATATTTGCACTCTAGTATATGGAAATTGTTAGTCATAGAATTTTAATATTTGGTGCAGATATCATAGAAAAATTTGAGCCGTTGGTTTCTACCACATATGTACGTTAAAAATGAAGTTTTTAGCTTGGTATGTTTATTTTACGATATTCACAACCTACCACCTCCCACCCCTTCAACGGAATCATCTCAATGAGATATCATTACTATACATACGGGTACTAACTTTCAAGTGAATACCTCAATTTTATGATATCAATCTCTTTAATAATGGAGTAGAGGTGGTGGGAGTGGGGGAGTTGAAAAATATTAGAAAGAAATCTGAGACCTTGGTTTCTAGTATAAACACCAAATCCCAAGTTTCTATACTCTTACCAGCTTGCTTTACTTATTTACCCCTATTTACCTCTAATTTCCCCCACTCCTTCAACGGAATCATGTCAAAATATAACTTAGTTTCAGACGTCGTTATAATACATGTGTACCAAACTTCAAGTGAAAATCTCAATTTAATTTTATCAACTATTGTAATAAGGGAGTGGGGTGATGGGGGGATGGAAAATATTGTAAAAAAAACCTGAGTCCTTCGCTTCTAGTATATACACTAAATCACAAATTTCTGTACTCTTACCAGCTTGCTTTACCCATTTCCCCCTATTTAGCCCCCAACCTTTTAACGGAACCATTTCAAAATATAATTCAGTTCCAGATGTCGTTATAATATATATGTATACCAAATTTCAAGCCAATACCTCAATTTTATTTTGTTAACCCTTTTAATATTGGAGTAGGGGTGGTGAGAGGGGATATTATAAAAAAATCTGAGGTCTCGGCTTCTAGTATATACACAGAATTTCAAGTTTCTGTACTTTTACCAGCCTGCTTTACTTATTTCCTCCTATTTACCTATATTTAACCGCCAACCCTTCAACGGAATAATCCCAAAATATAATAAATATAATCTGCTTCCAGATGTCATTCTAATACATAACTATGTATACCAAATTTCAAGTGAATATCTCAATTTTATTTTATCAACCCCTTTAATAATGGGGTAGGGTGGTGGGTGGCTTGAAAAAATTATAAAAAGGTCTGATGCCTTGGCTTCTAGTACATACACCGAATTACTCCTAATTTAACTCCTAACCCTTCAACGGAATAATTCCAAAATATAATCTAGTTCCTGATGTCAATATAATATATACGTATACCAAATTTCAAGTGAATATCTCAATTTTTTTATCAATCCAATATACTAATGTACTAATACTAATATAATAATGTAGTGGGGGGTGGTGGGAGAATGGAAAATAGTATAAAAAATTTTGAGTCCTTGGCTTCTAGTACATGCACCAAATTTCAAGTTTCTTTACTCTTACCAGCTTGCTTTACTTATTTCTCCCTATTTACCCCCCAACCCTTCACCGGATATGTTCAAAAAACAATCCAGTTCCAGATCTCGTTATAACATATATGTGTACAAAATTTCAAGTCAATGTCTTAAACCGTTCCGGAGAAAACGTGAAGAAAAAAAAAAAGTTACAGACAGACAGACAGACAGACCGACAGACAGCCAGACCGACAGACAGACAGACAGAAATTATTTTTTTTTCGCTCAAATTGAAAATCGACGTTCCATGCCATTTTCTAAACCTATTAAAAAAAAAAAATGTTTTTTTTTGAGAATATCCTGTCAAATTTTCAGCAAGTTCAGAGAATTTCCGAAACAAAAATCTAAACGCATTGAACTATGACCTTGTTTTTAAAAGCGGCTTAATTTAAAAAAAAATCTTATAAGAAAATTTGTTTTTCATGATGACTATAACAAACTTTTGTCCAGTTATAATATAAGATTATTATAACTGGACAAAAGTTTGTGATAGTCATCACGAAAAATAAATTTGATTTCAAGATTTTTTTTTTAAATTAAGTCGCTTTTGAACAAATTCAATAGATATAATAATGGTCTTAAATCGTAACAAGGAACTACTAAACGTACCAGAACTCACTAAAATTCCGTCTCCTAGCCATAAGTTAAAAAATGCATACATTGGCCCTTTCTGAATATTGGAGGTGGTGGAGGCGATTCGCTGGAAAATAGTAATGATATAGATCTGTCATCGTAATATATGGATATATTTCATATGAGCACGTACAATTTAAAAATTTTTAAATAAAATTAAAAGTAATTAGTTTTTTATATTCACCTTAAAGTCTTCTGCGCCTGTTATATTGGCAGAGTCCCAAATTACTGTGGATACATTGTAAACAGGATAATGTTCCTGGCTCCACTTTCTCGCTTTTCGGAATATACTTGCTAAAAACAGAAAACAGTTTATAATAAATGAAAATACGGAATGAATTTAACTATATGACTATTTATCTTAAATTTTGCTACTTTATTTTATTTTTATGTAAAGAAGAAATAGCATTTATAAATTTAACAATAGCTTAAAAATTCATACCATCATCGTCACAAATAAGATCTCGTATATTCCCAAAGCAAAGAAAATGTTTGGGGCCTGGCAACAAATTGATTAACCTTTTACGTCTTACAAATCCTTTCAAATAGCTTAGACTGTACAACGCTGCCAAAAATCCAATTAAAAGTAAGCAGAAAGTTAGAAAAAGCATGGTTCTAGAAAAAATAGAGAATACTTAATATAATCATGTTCTTGTATTTTATAAATTTTTCTATATTCTTATGTCAAACCTAAAATTTAAAAAAATACTATTCAAAGCCTGCGCACGAGAAGGCAAAAATAATATATTCTGTAGTGGGCAAAAATCAAGGATACATTTCTTACCTTACCCTCCTTAGAAATGAATAATTTTCTCCATAAATCTCAAACATCCGCGTCACGCTGTATTCACAAAATATTACCTCTGGTACGAAATAATTTTTCATTTATTCTATAGTAAGTAGTGATAAATAGATTAAAATTTAAAAAAAATATGTTTTAAAAACTTGTTTGAATAGGTTTAGAATGCCATGGAAACGTGGAAATTGTAAATTTGAACAAAGAAAACCATTTTTTCGTCTATTTTAGTGGTCAAATGTTTTTCAAAAATGGTAAAAAAAAATTCTAATTTTTTTTTTAAATAGGTTTAGATCGCTACGGAACACGGAAATTTGAAATTTGAACAAAGAAAAAATTTTTCCATCTAATTTAGTGGTAAACAATTTTTCAAAAATGTTGGTAAAAAAAAATTTCAATTTTTTTTTATAGGTTTAGAATGCCATGAAACTTGAAAATTTTGAATGTGAACAAAGAAAAAAAATTTCGTCTATTTTAGTGGTAAAATTTTTTTCAAAAATATTGGTGAAAAAAATTTTCAATTTTTTTTTTCTGAAATAGGTTTAGCGTGTCATGAAACGTGGAAATTTTAAATTTGAGCAAACAATTTTTTTTTTCATTATTTATTCGCTTTAGACGGTCCACCCTGTATATCTTCCAGTGACAGTTTGACCATTTCTTCGCCGACAGTAGCGTCAACTACCTACCAAATTTGACTGCTCTCCGTCAAGTAGTTTTTTAGTTAATGCACCAACAGGCTGGCAGACAGACAGACTGACGGAATTGAAAACCTAAATTTTCGTAATCTACGTGATCTGAAACGTAAAAATCCGAAAAAATCTCGGAGGGTGATTTTTTCTCGAACACAATAATTCCCTTCGGTATGCGAGGGAAGTAAAAATTAAAAACTTTGTTTTTCAAGTATTTTTCCAAATTTCGAAAATGCGTCGAGATAGGAGCAAATAAAATAAAAGCTATTATAGAAAGAGCATACATTTTCACACAAAAAATGTATCTACAAAAATTTCATCTAATGCCACGGATTTTCCATAAAAAGTTAGTGACGTGGTGATATTGGATGAAGCTCGGTGCAAGGTCGAACGCGCTTTTTGCAATAAAATTTACACAAATTAAAAAACTAAGGAATCATTTTAATGTTCGTAGTCTCACCTTTCTTATGCATATAATTTTATTTTAATATAAGGCAGCAAATCATCAATATATTTTAGACATGTCGACCGCTTCAGATAGTTCCGTTTGTAAAAGCTGTAAAAAAGTAACAAAAAGTGCCATAAAATGGAAAAATTGCAGAAATGTGACAAGTGCAGAATGTGATGCAGCATTTTTTGATGCTATGAAAGAACTCTCTGGCATAGACAAAAAGGTAAATCTACATATATTTAACTATATTATCAAACAGAAGGACACTATTATCAGTGAATTAAATGAAAGTTAAATAATTAAAATAATGAACAAATACCAAACAAACTGTAGGTACTGTAAAAGAAAGTGTTCAAAAAAGGGCGATAATATAAAAGTGAACGACGTGAAAAACTCGACTGTAGATAACAATAAAATGGAGAACAAAAACTCTAAAGTGACTGTAGTTGGTAATATTAATATGAATAAACCAAATAATCCGCCTATAACAAAAAAAGACGTGTCGGCTAGTCTTTTCAAGTGGAAAGTCAAGCTAAATTAAATAAATATATTAATTTAACCAAAAATTATACACCCTCAACTTCGGCTTCTAGAGAAAATGAGTGGCAGCAAGTTCCTAAAAGAAGGAGGAGGCGTTCTGTTATTGTTGGAAACAATATAGAATCTGTTATACAGGGTGTCCGAAAATATGTGCTTCTTCATGTCCATAGAGTGGATCCAAAAATAACGGCTACCGAATTGACAGAGCAGCTCAAGTCTCATTTGCCGGAGGTAATATGTGAATCTGTAACGCCGAAACATCCTCGACTTTATTCATCATACAAAGTATCTGTGTATGATTCTAGTTTTAAGACAGCGATGAATCCATCAATATGGCCTTTTGGTGCATGCATCAGTCGCTTTTTACAGATGCGCAACAAAAAGGAAATGGTAAAAGATTGATCTTTGATCCCAATATTCTTCTGCTTACGGTGGCCATTCCCTAGAAAGAGACTTCCGATAGGGAAATATTTATAATTTTTGGCCATAACTTTTTTCTTAGTACGTACATTTAAAAGACCTATAAGACTACCTAAGTAGAACAATAATAAGACTATGACTATGGATTTTCACTCAATAATTTCAGTGGTTTGCAAAATAGCTCGATTTAAATTTAAACATTATGTTAATCTTCCTATTTCGTAGTTTTAAATCTAGCTATTTTGAAAACCACTGAAATTATTGAGTGAGAATTCATGGTAATAGTCTTGTTATGGTTCTACTTAGGTAGCCTGATCATTCTTTTAAACATAAGTACTAAGGAAAAAAAGTTATGGCCAAAAATAATAAAAATTTCCCTATCGGATATCTCTTTCTAGGGAATGGCCACCTTAATATAAATACTTTGACTATAGATAAAATTAATAACTTGCATTTGGATATAAGCAGCTACCCAAACTTGAACTTTTTGTGGAGTCAAACTGGAGTCAAACCAGATATAATCTATATATTTCCTATTAGTGGATATAAATTAATAACCTCATTTTGTAGATCTTCTCTTAAATGTGGAGGGGTTGAAATTTGGGCAAAAGATGATATTGATGTAAAAGAAACAATTCTTGAAAGTTTTTGTATTGAACAGCATTTTGAAATTTGCGCTGTTACTTTTCAACAAAATGGCACTACCCGAATAATTCTAAATTGTTACAGATCTCCTTGTGGGGACGAAAGTATCTTTTTAAATAAGATTTCTGATGTACTAAGTAATTTGTTTAAACCTAATATTGATTTTATTTTATGTGGTGATTTTAATTTTGACATGTATAGTGTACTGTTATTTTAATTCTTTATGTACTGTGTTATATAGTTTTAACTTAATATCTGTGGTAGAGTGGTCAACTCGTGTTACAGACACTACATGCACTTGTATAGATCACATTTTTATTAATTGTAAAAACGATGGAATTTGTTTAGTTCTAGACAATATTATTTCAGACCATAGAACGGTTCTATTAGAATTACATTCTGAGAAACCTAATTCTCAGAATACATCTCATATTAAAAGAAGTTTTAATGATAATAAATGCTATTTTAAAATTTGAACAAGCACTTCAAAATGAAAATTGGCATCACCTGTATACTGTAGACGACTTTAATTCAGCATTTGATTTATTTTATGAAACATTTTTATATTATTTTAACTGTTTTTTTCCTGAACGTAGATACTATATTAGCACACACAATAACAAAAAGTGGGTAAATGATGCAGTTAGATCATCTAGTACATATTTGAAAGATTTATGTATTTTAAAAAAACGTATCCTGATTTGACTTCTGTTTACCATGAGGCAAGAAGGGCGCACAACAATCTTATCAATTACACAAAAAAAGAATATTATCAAAATAAAATTATTAATTCAAATAATCCCACACGAACTGCATGGAAAACAATTTCTGAATTATCAAATAAAAATAAAAAACATAATAACTTTCAAATACACTATGAAGATAGTACCATTCAAAATCCAGAAACGGTTGCCTCATTATTTAACGATTTTTTTACAAACACATAAAATAAATATTGCTAACCAAATACCAGTTACTGATAATAGACGAAGACGAGATATTTTCATTATTAAATATTAAACTTAAAAATAAAAGGTCGTTTGGACCAGACGATGTACCCGGCCTTTTAATTAAGAAAGTCTTTAAAATTTCGGGTGACACCATTTACTTATCTGCTAAATATGTCTTTTAAAATAGAAACGTTTCCAGAATACTTAAAAGTGGTTAAAGTACTACCAATTTTTAAGAAAAATGATCCTCATTCTTTAGAGAATTATAGGCCAGTAATAATCCCATTTAATTTCTCTAAATTACTTGAATGTTGTTATCTTCAAAGTTTGTTAAATACTTTAACTGGATTTAAAATTTCGTCCGAGAAACAACATGGTTTTAGTTGTGGAAAATCCACTATAACAGCTATATCTACATTTTATAACCATATAATTCAATATATTGAGGCAGGGGAATGCCCTGTTGGAATATTTTTTGATTTCAGCAGGGCATTTGACTGTGTAAATCATGCAAAATTGTTAACTGTACTATATGACTATGGGATTAGAGGACAACCACTAAACTGGATGAATTCATTTTTAACCAATCGTCGACAGTATGTGAGTATACAACATATTAGTGAAAATATGGTATACAGAGCCAATTCTGAATGTTCGTTTTAAAGTATGGGAGTTCCACAGGGATCAATATTGGGCCCAGCGTTATTCATATTATATATTAATTAGCTCGATTGGGTTTTATGCAATAATTTCTTTTCAACGTATGCTGATGATCTTTCTATGATTATTTCAGATCCTATGTATAATGTGTTAGAAAGTAAATGTAATAATGTTGTAGAAAAGGTATCTACGTTTTTCAATCAACATCAGCTGTACTTCAATGCAGATAAACCTCAGTTAACTCTGTTTCATAACAGACAGAAAAAATGCGAGTCAGTTTCTTTTCAGGCCAACGAGTCGATTATATCGAGTACCCATGAGAGTATAAAATTTTTGGGTTTACATATCGATGAGTGCCTGACTTGGAAATCACATTGTGAACATCTAATTTCCAAGCTAGCATCAATTTCATTTTTATTTAATAATATTAAAATCGTGCTTACCAGGGACCAATTAGTTAATTTATACTATGCCCAAGTGGAGTCTAGATTAAGATATGGTGTCTGGGGGAACTCCACTCTATCACAGAATGTTTTCATTGCTCAAAAACGGATAATGCGATGTTCTTCTCGTGTTTCTAGTACCCACTCTTGCAAAGAGATCTTTAGAGAATATAATATATTAACTTTACCATGCTTATACATTTTTGAAATGTGTGTTTATGCTTATAGAAACAAGAATATGTATACTGCGAATAAAAATATTCATAATGCAAATACGCGTAGCAATGAAGAGTTTAGAATACCATATGCAAGATTTAATTTAACCTATAATTCTCCTAATTACACAACAACGATATTACCACTCTACCGCAGCTGAGACTCGAACTCAGGAGAGGTAACAGCGACTAGACATGTTGTGCCACTCCATAGCGGTCTAGCTCACGTCAGCTTAGCTCGACTCCGGGTTTATGGCTGCTAGTATGTTGTGTACGACTTTTTATAGAATAAATATCATTTATAACAATTATTTTCTATTATTTCCTCCAACAAATATTGTTTAATAGTGCAATTTTCATAATATGTTTGGTACCTGGTATAGTATTTTGCGAATATAGCACGAAGCAGATTCGCACCTTGCTTGTTCCACTACTTTTACTTCAATAATTTTTATGGAAAACCTGTGACCTTAATAAAAATATTTGTGGCGACATTTTTTGCTTAGAAATGTATGGTCTTTCTGAAAATATTTTTTATTTTCCCATACATCAATTCCTGTTAAAAATTTTGATAATATAACGAAAAGAAAAAAGTTTTTGTTTTTTTTTCTGTTGCTGGTCTGGAAATTATGCAAACTTTACATGGTCTTATTAACGGCACTTCAGAGAACTTAAAAAAAAAATAAATGTTCTACCTCCGAACATGTTTAAGATTTATATACAAAATTAGCTACTTTGCCTAGACTAATTTGGGTTCATAATATAGTAAATTGCCTTTACTATCACGTGTATCGAGATGTATCGAATTACCAATAACCCTGTATAGTTTTCGTACAGGACTATTTTTGATGATTAACAAAAAACATAAAATTCCCCTCTTCGGGTACGACATATTACAATTCTATAATTTTTTTTTGGTCATCTCAATGCTTAACTAAAGAATTCTAATGCACTTACCTTTTATACGTAAATAATTCAAATATTGTTTTTCGTGTCACTAGCTATTTCCGATTTTTTTTTTGTTTCTTGACCGCGAATTTATGAATTTCTAATTTACAGTAATTATCACAGGCGAAACATTTGCTTGCTCACTTGAACATAATTTAAAATCTCCGTTATATAATTTCCAGCATAAATACTTTTTTAAACCAGCCACCTTGCGTAGGTCTAGTAATTAAGATGACATCTTGTTAAGTTATTACTATACAGTAATCGTACTTTTGGATTCTTGGACCCGAATTTCTCCGTCAAAGTTACATAATTTAGTATTTAAATTACTTATAGAAACAATAAAAACAATACCACGTTTCAATGCAAAAATTCATTAAAATAAATGAAATAATTACAATTTCTGCGTCAAGTCAAAAATATTTACCTCAAATTTCAATCTTTGTCAAATCACTTGATACAAGTATAAAAATGTTTTTGAAAAAAATTGAACCGCCCCTGACAAAATGGGTAGTGGGATTTTAGTGCAGTCAATGAAGCATTTCAGTTCAGAAAACTTTCTAACAGATCGAAATCGAATGAAACACTAACATCCCCGCACCCTCCCCTGCCCCTCCAGCCCCTAAATAAACTACATGACCTTTAAAAACATATTTTGAATGCCATGAGGTAGAAACTTGTCAAACAATCAAGTATTACCAATTTAAAACAACTTCCGATGGATTTGGACACCCCAGAAGTTGATCAGGCCAAATAAGAGACCATTATGTAGGTGTCTCATAGCGAAGAATGGGCTTTTTTTGCTATATATTTTTGATTTACGCTCCATAGACGATTGGTAATTGTGAGCAAACTATCTGAAACTGATGAGCAATCAAGTACGAACGTTATCCAATCATTTTGGACCCCCTGATGTTCGACGGGGCCCAATGCGGGACCATTAAAAAATGCGATTCTTTTGAAAAAAATTTTCGCTCCAAATTTTGATTACCCCCCCCCCCCCTTTAGGGGCTATCTGAGTTAAAATAGTTACGCATTTAAGTTCAAAGTATCCGAAACAACTTCCAACAGCTTTGGACCCCCCACAAATTGACCTAGCCCAATATGTGACCATTATACATACGTCTCATTGTGGTATGTGGACGTTTTCGCTCCAGGTTTCGGGTATTTATCTCCACAAGGAATACATGGGGTAAAATGGGAGAGTAGTCAACTTCTGATTACTGTTAACCATCTACAAGCAATTAGGACCCCCTAAAGTCGACCAGACCCGGTCCGTGACCATTATATGAGGTATCTCATGCGGCATGTAGACGTTTTCGCCCCATATATCGAACGCTTCTCTCCATAGTACATACATGTGGCAAAATTGTTGAAAACAATTTCTGATTACTATCAATAGTACAGGCAATGAAGGCATAATTTTGTAAAAACCTCGCAAAAATTAATAAAAGCACCATTTCCGGAATTTAATTAGGTAATAACATGTAGAATGGAATGATGCATTGTTTGCACTTCCAAGTTCCGGGAATATTTTAAAGAATTTGGAAAAACTTTTAGATTTTCGGTTCTTTTGCTCTAGCGGCTAAAATAATGAAAATAGAGAAAAAAGTTTCCAATAAAATATGTAGCTCTCTTTCTCCACAAAAAAGGTTTTTACAAATTTTTGTTTTACTTAAGGCGTTTAGGAGATAAGTCCAGTTTTCCACTTATAGTTTTGAGCCGCTTCGAAATGCGCGGAGAATGAGAATTCTCCGCGAGTTTCGTACGACCGGACACATTCATCGATAATTCTTACTATTCAGAGCCGCTAAAAAAATGAAAATAACATAAAATGTAGAGAAAAGTCTCAGCTTTAATGTGGAACTAATCACAAAATTCATGCAAATTTTTATCATAGAGAAAAATGGGTTAGAAGATGGCTTATTAAACTTTATACAGTTGATTTATTCATATCTTTGAGATTTATGCATCCTCCCTATTTCTCCCGTAACAATGGGTGCTTTTTCACTGCATAGATTTGATTCCACGCACTTTAATCTATATTTCGTGAAAATCTTATTGAAGAATGTAAAGAAACATATAAGTTGTATATGTTTTACTATATAATCGTGCTTTTTCTGAACCTGTATGAATAATGTAGACAGGCCTAAAAAGTACTGCATGCATTTAAAAACCTCTAAAGTCATTCGAAAGAACATAATTTGTTGTAGTTATAATCCAAAAATTAAAACTATGCTATTATCATTAATTAAGATATAGCGAATTGAACTCCAAAATTTGGAGGTCACTGGTCGATGAGAAATATAGCCTCTACTTTGATCGCAAGGCATATTTTTCCTACAAAAGTAATTGCAATAAAATGTTAATTGGATTAATATATCATTATATAAGAATATACTAGCAAAATGAATTGTCGTTCTAACGACTCCCGGCAAAGATATGACTAAATCTGTGGATCAACTGTACAAAGTTTACTAAGTCATCTTCTAACACTTTTTCTCTAAGACACATTTTTTTATGAATTTTGTGATTAGTTCCACATTAAAGCTCAGGCCTTTCTCTATATTTTATGTTATTTTCATTTTTTTAGGGCTCTGAATAATAAGAATTATCGATCGATGAGCCCGGTCGTACGGAATTCTTATTTTTCGCGCATTTCGAAGCGGCTCAACTCTATAAGTGGAAAACTCGATTTATCTTCTAAAGGGCTTAAGTAAGACAAAAATATGTAAATGCCTTTTTTGTAGAGAAGGAGACGGGCTACAACCTTTTTTCTCTATTTTCATTATTTTGGCCGCTAGAGCAAAAAAACCGAAGATCAAAAAGTATGAGGCATCTCATGCAGTATGTAGGCGTTTTTGCTCCATATTTTGTACATTTCTCTTAATAGGTTGGGCAAAACTATTAAACCGTAGTACTTTTTCTATACCTATTTAATTACATGACAATTATTAGCATTTTTTTGGTGAAAACTTGCACCTATAATTCAATACTCAACCTTAAAATTCATAATCAGCGACCTCGAAAACCCCTGAGTACTGAATTTGGTCTGAATACCTTGATTTTTACAATTTAAACTATTATAATTTTATGTTCGCCATATTGGATCCACCATCTTGGATTTTCAAGTTTCGTCAACAAATTCGTAATCAGCGAGTACAGAATTTTGTCTGAATACCTTGATTCTTACAACATTTATCGTTTTAAGCCACCCCTAATCAATATAAGTCCTCCATAATCGATCCGCCATTTTGACATTGGATTTACATTCAGCGACCCCGAAAACTCTTAAATACTTAAAGAGAACCTTCCAATTCAATTTAGTCGCATTTTTAAGTTTACACAAAAAAGTAGAAAATTTATGAAAATTGAGTGTTTTACGAAATTTATTTTCCATTTCCCAATTCTCAGGGAAAAAGCAGGTAGTCTAATAATACAGACCTTTGTATTTTCGGCATAAAAAATATATTTAAAAATGTTTCATTCTATTTCAATCTGTTAGAAAGTTTTCGGAACTCAAGGCGCTTTTTTTGCTTCATTGACTGCACTATTTAGAAATAAGTAAGATTTTAGTATTTGTTCTTTTTTACACGACCTCAGTGTCGACATTATGTAATAAACAAGTTTCAATCAACCGAACAACACCAACGGTGAGGGTTTGTTTTAGTGGGTTAGCTTCTTTAAAATTCGGTTAAATTTTTCTAAAATCATTTTTCGAGAGTTATGCAGTTATGGCAGCCCAATTGAACTGATTTTACATTCTTAGCTTTTGACTTCATATTTAGTATCATCTACTCCGAAAATACCCTACTATCATTTTAATAGCATTTTATTCACGATGTATTCGGCATATTCTCCCATATTCGCAAATCGAAATTCATTTTTCCTATTTTTGCTTTCCCTATACATTAATCAGCGAAACTAACATAATATTCAAATGTAGTTTCACTTAAACTGCAAATAACTCAAAAAAGAAGGAGCGGATTTTTTTAAATGTGTGTGTTCATTACGTCTCAATAGTAAATCACTCACTGAAATTTCAATAATTTAGGTTAAAACCATATGAAGAATATTTAATTTATACCTCAAAATGTACCCGTCTTTAACGAGATTCTCGCCACATTCTCGAAATATGACCGCTTAGGATATGTTTCGAAAACCTCTTATAATTTTTGTCCAAACTTTGTATTATATTTTACTGAAATGTGTCAACATGTCTGTTCAGTTATCTTAGGAGATAACACAGATATTCTTTTTCGGATAATAATTAATCAAGCAGTTATTCCGAAAAAAAAAAAAAAATCGTTTGCTAAATAATTACATTTGCAATACGCAAATAAAGAAATTATGCGATCCCAAAAATGAGGCATGGGAAGATTTTTCAATAATTACTTCAAGGTCTACGAGGGCAGTGGAAGTATAGTAATCGTAAAAATAAAAATTAACCTTTTTTTGTTGTTGTTTAGAATGTCATGAAAAGTCGAGGTTTTAAATTTGAGCGAAAAATTTTCTATCGGGTCTGTGGGTCGGTCGGTCTGTAACTATATTCTGTACGCACGGTTATTCCGGAACGGTTTAAGATATTGTTATGAGTTTCCACACCTTAGGAAACGTTCCCTATCCGTTGGTTCAAAAATTATAACAAGAGATAAACACTAACACAATATTTATTGAATAAATTACCGAAGACTTAACCTCACAATACGTTTACTATTTACAACACACGTTTCCTATCTAAAACAACCTCTAACAATGTTTATTATTTCATATTTTCACTCTACTGTTCACTTTGTATCATCTTGAATTTATCTCAACTCATTTCGTTTAAAAACTGTCTTCCCGCTTTGAATCGTCGCCTTAAATAACCTTCAAAATGCATCTAAAAGCTGTCCAGCAACCCTTCATGCATTTTTAGTAAAGTCTTGTTTCATCTTCTACAAGTTTCTAGCTTCTAGAAAAATCGTACTACTAGTGTCTCAGATATGGCGCACATTACAAGCTTCTATGAAGTGAATAAAGTGTGAAGACATGCTTCTATTGCAATTGTCGATAATTATTTCTACTTAATTCCGGCTAATATTCATGAGCTATCAACACCTGGGGGGTCACAAATGCGTAACACTGCCCCCTCCTTAAGCCTCATCGTCCCGGTCAGGCAATTCAGAATCCTCAATGTATTTCGCCAGTCTATCCAAAAGCACAATCTTTATCTTGCTTCATTGAATCAGATAGACGACATCATTGATACGGGTAATAACAGTATACGGTGCTTCCCAAGGTGCTTGAAGTTTGGGCGACTTTCTTTTCTTTCGGTGTGGGTTGTACAATCAAACCAGATCTCCCACCTTAAACCCTCCTGAACTACCCCTACGGCCATAACGTGCCTTCATTCGGTCACTGGCTGGGAATTGATCAGCTATATTGTTAGTTACCTTCTCTAAAGGAGGTCTTAAACTGTTTCATTTCACCTTTACTTCCAGTCTGTGTTTCTTTACTGGCCGTGCAAATTTTGCATTTGCGACACCAAGCCTCTACATTCTGACGACTTTTTATGTAATAAAATCGTGATGGGTCCACTGCACTTCCGGACGCACTTTCACTACTCGACACCTGGTAATCACTAAACGCACAACCACTTACTTGCCTTCCATCAGGGCTTTCCCATGCTCTCATCAACAGCCCGGTCATGATTTTCAGTGAGTCCCATTGTGCCCACAATGTATTCAATCCCACTCCTTTGTCTGAAACGAGTCCCCCTTTTTTGACTCTCAATATAGGCCCAATTTCCGCATCGTTCAGTTGCTCTTGTTTTAGCGCTTAATTTGTCCTACCATCCGGAACCTCCACCTTAACAGTGTTGACTGCTCCCGTGACCTGCAGTTTCTCCTGGTGGCAATACTTGCAATCTTCCTTGCACATTCTTCCGGATAAAATGTCTGCATCAAACTGATGTTCCGTTTTATTCTCATATCCTCGTAGTGGTAGACTTCTCGGAATGCTGCGAAGCTTGGAAATCTTTATTTGTCCCGGGGACATCGCGTTTCCTAACCAACACAGCCCCTGGTGCTGGCTATCTCTAGTTTTCCTGCTGCTCTACAACACTCACAGCATTTACTCTTCTCTCTGAGTTCTGCTGTAGTGATGCGACATCGAACTGAAAATATCGATATTTTATATCGATGGTAACATCGAACCAAACTATCGATATATGATATTTATCGAGTTAAAAATATCGATATTTGCCAATTATCGATGTTCGACAAGTTGAGAATAAAATAATTCAGGCGTTATTTTCTGTACTCGAATTTCTTTTCCGTAGCGTTGCATTTTTGTCGTAGGGATGGTAACGATGTATCGATTTAAAATAAATATCGATACTAATATTGAAACATGAATATGTTCATATCGTTCTCTTGTTGCAATATATCGGGTTCAAATATCGATATTTTTTATTGAAATGGTTCAACTTGCATATCACCCTTCGCTTTCCAAAATTTTAATCGAGATAAATATTGTATTATTGTACTGTAAGGAATGCCACCCCCGCACATTCCGAAGTTATATCGAAGAGCGGAGGGTGGGAGGCCCGTATGTTACTACTCCCGGGCCCCGATTTTCTCCTAGCATTATTGCGTAAATTGGCAAATTCTTTAATCCGTCCTTGGTATACTGTATAGTTTTTAAGTAATATTCATTCATTTTTAACATTAAATGTTAATCTAAAAAATATATCAGTATAGAAATATCGATAATTTTTTGTTGATATATCGATATGAGTCTTGTGACGTATCAAATGTTTCATATATCGATATATTACATTTTTTTACCCTCCCTACAAGCGAACACCTTTTGATTAATCCAAGGAACGAAAAATAAACTGAATTTCATGTAATATTTTATCTAGCAGAACTGTCATCTGCAATTAAATTTATTTTTACCAAATAGTAAAGACTGAAATCTGTAATATATCGATATATGAATCATTTGATACATCACAAGACTCAGATCGATATATTCGATATATCACGATATTTCTATGTATCGATATATTTTGAAGATTTGTAACGTTAAATTAGATCCGCCCATATGTTTGTATGTGGGAATGTAAACTTAAAAATGAGTGAGGCTACGATTGTTTTTTAATGTTGCCGTTGGTACCTGAGGAAAAAAAGAATATGGATTTTCTTCTTTACTTTTGTTGATAGCGAGGGGACCAGATAAAGTAACATGTGTTCATATTTATCGATGGCTAAGTAAGAATACTTCAGGAACCTTAATGTTTACTATATGGGATTTTCAGAATCATCATAACTTAGGTTCATTGTTTTATTATGTCTGGGGTGTTATTATAGCTTTATTTAAGGTAATTTTCCGTGTTATTGTTAGAAGAAAATTTCGTTGGTTAACCTAAAAATGAAAAACACACACAAAATTAGTAATCACTACAAGGGGGTATATATTTTGTGACTTATTGTGATTGATCGAGTTAATCCTATTTGCTCTCACCTGTAGTGGAGAATTTCTCATTTAGTTAAATAAATAAGGTTGTAAACTTTAGAATTTACCTCTCCTTGATCAGCTGTCATATTAAAGAGCTGGGGAATAATGTTACCAACATTTGGTTCTAAATGAAACATTTACTAAAGTGATTAAATCGTGGTTTTATTTATTGTATTGTTTATATGGTCCAATAATAGGTTTTGTGTATCTTAGTTTTTATTCTAAGGAGAGTTTTAATCATATTTATGGCTGGAACTAATTTTCTGTTACTTAATCAACTCCTAGGGTATTTTCCTATGAGATGTTGAATTGTGATTGGTCGTTAAAAAAAATAGTTGTTTAGGAAAAAAACGGTTGGTTTCGAAAACCGGCTTACTCTTTCTTTCTTTATCGAGTCGTCACGCCGATTAGTCAAGATTTTTATTAATTGCTTGCAAAAGCAACCCCAACTTAATTACGGGGGATTATACGATAAAATTCTTACATTTGGAAGCCCTAACTTTGTGCAGCTGTTTGAAGCCAAATATTGTTATAGAGGACTTCTAAATAGGCAATAAATTGTTGAATACCTGTTTGTGCCCGGACGATTTTGCGGGTAAGCACCATCTTTGCATTTTCTGGAAATACTGACTCCTAATTTTTGTCATCCTTTTATGTAGGCAATTTGGGTAATTTGAGATAATTTGGAAAATCTGGAAAATTAGACATTGTACTCAAGTGGTTGATACTAAGTTACATAAAATTGTGAAGCTGATAAGCCGTGGATGTCTATTTGGTTTTTATCGACTTGGGAATTGGTGATTGTTGGAAGGTAGGCCACCATTTTCTGAAGTCGTCGTTTTGGTATGGTCACCTGGTCACATGTTGATACACATGGTTTCTGGTGAGGTCCTATGGATTTAAATGTTGATGATACTGAAGCTGACGTGTACATGAGGTTTTTGTAGTAACAACAACATAGTAACCTGTACTAACAGAGATTTTTGCTCAACGCTGGATACCGGATGAGTACCTTTTTTCCTAATGTTACTAGGATAACTAAAAGTTATATGTGTATTAATATTCTGCCGTTATATTTTAATTTTTACTTATTTCTCTATATTTGATATTTATGGTCAAATATTTTCATTAGTTATTCAATTAAGCATGTGTGAAAATAAGACATGTGAGTAGTTGCGTAGTTAACATCTTATTTACAGGTATTTTATGGTTATATCATTAGTTTATAAGATATATCAATTTTTATTTACGTTGTTTATTGGCAGCGTCAATTTATTGTAACACCTTTTAAGTTAACCTATCAATCATTGACAGTACATCGTTAGAGATCGTTAGTAAGTCATCAGTATATTTTTAACAATTCATTTGCAGAATATCGTTGATCAATTAATAGCAGTTTTTGTAAAAAAGTAGCATGGTTTTATTTGTAAGTTATTAGATCTAGCGAATAAGATTCTTTTTTAAAATTTCCTATGAAGTAATAACGCTTATAAACCTGAGACATTTTGTACTTTATTAATTGTATTTTGTATGTAAATTAAATCATTATTTTAAATAAATTTCTATGGTGTTTTGACTTAGATTAAATTTAACACGGTTTTTGGTAGTTTTTGTTTTGATGATCAGTGTGTCATAGTCAATTTAAGGGGGCTGGAATTTATATGAAATTACCTGCCGCTCATTTCAACTTATGGCAAAATTGAAATCGTTAAAAATAAACGATCTTCATCTCTGAGATTCTCGTGATAGAGCTAGCGGACCTTAAGATTTAAGAACTAATTGTAATTTAGAGTCAAGTTTCACTTTGTAATTCTTAATTTCAATTTAACCCGCAACATATTCCTCGCAGCAATAAAGTTTTAGAGAGCGGAGGGGGGGTAATATTCCTTTATTCTTCTTGGCATCTTGATGACATCAGGCCAGTTGCAGATTGCGTATCAAACTCTAAAACAATCCAAATAATGATTCAGATTTATTTGTTTAATTTTAATATACTCTTCGATATTTTTCAATTTTACTGTAATATCGATATTTCATCGATGTTTAAGAATGTGATTTATCGATGTGAAAATATCGAACATCGGTCATTTCAACATCGATGTTTTCGACACATCGATATAAGTATATCGCGTATCACTATTCTGCTGTCGACAGACTCGTTTCGTATGTCCTACCTCCTACCTTGCCGCAGTTATAACATTTAATACCTCCGCTTGGCCTTTCTCTATTTTGTTGTGTTTCTTATCTTGGAGGATTCTATTTAACCAGTAATTGACTGATCATCTTATGTATCTCGGCCAATACAGGGTCCTGGCTCTTATTTTCCGACTGCGACTCTTCGAGAATAGTATTGACTTGACACTTGATACACGTATATAGTAACTATTAGATTATCATTCGAACTTATTCCGTTGAAGCATTGAGAGGTAACTAGGAGTAAATAAGCAAAGCAAGCTAGTAAGAATCCAGAAATTTGGGATTTGAATTACCATTGCAATTTCTTCCTTGTAAATGTTTTTTTTTCAGTCAGCAGATTTTGTTGTTGTTGAAAGTTTGTGTATTTCGTACAACGAAAATTTTTTTTTCAAATATCAAAAGTTAAACTAAGGACATATTATTTAAATGTTGAAAAATGAGTTAAAAAAGAAAATTGGAAATCGACATTATAAAAATGCTATGAAACTTTTCATATAGGCTCAGGTGTCAAATGATCTCCTCTACCTCCCTGTGCAGGGTCGGCATCACTTTACCGAAGACCCTGTTTAATGTGGTTTGAAAGATTTACTTGTGAACTATTTTCTTCAATACAAAAAGTTCATATTTAATGATATAACGTAAAAAAGAAAATTAAGCGGCCAACATATCGTATACAGTATTTTTAATAAATCACAATGTCGATTTCCTTGGACGTGTCATCTTCACGGAACAATTTAAGACAAATTATAAGGTGTATTGTATTAAAATTAAAATCCAATAATGAATTCAGTATTTAAAACAATTTCTTATAACAACAACTTCTTATATCTACAGTGTGTGCATTTAATACTGCAACACCCTGTGATTAGCGGATAGCTTAATCAAATCGCAGATATATCAAATAGCCTTATGCAAAATTTTAGCTCGATAACTCATATAGGGTGTTTGTTATTCAAGCACCAAATATTAAAATTTTGCACTTTTCGACTAGACTTGTATAAAAGTCTGTTATGAACTAATGAAATAAAAATTGAAAAAGTAGGATTTATAATAACATGAACAACATCAAATAATTACAACTGTCAACACTACTTTAAAAATGAATAAGTAACATAAACAAACGATTGGAGAATATCGATAGTCGAGTAACAGATGAATAGAATAAATAAAAATCTAACAAAGTATTTCAAATTTTGTTCTCATGGCAACCCTCTTCACAATTTATGCATTTTTCACAACGCTGTTTCAAATTTTGAGGGTCCTCATTAATTGTTATGGTGTTATTTCCCTGCAATCTCGTTTAATCCTTTCCCTTAATTCCTCAATATTTTGAAGTCTCATGCGATAAACGTTTTCTTTTAAATTTCCCCATAAAGAAAATCCAAAGGCGTTAGATTTGGTGAGCGTGGCGGCCAATGAATGAGAGAGCTATTTATTCCGTCCAACCCATCTGTTCGAAAAATTTTCATTAAGCCGTCTATGTACAAAAACCGAATAATGTATAGAAGCACCATCTAGTTGAAAAATAACTTCTGTCTGTCTGTCTGTCTATCTGTTTTCTTCCTCATTTAGTGCTTCCATAAAATCCCAAAAATCCGTGTTCAACAAATTACGAAACCTTACCTTTCACTGTCTAATGTTTGTTCGAAAAACGGTAGACCCACTATACGATTATTCAAGATCCCAACCCATCCCATTTTTTGTGAATATTGCCTCTTTGAATTTATCACTCGGTGTGGATTGTCTGTTGCCCAGTATCTAGAGTTCTGAGTAAAAACCACACCACATTAGTAGTAAATGTCACCTCATCTGTGAAGAAAATATTTCTTAAAAAATTGTGGTCATTTACATAATCTTCTTGGTAGAATAAACAGAAATCCATTCCCCGTTCATCATCACCGCATTCTAGCATAATTTTTTGTTTAAATAGAAGTATTATTTTTCTTCAGACATGTGCGTATTTTTGATAAACTTACACGCAAATCCCGTGTACCTTCCTCAAGCTAGTTGTTGGATTTTCTTGAAAATATTGTAGAATTTTTCTATCTGTCTATGCGTTTCTCTGTCGTGATTCTTTTTTTACAGAAACTTGCTGCTCCGTTGAATATTGCGTTTATCCTGAAGACCGTCGTATGATAGATTGATTCACGATCCGGATTTATTCTATTAAATTCTTTAGCACTTCCCTTATTGATCGAGCATTATCACCAACTAAACAAATAATCTGTATTCTCTCGGCTAAGTTCAAATTTGCCATTTTGGAAATACACTTAAAAACCGTTAATTCTTTACTTTATTTAAATATCTGTTCTGAACAGCTTGCTTAATAAACGATATCTGTCAACAATCTTGGCTAGGCAATACAACAAAGAAAACAAAATGAGACATTTACAAAACTTACTACGTAGAAAATTCACGTTCTGGGTAATTGATATCGAGACACTGAATTTTGCAGAAATAAGTAAAATTATTATAATAAAATTATATTATATTATATTTATATATTTATATTATTATAATTATATTATATTATAATAAAATTATTCGTTTAGCTGGAGATATGGTTGGCCAGTGAGGCAAATTTTTGAATAATTTAATCGATCCCTCAGATCGTGAACCTTTCGATGGACTTGAGAATAAATTAAGAACGATTTTCAATCATTGTAGATTGAGGATAATATTTAAAAGCATTTCGATGCAAGGCCCTGCACCTTCTTCAGTAATTATTTTTTACTTACAAGTATATTACAAATTAAAATAAGGGAAAAAATCACTGCCTAAGGAATCACTACTTCCACATCCAGATTTTCCATCCAAATATCTTTAAAGGAAAACATCTTGACTACATTTGCACTCTAGTGTGTGAAAATAATTGGTCATAGAATTTTAATAATACTTGAAGCAGATGTTATAAAAAAATTGAGGCGTTGGTTTTTAGCATATACGCCAAAAATGAAGTTTCTGGACTCTTATTAGCTTGTTTAGTATAAATCTTGATTTTCCGGTTAGAGAACCCCCCATTTGTCTGCCATCTAAAAAAGGGGGGCGTAAACAGTTTTTCCGCTATATCTTGAGAACCATCACAAATAATGTTTTAAGATTTTTTTTTGTAGATAACTGAATTCTCTACAATCTTGGTTTAGATACTTCTTACCGTAAAATTGAAAATGAAATTTTCTATTGATTTTATTCAATATACACATCAGATGTTTCTTTTACACTATTTTATTGCAAATAATTCTCTCTACTAATTTTTTATATTTCTCTTCTTTGAAGAGGTGTTAGGACGCTGCAAATGGATCAAGTGCATCAAAAAGGACATTGGACAAGTCTGAAAAAATTTGAATACGTTGCGGGGATAATTCCAAATTCTTTTTGCCTCTTGCAATTTTTGTCTAAACCTCTTCTTTCTCAAGTAAAAAAATCGCAAAGCTCTAAAATCTTGTTTTTTTCTCGCCGGATAACTAAGAAATTGACAATTTCAGAAAAAAGTATTTCGAACAAAAGTAGTCTATTTTTGGTTAGCCAATCCGAATTTGCAATAAAATATAGGTGTTCCAATTTAAAAACCTCACTTTACCTTGAATGACCTTAACCCTTCCACCTAATGTCAAAGTGACATATACTTCCAAAGTTCCCCCATCCAATTATACCATTTTTGTTTCAAAAATGTTTTCGTAGAGTGTCTATTACTCGAGATATTTGAAAGTTTCCGCTTAAAAAAATCATCTGGGTGATATAAGCAAATTTTGCCGCGTCGTAGAATTTTGGCGTGACCGAAGCAGCCATGAGGGGATGCGGGCAAGGTTTGTACTTTCGAAAAAAAATTCATCCATATATTCGATGACTTAAGAAAACAAAAACAAAACTTTAATTGAGGGTGTATCCGGGTTGCGGGCAAATTAGGCATGGCGCCCCACTATAATCACATTGTATACCTTAAAACCTACATCTTGACGTAAGTTTTATTCACGTATTCGAAAACAAAAAAATCGTGACTGGAAGTGACACCAAAATTCAATGCTGGCAAAATTTGCTTATATGTAAAGTGGCTTCCTGTAGGTCTGTGTTAGTACTTATTCACTCATATAAAGTTTTTCATGTTTGATAAAGAAATCCGAGGCATTGACTACACCAAATCTGAAATTTGTGTACTCTTACCAGCTTACTTTACTCATTTTCCCCTATTACCTCTAATTATCCCCTAACCCTTCAAAATATAATCTAGTTTCATATGTCCTCATAATACGTACATGTATCAAATTTCAAGTGAATATCTCAATTTAATTTGATCAGCCCCTTTAATAATGGAGTGAGGGTGGTGGAGGGGTTGAAAAATGTTATTAAAAAATCTGATGCCTTCGCTTCTAGTATATACAACAAATCTCAAGTTTCTGTACTCTTACCAGGTTGATTTACTTATTTTCCCCTATTTACCCCCCAACCCTTCACCTAAATTAGCGCAAAATATAAGATAGTTCCAGATCTCGTCATGATACATATGTGTATCAAATTTCAAGTCAATATCCAGAAAAAACGCGTGCACAAAAAAAGTTAGGCAGATAGACCGACCGACCGACAGACAGAAACATTTTTTTTTTTCGGTCAAATTTAAAACGTCGACGCTGCATGGCATTTTAAACCTATTTCTACAATAAAATTTTTCATTTTTTTTACGATTACTATACTTCCAGTCCACTACGTGGATGTGGAGGTAAAAGAAATGTTTGATTGAAGAAATGTATTATTTCCTTTTGTTATAAACAAAATTGTTTTAAACAATATCAGACCAGGTTACCTGCTGGTAACATGGACTATCATAATCAGTAGTATTTCCTGAACAGATTCCAGCAAAAAAAACTGCGTCTGAAATATATTCGATACTCAAGGCAATTCCTTTTTATACAATTTGGATCCTTAGTTTTGTTCCACTATATATACGGTGCATACAATTGTTTTATTAACTTTATTGTAATCAATTGTTGACAATTAGATAAATGCTCAAAATAACATGTTCTCAAATTTTTCATGTCAATACATAAGGATGAGAAGTTGAAACGTATTTATTTCATTACAATCTAAATCTTTTTTCCTCGAAAAATGTCTCAAAGGACTTTTTATCTAAAATTTATTTGATAAATGTTGTGGCATCTCTGTTACTTAAAAATTGACATTGAAGTTAAATATCTCGAAAACTTGTGATTTCTCCAGAAAAGTCTATGTCATAAAAGTTGCTTAAAATACATTTTTCAAGGATCGAATAATTTGTTTGCGTCTCAACCCCATGTATACCTAATTTGTAGAAAGATCATTTTTATTCAAAATTGAAGTCATTAACATTAGTCTAGCGAGTTTCTTTTATATAATTTACACGATGAACATTTTGAGGCTCTGAGCTTTCTACTATGTTCGTTGGCTGGCAATAGAGCGGATGTCTATATAAGATTGAGGCGACATGCAACAGGTCAACAGATCTCTCGGTTCGCCGTTTATCAAAGGGTAGACCAAGGTCAAAGATAAACATTCAACTAATAATCATAAATGTTATAAACCACAGTTGTTGCTTGTCTATACTTTTGATTTTATAAATATTTATTAACTCCCAAGGAAACAAGATAAGAAAACATTTCCGGCATTACAATCAAAATGTTTATTAACTTTCAATTAGAAAACCACCAATTCTGTCGGCTATTTTCAATACGTCTTTGATACTTGCGCAATATGCAAGGTCTGTGAATGTACTTTTGTAAATACCTTGTCGTGTATTGTATACACTAAGCGTAGTTTAAGGTTTAGTTTAAACATTAAAAGTTAATTTTAGTGGACACTTTCTTATCTATATATCCTGTACGATTCCCTCTTCTGTAATAAATAAATTAATGGTACATACAAATTCAACATACTAATTACACACAAAGGAAATTTGGGGAAAAGCTTTAAGATAACAAAGGGAACAAAAGTAATACATTACCATTCTCCATCTTATTTTATTTTTCAAACAAAAAAATACATTAGACTAATGATATGAGAAAGGACACTTTACTTTGCTTTTTTTCTTATTCTTTGGAACTTCCTGCCACATGTATTTTTTTCTCTTTAACCGGTGCTCGGGGAATCTACAAAATATCACGATTAACCAGTATGTTACTAGTAAATAACCTCTACGCCTGTGACTTTTACGTCAAAGGATCAGTTAGAGGTTGTTTTTTTTTAAAACAAATAACACAAATAAGTATAAAAACTGGAAATAAAATATTTCTCCGACGTTTCGGAAATCTAATCTGTTTCCTTTTTCAAGGCTTTTTTTGAAAAATATTTTTTGCTGTGTATGATAAATACACAGGTCCTAGAATGTTTGTTATATTCGATATCCATAGATACTTACTATTTACATAGAACTGTTGATACAGTTAACAGTTTTTTAATTTTTATGCAATGTTAAGTTTGTGAAGTTCTTTTAATACTACGGAACAATTCGACACGCATCTATCTTCCTTCAATAATATTATCGAATATATTGAATGAGGATAGATGCGTGTCGAATTGTTCAGTAGATGTTTGTACAACCTGGTTGCCAATGTTAAAAGAAGAACTTCACAAACTTAACATTGTATAAAAATTAAAAAACTGTTAACTATATCAAAAGTTCTATTTAATAGTAAGTATATATGGATATTGAATATAACACACATTCTTAGTGCTGTGTATTTATCACACACAGCAAAAAATATTAAAAAAAAAAGCCCTGAAAGGGGAAATAGATTAGATTTCCGAAACGTCGACGAAATATTTAATTTCAAGTTTTTATACTTATTTGTGTTATTTGTTTAAAAAGCAACCCCTAACTGATCTTTTGACGCAAAAGTCACGGGGGTAAAGATTATTTACCAGTAACATACTGGTTAATTGTGATATTTTGTACATTCCCCGGGCACCTGTTAAGAAGAAAAACGTGCATGTGGCAGGAAGTCGCAAAGAATTAGAAAAAAATAAGATAATGCCACAAATAACTTTTAGACAATATTTACTTTGCTTTCTATCAGCTTGACTAACTTATTGTAACATACACGTTTCTGCAGTTTCGGCACATTAACGTGCCAGTTCCATTTTAATAATGGTAGTTTAATGTGCCTACAATACGTGTATATTACAATAAATGAGTGATAGAAAACAAAGTAAAGTGTCCTTTCTCATCATCATGATTAACTATCACAAAATAACGGCTGCCACAATAACTTTTTTACATTAGAATAATCTAAATAAAAAATACACCATTATACACACAAGGGCTTTAAAAGATCGGATACGAATTAACATTCTTTCACATGTTTTTACTTCCCTCGCATACCGAAAGTCCCAAAGTGTTGTATTCGAGAAAAAATCACCATCCGAGATTTTATTCGGATTTTCACGTTTCAGACCATGTAGATTACGAAAATACAGGCTATTCATACAATTCAATTCCGTCTGTCTGTCTGTCTGTCTGTCTGTCTGTCTGTTGTTTGTCTCTATATTTCTTTGATAAAAAATGACCAGATTTTCTTTGTAATAGTGGTAACCACATTTCGGTTATTATTCTCATATGTTGTTTCTTAATTAATAATTTTTTAGAGTGACCACCCTGTATAAATAAAGAGGAAAGTTCTGTGCATAAATACGTAATACGTAATAATTGGAATGTAGTTATCACTCTTATTACAAAGAAAACCTGATAACTTTTGCTCAAAAAGAGGCAGAGAGGTCATCCGTCAGCAAAAATTAAATATTAAATAGAAGCTGCTAAATATGGAAGGCTTGCGTAAATACCTTGACTTTCCACCATAGTTGAATTATTTTTTAGGATGACCGCCCTGTATATTTTCCAATAAAACTATGATAGGTATCTTCATTGCTAATTGTGTTAGATATATGCCAAATATTATTGTCATCTGTCACATTTTTTGTGGCACATTCACGTAGTGGATTGGTAGTCGTAAAAAAATTTCAATTTTGTTATTTTTTAAATAGGTTTAGAACGTGAAAATTTTAAATTTAAGAAGAAAAATTGTCATTATCGATTCCCTTTAGACAGTTCACTCTGTATATTTTCCAGTAAAAGTCGAATCATTTCCTTGCTGGCAGTAGCGTCAACTACATACCAAATTTGACTATTCTCCGTCAAGTAGTTTTTCAGTTAATGCAACAACAGGCAGACAGCTAAAGGAATGGAAAAACCTCTATTTTCGAAATCTACGTGGTCTGAAACATGGAAATCCGAAGAAATCTCGTAGGGTGATTTTTTCTTGAATACAATACTTCCCATCGGTAGAAATATTACTTTCAGTTTAAAAATCTTGAAATCTCCAAATTATATATACAGTGTGTCTACTTAAGTTGGCGGCATATGGAAAACTTTTTTATTTTCAGTTTTAGGAAAAAAAGTTATTCTTTATAAAAAGTTCTGCATGATTTAAAACCTACAATGCAACAATCAAACCTCAAAATTTATCAGTCAGATACAGGGTTTCTCAATAAATATGAATTTGGTACAAGAGTAAAGTGCTTTAATTTTTGACAATATCGAAAATTGTAATTATGAAAAGTTGTTCATAATTAAAAAACACATTCAAATATGCAGTCTTATCCATTTACGTTGAAAAACGAGATTTTTAACTTTTTCTAAACTTTTCTCTACAATAGCATTGAAACTTTAAGTGTACACATTAATTACATTTAATCTAGGATGCACTGACAAGAAATGTTAGACAGTAAACGCCAAGACAACAATTTATAAGACGTATTTGTTTATAAAAATAGGTAAAAATGCCAGCAACATTAAGGAAAGAAGAAAAAATTGAAATTATATTAATCGTGGGCGAAAATTATAAATCACTTCGAGAAGCTGCAGAAATTTTTAATAGCCGGCATCCAGAGAAAAAGATTCACAATGAAACAGTAAGGAAATTATTAAACAAATTTAAGACTTTTGCAGATGTAAGTAATAAATTTCACAGCAAACGCCATAAACGGGTTGCTAATGATGACAATGAATTTGAAGTAATGCTCTCAGCAATTGAACATCCTAAATCACGACCGACGCTTTGAATTCTGTTGTGATATCCAAGGAATGTTAGAAGATAACCCATTTATGGCAAGACATATTCTTTTTTCGGATGAATCAACATATTCATCAAATGGGACAGTCTCTAGCCAAAACTGCCGTTGGTGGAGTGATATGAATCCGAATTTTACAATCAAAACTCGGGACCAGTATTCATTCAAAACAAACATGTGGTGTGGAATTTATAAAACTAAAATAATTGGACCTTTTTTTTTGAGAGTTATACATCGATTATTTTCGGAAATTCGTTGGCCACCCCGGTCTCCAGATTTGACCCACTAGATTTTTTTATGGGGTTACTTGAAACAAAAGGTATATCTTCGAGGGCCATTTACAGATGTTGACCAGTTAGAGAGAATCATAGCTGAAACGGTTCATAGTGTAACTCCTGTTATGGTCAGGAGTATATTGAGACTATTTTGTGATAGAACGGTTATGTGTATGGTAAGAGAAGGCGGATATGTTGAGGCACTAGTGAATTGAAGGAAGGGATAATATTCGTTATTACTTATTACAACAAAATAAGTTATTTTATTTATTAATAGAGTTAATTATTGTTATGGTATGTGTTATTCATTTAAATGCATCACTAATATGCAATTAAGCAATTGAAGGGTTCAATAATAAGAGATTACTGTTTATCATAATTTTTAATAAAAGTTTCTTGTCAGTGCATCCTAGATTAAATTTAATTAATGTGTACATTAACATTTTCAATTTTAGTGTAAAGAAAACTTTAGAAAAAGTAAAAAAACTCGTTTTTAACTTAAATGGATAGGACTGCATATTTGAATGTGTTTTTTAATTATGAACAACTTTTCATAATTACAATTTTCGATATTGTCAAAAATAAAGGTACTTTACTCTTGTACCAAATTCATATTTATTGAGAAACCCTGTATATGACTGATAAATTTTGAGGTTTGATTATTGCATTGTAGGTTTTAGACCATGCAGAACTTTTTATAAAGAATAACTTTTTTTCCTAAAACTGAAAATAAAAAAGTTTTCCATATGCCGCCAACTTAAGTAGACACACTGTATATACAAAATAACAATTATGTAATTAATTAGCAATTGTTACTTCTATTGTAGGCAAGTAGGAATATTTCTTTTAGAACAAAAGGATTATGTTATTTGCAATCGTTTCGTATTCGATATTTTTATAACATAGTAATTAAATGACTATCTAGGTATTATGGCTTTGACTTCTTGGTGTAAATTTTACTCTTATAGTGTTGTTCTCAACCGTTAATACCATATTAGGAACTAATATAATGCTCTCGGGGGTATCCACAGGTTCCAATATAAAATTTCGTAAAATTCCACATAGTATTGCTTTTATTTCCAGTATAGCATATCTTTGGCCTACAAAAATAATATGAAAATATTATTATTTTTTAATGCTTTTCATTAATACAAGCGCCATGTCAAGAAAATAGAAATATATATCTGTATAAAAATTAATGGTAAAAAACTAAAATTAAAATTATTAGTAGTTAATACACATCACACATGTCTATAGTTTATCTAAGTAAAGTAAGTAAAGTAAAATGCAGTGCTTGTAAAGACAGGGAACGTATGTCCTTGTCTCTGACTGGTACATTTGCAAGCCAAGTTTACGCAAGGAAAATTAGTAGGTAAATCAGAACAGATTTCTTACCAGGTCTGGAAAATACGTTGTTATTTAAGTAATAATGCTGTAATTTAAATAAATTCATTGTATTTATAAGATATCCAAATGCCAATTTAAACCGTTAATTTTTATTTTATGTACCAATGGCCTTGAGACGGCCTCCATGGGGATTCCACTTACCTGAGAATTCCCACGTGCCTGTGTAAATTGTCCTCCGCTTATAACGTAAACAACTGCATTCTAAACTGAGACCGACTATAACCTGTCCGGACGGGGATTACACATTTAAAACAACGCAGGCAACATCCATTACCCACCGGACACGTATGTTATACAATAGCAATTTATCATAATTTTTATGTGTGAGAAACAGTTCAATGTTTAAACAAATTCTGCTAGCAATACTCTACGCGCCATAATAATGGAACATATAATAAACAATGGGTAAATATTCTTGTAGGTGTGTTTGGCTTTAGTGGAGAAAATAATAAACAGAACTGTGTATGCTGATCCTGCTAATTAAGTTGAAGATTTCGAGGGAGATCTAGAATTGTGCAATAGTATATTATTCAACGAGCATATAATGATGGCTATTATTACGAGGGTGAAGTTTAAGACACGAGCCGCAGGCCAGTGTCGTAAATCACCAGAGTGAATAATAGCCATTATATGCGAGTAGAATACTATACTTTGTCCACGACTATTAAATATTTAATATTTATTTAATTCATCTTCATTCAATGTCTCCTATTTAGGAAAAATTCATATGTCATCGGACATCATATACAATTTTCTCGATTTTTCGGGCCACAAGTTTAATGAGGCGATTTCTGCAGCTTCCTTTATCTCTGGCAGTATCTTTGAAATCTAGTTTTCAGTGTCAGTGCCGATTTATTTCATTATATTACCCTTTTTGAGTACCTAAAATGTAAAATTATTGTAAATAACGTTGGCGTTGAAATCGCACAAATTTTGACGTTTCAAATCAATTTACGCTTTGACACATTGTCATGGCTTACTAATAAAATATTACAGTTTGTAGACAGACATGTAGGTAAATAGTTTCAAAAACAATGTTGGGGATTTCCGCGTGTTGCTAATATAAATAGATGATGCTTTGAAAAGAACTTACTAATGTAGTTTTTGAGTGTTTATTAAAATACCTCTTCGGCATTTGAGTGCTTCCTAGAAAACTTAGAGAGACAACACAGCACTCTTTTGGTTACTATAATTTTGACATTTTAAATATTTAGTAAAAAGTCATTTCTTGCAAACAATTGACTGTCCTCATTATTCACTGCAGACTACCGACTAATTTTTTTTAATAAAAGTCTTCTACTTGAAACTTTTTCAGCATTGTAGAGCATATTTTTCTGACAATTTACGTATTTTTTGCATAATTTTTTAGGTGGTCCTTCAATAGTTATAAACAAAAATGTTGTAAAAAAAAGAAAACTTACTAAATCGCTCTGAAAATGTCTTCTATAATAAAAACCGACCAAAATAAACACTTTTTATATCTCGGCTTTTTCTGGAAAAATGCACGGTTTCCGAGATATGGCCAATATTTCAACAAAAAAACGCGAAAATAGGCGACCTTTCGGATTTTTTTTCTCAATAATTTCTGAATGCACAGTAATTCTGCACACGCCAAAATAAACGGCAGTTCATCTACTATAGGTGTGATTTTTACTGTGTGGAATTATGCTCACAAAGATTAATTAAAATTGAATTTAGCGATATAGCTGTAGTAACAAGGAGTTTTGTGGTATCGTGCACCTATTTCTGATAAATCATGTGGTAAAGAAAGTCTTTTTTTTACAGCGGCATCATTTTTGATATCAGCAGATTCAAGAACATTTTTTTTCACGTTGCTATTAATATCTACCAATGTTAATTTTTTGTTACCTCGCTTTTTTTTTAGTCCACAAATAAAGCACAAACTTTGCCAATCAAACGAACTTTTGGTGGATCGCAATGATTTTTTAGTGTCAGCTTTCTTCGTGGTCAAAGCTTGTTTTTCTTTTTACAGAAACAATTTTGTCGATGTCCATAATTAGCCAGCTATGTGAGACATAAATTACTTTATTTATATTTATAAACTATTCAAATCAAATTTCAAAACAACTTACCCAACTTACATTTGCAACTGCACAGTAACAAATAATTGAACGAACACGTTTATTTTTTACTGGTTGTATTAAAATAATTTTACAATGTTTATAAACTAATAAACATTTAAAAGACTCAGAGGACACACTGCCAGACTCAGAAACAGAAGAAACAGAAAACTCAGAAGTAGAATAGGAGAGAAGATGATCACAGACAGAAACTAAGAAGAAGAATATCACAAAAACCTGAAAGTAAAAAGAAGCACGAAAACCTAAAAGAAGCATCTCACAAACGCCTACACTTTCCATCCGATGAAGACAGAAGGAAAACAAGAAGAAACATCTCACAAACACCTACACGCTCCATTCTATACTCCTACCCCATGCGTCATGCGGCTCTCGCTGCTGACAACAAGCATGTCCAATGTCCAATCCAGCGTATGCAGCTGGTCCAGCGGTATAAAAAAGCACCGGGGGTTTGTTCCAGCACACAGTGGGATGATCGATGGGCGATCGGGCTGCGTGGTGGAACAAGTCTCCATGCACCGGAATTGGCAGCAATGCCCACTATACGCTGGCAAATCAATCAATCAATCAATCAAAAGACTCAGAGGTAGTTTATGTATTTTTGCATGCTACATAATTTTTAAATAGTTTTTAATGTTTACTCTTACTGGAAGTACTAAAGTCGTCGTGTGTAAACTTGTTCGATTCGTGTTTAATTTGAGTAGGTCGCGTGCGCGTCATCTGCGCAGACGCGCGGCTTCTGCTTCCCTACCCCCGGCCGCCATGTTATTTGCTTTGTTATTGTTTTGATTTTCAATGGTACTTTTCTGAATTCAATTTTAATTAATCTTAATGAGCATAATTCCACACACAAAAAATCACACCTATAGTAGATGAACTGCCGTTTATTTTGTCGTGTGCAGAATTACTGTGCATTCAGAAATTATTGAGAAAAAAAATCCGAAAAGTCGCCTATTTTCGCGTTTTCTTGTTGAAAAATTGGCCATATCTCGGAAACCGTGCATTTTTCGAGAAAAAGGCAAGAGACAAAAAGTGTTTATTTTAGTCGGTTTTTATTATAGAAAACGTTTTCAGAGCGATTTATTAAGTTTTCTTTTTTTTACAACATTTTTGTTTATAACTATTGAAGGACCGCCTAAAAAATAATGCAAAAAATACGTAAATTGTCAGAAAAATATGCTCTACAATGCTGAAAAAGTTTCAAGTAGAAGTCTTTTATTAAAAAAATTTAGTCGGTCCATGCTGTTTTTATGGGGGTGAACCGGCGGCCTAATATTGAGTACATTATTTAATAGTCGTGGACAAAAAATTTTACAGAATAGTGTTTTGTAAAAAGTTATCCTGAATTTTTCCGAGAAAAATACACGATCAGTCTTGGTAATATTTAAACAGTTGCCGCAGCATTATAAACCTCACCCTGCCATACCAAGCGTTGCCAATTTTCCCGCAACCAACCTATCTGGCCAATTATTACTCTATAATCTACGAAGGCGTGGAAAGGACATAGTAAAAATATTTTTATAATTGCCAGTTTAAATTTGCAATTATCTATAATTGCAACTTTAAACTTGCAATTATACCTAATTGCAACTTTAAACTTGCAATTATACCTAATTGAAATTATGTATAATTGCAAGTTTAAAGTTGCAATTATAGATAATTGCAAGTTTAAAGTTGCAATTATAGATAATTGCAAGTTTAAAGTTGCAATTATGGATAATTGCAAGTTTAAAGTTGCAATTATAGATAACTGCAAGTTTAAAGTTGCAATTAGGTATAATTGCAAGTTTAAAGTTGCAATTATGTATAGTTGTAAGTTTAAAGTTGCAATTATGTGTAATTGCAAGTTTAAAGTTGCAATTATAGACAATTGCAAGTTTAAAGTTGCAATTATGGATAATTGCAAGTTTAAAGTTGCAATTATAGATAACTGCAAGTTTAAACTGGCAATTATAAAAATATTTTTACTATGTCCTTTCCACGCCTTCGTAATAATCCAACTTTTCTACCACAATTTACAAATCTTTCATTCTTTCCTATCATCTCTACGTTTTTTTTTCTATATTTTTGTTGTTTGTGCTAAATTACCTACTCTCTTACTTATCATAAAATTTACATAATCATAACTTTAGAAATCAGAACATTTTTGTAATACAAATTATATTCAACAAGTAGAAACATAATGGCATATATATTTTTTTATAGTGTTGAATCGTGATATAGGCCACTGAAGTCGTGAGGAAATTCATTAACTTGGTATTATTTGTTACAAAGCTAATTTTGAATTCATCAAGTTCATAATTTATTTATTTATTTATTACGATGCCAGTGAAAATGGCAGATATTTCTGTCAAATATCCATCGAGATATTCCTTAGTAAATGTTACGTCCGGGTGAGAAGGCAGATTGGCGCATCCCTCTCCCTTGGGACATAGTCCCGATTAATGAAACATTTCTACTTTTTTATAGTTTTCAAACGTTAGTCGGGTAGAAATAAATGCGATGCTATTTTAGAGTAAGAAATATCAGCCAAGAAGTTCAAACTAAATTAAAAAAAAAATTGGCCCGCACAGAATTCGAAGCGAGAAATCCGCTTTGAAACTCATCGCTTAATATGATGTGGTACGGTCGGGATGGATTTGAAAATCCAATTAACCTCGTCGGCAAAACAAGAAATATTTACAAGTTCTTCATAAGTAAATAAACACATCAGCGGGAATGCTATCTAATGTCGATATTGGAAGACCGAAATTGGCATTTTCGCGACATCATGAATTGCACGGGCGAAATTGAAAATTCGTACGACAGAAGTGAACGAAAAATAATATTTTTTGACATTTCGTGAAATCTGTTTACTTCAGTCTCAGCACTTTGCTATAATTTCACTATTGTAAGCATCCGAGGTGAGAGAGGAAGCCAGTGGTACGTTGACAACCGGAAGAATATCTCAACAAAGTATAGACCAAACAAAGTACAATTTTGTCCGGTTTCGTTGATACAGGTTTACTGATGCCTTGAAAATGAGATGCGCAGGATACAAAAACTGTATAAAACGCTGTTTGTCACCTGAATATTTAAATAGGCTTGTGAAAGAACGCTATTGGCTTTTACTTCTATTTCATTTATTGAAAAATGACTTTTTTGACCATAAAAATTTATATTAAAAACGCGAACACAAGTGGGAGGTTATGTAGATACTAGTTTAATCTGCATGGCCGTAGGAGACTGTGTGGATGCTAGTTGTTGAATGAGAATTTTCAAATAAGAGATTATACAAATTCACTTTAGGATTTTAATTTGCTAGCATAACCAGAATTCAGGTCATCGAAAGAATGCAAAAATTTTATTAATATTTTTACACATAGTTTTTCTTTTAGTTCTCATAGATAGTTATTTTTTCTATAATGAATATGTTTCAATATAATTAAGCAAACAAATAATAATTCACTTATAAACATGTGTACACTCTAACAAATACCTTTTACAGAATTCAAATATCTGTTTCAATTATGGAGAAAATGGCCTCGGAATTTTTAAGTGAGACGTATGTTCAGTTTTTAACGTCGAACTAAACATTTATAAATAATTTTGAACAATAAATACCTTATTAAAATTTTAAAATTAATTAGCAGTATTAGGTTGATATTTATTTTTAATCTTCTCAAGTACAATATTTGCACAGTTCTGATATTTTCTTAATATTGATCCTATAGCAACATATTTACCTATACAGTTTCTAGGTCCAGCACTAAAAGGTACATAAGAGAATGGATGCCTATCTTTACAATTTTTCGGCAAAAATCTGTCCGGGTCGAATTTTTCTGGATCAGGCCACATCCTCGGATCCCTGTGTATGTCAAAAATGTGGATATTGACCATTATATCTTTTGGTAAGGTGTATCCGTTACTGGTCACAACGCCTTCTTCTAGTATTCTTGATATAAAGGGAGCAACTGGGTAAAGCCTTAAGCTTTCTTTAATGCATCTTTCCATGAAATTTAGTTGTTGTAAATCATTGAGTGTGGGTGGTGACTCTGTATCATGGAGAACTTGATTTATTTCCTCACATATCAATTCCTGCAAACGAAGACCAATACAACGTAGGTAATATATATAAATAAGGACAATTTGCGTTTATCTGCAAGCTCTCTTTTAAGGCACGGGTTGCACTAAGATATGCCTGTCAATCAGGGCCGGCATTTACGCGCAAGCTATCTAGGCTGCAGCCTATGGGCCCGGACCATAAAGGGGCTCGTTAATTGTTGAGTTTTTGTATAATTACCAGAAGCCGGAATTACCTATCGGATATGTGGTAAAACCAGGGTTGGCTTTAAGTGGTTATGTGTCAGCGCATAAATATTTGCATGCATGTGTGAAACAATATCTTACCTAGAAATTTTTTTTAGAGAACTCCATATTATCCAAAGCTGATAAACTCAATTTATTATAAACACTGACTCGAAGAGAACGGGATGTATAAGGGGACGTACTTAATTAACATACAAGTATTTTTCAATGCCGATTACAAGAATAAAACTATATTACTAATATCTGTTCTAAATGTTTTGGAGTTAAACTTCGGTGTCTTTCGTTGAAAATCCATTTATATTGCGAGAAGGACCGCTCGACGTCGACAGATGTAACTAGGGCACACTTAAAATATCTGTATTTTCGCAGTCACCATATTAATACCCGGTGTAGCAAAGTCTACTTCTTTGCCGTTTAAAAGGTCCATTACACCTGTCATCGTAACAGATCCGTATTTTTTTTAAACAGCCTGGAATTGTCTTTGTACCCTCGCAGCAATATCTGCCTGTAATTGAAAAATGTATTAACGAAGCTCGAACATAACGTTTATTGCATTTACGGCGGCACTGTAGTAAATTCTGATGTTGGCTGATATTGAAGGTCCCGTATGTCTAGTGGAATTCGTGAAAATCATCCGTATATGAACAGCTGGATGCATAAATGCCTGTTGCGCCTGTGAAATAGCAACTGCGTCATTTGGGTTTAACTGCTGTATTACGAATTGTGACGAAGTGAATTTTTGCAGACAAAAATGTAATTTAATTTAATCATAAACTTCGCCACTTTTCCCATCTTACGGCCGAAAGATTAGAATTTGTTCTGTTTATTTTTATTTAGCCCGCGACGTGTAGTTTTCTATAGAAAAATAATGTAAGGTTCCACAGCGATGAGAAGTTCTCTAAAATAATATTTTAATTAATTCCGATAAATTATTCCGGATGGCGTTGGCCACAGTTAAATTACTCCCCACTTGGTATTTAACACCAAGTTGGAAGGGATTTTTACTTTCTGGGGGAACCAGCTAGTCAGAGACACACCGAAACGGGAGTTGATTTCTGCGAGCCTAAAGGATTACCACGTGAGGATCTAATATACCGTACCGACCGCTCATCTGAAGATCACCATGTGTGTAATTCGATAGTCTCTGCCACCGCCGCCAAATATAATAGCAATGTAAGTTTTAAAACATTTCTTGGTATTTCCGTAAATTTCAAAATTAAATTTCATCTTAACAGTTAAATGAATTAACACGTGGGGGTTCTAAAATACCGTACCGACCGACCGCCCGCCGTAGAGCACCACGTGAGAGTTTACTTAACTGTGCCCCGTATATCAGCAGTGTAAATTCATAATTTATTTTATTTGATACACTTCATAAATAATATTTTCATGATAAACTAGCAAATCTCTGTTAAATATTCATGGTCCGATTTGCCTATATTAGAGAAGTGTACGATAAAAATTATTTGATCCGAGATAAGCTACTGTTTCTTGCCCGGCGTTTTTATCCGCTATTACCAGATAAGAAAGAAAACATTAAAACGCGTGATTAGCAATAACACTTTAAAACGATTTCAAGTTTGATGTATCAGAATGTAAATATATTTTTCCGAAATACCGACGCCCATCATAGACATAACAAAATTTCTCCGTGTTAATGTTTGTCCAATCGGGGGCCCTGTTAGATTCTCAAGATTTAATCCAGATAGCTATGTCCCAAATAATTTCCAAGGGAAAATGGACATATTTCGAGAGAATTATTATTTTGTCTCAAACTGTGGAGTTAAAATAATATCCGCCAAGTTGGTTGGAATGATAGAAACCCGCCGTCTGTAGATGTCTGTTTTTAGTAAACCGAATTTTGCCGTGTAAAACTGTTCCAAAGCCTATTGTTTTAACTTAACCGTTGTTTCATAATTTATTGGGTTAAAATAATATCCGACATGTTGTCGGATTGGTAGAACTCCGTTTTCCGGCTATTTTATTGTTTATTTTGTTTTAAACTATTTCGTAGATTAGCGAATTAGGATAAAATCCGTTAATAATAAATGGTTTTCAGTAGTTTGTTATAGTCCGAGAGTTCAGGGGAAAATCTAGGAGATACTCTGAATAAATAAATTATATTTATATTTTGATACATACACTTTTTCACTGCACATCTGGCAAGAAACACGTGGCGAATCTTATTTCCGAACTGAATGCAATTCGAAGTACTCAACTATGTGGTTTGAGGCGCTTGGCGAATTTCTCTGAACCGAACCAAGGGAGCTGATACCGAATCCGATTACCACTTTATTCGGTATCAGTTTTCCACAACTTCACCAAGTTCTTTACACCACATGCTGCCGACTCATATCTAACATGTATGCAGATATGATAAATTCTGTCCAACAATAGTTGTTTGCTTTTGCTAAAAATTTAATTGCTTTCTGCTTACTGCTGACTTGTTTTATTTTAACATCCACTGCCTGCCTGCTTGCTTGCTTGCTGTTATAACCGACCGTACCGCTTATTACCGTTTTACCGCTTTGCCGCCAAGCCTACTATCATTTTGCACACTATTTGCTTGGTTTTTGGTGATAACCGAATTAATCAGAAAATATTAGAGTCAAAAGTTTAATATCTTCTCACCGCCTGGTTCCTTGTCTTCGTAATTTCACTTATTTTCTTAGTTTCACTTGTAAATAAACCGAAATGATATATCTTAGTTTTACTTGTAAATTTTCATAACATGACATATCTTAGGTTTTGATATTATTTATCTGAACTCTATAAGAGTATTTTGGTACCTGACCGTTTTATTTATTTTAATAATTATTGTTTGTTGTTGAATACTTAATATATTTTAATAAATGTCGTTATTTTCTAGAATGTGCGTTTTACTGTTGTGTGTGAATGAAAATCTAATCTGCCGTCCAGACCCCTGGACATACCGTGTCTCCACTGTAGCTATCCCAGCCCTACTGCAACAGGCTGCGTTTAGGAGGCTAATGTGGGACCTTTGCCCCACGTAAAAATTGCAAAGGTGGCGCTCGAGATAACCGAATTTAACCGAAATACAGCTCAGCGCTAAAGTGACGCTTCCGCTTGTCTATGCGCTAGGCAACCGGGAGAAAGCACGTCACAGAATTTCACATTGTCAAAATGACAGTAATAGAACAACGCTGCCTTTAGGCATGTTCGTGAATACAATTTAGTGAAACAACCGTATACGACTTGGTGCTTTAAGAAAAACTTTCTTTACACTAGCGATTAATTTATCAATTTATCATTAATTTAGGGTAGCATCTCCTAATAGTTTCAGCAATTCTATGAAACCCATGTGCTAAACATGCAGCTTATTCAGATGTTTCCTTCAAAATTCCGCCTCAAAAGTCTTGTAAATTTGAATTTGCTGCATTCGCTATAGTACAAGATTTTATAGCTTCTAAAACTTTAGAGGCGATCAAGTATCCGCTTATTGAGCAATTTTCGTCCAATGCACTCATTAAAACATTCACTACCTTGAACCCGCAAGCATTGATTGTTTCGTCCACGCTAAGCCAGATATATTTCCCATTAAGCTCAGTTGAAATTTTCTGTCTAATATTTTCGCACTCCGTAAACAAATATTTTTTTCTTAGTGGAGACTCCGAAGGCACCTTAACATTGCTATATTTGCCACTAACACATTTTTCCAAAAATTATCTGAAAAGTGGATTGACTAGTTTCGACCACGATATGTTACATCCTATTATAAATTCCACTAAGTCTAAGTTAAAATTACGTTGCGTGTCACTGTATTTAAAGCCACCTAGTTTATGTATTTCCGAAGAAACATGTGAATTAATTTTTTTGCATGACCACGAAATTGCTTTGTCACATCTAGTGCAATACAGTTAATAAATGAAGATACACAGAGCACGATCGCTTGCACAATCACGTCAAGAATAAGTTACATAATTTTTTTACCTGCACTTCTTTGTGACATGCCAATAGCATTAATGTGAAGCAAATTGACATGGAAACGGTATCATGCCCCTGAAAAAGAAATACATATTTTTTCCATGTTCTAGTAATTAATAGAAGTGCACTGTTTTGAAATATTGTACAGATCGACCCAGTCAAATATAAACATAGATGCAATATATTCAGTTAAGTTTCGTTCACTGACAGGAGTCGATTCTAAATAGAACGATTTCCGGCGCGCGACAGTCAACCAGCATATGTTCATACATTGTACTACCACAGAGCAAGTGTGTTGCGTTGCAGCCGACGATCTACAGTCCACACTTTCATCATGACATAGCTCTGTACACTTCATCATTAACGGGCAGTTTTCGCATATTAGGTGTACACAATGTTCGTATTACGATGGATCGATCTGACAAAAAAATGTGATAATAAACAAGAAAATTTAAAAACAATGTTTCTCTCAAAAATTGTACAAGGAAATATTTAACATTATTTTATAAAACAAAATATTACAGCAAATCGCATGTACGAAATGTTTTGTACAATTTTTGTAGAAAGTTATGCTCTTCAATATTTACATCTTTCATAGATACTTTTTGTATTTTGCGTAATTTCAAAGTTATTTCCATAAACATTTTTTTGAGTTTACCGCAAATTTTTTTATGTTCCGCTCACTGTGGACTTGAGGACTTTTTAAAATACTTTTCTACTACCATAGAATCAAAAGGTCTCGTGGGTATTATTTTTTCCCTGCTTTTGGCGCTATTTTGCCCTGGGAACTGGGCAAGTAATCACTAAAGTAAAATTGAAAAAATGCACCTGCTCTTCGTATATTGCCACAATCAATCAGTACAAGGGTTACTTTCTTATTATCTTGAAATGTGGCTGCAGTACCACGCCTTATTATGAAATGCTGTAAAAGGTGATTGACGGTAGAAGATTTTTATTAAAACTTTGAAAAAGGAAGTGTTCACGCCACAATACACTTTTCCTTTTTTTAACACAAGATACAAAAAATGAAGTTTCTTTAAATAGTCAAATTCTACAATATATAGATATATTTGATTAAAGGTCTTTACCCCAAACATAAAAACATTAACTTCATCTTGCATTCCTTTGTCATCAATAAGACTACCATTCAGCTTCGCATTTAGCAGTAAATCCAAAAATGCTACATTTTTCCTTTTAGAGTAATTGTATGCTTCATTTTGATTGGCTTCGAATTTTTCGAAATTGTTCTCTCTTTCTTTTATTACTGTATTTGTAAAGTGCTGTAAACATTTTACCAATTTCTTCTCTTGATATCCATAGGATGATAGATTATAGTAAATTGAGTTAAGATAAAGCCAAGGTCTCATTGCTCTGTAATAGAATAATTTTCCAACATGATGAATGCTGGAAATATAAGTCTTATCTTCTTCGTTTTCTAAGTTTAGTTTAGTGCCCATTGCAGTTTCTGACAATTAACAACAATGTAGAGGAAATAAACAAATTAATTTAATTTCAACTACTTACCATTAATAATGTATAAAGAAGATAAACTTATGTATGGCAGAATATTAATATGAGGATTGTGACACTCTTTTTTCAAAACTTTCACCAAATTATTCGCTTCATTATTAAATATAGGGATAAATTGCTGCAAAATGCTAAAATGGAAAGCGGGGGTTAATATTTTTCTTCTACGCTTCCATTTTGATCCTAAACAAACAAAAAGAAAATTACGGTACTGCTGAAATTAAAATTGTATGCTATGTTTTAAAAATGATTTTTGTACACTACGCTTTTTTGGCTAAAAAAAATACGTTTATAGGGAAAACATTTTAATGGTAAAGTTGAAATTCAAAATTTTATTGAAATTGTTTAAAAAGTCGTGTAGGTAAGTATAAGTAGTTATACTATAAGAGTTCTGGCTCACTTTCCTTATGGGAGTTTGGACCACGATAGCATACGTCTATCCGAAGCGACTAGGAAGTAGGGTGGAGCTCGAAGGAGAAGAAGTGTCCAGAAAATTCAACCAGAGGGACAGGGGCCCGTTGGCAATTACCAGAAGGAGTTGCAGAGGGGGGGGGGGGGTGAAGAAAGAATTGGTCGGCAATGACCAGCTTGATCATATTGCGCAATATGATATGCAACCCCAATTATTTTATAAATTTCTCTATTTTACCATCCTTATATGGTATTACAATACATATCATCAAGGCTTACAAGTTAGTTAAAAAGAAGGCGAAATAATATCAGTTCGCAGTAAATCTTCATTCAATCTGAACTTAAATAAGTATGTTGGGCTATTCAGCAAAAACAAGGATAGCATTTCGAAAACTTTCTCTTTGCGACCAAGTTAACCATTCTTTCAGTACAGAGCAAATGCGAACTATTCAATGTTTGTTAACGACTGGCAAACAATTAATGAAGTCATCCGCGTAAACAGCTGGATCGTACGTAGCCATCCGAGGTATTTTGTACGTATTCAGACATGTAGCTTGTGACTTTCTAAATAAAGTTTCTGAGATGATAACCTTTTTTTACTCCTTGTTGGGTATTTTGCCACTGAAAAATATTTAAAAAATTTAATGAAAAAACCTCGGCGCCAAACGGATTAGACAGAGGTTGGTTCTTGTATACTTAATTGTTTCAAAAAGTCTCACACCTAAAAATGTATAAACTAGAACAATGTTATAAACTAAAAAATGAAAATGAAAGCTATGGGCAGTTAACGTTTCGAAAGAGAATGAGTATCTCAATTTTATTTCATCAACCCCTTTAATAATGGACTAGGGGTGGTGGGGGTTGAAGAACATTATGAAAAAATCTGAGGCCTTGGCTTGTAAGTACATACATCAAATTTCAAGTTTCTGTACTCTTACCAGCTTGCTTTTTACATATTTCCCCATATTTACCCCTACTTTCCCCCAAGCCCTTCACCGGATATCTTCAAAAAACAATCCAGTTCCAGATCTCGTTATAATATACAGATTCAGCAAATTTAGTTTTAGGTACGTAAACTTGTTTCTGCGCAGATAAACCACGCCTTGTCGTAGAACAATGCAGGGCATTGGTCCATCACTTGACCGCGACGATTTGAGAACAGTGCGAGCGCACCCATTCTGCTTTTAATAGCGTAGCTGTTTAGACGTGTGGGAATAAAATAAATTAATCTCAATTTCGTTATTAAAATGCCGTGTGTTTATACAACTGCAGAAAAAGTGCAAATTGTGAAGTGGTACTTCGGGGGCCATTGGTTTCAACAAGGCGGCTGCCCAAGTCACAATAGCTTAACTGTTATAAATTTTCTGGAAAGAGCATTTCCCAATCGTTTAATAGCTACGAGGGGAATGATAAAATGCCCCCCTAGGTCACCTGATCTAGCACCCCATGATTTCTTTCTGTGGGGCTTTTTAAAGGAAACCGCGTACAAACATGCGTTTGAACGAGCCAATAATTTAGTTGAATTACGGAAAAAACTTATCCAACTTTGTGCAAGCATTACTCCAAATCAACTCAATGACATGAGAGGTTCATTGTATAATCGGTTTGGCTATTGTTTGGCACAAGAAGGTGGTTTGTTTGAATCCTTACTTCATTAATTTATTGTTTGATAATTATTAGTTGATTTCAGTGTCTGAGGGTTATTTAATTTTATTTTAATGTTCTATTTTTGTAATTTAATAAGAATAATTTATTTTTTGATAATTATTAGTTGATTTTAGTTTCCGAGGTATTTAATTTTATTTTAATTTTCTATTTTCATTTCGGTTTTAATAAGAATTATTATTTTATTCCCATAGTATTTACGGCTAAAAAAGAAACTGCAAAAATGCTTCCAATAGAAGAAATTATTTGTCAAAAATGTGACAAATAACTTCTTCGCTTTTGACGAAGAGATATTTTCTCGTTTCGTATAGAAATTATTACCTACGTCCGCATCCATCCTTAGTTCATACCGTATTAAATTCAATTCATTGTGTGTCTCTGCTTTCACGATTTATGGAACTAGCAGGGCGTGGTCAATTACATCGCTATTCCTATACCCTAAACTGCATTTTCCGAATCTGTATACGTATTCAAAATTTCAAGTCAATATCTTAAACCGTTCCGAAGAAAGCGTGGGGACAAAAAAAGTTAGACAGACAGAGCGACAGACAGACCCGCAGACAGACAGAACATTTTTTTTCGCCCAAATTTAGAATCTCGATGTTTCACGACATTCAAAACCTATTTCAAGAAAAAAAAAAAAGATTGAAAATTTTCTTACGATTACTATACTTCCAATCCACCACGTGGATGTGGAAGTAATTTGGAAACAATTTTCAGGCTTTTTTACTCCACTATACCAAATTTGACTGTTCTCCGTCAAGTAGTTTTTTAGTTAATGCTCCAACAGACAGTTAACCTACAGACAAACCGACTGACGGAATTGAAAAACCTTTATTTTCGTAATCTACATGGTCTGAAACGTGGAAATTCGAAGAACTCTCAGAGGGTGTATTTTCCTCGAATACAATATTGCCCTTGGATATGCGAGAAGTAAAAAAATGCACAAGGGTTAGGTATGAGCGAAAACTTTTCCAATAATCACTTCTACCATTTTGAGAGTATCCTGTCAAATTTTCAGGGAGTTCAGAGAATTTCCGAAACAAAAATCTAAACGCATTGGACTATGACCTTGTTTTTAAAAGCGGCTTCGTTAAAAAACAATTCTTGGAAGAAAATTTGTTTTTCATGATGACTATAACAAACCTTTGTCCAGTTATAATATACCTATTTGATCAAATTCAATATATATATTTTAATAGAATATACTTGGTCTTAAATCGTAACAAAGAACTACTAAACGTACCAGAACTCACTAAAATTCCGTCTCCTAGCCATAAGTTAAAAAATGCATACATTGGCCCTTTCTGAATATTGGTGGTGGTGGAGGCGATTCGCTGGAAAATAGTAATGATATAGATCTGTCATCGTAATATATGGATATATTTCATATGAGCACGTACAATTTAAAATTTTTTAAATAAAATTAAAAGTAATTAGTTTTTTATATTCACCTTAAAGTCTTCTGCGCCTGATATATTAGCAGAGTCCCAAATTACTGTGGATACATTGTAAACAGGATAATATTCCTGGCTCCATTTTCTCGCTTTTCGGAATATACTTGCTAAAAACAGAAAACAGTTTATAATAAATGAAAATACGGAATGAATTTAACTATATGACTATTTATTTTAAATTTTGCTACTTTATTTTATTTTTATGTAAAGAAGAAATAGCATGAGAAGATTTTATATTTATAAATTTAACGATAGCTTAAAAATTCATACCATCATCTTCACAAATAAGATCTCGTATATTCCCAAAGCAAAGAAAATGTTTGGGGCCTGGCAACAAATTGATTAACCTTTTTCGTCTTATAAATCCTTTCAAATAGCTCAGAGTGTAAAACGCTGCCAAAAATCCAATTAAAAGTAAGAAGAAAGTTAGAAAAAACATGGTTCTAAAAAAAATAGAGAATCCTTAATATAATTATTTCTTTGTATTTTATAAATTTTTCGATATTCTTATATCAAACTTAAAATGTTTTAATAGTTATTTAAGATACAAGTGTAAAAAGCCATTATTTATTGCACGAATGGCTAGATTAAAAATACGAGCGAAGCGAGTGTTTTTAAAAGCCATGAATGCAATAAAGAGGCTATTTACAAGTATATTTTACAACGTTTTATCTTCGATCGTGCCAATTATTGTAAAACCACATATAAATATATGTGGTAAAACATTAGTAATTTCTCATGAATATTTGTAAAACTGTATCAACCTTTTGTAAATGTCACTTTGTAGTTGAATTCGCCATTCTAATTATGTTACTTCATGGTCGTGACAGAATTTGTGATGATGGTAACTAAGGAAACGATATTATAAATAAACTGGCGTAGTTGAAGTCGCCATTGTTGTTCTTGAATGTTTGAATTAAAATATCAAGTTAATAATGTTTAATGGTGATTATAATAACACTAAATTTTGCAAAAAGAACTATCTGAGGAAGCAAGGTCAAACAATGCCATTGACGATAATGATATACTGCCTACTATATCAAGCAGTCACGAGTTGCCTAGAATTCATATTGAAAATTGTGCTAATTGCAAAGTAGAAGTAAATATTGTTAAAAATTAATAGTGACTAAAATACTGTTATCCTTACTGATAATTTTTTTAGAAATCGTGCAATAAAAGCGTGCAATAATAGTATATTATGTAACAAGTTTTATAAACGTCATTTTAGTCACGAGTTTTATTAATCGCGAGCGACGCGTAGCGGAGCGAGTGTTTAATAAAATGAGTGACTAACAAGTTTATAAAACGTGTTGCATACTATACTTTTTCTACGACAGCAAATATCTTAAAAAAAAATTTGGAAGTTATTTTAATATTTCATTTATTAACGTATCAATAACATGGTAACAGTAAAAAATTACTAAACTATTGTTCTACTTATTGTGTATATTAATGGTTACATTGGAAACATTTTGGCAATTGCTAAAAAAACTAAGTGATTTAGGCTCATTTTTTTCCAAAAAATACAAAATTACTTGTCTCTTGTCACAACGCGTCGATTTATTTTGACAGATTGATGACAAGAATTACGGAAAACTAACTTGATTTTTGCCATTAAAATATCTAGAATTAACCTCATCCGTGACTAATATCTCTTTGCTAAGTTCAGCCTGTGACTAAAATGCACGAAGTCACGGTTTGTCGAAAGCGTGTTTAAAGGATTATTTAGCGTCATGGAAACGTATACGATAAACGCCATTTTAAAGATGGAAGTAGAAAATAGTATATTATTCAACGAGCATATAATGATGGCTATTATTCACGAGGGTGAAGTTTAAGACACGAGCCGCAGGCGAGTGTCGTAAATCACAAGAGTGAATAATAGCCAATATATGCGAGTAGAATACTATACTTTGTCCACGAATATTAAATATTTAATATTTATTTAATTCATATTCATTTTATTTCTCCTATTTAAGAAAGATTCATATGTCATCATATATAATTTTTTTGATTTTTCGGGCAACAAGTTTAATGAGGCGATTTCTGTAGCTTCCTTTATCTCTGCCGGTGTCAAAGAAATCTCATTTTCACTGTCAGTATCCATTTATTTAATTTTATTACTTTTTTTGAGTACCTAATATTTACAATTATTGTAAATAACGTTGGCGTTGAAATCGCACAAATTTTGACATTTCAAATCAATTACAGAATTACGCTTTGACACATTGTCATGGCTTACTAATAAAATAATAGAGTTTGTAGGCACGTATGTAAATGTTTTGAAAAACAATGTTCGGGATTGCCGCGTGTTGCTAATAGATGGTGCTTTGAAAAAAACCTGCAGTTTTTGAGTGTTTATTAAAGTACATCTTCGGCATGTACCATTTCAGTGCTCCTAGAAAACTTAGAGAGACAACACTTGTCATTTTATTTTGAGTAAAAAGTCACTAATGTCATTTCTTATAAACAACTGACTGTCCTCATTATTCACTGTAATCAGTGAATAATGAAATCATTATTCACTGCAGGGAATAATGGATAGTATTATCCTTGAGGAAACACATACATAATGAGTACATTATTTAATAGTCGTGGACAAAAATATTTATTGCACAGTTTCTTATAAAAGGCCACTTTTTACACTGGACATGATGTAAAAAACTGTTACTTTTTACGTGTTGCCAACAGGTGTTGGCTAAATTACACCGCAATTCTCCAGACTTACACCGCATTACACCCCAACAAAACTTACTTCTTTAAATAAAGGTTTTGATTAGTTTAGTAGCATTGGTTTTTAATTAAAAAAAAAAAAACAACAATAGCAACAACAATTTAGGGAAACGCCGGACACAGGTAATCTCATCGAAAAAGCAATTTAAGCAGAGGCACTGAACATATGTCAATTGCTGTCAAACAAAATGCGTGGTGAAAGTAGTTAGTAGTCCCTTCAAATTAGGAAAATTGTGGGAAATTTTTCCTACTGCTAAGCCACCCATATAGAAAGTTGTCCTGGGGTTGTGTTAACATATTTTTCACCAAGCGCATAAAAAAAGGGTTGTTTTTTAGATACAGATACATATATATGTTTTTTTGGCCATTTTGGTGGTTTTTTGCGTTTTGCTGTAAAAATATGCACTTTCTAGAAAATATGACCTGATTTGATATTGTAGATCTAGCGATTCTCTACAATTTTTGTTCTTTTCATTTTTTTGAAATTCTGCTTAGTTGCGCCGCTAGATCGCGCTGAAATTTATGTAAATGTATACATTTTTTTGCTGTTTGATTTTAAGCCAAAACTATGCATTTTATAAAAAAATATTAAGATATCAAAGTTGTAAATAAAAAAATTTTCGACAAATTTTGTTCTCTGTTTTTTTTTTCAAAGTCGCGTGGTTTTGTCGCTAGAGGGCGAAAAACATTTCTTCAATACTCTTGAGCGAATAAAAAAAAAATAGGCATTGTGAACAGCTGTAGTATTTTGCCCGTCCACCTCCCTCTACTCAATTTTTTTTACCGGCTAAGCTAATATAGATGACATTAAGAATGACATATACAAAAAGGCCCATCACGACCACCACAGCTGAATGCGCGTAGTTCATACTATTAGATGCACCATTCTATGCGCAGCTGTGTAAGAAATGAACGATGGGTTTCAAAAACAATAATTTTTTTTGCTCTCCAAATTTTTATATAATTATCCAGTACTCTAAAAAAATGCATAGTTTTGCCCGTATATCAAAAATATATGGGCTATATTTTTTTCCGCTCAAGAGTATTGAAAAAATGTTTTTCGCGCTCTAGCGGCAAAACCGCGTGACTTAAAAAAAACAAGGAACGAAATTTGTCGAAAATTTTTGTATCTACAACTTTGATATCTTGATATTTTTTTATGAAATGCATAGTTTTGGCTTAAAATCAAACACCAAAAAATTTTATACATTTACATAAACTTCAGCGCGCTCTAGCGGCGTAACTAAGCGGAATTTCAAAAGAATGAAGAGGACAAAAACTGTAGAGAATCGCTAGATCTACAATATCAAATCAGGTCATATTTTCTCAAAAATGCATAGTTTTGCAGCAAAATGCAAAAAACCGCCAAAATGGCCAAAAAACATATATATGTATCTATATCTAAAAAACAACCCTTTTTTTTCATGCGCTTGGTGAAAAATATGTTAACACAACCCCAAGACAACTTTCTATATGGGTGGCTTAGCTGTAGGAAAAATTTCCCAAAATCAGTGATTTTTCTTCTAATTTGAAGGGACTATAGTATATAACACTTGAAATAACGCAAGATAAGGTTTGAATATTTTAAAAATGCAATAATAAAAAAAAGCTGAATGTTAAAACATCTTTGGTATCTATACATTAGAAATGTATTACACATAAAGAAAAAATAACAAATATATTTCCAATAACTATTTTACTATACCAATGTTCAATACTACAAATATTCGCTACTATTAGGGCCGTCGAGAGAAAATCGGGGCTCGGGAGTGGTGTTATGCGGGCCCCCAACTCTTCAATATAATTTTGAAGATATAATTTTTTACCTCGATTGTAAGATTTCGAAAAGCGAGGGTATATAGTGCTTCTTACGGTTCGATACTTCCACCTAATTGGAATTTGCATACACATCTCATAGAATCCGGGCCCCTCAAAAACTCCGGGCCCTGGGGGAAACACCCCCGACCCCCCCCCCCTCTCGACGGGCCTGGCTACTATCACAGTAGTGTTTGTAGTACTGTGCTATTTAAATTTTGAACTCCGCTACTAATTTACTTTTTGAGATTCCTTTATAATTACACCCAAATTACACCGCCTTAGAAAATGTTAGAAAGCTACACCGCAGTCGGTAAAATTATAATATAATATTCAAAGCCTGCGCACGAGAAGACAAAAATAGTACATTCTGTAATGGGTATTATTAAGGATACATTTCTTACCGTACCCTCCTTAGAAATGAATAGTCCAGGGGAGGTAGCTAATTTTGTCTATAAATCTCATCATCCGCGTCGTGCTATCACCTCAGGTACGAAATATATTATGAAAATTGCACCATTAAACAATATTTGTTGGAGGTAATAATAGAAAATAATTATTATAAATGATATTTATTCTATAAAGAGTCACACAACATAATAGCAGCAGTAGAACCGGAGTCGAGCGAAGCCGACCCTACCGCGCTGGTACCTGAATACAGTGCTTTGTATTATATACAGGTAGACACATGTGCCATTCCACTATATTCTATGTAGGCGTGAAACTCCTGTCTATTTATTGTGTAAGTATTAGAATTTATATTATATTTCTTAGCGAACTACATTCTCGAGACCAAAAATATCGGTATTTTTGCTTATCACGTGATGCACTGAGGATTTAGAAAAAACATGTAGAATAAGGTGGCTTATCTTTACAGGAGGTGATTTTTTTGTTCGAATTTTGTACGTCTCAGCCCACGAAAATATTCCATTATATTAGGAATAATTTCAGACAATTCAGAGAACGGTAACCCGTGCTGCAACCGGGTAGAAAGGACCTAGTACTGACATTCTAGAAGCTAGTGTCGAAAAGTGAAAAATTTATCAAACCACTAACCGAAGTGGTTTGATGAGAGTATTCGTCCACACAAGAAAACTTGTCTCTTGTGAATATGGGCCTTAACAGCCGGCAATTTATAGTGTGGGCCTGTGAAAAATTGAACGTATATCATCGTAATCAAACCACTAGGTTTTTCAGTTTGACTGTAGTTGTAGGTGAAAGGATTGCATTGATACAGTCGGCGAGAGTTTTCTCAATGAGCGTTGCGGTCCGCGCACTCAGAAAAAAAAAAACCCGAATTGAATTGTAATCAAACCGGCCAAAGTTTGTGGCAAATGTTTTCAATTGTCCAAAAAATTAAAGAAATAAAATTGGCGGGAATTTTGAAAGATGGGAGGAAGAGTTATTGGGCCAATTATGAGCATAAAATCCAAGTTTACACTGTAAATAAAATAATAATAATAATAATAATAATAATAATAACAATAATAATAGTAATAATAATAATAATAATAATAATAATAATAATAATAATAATAATAATAATAATAATAATAATAATAATAATAATAATAATAATAATAATATTAATAGTAATGATAATAATAATAATAATAATCTGCCATCAGGCGCCGGAGTCGCTCATGCATTTACTATCTGCATGTCCAATTTACGCGACTTAGGCCTACATCCACAGACATAACGCGGCTTTACGAGTGCTGTATTACCATCTTCGGCACTCGTACGAGGTAGACCGAACACCAGTGCTGTCTTATGTTCATGGAGAGATCGAGTCCGTTGTCGAGAACGAGAAGTGCCGAATTTATTGGAACTACTCGTTACCGACCGTTAGGCTGATTCAAGCCACCAAGCCTGACATAGTCCTCCTCGACCACCAGACCAAGGTGATGTATGTCATCGAGTTCTCGGCACCTGCCGAGACAAACATCACCTTGAAGGAGGAGGAGAAACGGACTAAATACCGAGATCTCCGGTATGAGCTCCGAGCATATCGCTCGGTCAAGATGGTCGTCCTGATAATCGGCGTTCTCGGTGGGATGAGGCCTACGCTGCTCTTAGCATTGAAGACTATACCGGCCTGCCAAAAATCAGCCAAATGGTTGGCAGGCCAAATGCAGAAGGCAGTCGTCTTGGAGTCCCTGCGTCTACTTAGGGCACACGATTCTGGAATCTACAACCACTAACCCTGCGGGATGTGGGGAGTGGTTGTAAATAATTCGCTGGCGCTTCTCCCGTGAGAATATCGGAGACACGGGAGAACTGTCCAGCATCGCTAACGCGCGAATGATAATAATAATAATATTAATAATTTTATTTGCAACCAAAGTATATGCACATTATCATATAATTAATTAAATAAAAGTTGCAAAATGGAGCTGAAAGCAACTCGAAGAACTTCAAAGTTCAGCTCCAACAGTGACACAGATACACTACAAATACATGAACACTATACAACGAGTCAAAATCATACCCGCCAAACAACTAAAATCTTTTTTAAACTGAAAATGGAGAAAGGGAAAAAATAGGACAGGCAATATGAGGATGAACGTAATAAATAAGTTTAAGGTCAGGCATTAAAAAGAATTTTCTTAAATTGATTTTTAAATGAGTTTAGTTTTAAGGATTTCAAGGATGCTGGTACCTTATTATAAAGAACATAAACATTATAAAACATCTTTTAAACTTTAAATCTTTTAAACATTGCAGATTTGTGAGGTGGAGGTGTAATGAGTCCTTTAAATCTTAAATTTAAAGTATGGACATCCGTTCTATATTTTATTTTGTTATACAAGTAAGGGGGGGCATTGATTCAAAATAATGTTATGAAACAAAACTGTAGAGTGGAGTTTTCGTCTGTTTTGCATGCATAGCCAATTTGAATCTTTTAATTTATATGACACTGGCTCAAACTTTCTGATGCCATATATGAACCGCAAACACGACTTTTGAACTTTTTCTATTCAATTAATGTCTAGTTTATCTAGGCACGGTCCATATATCGCGTCAGAATAATTAAAATGACTTAAAACAAGTGAGTCTGTAAGTTTTATTTTAAGGGACTGAGAGATTAAGTGACGATTTGGAAATAACATTTTTAATGAGGAGTAGGCTTTTGTATTATTTTCTTTATATCTTTTTTAAAACCTAGATCTTTATCTAATTCTAGTCCTAAGTTTTTGGCACTTTGCACACACTGCAAAGTCTCTTTTCCTATTTTAATTACAAACTCATTCTCAATTTATTGCCGACATTTGCCAAATACCATAACTGATGATTTCATTGTGTTTAGCTGAAGTTTATGGCGTTTGGAGAATGCAACGAGTCGTTCCAAATCATCATTTACAATATTTTTTGCTACATCTACATTCTCTGGTAAGAATGAATAATAAAGTTGTGTATCATCTGCATAAAGATGTACTTTGCATTCTTTTAGGACGTTAAATTACACGTGTATATACTAAACAATAGTGGGCCAAGTATTGAGCCCTGCGGAACACCACATGATACACTACCTTTGGAAGATTGACCTATATCAGTTTCTACAAACTGAACTCTACTGACTAAATAACTATTTGAACGCCTAATTACACTCCCCGAAAAACCAACGAAGTGTAAAATAGACAGCAAAATTTCGTGACTAATTGTATCAAAGGCTTTCGAGAAATCTAAAAGTGTCAGTACCGTAGTTTTACCCTGATCTGTAGCCCCAATGATGTCATCAGTTATTTTTAACAGTGCTATAGCACAGCTAAAGCCTGAGCGAAAAAAACCTGCGCACAAAAAAAAGTTACAGACAGACCCACAGACAGACAGACAGACAGACAGACAGACAGACAGACAGACAGACAGACAGACAGACAGACAGACAGACAAACAAACAGACAGATAGACAGGCAGACCGACAGACAGAGAGACCGACAGGCAGACAGGCCGACCGACCGACAGACTGAATTTGTTTTCGCTCAAATTTAAAATCTCGACGTTTTATGACATTGTAAGCCTATCTAAAAAAAAACAATTTTTGATTTTTTTTTACGATTTTACGACATACATCCACTCCACTAGGTGGATGTGGAAGTAATTGAATATTTAAGTGAGGTATTTGAATGTTCAATTAAACAGTTTGTAATACGTACATTGTTCCTAGTTACTGTGTCACTAAGAGCATTATATGTTTTAACATGTATCATAAGATAATGTCTCCTTCAATTGGCCATTACTGTTAATTACTGTTTTGATTTTAATTTAACAGTGAAAATAATTAGCTAATTATTTCTTTCACCACTGAACAAGAGTTTAGTACTAAATAATAATTCATTTAAATGTAATGATATTTTAATGACACTAATTTAATATTAATTATCCATATGTATTACTTCCACATCCACGTGGCGGAAGTATAGTGATCGTATGGTATAGTATAATATAGTATAGGCCTATTATATATAGTAGAGTATAGTGTAGTATAGCTTAGCGCAGCGCAGCACCGCACATCACAGCACAGCCCCTCACAGCATAGCATAGCATAGTATAGTAAAATAGTAATTGTAACATTTTTGTAAATATTTCATTTGTTGAAATAGGTTTAGAATATTATGAAAAGTCGAGATTTTAAATTTGAGGGATTAATAATTTCATGTCAATCTGTCTGTCGGTCGGCCGGTCAGTCTGTTTGTAATTTTCGTTTTGCGCATGTTTTCTCGGGAACGGGTTAAGATATCTACAATTTTTGTTCCTTTCGTCTTTTTTGAAATTACGCTTAGTTGCGCCGCTAGAGCGCGCTGAAGTTTATATAAATGTATACATTTTTTTTCTGTTTGATTTTAAGCCAAAACTATGCATTTTATAAAAAAAATGTCAAGATATCAAAGTTGTAGATAAAAAAAATTTCGACAAATTTTGTTCTCTGTTTTTTTTTCAAAGTCGCGTGGTTTTGCCGCTAGAGGGCGAAAAACATTTCTTCAATACTCTTGAGCGGATAAAAAAAATTGTGACCAGCTGTAGTATTTTGCCCGTCCACCTCCCTCTACTCAATATTTTTTACCGGCTAAGCTAATATAGTGTCATCGGCGTCGGCGTCGCGAACAAGTTATGACTTGTCTAGCGCGCTGTGCTCATGTTTTGGTCTTCTGCCGAAACCGAAGTCATTTGAGCACAAAAAATAGTCTTCTGCCGAAACAGAAGTCATTTGAGCACAAAAAAAGTCTATATAAGACAACACTTTTTCTCAGCGAGCAAGTAGTGATCGATCCTTCAAGTAGTAATGTTCCAGCCTTCAGCAACTAATAGTCTTCTGCCGAAACAGAAGTCAGTTGAGCACAGAAGCCAACGCCAATGCTGACGAGGTCATCCCTTCCTCGTGTGTTGTAACCAGACAGTGTGTTTTATTTGAGTTTTATTGTGTTGAGTGTCAAGTGGCAATGCATACCCGGAGTGGCAAGGCAGTAGGCACTGGGGTCGAGAGCGACGTCTCCACGTCGGCCCCCCCTCACTGCACGACGCCCCTCACAGCATCTGACCACGAAGTGCTCCGCCAACACGACGCCCTGACAAGGGGTACGGGGGTCACGCCCGACGTCTCCACGACGGTGGCCCCACACTGCACAGCAAGCAACACAGCAACCCGGCTCGGCGAGGTAAGCATGTCCTCTGATTTCTCCACAGGCACAAGTGCTACGCATGGCGTCGCGACGACGGCGCCCCACTACTGTGCGTCGCCGGGCTCAGCACCCAGGCATAGCGAGGCAGGACTCGCCACCAACATAGGACACGACACTGGGGTCACGCATGACGTCATCACGACGATGCCCCCTCGCTGCATGGCACGCAGCGCAGCCACCTGGCATGAAGCCCAGGCAACAAATATGGAATGGAGTAGCAACGATTCTCAGGCGATGCCCCATTACTGCATGGAGCGCAACGCAGCATCGTGGCATGGAAACTCGGCGATGGAACAGAGATTGGGCGGTGAGGATGATATGGTGATGCCCCCTCGCTGTATGGTGGACCCAACAGCATCCCGGGCCAACGACGATTCCTCGACGCTGGGAGATCGCCGCTTCGCTGGATTCGCTTCCACACATGGGGAAGCCTCCCACTCTGGCTCAGGGCTGCCCAGCGGTCAGTACACCATTGCTGCCACACCCGACTGGCCCCAACTCTTCAGCGACGCCTCGCTGACACCTCGCCGCCAGCTGGCCACCCCTCACTGCATGGTACCACCAACAGCAACCAGCCCAAGTCCAAGCACGCCGCCCAACGCACAGTACTTCGTCACGCCTACCTCGTCGGCCGGCGCCTACCACGTCACCCCGCCGTACCAGACGGCAAGACCTAGTGCTACGCCCCAAAGACAAATAGTGCTCCAAAACCAAACGACTGGAACGATCCCAGTCCCCTCTGCCGCCATAACGGACCAACCCCAACCGAGCTTGGGACTACCCAGCTATGAACAATTAGCGCAACTCCTGGCTCTGACCACTTCAAACCTAGCCTCCATTACCCGGCAGCCAGAAAATTGCCGGCCACCCATTACTGCACGTAACGAATCACAGCCGTACGCCACGGAAAAGGCTAACTTACGTGGACATGGCGACCAACAACGTGAGGCCAGATCTTTCCGGAGGGAAGAGGATCCACGACGACCCGACTATACAGATTCTGGGGAAATGGACCCCCAGTGGCGCCCAACACAAAACCTAGCAGAGAGCATGACAAGACTAATGGAGGGAAGCGTTCAAGCCGCAATACACGCAATACAAGGTCATCACAGGATGCCCACAAGAAGAACGAGAGCGCTGCCCACTTACTCAGGCCTGGAATGGGAGGATCCAGTCAACTTCCTGGATGAGCTCGAGGAGGCGATGCTCCATGAAGACATCCACGGCCGAGATAAAGTGAGAGTGGCCATTGAACAGCTCGAGGGTCAGGCCAGACGCACCCTGGAGATGTGGAAGTCCCACAACATTACATACGAATTCTTAAAGGAAAAGCTCCTGCGGCAGTTCAACGACACTGCCACCCTGGGGAAGCTACGCTCCAGGTTACACGGGGAGAGACAGAAAGACGACGAACCCGCCGCCGTTTTTATACAACGCAAAATTGGACTCTGGCTGAGGGTAGAACGGTATACGCCGGAAGAAGAGATGGTTATGGAGGTGCGCGAGCTCCTGCGACCGGAACTAAGATTCGCAACTAGAAATGTCCCAGTGGCCACGATGGAAAGCTTGAGCCGAGTGGCTGAAAACGCCGAGGGTGACTACAGGGAATTTCAGAGGCAACTCCGACCGCTGCCGAGGCCAGCCACCATCCCGCCTGCAAGTAATAATACCAATAGTCTACCAAAGTGCCGCAAGTGCCCGGGATTTCACTATCACCGAGACTGCCCTACCAACCAAACTCAGTCAGAGCCCCAGCAAGGCAACTCCAATTTCCGCGGGCACGACTCCAACCAGCGAGCCAACCCCAATTTCCGTGGACACGACTCCAACCAACAGGGAAACCCTAACTTCCGCCAACAAAATGTCCAGACAGGGGGTAGTAACTTCCGAGGGCATGGCACCAACTCAAACAACCCTAGCCAACAAGCAGGTCCAACCAATAACCCAGGCCCAGGACAGACATCCACGGCACCACCGCAGCAAAGAAGTCAGGCAACCACCCGGCAAGAACCCCGCAACGCACCGCCATCGGGAAACTCCCAATGGGTCGGGCAGAACTAGGGCGCCCGGCCCCACCGCTGGAAATTAACAGCCTAGAATTACCGATCCAGACAGAGGACGCAGTGCTGCAACTACAAGCCCAGCAACAAGCCACAACCTTGGTGTCTCCACCACCGACCAAGAAGAATGAGATCGACGAAGCTACAGCCAAGCAGGAACAGGACACGTATCAACCACGCCCGTTGACACCACGGCAACAAAGCAACAGAGCCGCCGCCTTTGCTTTCCTTTGCCCGGGCCGCCTGGACAGGCGGTCACCAGTCAACACCGTGACGCAAGATGCTACCTCCCTCGGCTCAGACCAGTCAACCACGCTCATTCCTCAACCACAGCCAGGTGAACAGGAACCCAAGGAAGCGGCTTGTATGGACGCCTTCCCGGACCAGCAGGACGCTGGACCTTCCTGGAAGGATAAAAGGTCAGTATTGCCAACCACTGCCCCACTAATAGCCTCTGTATTCCTCGACAAGGTATTCCCGCCAAGTCAAACCCGAGATGTCAGCACGAAGCCATCTCCCCCGAGGTCACCTCCACTCGGCCTGCCAGGCCCCGAGCCGCCTCCCAGGATTCAGTCCAGCCAGACTGACCTGCTCAGACAACCTCTGCAACAGACCACCGACATCGATGATGACGATACCGAAGATGACGATACCGAAGATGACGATCCCGAAAATGACGATCCCGAAGATGACGATACCGAAGATGACGATACCGAAGATGACGATACCGACGATGATGACAACAACGACGAGGATGACGATCCCGAGGATCCAGGTCATCCAGCCCCACCAAGGCTCGCAGCTCCTACTGTCACAGGACCAGTAGCGCCCGCTGCCCCAGAGCCAGCAGCACCCGCTGCCCAACAGCCAACCACGCCTACTGTCACAGGACCAGTAGCGCCCGTTGCCCAGAAGCCAGTCACGCCTACTGTCACAGGATCAGTAGTGCCCGCTGCCCAGAAGCCAGTCACGCCTACTATCACAGGATCAGTAGTGCCCGCTGCCCAACAGCCAACCACGCCTACTGTCACAGGACCAGTAGCGCCCGTTGCCCAGAAGCCAGTCACGCCTACTATCACAGGATCAGTAGTGCCCGCTGCCCAACAGCCAACCACGCCTACTGTCACAGGACCAGTAGCGCCCGTTGCCCAGAAGCCAGTCACGCCTACTATCACAGGATCAGTAGTGCCCGCTGCCCCAAGGCCAGATGCCAACGCACAAGTCTACATCCGTGGACCTGGTACCCACTTCCGTGGACATGGCGACTATCTACGTGGACATAGCACCACAGCCGCCGCTAAACCAAAATTTCCAGCCCGCCGACTGCCCCCAGTCGTGCCTGGCCCATCCACCTCAGCCACGAGGAAACAAACAAACAAGAATGAGAAGTCCCCGGCGCTGTCAGCCGCACCGCCGCCGCCAGCAGACCCTGGGCCTTCTACGTCAAGACAAGAGCAGCCGCTCTATACGACACCAATACTGTTCCCGATGCCGTTCTGGGCGAAGGCCGTGACCACGCCTGGCCACGACCGACAGCAGCCATCCGCCAGCCAGATGCCTGTCCCAGTCCGGACACGAGTATTCGTCAACTCGAACGCCAGCCCGAGCTCAGCCGGCTCTGGTGCACCGCTCCAGGATCCCGCTACCTTAGCACGTAGCACAGCAGGACCTAGCAGCCCCCACGAGGCGCTCCAGTATCTCACTGCCTTAGCCCGCAGTACAGCAGGACGTTGCAGCCTCAATAAATCGCTCCAGTCTCCCGTTGCCTTAGCAAGCAACACAGCAGGACGTTGCAGCCTCACAGGTTCGCTCCAGAATCCCGTTGCCTTAGCGAGCAACACAGCAGGACTTAGCAGCCCCCAATTCACAACAGGATCAGGCAGCCCCGGGCGTCGCGGAGACGACGTCCAGAAAAAACGAAACGTGCGATAATATACCATTGTAAATAATTCAACGCCACAGGGCGAAAACTTTGTTCAAACTAGAATACATTTATGATTTGTCACATAAAATACTTTAATTTTAAATATCTTGTTTTACCTAAAATATCTTAATGGACCTATTATTAGTTACTTATATAAAATATCTTACCACACTTAATCTTAGTCTATATATGTTAAAATATCTTAGTTGTTGAAATATCTTAACACTTACTCTTAGTTTATAGTTTTGAAAATATTGTATCCACTCACTCTTACATTATATAATTGAAATTATTGAACTGAAACATAACCTGTATGCCTTTATTAATGTTCAATAAAGTCACAAAAAAGGGGGGTGGTGTCATCGGCGTCGGCGTCGCGAACAAGTTATGACTTGTCTAGCGCGCTGTGCTCATGTTTTGGTCTTCTGCCGAAACCGAAGTCATTTGAGCACAAAAAATAGTCTTCTGCCGAAACAGAAGTCATTTGAGCACAAAAAAAGTCTATATAAGACAACACTTTTTCTCAGCGAGCAAGTAGTGATCGATCCTTCAAGTAGTAATGTTCCAGCCTTCAGCAACTAATAGTCTTCTGCCGAAACAGAAGTCAGTTGAGCACAGAAGCCAACGCCAATGCTGACGAGGTCATCCCTTCCTCGTGTGTTGTAACCAGACAGTGTGTTTTATTTGAGTTTTATTGTGTTGAGTGTCAAGTGGCAATGCATACCCGGAGTGGCAAGGCAGTAGGCACTGGGGTCGAGAGCGACGTCTCCACGTCGGCCCCCCCTCACTGCACGACGCCCCTCACAGCATCTGACCACGAAGTGCTCCGCCAACACGACGCCCTGACAAGGGGTACGGGGGTCACGCCCGACGTCTCCACGACGGTGGCCCCACACTGCACAGCAAGCAACACAGCAACCCGGCTCGGCGAGGTAAGCATGTCCTCTGATTTCTCCACAGGCACAAGTGCTACGCATGGCGTCGCGACGACGGCGCCCCACTACTGTGCGTCGCCGGGCTCAGCACCCAGGCATAGCGAGGCAGGACTCGCCACCAACATAGGACACGACACTGGGGTCACGCATGACGTCATCACGACGATGCCCCCTCGCTGCATGGCACGCAGCGCAGCCACCTGGCATGAAGCCCAGGCAACAAATATGGAATGGAGTAGCAACGATTCTCAGGCGATGCCCCATTACTGCATGGAGCGCAACGCAGCATCGTGGCATGGAAACTCGGCGATGGAACAGAGATTGGGCGGTGAGGATGATATGGTGATGCCCCCTCGCTGTATGGTGGACCCAACAGCATCCCGGGCCAACGACGATTCCTCGACGCTGGGAGATCGCCGCTTCGCTGGATTCGCTTCCACACATGGGGAAGCCTCCCACTCTGGCTCAGGGCTGCCCAGCGGTCAGTACACCATTGCTGCCACACCCGACTGGCCCCAACTCTTCAGCGACGCCTCGCTGACACCTCGCCGCCAGCTGGCCACCCCTCACTGCATGGTACCACCAACAGCAACCAGCCCAAGTCCAAGCACGCCGCCCAACGCACAGTACTTCGTCACGCCTACCTCGTCGGCCGGCGCCTACCACGTCACCCCGCCGTACCAGACGGCAAGACCTAGTGCTACGCCCCAAAGACAAATAGTGCTCCAAAACCAAACGACTGGAACGATCCCAGTCCCCTCTGCCGCCATAACGGACCAACCCCAACCGAGCTTGGGACTACCCAGCTATGAACAATTAGCGCAACTCCTGGCTCTGACCACTTCAAACCTAGCCTCCATTACCCGGCAGCCAGAAAATTGCCGGCCACCCATTACTGCACGTAACGAATCACAGCCGTACGCCACGGAAAAGGCTAACTTACGTGGACAATAGATGACATTAAGGATGGCATATACAAAAAGGCCCATCACGACCACCACAGCTGAATGCGCGTAGTTCATACTATTAGATGCACCGTTCTATGCGCAGCTGTGTAAGAAATGAACGATGGGTTTCAAAAATAATATTTTTTTTTTGCTCTCCAAATTTTTATATAATTGACCAGTACTCTAAAAAAATGCATAGTTTTGCCTGTATATCAAAAATATATGGGCTATATTTTTTTTCCACTCAAGAGTATTGAAAAAAATGTTTTTCGCGCTCTAGCGTACAACTTTGATATCTTGATATTTTTTTACGAAATGCATAGTTTTGGCTTAAAATCAAACACCAAAAAATTGTATGCATTTACATAAACTTCAGCGCGCTCTAGCGGCGTAACTAAGCGGAATTTCAAAAGAATGAAGAGAATCGCTAGATCTACAATATCAAATCAGGTCATATTTTCTTCAAAATGCACAGTTTTGCAGCAAAACGCAAAAAACCGCCAAAATGGCCAAAAAAACATATATGTGTATCTATATCTAAAAACAACCCTTTTTTTTCATGCGCTTGGTGAAAAATATGTTAACACAACCCCAAGACAACTTTCTATATGGGTGGCTTAGCTGTAGGAAAAAATTCCCAAAATTAGCGATTTTTCTTCTAATTTCAAGGGACTATATGCCTTTATAGAGTTTTATTATTTTTTTACAGGCTTTTGTCAGCTGTCATGTATCAAAAATAATGCACGGAGTTGAATTTTGACCTATACAAGTCGTAAAGCCACACTGCGCATCGTGAATAACAAGAAGGTCCTTATAATAATAGGTTCCATACTATTCGATTTCTATGGGAGAAGTATTCAGGTTTAGAAGATTAAGTAATACCACGAGTCTATGAAACAACATCTACGGACTCCATCTCTTATCCACTTCCATTGTTGAATGTATTTATGAAGAGGTTTGCATCGTACTTTGCATTTTTTGCACTCTTTCAATCACAGTCGCAGAAGAAGGTGGCGAGCAGCAAGTTTACAAGCGACTATGCTCCAAGAGCAATTAAGTAAATGGTTTGGCCTTTTACTATCGATTGAACGTGAAATAGCAAGTAAAATTCATTAAAGTCATAAAGGATTTTCCTACCGTGAAAACAAAAAGCCGTTGCCTAAGGAATCACTACTTCCACATCCAGATTTTCCATCCAAGTGTCTTTAAAGGAAAATATTTTGACTATACTTGCACTCTAGTATGTCGAAATAAAATAAAATAGAATTGTATGAAGAATCATACAATTTTAATAAGTAGTATTTGATGAAGATGTTATAAAAAAATTTGAAATATTGGTTTCTAGCATATACGCCAAAAATGAAGTTTCTGGACTATTATTAACTTTCCCCACCTATCCCCCCGCCCCCCTCTTTAATGTAATCATCTCAATATATAATCTAGTTCCAGATGTCGTTATAATACACACGCGTACCAAATTTCAAGTGAATATGTCAATTATATTTTATCAACCCCTTTGATAATGGTGTGGGGGTAGTGGAGGGGTTGAAACATGTTATTAAAAAATCTGAGGCCTTAGCTTCTAGTATATACTTTGAATTCCAAGTTTCTGTACCAGCTTGTTTTACTTATTTCCCCATATTCACTCGTATTTAACCCCCAACCTTTCAACGGAATAATCTCAAAATATAATCAAGTTCCAGGTATCGTTATAATATATGCGTGTACCAAGTGAATATCTCAATTTTATTTTATCAACCCTTTTAATAATGGAGTGGGGGTAGCGGGTGGAATTGAAAATATTTAAAAAAAATCAGAGGCATTGTCTTCTAGTATATACACCAAATCCCAAGTTCCTGTACTTTTACCAGCTTGTTTTACTTATTTTGCCATATTCATCCCTATTTAACCCTCAACTTCAACGGAATCATCTCAAATTATAATCTAGTTCTAGGTGTCGTTATAATACATACGTGTACTTAATTTCAAGTGAACGTCTCAATTTTATTTTATCAACCCCTTTAATAATGTAGTGGGGGTGGTGGAAGAGTTGAAAAATATTCCAAAAAAATCTGAGGCCTTGGCTTCTACTATCTACACCAAATTCCAAGTTTCTGTACTCTTACCAGCATGCTTTACCTATTTTCCCCTATTGAACCCCCAACCCTTCAACAGAATCATCTCTAAATATAATATAGTTGTAGGTATCGTTATAGTATATACATGTACCAAATTTCAAGTGAATATCTCAATATTATTTTATCAACCCCTTTTATAATGGAGGGCGGATGGTGCGGGGGGGATCGAAATATTATAAAAAAATCTGAAGCCTTTCCTTCTAGTATATAAGTACACTATATTCCAAGTTTCTGTACTCGTACCAGCCTGCTTAACTTATTTTCCCCTATTTACCCCTATTTATACCCCGACCCTTCAACGGAATTGTCTCAAAATATAATCTAGTTCTAGGTATCGTCCACCATGTGGATGTGGAAGTAAAATTATAAATAACATTTTAATTCATAGTCGACAAAAACACAATTTTGTCCACGACTATCAAATAATGTACTCATTATGTATGTGTTTTCTCAAGGATAATGCTACCCATTATTCCCTGCAGTAAATAATGATTTCATTATTCGCTAGTGAATAATGAGGACAGTCAGTTGTTTATAAGAAATCACGTTAGCGATTTCGGGTTAAATTGTTTTAAAGTCGTTTAAAAAGACCAAGCCAGAATTTCTGATATGACATGATATTGAATAATTTTTTTTTTCTTGATTTAAATAAATAGTAAATGGTAGGCAAATTTAAGCAAATATTAAAATATATTTACTTACCTTATATACACCTGTATAATTAAATTCAAAAGTTGGTTTTCATGAATCAAGCTGTTTCATATAAGTGGTTTATCTCAATGTTTTCTTTTAATATGTTGACCACGAGAAATTATTTTTCAATAGGTAGATCAGTGAATTTCTGATCGATAACAAACTATTACTGACAAAACATTTGTTAGTTTAACGTAAATTAGCAACTAAAACAGATGTGCTTAATTAAAATGTAATTTTATAGAACTCCCACCATACAATTTTCAGTTAAAAGTGCTTCTTTGTAACACAATTAAAAACAGCTATTACAAAATGGTAATTTATTTATAGGTTTAGATAGTTGCTTAGTTTTACTTCCACATCCATGTAGTGGAATGAAATTATAGTAGGTGTCTAAAAATTTGGATTTTGAAATATTGGTAAAATGGGGTTGTAATTGATGAAAACGTCTGACTAGCTCAAGGAGTTCAAAAATTATATATTTCGGTGCCAGACACTTTCAGTTATTTTCACCGCATTTTTGCATTTTTATCAGTTTCGAAACATTTTTAAATGCGCAATAGTGTCAAAAACTGATGACCGTTTTAGGGGTTGCAAAAATGGGGTGAAAATAAATGAAAACGTTTGACATCGAAATATATCATTTTTGAACCCCTTAAGAACTTATAATGAGCTAGTCAGACTTTTTCATCAATTTCAACCCCATTTTACCAGCATTTCAAAATCAAAATGATTTTTTTCAAAATTTTCCATTTTTCAACCCTTATATCTCAAAAACCACCCATATAAAACGTCTGACATTATTCTCCCAACTTACTGACGTTGAAAAGGACAAGTATCCACAGTATCGTCCGTAGCTACAATTTTCTTTTTTTATTTTTTTTTAAATTCCCTCTGTATCTATCGTGTAACATTTCGGTGGGGAAATCCGGAGTTGATGTATTTTGATAATGCCGCGGTTTCGTTCGTAACTACAATTTTATTTTCGGTTTTCACTCCCTCTTCTTATATTTGCTTTCGTCCATTTCTGAAAGGTAAAAGAGTTTCGAAATCAACTCAAATGCCAAACACCAGACATAACTACAATCGATGATCCCGCTATATGCCATTGCTTCAACTATCGGGGCATCATGTCGTGAAACATTTTTGGTTTCAGATTATAGTTTCTTATGTACTTTTCGGTGATGTTGATTGATTGATTGATTGATTGATTTGCCAGCGTAAGGTGGGCATTGCTGCCAATTCCGGTGCAGGGAGATTTGTTCCACCACGCAGCCCGATCGCCCACCGATCATCCCACCGTGTGCCAAAACAAACCCCCAGTGCTTTTATATACCGCCGGACCAGCTGCATACGCTGGATTGGACATTGGACATGCTTGTTGTCAGCAGCGAGAACCGCATGACGCATGGGGTAGGAGTATAGGATGGAGCGTGTAGGTGTTTGTGAGATGTTTCTTCTTGTTTTCCTTCTGTCTTCATCGGATGGAAAGTGTAGGCGTTTGTGAGATGCTTCTTTTAGGTTTTCGTGCTTCTTTTAGGTTTTCGTGCTTCTTTTTACTTTCAGGTTTTTGTGATATGCTTCTTCTTAGTTTCTGTCTGTGATCATCTTCTCTCCTATTCTACTTCTGAGTTTTCTGTTTCTTCTGTTTCTGAGTCTGGCAGTGTGTATATCCTTGATATTTCTTTATTGTATTCCATTTTTTGTTGTGCCAACTTTTCCCAGTGTGTATAATCCTTTCCTAGCTTATTCATAATTCTCTCGATTGTTGTAATCCATGTGTAGCATGGCCTCCCTATTTTCAGTTTGTTGCTGTTCATTCGCAGCGCTTTCTTCAGTAGGTGTGTCGTGTCCCGTCTTTGGACATGTCTCCAGTATTTCATTGCGTATGATTCTATTCTTTTGATTATTGTTCTTCCCTCTAGTAATGTTGACGTTTTCTGTCGTTTTTGTGGTTTTCCTGTTTTTGCTAGCAGTTGGATAATGTCCCTTTCAGCTCTTCTCAGGCTTCTTCGGTTGGCCTTTATCGTTGCTGCGTTTTTGACTCCATATATCATCGTAGTAGGCATTATGATGGTCGTGTATACCTTTTTGGTTAGGCACCATGGTGGTTTGTTGTCCTCAATGAAGGGTAGTAGAGCTCTTGTGACTCTGTAGGCTGTTTTGACTTGGTCCAGGACTGTGGTGAATAGTCGGGGGGGATAGGGGACATCCTTGTTTGACTCCTATATTCTTCATTTTTGATTCCGTCGTCTGTCCAAACCATTGTATTGCAGTGTTTTCGTGTAGGCATGCTTTTATTATTCTGTTTATTAAGTAGTGCGGTACTCCCCTGTTGAGCAAAGTGTTGACTATAGCCTCATGCCTTATAGTATCAAATGCCTTTTGGAGGTCAATTGAGACTATATATAGTTTTGTTCCTTCTTTCCACTTTTCTTCCAGGATCCGTCTGGTGGTGTACATGTGGTCGTCTGTCGATCTACCCTTGATAAATGCCGTTTGATAATCTGGTAGTTCGCCGATGTATTTTTCCATTTCTCTGAGGAGGAATTGTGCGTAGTATTTATACCCTACACTGCTGAGTGTTATTCTTCTGTAATCGTCCACGTTTTGTGGTGATTTGATTTTAGGGAGCGGTATCTGTATGGTTGTATTCCATTCCTCAGGCAGGGGTGTGGTTTCCGTCCATGCGTTGGTGATGATTTCTAGGATTAGCTGTTTTATATTGTCCGGTCCATAGTATACTAGTTCGTTATTTATTTTATCTATTCCCGGGGCCGTGTTTCTTTTAGCTCTGGCCATTATTTCTAGTAGTTCGTCTTTTGACGGTGGCTTTCCCAGAGGCCAGTGGTCCATTTCTTGTATTGGTTCTAGTTGACTTCTCTCTGCGTTTCCTTCTTCTAGTTTCCTGACCCAATGCTGCAGTGGTATGTATTTTCTTGACTGCGTATTGTTGTTTCTCCTGTATGTTTTGGGGTGTCTAAAAGTTTGGTTTAATCTCTGTCCTGCTGGAGTGGATTCTATGTTTTCGAAGAATTCCCTGCATTTTTTTTTTTCTGTTCGTGCCTCCTCTCTGTGTCTCTTCTGTCTTTCCTCGCTTCTATTATCTTTTTGTCTATGTTTGGTGCATATTGTTTTCCTGTGGCCTTTATTTTCTTTAGTTTTTCGTAATTTCTTTTCGTGTCTTTTCTTGTTGGGCTCATAGGGGATTTGTTCCTTTTCAACGTTTTCCTCGCCGCTATTTTGATTTTTAAACCCATTGTTGACCAATTTAGTTCCTTTCCTGTTAACTGTTTTTCTATCTCCTCCTGGTATTTCTTTTTTATTCCTTTGTTTTGTAGCAGTGAGATGTTCCAGGTGTCATTTGCTGTTTTGTTGTATCTTTTTTTTTCTTTTTTTCTTCTTGTTTCTTTATTATTAGTGTTCCATATAATATTTTGTGATCTGTTTTGACGTTTGTTGCTTGTTTTGCCTTAATATTTTTGACCCTGTCCCTTATTTTTCTATCCACTAGGATATGGTCTATTTGAGGGTTGATGTTTCCTTTATTCCAGGTATTAAGGCAGGTTAGGTTCTTGCTCCATGTGTTTCTAACTGTTAGATCTAACAGATGTGCCAAGTTTTTTAGCAAGCTTCCATTATCGTTTGTCCATGTGTGAAGTAAGGTTTTTCCTATGATATTCTTGTCTTCAGGTGTTTGGTCGTCCTTTCCTATATGCGCTTTGAAGTCTCCTAGTATTATTGTGTTCATTTTTCTATTCCTATTTCTTCTAGTCTCTTGAGTAATCTGTCTGAATACTCGTCCTGCCCGTTTGTCGGTGGGCACATGTACTCCTAGTATGCATATGTTTTCCTTTCCAATTTGTAAGTCTGCCATGGTTATGTTTTCGTTTACTTTTCTTGTCTTTATCTGGATAGGGGTGTTCCGTCTTATTGCCCATGCGACTCCTCTGCTGGTTTTTTCTTTGTCCCCTCCACTTAGATGCCATTTGTAGTTTTGAGTAACTGCAGTTCCGTCTATCGTGTGTGTCTCTTGTATGCATGCAACGTGTATGTGTTCCATCATAAGAACCTCATCGATTTTTTCTCTTTTCTCTCTCGTTATGCATCCTCTGACATTCCATGTCGCCAGAATGATGTCATCGTGTTGTAATTCTTGACTGTTGGCTTCCTCTGTTCTTTGTGATATTTGGTACATGTTTATGTGCGTTGCTTCCTCTAATTCTGGGCGGGGTGTTATAGCCCCAGTTCGAGCGTATGTTTCTTCTGGTTGTTCTGCTTCATGTTTTTCTTGTGCAATAATCGCGCTATCGTAGTGATTTCTTTCGTTTCAGTGCTTCCTATATACTATCTCTAGTGGTGTGTTCTCTCTTCCCTGTTGGTTAGTAGGATGGAAGATTATATGCTCTCCTTCTTCTTGATGTACTATTATTGTCCTGTTTTTCATATTTGTTGTTACTGCAATTGTTTCCTACCCCCCCCCCCCCCCAAAACATTCTCTTCTCAGATCTGGAATGAATGCATTTATTTTTCCCGTATTAGAGTTGTACCTATTGTAACGGGGTGCTAGTTCATGGATGGATGCCTGCATGAATGGCATGAAATGGTCTAAGTGATTTTCGATATAGTCAGCTACTTGTTTTCGTAGGGTTTTCGTCGCATTGGTATGTGCCTGTGATGTTATATTTTCTCCCTCCAGTTGGTGGTTTAATGCTCCATATAGGCAGTTTCCGTCGCCGTCGATTTTTTTTTTTTTTACCAGTAATTGACGTGTTCTCGTTTCAACGTCCTGTATTAGTGTGTCCATTTTATTTGCCTTGTTTTTCAAAACCAATATTAGCTTGCTGTAAGAGAGTCTTTTTATTATGTTATCTGTATCGCGGTAAAATAACTTTTTACAGCGAGTTGCAAATGAGAAAGCGGCCCGAGAGAAACCTCCGCACACCCTGTATATTATTTTGATTTTTGTAGTGCCTAATTCAAATTCCCCATATAAAACTAATAACTCTGCAGCGAGAAACAAAAAGTTTATAGTAAATAAATTATTTCTTAAACAAAAGTACCCGTTCCACATGAAGAATTCATTCATTCGCGTATATGTGAAACAATGGATTTCCGAATCACAATATTCTTCCCATCTGTGAAGGTTTAATAAATATATCTTAGAAATAAATAGAAATAACACTTATCTTTCATCTTTCGTACTAGCCACTTTGGGGAGGGTGGTCGGTCGTCTTAGGTACATGCACTTGTGGATAATTTACGAGTTTATGACCTGGTCCCATTCAACGTGTTTATTTTCTTTTTATCCGAGTTATGTTGCCAGATGTCTGTACCCTTTGTCGAGCTGCCCATATACGCCTTTAGTGATGTCATAGTTAAATATCAAATATCAGCTATATGAATTAGCCAAATTTATGTTAATATTTATCAACTAATGTAGGATTTTCCACTCTTTAATTCAACACATTTTTGCGCGTTTCACACCGTGTTTACTCTAGTTTTTCGGGATTTCATGGGATCCACTTAAAAACGCGTCTGCCTTCATCGACGACCGAACTGAACTCCTTATGTACTTTTCGGTGATGTTGAGAAAAATTTTGGTACACCAGATTTCCGTCAAACTTCCTCCGATTTCCTAAAAATCTTCACACATTTTCATTTAGGTGCACACCACATTTTCTTCGTGGTTTTCCCCCCGGTCCCGGCAGTGCCAGTTTATAAACTTGTGCGCCCCTAGGCACTGGATTTTTTGGCACCTCCCTTAGTGGCTAACATCGCTAATACGTCGGAGGTAAAAATTTTTGGCAAAGAATGATTTTTTGGGATTTCAATTCTCTTTAATTTTAATTTTGTATCTTAAGATGAACCTGAACCAACCTCCATTTGTTTAAAAGTAAGTACATGATAAAAAACAGATTTTTCTTATATTTTATTGAAAAATATAGAGGACATAAAAAACAGCAAACAAAAAAAGACTTGAAAAAACATTTCAACAAAAACTAACAAGTAATAAAAAATAATTAAATATGAACAAATCTAGGCTCTGGACATAGATCATTAAATAAAATGAAACAGAAGAAACAAAACAAATTGTCTTTGCAGACTTCGAAAATCTTTTTTCTTGGTTTTTCAGATGCAAACTGATCTATTATGCTGTTGGAGTCTATAACATTTGACAGGTCATTATTTAAGTGTAGGAGGGCTAATTCGCTTAGTCTTTTGTTATCTAACGAATTTCGTTAATACATTTTTACATGTTTTAATGTTAAAAAAGATTTCACATCCGTACAGTTAGTAACTGTAAAGTAAACTTAGAAATATTTGTAAAGCGACTTCTACGTTAGGAAATGTAGAGGTAAGACCTTTAGATCTAATAAATTTTAACATTTCTGCAGGTGGCCCTTTAGTCATTTCCTGGATTCAAGAAAACTTTTGAACTGGACACATTCTTCAAAAAATTCGTTCTCAATATAACTAATGTACATTTCCTGCATTTTTTTGCTTGTAGACGAATCTCGTGTTCGGATAAATTTGTGATCTTATTAAAGATACCAAAAAGTTTTTAGATTTCTGTGTGGAGAGTTTGTCTTTTAATAAGGCAAAATGAATGCCACTGGAACCTTCCCCTAGATGACGTTTAATAGTTTTTTTTCTTGTCAGATCCACTTTAGAATTATTAGAAAGAATTAAACAATTTAGTTGCCGTTAGCAAGTCTATATCTGGATTTTGCAGTGCTTTACTGCTTTTATTAAAAGTTTGAAGAACGTCATTCCATAGAATGATCTTTATCCAGAATTATTGTTATTGAGGATTGCCTTCGGCGCCCCTCAGAGCGTTGGCGCCCATAGGCACGTGCCTAGAGTGCCTAGTGGGTAATCCGGCACTGGATCCCGAAAGATCTCTGTTCCACAAATATATTGTTCAAATATGTTCAGAATAGGTTTTTCGCAAAAAATATTTCGACTTATATTGTACATCATAGTCAAAAAGAAACATATTGTTTGTTATGAAATAGCGAAGAAAACTAGATGTCCGAGCAATAACTTCAAGAGGCGGTTAACCGAAATTAGGAAGGCTCAGAATATTTCTGCGTACAATTTTTTCATAAACTGAAAGAGACAAAAAACAAAATAAAATCCACTTACTCAAGAATGCCTTCTTTCTATATCTATAGTATGATGAAATTCCTAAAGTAAATGTAACAGACCAAGCGCCAGAGACGAAAAAAGACCAAAATGCGTCAAATTAAGGTAGCAGAGGTTGCTTTTTTTAATCGGTAGATTTTGTGATTCTGAGTAAATACCCATAGGCTATTGAATATGTATTTTAGTAAGGAACAATTGCGTTAAGGCCATTCCCTAGAAAGAGACATCCGATAGGAAAAATATTTATTATTTTTGGCCATAACTTTTTATCTTAGTACGCTTATTTAAAAAAACTATAAGAGTACCTAAGACTATTACTATGAATGTTCACTCAATAATTTCAGTGGTTTGCAAAATAGCTAGATTTAAATTTAAAAATTATGTAAATCTTCCTCTTTCATAGGTTTAAATCTAGCTATTTTGCAAACCACTGAAATTATTGAGCAAAAATTCATAGTAACAGTCTTGTGATGGTTCTACTCTTATAAATTTTTTAAATATACGTACTAAGAAAAAAAAGTTATTGACCAAAATAATAAATATTTCCCTATTGGATGTCTCTTTCTAGGGAATGGCCACCTTAAAGAGTTTGTATTGTTTTATATGTTAGTGTAACATCTAAAAACGATAAAATCACAAAGTGCTATTGAAGATGACTGAAGAGGTCGGCGTGGGCATAACGGGGCCTAATTGCAGGCTATTCAGAGCCCTAGGTAAGACCCCAACCGTCTTCCAAGCAGATACTATAGATCTATATGCTCAGGAATGTTTAAATAAAGAAATTCGAGGAGCAAAGATCTAGATAGCCAGGGACCGTTGAAAGCTCTCAGGTATTACACCTTTGCGACAAAAATTACCTGGAAATGCAGACAATTCCTGAAGCAACTTGCTAAAAATAATAAGGTTACCTTGATGTAGATGCCAGGGCACGAGGGAAGAGAAGGAAATGAATTAGCTGACGCCCTTGGAAAAAAGGGTGCTGAAGCCCCATTTTTTGGGTCCGAACCATTTTGTAGCTTACCTAAAGGGAACAATGGAGGAGATCCTAAAATGGGAAAAGGAACAGAGAGTCCTAGTGGAGGAATAATCCAGGCCAAAGGCAAGCGAAGTAGTTCAAATCTTATTCGACAGAGAATGCGACGAAACTTCCCGAATTCGAAAAGTCCAACTTAAGGCTGATAACAGGCCTTTTAGCAGGCCATTGCCCCTTGAGATATCATCTTAAGAATATGGGCAAGGCAGACGATGGTAGGTGCAGATATTGTGATACTGCAATGGAAACTGCGGAACATATTCTTTGTGAATGCAAGATGCTAGTCAGCACTAGGCTAAAGTACCTAAGAAAGGTGGAACTAACGCCTGAGGACATAGAGAAATTAGGCTGCAGGAAAATAACAATCGTTGTAAAAAGCTTGCTGGTCCTGGGTAACAACTAATTGTAGGGTAATTCAGAAAAGATCTTTCAGGTCGATGTGGAGAAGGGCTGTTCAGAACCGAGCGACCCTTTAAACAATCTATAATCCAGATTCGGCAGCCACCTAATTTGGATTCGACAGCGCCCAAAAGTTACTTTGGTATTCCTCCTCCATCACCCCTCTTCGTTTGATCGTTCACTTATGGGACACCTTGTTATTATGTTACATTGGTGAGCTGCACTTTTATGACTGATTATGATTTTTGCAGACTTTGTGGTAGATGTTATAAAATAATTTGAGGTCTTGGCTTCTAGCATATACCAGACCCCAAGTTTTTGCACTCTACTAGCTCGCTTTACTTCAAGTCAAATGAAATCAAATTAAAATCAATATCAAATTTATTCTTCAAACATATAATACAAACTTGTACTTACATTATGATTTAGTAAATAGGCCAGTCAACCAAGGAAAAATATGAGAAATAATTCGTGCAGAAGCCAATTTTATGTAAAGTTGTCGGGGGGAGTGCCAACATACTAAAAGTCCTGAGCGGATGCGGTGGATGATGCGAGGGGGGGAGTTTCACGTTTTTCTTGAGTAACTCGAAAACTACGCCCTCCAGCGAAAAAGTGTCTATATACAATATTAAATTACATGAAATTTCCTACTAATCAGTTGTTTTTATAGGATCAATACTTCACAAGATACAGAGGGTGGAAAAATCTCGAATTTAAAAGAATAATTTTTTAATTGTATAAAATTAAAGTCTGATGTTAAATGAAGTAGGCTCAGACCAAATATTAATATCTGTACAACATCCAAGTGTAATAATGCTGGATAAAGTATGTTTGTTTAAGACAATACACCTAAATATCTGGAATAAACCATATACAATCCATTGTAGCGTTATAGATAGATCATTGTTATGATTTTTTATCCAATTTTTGGCCTTGGATGAGTTTCATCAGCCAGCTACGCAAATTAGGGAAGAGGAGGAAGTAATAAGCATAATAAGGATACACACATTTCACGTCCATGGGTCCATCAGGACGACAAAATTGCACATAAACTGGACCGCGGATGGCAGGTTAAACCACAAAGGATATATAAACAAAAGCATATTAGGAAAAAATATCACAAGTAAAGGTAAGTAATTGACAGACCACATCGAGATAAAAAATTATAAATTAACCATTTACATTTTTGCTTGAAAGAACATAGTTAAGGTTCATTGGTAGCTGAAAACCCATATGTCTTAGTTCACTTACCAGGCTCATTGAGGGGTATGTAAAGAGCAATTGAATAAAATAAGATTAACGTCCTCTTTCTGTCCACAAGCACGTAGGTCATTATTTAGAATTCCAATTTTAAATGAGGGATCTAGAAATCTACCGTGATTAAGTTGCAGACGTGAAATAGTAGAATAAAGGGGTCTTGAACCTGGAGAACCGTCCTGCCATCTAGATTCAGCGATCAGAGTGTTGAGATAATAAATAATTTGTACCTCGCGCCGTGTATTTCTGATCATATTGATATTGCCATCTCTTAAAGAGCGTTTTCTTGCATATAGTAAATAAATTAGTAGCAGGCATTTTAACTGAAAGGGGAATGCCACTTACCGATGCTTCCTTAGCCATTTTGGCGACCATTTCATTTTGATACAGATCACAGTATGCTTTAATCCAATCAAGGTTGCCAGAAACCCCACGTTGGGACAAGGAGACCAGTTTTGCAACAATATTCACAATCGCCGGTGACGATTGTTCTTTGCAGTTGTCAATACTGCTCAAAACATTCTTATAGAATCAGAATAAATAGTTATATTCAAATAATGAAGGTAATCTTAGGTAGCTTAAATTTGTGTTCTATACCAAGGTCAGGGATATAAAAGACACATCCTGTGCCATTGTTATGATTTGATAAATTAAAAATAGAACTGTCAGAATTTTCAATATATTTGAACATCGTTTCTGAAATTTTTCCCAATTTTCATGTTGAAATGGAAATGATTTGAAATTGGTAACCAAGCCAGTGCTCCTCAAAAGTTTATGATATTTTTGAAAGGCGGTTTACTGCAAACCATAAGCATATATTTCAAAATGGTACTTAGCTTCTTGCTTAGCTTAGAAGCCTGGAAGGGGGAAGGTGGAATCAAAATTGTTTTCAGCGAGTTTTCAAACTCCAACAACTTCCTTTTGCTGAAACTATCCTTCTTCTCTATGGCTTTAGTAGATGCGACACCTCCTTCGCCATTTACAGAAGAAGCAAAGGAGGAATTCTTAAGCTGTTCAGCTGTTGATCTAGCCACTGTAGCACCACCAACCACAGGATCTGCGCACCAACACTCTTTCAGGGTTTATTTACAGGCATATTAACACTTTTTTAAAAATATTTCTTGTTACTTACATTGGTCCACTTACTTATTTACAGATACAGCAACGGCTCAACACCCCCAAACCAGTGCGGATGGAACCGAGGAGAAGGTGGATTGTTAACCCCGGTTACCACCAAAGACCCAGTGCTCCCGAAGCCATTTTGAACTCCATTTTTTGTCGATATTCTACTAGGTGTGGGGAACGTTGCGGCTGCTGAAAAGCCAGCATTCCATGCTCCATGGTACGTGCATGAATGGTGCACCAATAGACGACAATGTGAACGACGACGATGATGATCATTTTAATTCAGATGACTTTTTAAATGTTTAGATTTGAGATAATATTCGTATATTATTAGTAATGCAGTTTTTCTGTTTTTTAAGTTCAATCAATATTGAAGTTTTATTTATGTCATTAAAGCTCGATTATTTTTTAAATTCGCCTTTTTCCACCCTCTGTATCTGGTAAAGTATTGATCCTGGGAAAAAATGAATAGGAACTTATTTGTGGGAAATTTCATGTAGTTTAATATTGTATATAGATACTTTTTCGCGAGAGGGCGTAGTTTTCCAATTATTCAAGAACATGTGAAAAGGAGACCTTTAAACTACCCCCCCCCCCCCCCCCGCGCCCGCGCATCATCCAACGGTTAGGACTTTTAGTATGTTGTTCCAGATTTTCTCCTTCTAGATCATTTTCCTGTCTCAGTAGTCAAATTTTTTGTTTAGATTAAGTTTTATTCCCCTTTTGGCCATTTTAATTGCAACCCGCATATTTATTTATTACAAGTGAAAGGTGTTTGCATTTTGTTCTTTAATCTACATTGTTAAGTAACCCCTGCCCCTCCCCGTCCAGTCCTTCAATTGCCACGGCACCATTGTGCTGTGGATGTCTGGCTGGCTTCGGATTGGGTGCATAGATTACCTTAACTATGCCTAATTATTACCTATTAAATTTGTTTTGAATTAAATTGGTAAAATAGTCAGTTGTAACTTAGGTATTTTGAACTTCATTCCTTGGTATGAATTTTACTTTTATAATCTCTTTTTCGGCTCTTAACACGATGTCAGGAACTAATATAATGGTCTCGGGAGTATCCACAGGCTCCAATATAAAATTTCTTAGGATTCCACATAGCACTGCTTTTAATTCCAGAATGGCGAACCGTTGACCTACCGAAACAAAATATCCTATTATTTTTTTGTTTATTACAGATGCGAAATATCAAGACAATGGAAAATTACAGGTAAATATGAAAATCAATGTTAAAAGTCGTACACAGACACTATGCCGCATCAAACAAAATTTTTGTTCAACAAGGCTATTAACATTCTAAACAAATTTTTGGGTTTTATGTTTCAAAATAGTTTAAAACCTTTTAAATTATTATCAGGTAATTTGATGCCTCAGAAATAATTCAAAGTTGCAAAGAAATATATTAATTAGTATTATACTGACCTGATAAACAAAACCCCCGTAAATGACAAAATCGCTGAAACGAGATAAAGGAGGTTAAGTTCCAAATTACCTGCCAGCTAAGTCCAGTAGACGCATGTATTAATTTTTGTGTGCGAATAGAGCAAATTTGTTGCATATTTTAATCTAACTAATTGCAATTGTTCTAATATGATATATTCTTGCTTGAGTTGTGTTCTTATCTAGTATTAAGGTTTTAAAAATGTCATATTTGCTAAGCAAAATCACAGTAATAGTAGCAGCAATAGGATTCTTTTAGGTAAAAGCACAATTACACTACTTTAAACAGTTTATTGAATCCTTAGGTTTACACAGTACCTATAGAAAATCAAAACTTGCTATTTTTACAATAAATTGAACTTAACATACACTCTCAATAAAACATTCAGAATTAATTAAATTGCACCGGAATCACAGCTTAGACTACTACTGTGCTCTACTGAGAATTTCACATTATGCCGCAATCTAACGTCGTACTAAGGAAGAACCACGCATCTAAAAAAAACTGAGTAAAAACACGGCACATTTTAAACGACACGTTTGTATTGGGGTGTTTTAGCTTAGTAATGACAGTTTACTGTGTTTCTCTTTAGTATTACAAAGCATTTTAGGAAATACATGGTATCATAATATACAGTTAGGGTATATACGAACTCAATTGGAACAGCATGAACTAGGGGATCTTACGGGGTATTGTCAATATATCGCTTCACATTGAATGAGAGAGCACAGAATTTTACAGATTTATATTCACCACTCCTCGTCTACAGTCCACGTGGACTTGATCCGCCTGTCACATAGAAATATAGGTGGTATTAGATGCTTAGCGAATTTAATTTGTCAATACCAACCTTGTTCAGAATTTTTGCATGCCATAATATATAAAACTTAAAATACGTATGAACTATTTGTATCCTATGATCTGTACGAGGCAGTGCAGTACAGCCAGGCAGCGTTATAAATTACTTAATTCTAGTGAATATTTGAACAAATTATTGGTTTCATTACTGTGTTTGAGTGATTTTTTGCAATTAATTGTTTAAAATGACATTTTGGAGGCCTTTCGATAGTAGTGACAACGAAATGGACGATTTTGACACAGCCTATACAAGCGGAATTTGAAAATAAAGACTTACACGTTCAAACTCAAAAGGGTTATTTTGAATATTTACTCGTGTTTAAAAGGCGAAAATATTGATTATTCATATAATCAAATTGTGAAGAGGATTTGTGAATTAACCAAATTTAGCCGTAATACAATTTATGGGTTATTAGAGCCGGGGATGTGGTTGATCATTCTATTAAACGGAAAAGAGTTGGACAAAAACTTACTTGATAACGCGTCCAAAGATGTCATTCGTCGATTTATGAATGACTTTTACAATGAACAGAAGGTGCCCACATTAGAAATGATTAGGGATAAGTTACGCGACTATCCAGATTATAACTATAAATCATTAGATACTTTGCGAAACGTTTTGCTCGATTGCGATTTTAGGTACAAAAAATTGGACAAACGAATGGTAGTTGTGGAATCAGCACGCATAGTTGATCATCGACACGAGTACCTGCGTAAAATAAAAGAATACCGAGATGCCAATAGAGACATAATTTATCTTGACGAAACATGGCTTGACATCCATGATGTAGTTCAATACGGTTGGGTAGATAACACCAAAAAATGTAATTTAAATGCTCCATGTTCAAAGGGAAAAAGAATTATAATTCTACATGTTGGAAGTGAAAACGGTTTTACTCCAAATGCGTTGTTGTTATCTGCTAAAAATATCAAGCAATCCTCTGCCGACTTCTGATCATGTTACAAAATATCCCACCAAATCCTGTAATTGTTATGGACAATGCGTCATACCATCGCGGCAACGCACAAACATTCCGAACACCAACACAAGAAAAGATGATATTGAATTTATGAAAAGTAAAGGCTTAGAAATACCAGAAAAAACACAAAAGAGACTTTATTAGAACTGATTGGAAAGCAAAATTTTAAAAAGGAATATGCCGTTGAAAAAATTTTTGAAGCACACGATCATACTATTTTACGTATGCCTCCATATTATTGCGTTTTCAACCCCGTAGAAATAGTGTGGCCTGATGTAAAAACAAGATACGTCAATATAATCAATCCCCACAATTAAGTGAGTCTGCCTTAAAGAATATAAATTAAAAGCGATATATGGAAGAAGTGTGTATTTCATGTGATATAAAAGGACTTATTAATCCCATTATTATTAATGTAAATACCGATTCAAGTTCTGAAAACTCGGATAGTGACGAATGAAATATTGTTTATTTAAAGTTCATAGACAAAGCTTTTTTGAAATTTGTTTATTTAACGTCGACCTATTTCTGGTACTGAGACCAATTACCGATGCCAGGAAACGAGTACCCCCTTTAAAATTTTGCCTTTCCTTTATAGAATAGTAGAAATTTTCTACCTGCCTAACATCATGATACTGCAAAGTTCATAGTATCATGGCCTAACATTTAATAAACAAGACAGTCGCTGCTTTACGCCCCTTCGGAAGGATTATGTACCCTCTATGCAACTCCCGCCTAAGATTACATAACTTTGCCGCTAAAAGATAGAACGAGAGGTATGTCACTAGATAATAGACGTAGCCTTAATATATCATTTATGTGACTTATTAAATATGATAAACATATTTTTTCATTAAGCACTTCTATTGAATAAAGGTATTATAGAAATCTATTTCTGTAACAATTAAAAAATAATTATTTAGTATTTAAGCATGTTTACATTTCTGCAGCCGCCTATGTCCCATAAAGGAGATATCGACTTTACTCCGAGTTTTTGTTTTTTTTTGTGTCCCTGTACTATACTATATACTATACACATTTAGATTTATTTTACTGGATTTGTACTTGGTAAGTCAGCTATATGAAACTGATTCTAACCCATTTTCAACAAAAAATGGTTTTACGGGGGTTTTGCTTAGCAGGGCAGTATAGTAGTCTACGCCTTATCATAGCATAATAAACATTAGACACAGGGTCATTCTACATAAAACTATACAAAGAATAGCACAAAATGAGAATCATAATTATGGGATGAGAGCAAAGGCGCCAACATTAGTCAGTTTCTGTGGGTTTCGGTATAAAAATTTGAGCAATTTTTAAAGAAATGGTCACATCGTTATAAAAACTATGTATTAAAAGGATGGAATGCAACTTTCATTATCACATATATTTAATATAATTACGGATCCGTAATGTGTCTGAGTGGTTATCATTTCTGTCTATAACTATAATTCCCTTTTGTTGCTCTCAGCGAGAACCTGATGATGCCGAAACACCGTTTAAACAACCGTGGCTCCTGCAGAAGCCTATGAACTACGCGGGAAAACATTCGGAAGTACAGCAACACTTCAATCAACACGAAAATCTAAGAAACAACAAACTATACAGCTTATATTATACAAAGATGTGACCTTTAAATAAAGAGAAAGTGCAATGTACGGTTTCTTTCGGAATCTCGAAATATGCCCAAAAATTTCAAATTGCTATAACTTTTGATCATTTGAAGATAAAATACCAAATAATAATTCATTTTAAAGAAACTTTAATGCTATGCAACTTTTAATGTAAGGACATTTCGCGGCTCATCTCTTAGCTTCACGCTAAGGAATGAGCCGCGAAAAGCGTTTTTCCAAAATTTGGAATTTTCACTAACGGATATCTCGAAAGCTATTGGGGATAAAAAAATATAAGCAATAATTTTGTAGAAAATTTTGTCAGCTTTCATTTTCAATAGAATAATCTTTGCCTTTCGATGCACTAATATAAGTGAAAAACAAAAAAAATAATCTTCTGTGCCCCTCTGCACCCCGCGCACCTCGTAAGTCCGAGGACTTTCAGTATGTTTACCTCCTAACTACTCCAAACACAGCCCTGGAGTCAAAAATTTTGTTCTCGACCATGGCCTCTACAACCGGTTCATTGACTGAACTAATATGAGAACTTTAAATTAATTCATCTTTAGGTGAGGAAGATGCGTATTTAGGCGGGGGCGAATTAGATATTGAATCTGAAATACTTTTGAACACTACCAATTTTTTTTCTTAAAAGCAGGTAAAAAATACATAAATAACGACCTTCTTTATAGATTCGAAGATAGGGAGCACGGTTCTTTATTGCAAAATGGAAATAGGAACCCTGTTCTTTTTTTAGCTGTTCTTAAATATCTTGTGAAATGAGCCCCTAATGGACTCAAGGTATACTGATCAAATTTGTTTCTAAGAAAAGGCTATTGCGAAAGATTCAGTTTCAAGATTGTGTATGTTATAAGAAGTAAGAATTTGTGACATATTTTCATTTTTTATAACGTCACAGCGCCCTTCTTCCTCGGCCGCTCGGCCGTCTCTCGCACCATACATTTTTGCACATTTATTAATCGATATTGCACACTGAACAATTGATCAAAACGGATAGAAAAAAAATGTACTTATAAATAAAGTATTCTATAATCCGCTCAAATTAGACCAAAAAGTAGGAGTGAAGGTACAAAAATTCACACCCAGCTGAAAGTTGGAAGGATTGTTCAAAACACCAAAAATGTCCTCATCGATCCGATACCTGGAAAAAAAAAAAAATTTACGCGGGGTCAAAGGTCACAAAAACGGGTTTTTTCACGATTTTCAGCAAAATGGTAAGTTTTATCATAAAATTAGCTGAGACCAAAATTGTACATCAGATAATTATCCATAAAAAATGTCTCAATACTTGTTTTCCTAAGAGCCACCGTTTCTGAGATATGACGATTCGAAAAGTTGGAAGAGCTGTAATCGTCATAATATGCACACGTTTCCACGCCACCTTTGAGGTGGTGTACTTAGCGCTTTTTTTAACGTGGTTTCCCCGGTAGGCCTATTCCACGGGTCTGTTTTGATTCTGTTTAATTTGAAACTATTGAATAATAAAAGATATTAGCAAGGGTTGAAAATGATAAAAGCGGTGTAAATTTAAAAAAATTCTCTAATACTTCTGCTTCCTCTTCTTCTTGGTGTTCTTCTTGTTCTTCTTCTTGTTTTTCTTCTTGTTCTTCTTCTTCATCCTAGGTGGAAGTAAATTGCTTCAATAGTGATGCATCGCATGTCTCCTCGTTGCTATCAAACGAATCCTCTACTGTTGCTGATTCAACATTGGAGCACGACCGACCTTGACAATTTGTACATGCTAAAGAACAAAACAGTCCAACTTTTTTGCAACCACATTTAGCACTACATCACTTTTTACAGTTGCAAAAAATTGTGTTTAGCAGTTTTTCTGGCGCAGGTGGGAGTAAAGTCTGAACTGGTTCTAATGTATTGTCGACCAACTTCCAACCCCAGTCTTTTGGGTCTAGCTGATAACCAAGCCACACTTGAACTTGGTAATATATCCGAAAAAGATTTTGATGAGCAGCCACTGAGGTTGGAGGAAGACAAGCTAATTGCACTTGTTTTTATTTCGAGTATTTTTAACGAAACATGCATATCGAAACTATAAGCAGGTAGTTTTTTTAGGAGCTCCGTACATTGAATGAAGAAAGCGAATTCCGTTGGTGATAACTTCTTGTGAAGTTGAATTACTCTTTTTAAAAACTTCAGCACATTGAACTAAACCTTGTTTTTCAAACATTTTAAAAACTGTTGTTTTACCCCTTCTGAAAAATGCAGATGTCGAATAACAGCCAGTGATTGCGTGTAAAAATAGCAGGTACATGATTTTGACACTTTGCAAAAGTAGATAAACTTTTCGATGAATATATTTCCGATTGATGTTGAGCTTTTCCAGGATTAAAAAAAAATGTTTTTTCGGTTGGAGTTCGAGCAGTGAGTAATACGAGTAAGTCTACATTTTCACCAACATGCATTCGCTAAATTGAATTGTTCTATTGCTGTTTCAATTATCAGTACATCCGCATCATTACTAGCTTGTGTTACCAATATATATTCAGCAGTAAATTTTTCTTTCAACATTGAAATGAACCGATATTTGTTGTGAGTATTTGCAAGAAATTTCTGTTTACTAGTAGGAACTGTCATAGATTGATCAAATAAAATATCAGAAGACGAAAATGTTGCTGAAGTTTGACGACGTTGTTCTGCGGTTTTAATATTTCTCGTACAATCATTATAGCCATTAAATACGACAGTAACTCTGGGACCAAAATGTCGACGTACATACTGAACGTATTTATCTAAGATAACGTTGAATGTTTCTTCGTTATCCCACACAACGCGGTGTAATAAATATTCTCCATCAACGATGTATGTCGCATTTATGTTGTTAATATCAATATTTACACTACCTCAAAGGTGGCGTGGAAACGTGTGCATATTATGACGATTACAACTCTTCCAACTTCTTGAATCGTCATATCTCAGAAATGGTGGCTCTTGGGAAAAAAAGTATTGAGACATTTTTTATAGATAATTATCTGATCTACAGTTTCCGCCTGAACTAATTTTATGATAGAACTTACCGTTTTGCTGAAAATCGCAAAAAACCCACTTTGGTGCCCTTTGACCCCGCGTAAATTTTTTTCCAGGTATCGGATCGATGAGGACTTTTTTGAGTTCATTTGTTTTGAACAATCCTACCAACTTTCGGCTGGGTGTGAATTTTTGTACCTTCCGATGTCTAAATTTGTGAAAAAATCAAGATTTGCTTTCTCCGTACCGCCTTTTGTTGAACAGGCGATACAATATCGATCGCCGCTGACCGATTACACCGCATCATCGCTTCCCACATAGTAACAGGCTCTCGCTCAGTATTACATCATCTAACCTTGATACTGTTGGAATTACACCCCCTTGAACTGGAGATTGATACGCCTATGCTTTATGGTGAGTGACTGGAAACTTGTAGAAAGAGATGGTTTTCTAGAGTGTGGTGAGAGAAGATTCTTGATTGTCTCTCCATGAATCTATCTGCAATTTCAGAGTATATAAGGCGCGATTACCGGCGCAGAAGGGGAAGTTCTATAAAAGTGAAGTTCGGTAAAAAGTGAGGTTAAATATAAAGTAAACAAAGTGTAGAGGTTATTTTGGTAAATTAAGAAATATTTTGTAATCAGTAAATTATTAAATAAAGTGTTAGTGGTTTATCTCTTGTTGAAATTATTTTAGAACCCACGGATTTATACAGGGTGTTTCCTAAGAGGTGGAAAATACGTAACAATACTTTCATGTCGAGTTTCGACGGCCTTGGAAATAACTCGTAACTTTTGTCCTATACGCTACACGCGAACATTAACATTTCCAATGTTAAAAATTTATTTGTTAATAATAAACCTGAGTTTTGGTACATTCGAAGCAATTGGTTTCATGTCGATCCGTTTTTTTTTTTTGTCGAAACGGCAGCAGTTCCAATTTTAATCTTTGGAAATTTGCAATAGGCCGCCATTTTGGATTAGAAGGTCGGGTTTGCGCACACTATTTAGGCATCTGAAGTGCTACATCTTCCCAAAATTTTATAGTTTCGAGAACTACTTTAGTTATTTCAATTCGAAAATTTTTCATTTTTTCAACATTGTTGCTAATTTCTCAATAGTAAACAATTTTTACGAATTTTCGAATAGCCCATTCTTGTAATAAATTTTCGTAGAAACAAATTTGATTAGTATGCCTTGAGTGGACTAGGGGCTTATTTCACGAAATATTTAAGAAAAACTAAAAAGAAACAGGGTTCCGCTTTCTATTTTGCCATAAATAATCATGCTCCGTATCTTCAAATCTATAAAGAGGGTTGTTGTTTATGTAATTTTTACCCATTTTTAAGCAAAAATTGTCATGTTTAAAAGGATTTCAGATTCGAGCATTTTTAGATCTCTTGTATAACAGCGGGATTTTTGATAATATTTTGTAAACATTAATTCTATATCAACATATTTACCTATACAATTTCTAGGTCCAGCACTAAAAGGCACAAAAGCGAATGGATGTCTATCTTGACAATTCTCTGGCAAAAATCTATCCGGGTCGAATTTGTCTGGATTAGGCCATAGCTTCGGATTCCTGTGTATGTCGAAAATGTGAACATTGACTGCTGTATTTTTTGGTAAAATGTATCCGTTACTAGTCACAACGTCTTCTTCTAATACTCTTGCTATGAATGGAACGCTTGGGTATAGTCTTAAACTTTCTTTGATACATCTTTCCATAAACTTCAGTTCTTGTAAATCGTTATAAGTGGGTTGTGAATTTGTGTCACCGAGAACTTGTTTTATTTCTTCAAATATCGATTCCTAAAAATAACAATTATTTAAATATAGCGAAGGTACATCCGTGGTAATATAAAGGTCTCCAAGCTAGCATTCATTGCAGTCGTTTTCCCTGTTTGATTCATACTTTCTTCCACGCTTCGTTTATTTTCACATCACCCACTGCAGAGTAATGTACAATGCACTCATTTAAACGTATCTGGATAATTTATAACTAGTTGTGCTTAATTATAGAAACTGAAGAGCAAACCGCGCCTGGAAACCTCAAGAGAACCTCGAACAAATCTAGAGGAAATCATCATCAGAAATGAATTTGATGTACAAAAATTTTTGAAACTAGTTGACCCCTTGACGGAAAATAAATGAGCATATCATATTTACAATATTCTATCATCATTTTAAAATGTAGTAGCAATAATGAAACCTTTCTTCATGAATTTTTTATTGGCAATAAAGTACCATCAACTTTCGTTATCTTTGAGCTCGTTTACGCCTGTTTGTCTTCAAAACATCACAAGTTAAAATGTATGCAACACTTGCGGATCATGTTGACTACTTCAGTACTAAACAGAAAGTAAGATTTTGTAAAAGTCATGTGTTAGTAATTCTAAAGAACCTTATTTATAGTGACATGAGACATTCATAAATTCATGTCAGATTACTAGATTTCCGTTTACCCAGCTCTTTTGCACACGTGTGGGATTTCGGATATAAACGCGCGACCAAATTCAAGATAAATCAGTGCTTATCTGGCATTGGCCTTCAGCGTGCTGCATTGGGTTGATTACAGTTAGTACTCTATTACGACGTACCACGGCCGTTAGCCTCCTTAAGCGTGGTGAGCTGGGACCTACTGTGTTACTTGTTATTTATTCGTGCGCGGCAAAATGTACCCAACGCATGCTATTGACGCCTCGACGAATCACCGCAACGTTGCCAACATTACACTCTCGTCAGCTTCGAAACCATTTACGAAATGATTAATGCCCGTAAAAGATACGGAAACATGTATGCTGTGTAACATTGCCATGATCTACCTGTTATTGAGAAAATAAACCGTTTATTTTGTATTTGGACTATTTATTTAATAACCAAACTCTGAAATAACAATCTCCAAACCAGCTACTCATGCAAAACACGTTACAGTATAAGCTAGATTTTTCTCTAAACATGAAGCAGTAATTTTATATATCATCTTACCTGTACATCTTTATGACATGCAAATATCATTAATGTGAAGCAAATTGACATTGAAGTTGTATCATGTCCCTGTAAAAGACAAAATATTCATTTGCACATGAGTAAGTGGGAAGAAATGGTATATGATATATTATAATACAATATTGCTGGAATGTTATATAACTATAAACAATTAAAAAAATATATGTAAAAAATTCGCATTATATAGTAATAATAATAATAATGATAATAATAATAATATAATAATTGGACTTTCCTTTGTACTGTATTACATAAAATTTACAATTCATTTAAGAGGGCGATGTTCTACCACTTAACCGTAAAGAGAATTCAAATTAACTTAATCCCCGTTTTGCCTAAGAATTAAAATTACACAAATTCACAAGGAAATAAAAAAAAGGACCAAAAATGCTTACATACAAAATTAGAAATTTAGTATAGTTCCTACACCCCATCATTTAGTAATTTTTTAATTCTCCCTTAATGATTGTACAATATAATTGTTTGCATTTCATACTTAAATTTCTCAATTTTTGTAATACACTTTATGCTAGCAGGTAATTTATTATACAATTTATAGAAAATATATGAAAAGCAGATCTATGAAAAGGTGGAGTGATTAAAGATTTTCTTCGTACATTAATATTACGAATATCCGTACGAAAATGAATATTATTATATAGATAAGGCGGTGATTTGGTGGTCACAATCTTCCAAGAGCAGTCATAGGCATATACTAACCTTCTATTTGCCATATTTAGCCAATCTCATTCTTTAATTGTATGAGAGATCTCTTCTGTTAATATTGCAGATTAGACGAACACAAGAGTTTTTAATTATTTGAATTCTACTTCATGTGGCAATATCCAAACAAGGGCCCATATACATCACAGAAATTAAAATGTAATAACACTAAGCTGTTGCAAAGCAGTATTAAGGTATTTTTATCCAACAGATCTTTACATGTTATATATTAGTATACATGTTCTTTAAATTGCTAAAAGCTTTCCTAATACAGTTCCTTATATGATCCTTAAATCTTAGATCCGAGTCAATAGTAAGTCCCAAGTTTTTTGCCTCATTTACACAAATTATAGAGATATCATTGACTTTTAATTTTAAATCCTCAAGGTACCTATTTCGCTGAGTTGACCTACCAAGCAACATTATCTTTGATTTACTAGGGCTTATGCACAAACTATGATTAGAAGAAGCCGTTATTAATTCAGCAATATCCTTATTGATTTTATTGTTAGCGTCGTCAATACATTGTGGATTAAAGGAGTAATACAATTGTGTATCACCGGCGTAACAGCGTACCTTGCAAAATTTAAGTACTCTGTGAAGTTGACTTCTGTAGATAGAAACTAGCCTAGAAAGGCCCCAATACTGACCCCTGTGGTACCCCCCGATCCAAGAGATAAATTGTCATTCAGTTTTACAATTTGCCTCCTATGTTGTAAGTAGTTCTGAATAAACTGCACTGCCTTATTTCCAAAACCCACAAAATGTAATATGCTTAATAAAATTTCGTGATTTATACAGTCAAAGGTTTTAGAATAGTCTAATAATAATAAGGCCGTTCATTTATTTTCATTCGCTGCACTCAAAATATCGTCAATGATATGTGTTAGTGCAGTGCAGAAGCTGTGATTAGATCGGAAACCAGATTGAAATTGTGGCAAAATCTCGTAAATTTCTAAATGTTCTTTAATTTGAACCGAAACCACCCGCTCAAATAACTTGGGTAAAGGAGACAAAATATTAATAGGTCTTAAATCCTAATATTCTGTAGGTACGTCAACTTTGGGTAGGGGAGTTACTAAATATGTATTGGTTAACAGTTTATTAGATGTGTAATAAAAAGAACAATAATAGGGTAGCAGTATTTTAGCATTGTTAAATTTATAATATCGTAACCCAGGGCATAACTTGACATTGCTTGCATTATTTTAAATGTTTTCATTATTTGTTAATTTAAATTCAAAGTTATGCTCAAAGGTGGTTTTTAAATTATTGGAGTAATATGATTTAGTTTCCAGTATATTTTTCCTGTATTTAAAGTTTTATTTGATTTTATAAAAAAAGTTGTTAATTTCATTCACATTTGATAAATTTGGGGGTATTTCTTTGTTTCTTTTTCTCTCCACAAGGCTTTAGTTTCACTAGTTCTTATTCTAAAATTTAAATACGCTTTTTTTCTTATTTTCTACCGCTGTATTAGTGAGATTTCGTAGGCTCTTGTAATAATTATAATGTTCGGGGTTACTGGTTTGTTTAAATCTTGCCAATGCCTTTTGTCTTAATTTTATCATTGTTTTAATATTGTCAGTTAGCCATGGTGCTTTAGGCTTAGTGCAATACAAATTTTTAGCTTTTTTTTTAGGTATTGTTATATAACCCCATATTTGTTCACGATTTAAGTTATGGCTTACCTCTATTCTTTCGAATAATATTAAGGTGGCCATTCCCTAGAAAGATAGGGAAATATTTACTATTTTTAGCTATAACTTTTTTTTCTTAGTACGTATATTTAAAAAAACTATACGAGTACCTAAGTAGAACCATAACAAGACTATTACTCTGAATTTCCACTCACTAATTTTAGTGGTTTGCAAAATAGCTCGATTTAAATTTAAAAATTGTGTTAATCTTCCTATTTCGTAGTTTTAAATCGAGCTATTTTGCAAACCACTGAAATTATTGAGTGAAAATTCATAGTAATAGTCTTGTTATAGTTCTACTTAGGTACTCTTATATTTTTTTTAAATACATGTACTAAGAAAAAAAAGTTATGGGCAAAAATAATCAATATTTCCCTATCGGATATCTCTTTCTATGGAATGGCCACCTTAAGAGCTCTTTATATCAATACATACACCACCTCCTTTTACATTACCACCCCTGTCTGCTCTAAAAAGATTATACCTACGAAAATCGACCGCTCGATCATCAACTCGGTTATCTAACCACGTTTCTGTAACAAAAAATATATCATAATTATTGGATACTATGTCTTCTTTATATTCATTAAAACCTGCTAAGATAGAACGAGCATTAATATGTGCAATTTTACAAATATTCAATTTAAAAAAAGATAAGAATTATTATATTTTATTTTTGATTATATTTTAATATCATTAAAAGAAATAAAAACATTGATAGAAAAATTTTCAATTTCATACCTAGATGTATTTGCTTAATAATATTTTGATTGGGCAGAGGCTTGTAATAAAATTGAGATTTGGAAAAATAAAAATATTTAGCAGTAGGTGTATACTAATGAAACAAAACAACATATCTACATATAATAAACAAAAATGAAGACATTAGAAATACATTTCTACAAGACCTTCTTATTTGACAATTGAAATCTTAATACCATCTGTTACCTAATCATTTAGTACAGTAAAACACAAATTGCAACTATAGCAACTTTTTGCTGGAATTTGTTTTAAACATTAGAAAAAGTGTAGTAAAAAGTTTTGGATTAAATTATATTTTTTCAGTTTTCCTTAAATATCTCTAAATAGTTCACAATGAAATTGCAAATAAAGCTAAATTTGGCTTAACCTTTTTGGTCAATTTGTCGGTTGCAAAACATAAAAACATTTGAGAGAAGTCATTTTTAAAAATTGATGATAGCTTATGCAATAATTCACATGTTTTAACGAAACTTTAGGATAAAATTATATAAGAAAAATATTTATAAGAACAACTATCCAATAGTGCTCTATGACCATCCCCAAAGCACAAAACCCTATCATTTGATACCCGTGTCAAGGGAGGTGTGAAGAAGAAGGTAATCCGCATCCTAAGGAATCCTCCATATTGGATTTAGAAGGACGTGACATAGTCTATCATATATTACTAGCCAAACCTTTTCATTTGATGCCCGTATCAAGGAGGCTGTGAAGAAAAAGACAATCCGCCATATTAGATTTAGAATGCCGTTGCATAGTTTATCGTATTTTACTCATTAAATTCTTTCATTTGATATCCATTTTAAAGGGGCTTGTAAAAAAAGAGATAATCCACCATCTTAGGGCATCCGCCATATTGGATTTAAAATGAAGTCACATAGTTTATCGTATTCTACTCGTCAGACCCTTTCATTTGATACCCATTACAAGGGGGTCGTGAAGAAAAAGATAGTCCGCCATCTTGATTCTTCCGCAATATTGAATTTAGAATGACGTCACATAGTTTATCGTATTTGACTCGTCAAATCCTTTCATTTGATACCCATATCAAGGGGGTTGTGAAGAAAAAGATACTCCGCCATCTTGGAGCGTACGCCATATTGAGTTTAGCATGACGTCATATAATTTACCGTATTTTACTCGTCAAATCTTTTCATTTGATACTCATATCAAGGGGGTTGTGAAGAAAAACGCGATCCGCCATCTTGGGACGTTCGACGTATTGAATTTAGATCAATAGTGGCTACACTATAGTTGCATTGTCACCAGAATTATACGTGTGCCAAATTTCAAAGCAATTAGAACTAGTTGAAATTTTGATTGCAAGATTTGACCCATACAAAGTAACACATAAAGAGGTCTATTCTGTAATTTTTTGGTTAAAAATAAACGCCCTGCTAATATAAATGAGGAAATGGGTCGTCAAAAGAATCTCAAACTCATTGACAAACATAAATAAAGTGCCATTTACTGAATGATATTATACAAAATTTTATGAACCAAAAATAAAATACGGTGTTTTTGCCTCTTTAACGGTACCGTTAAATTTTAGTGGCAGGTCCAAAGTCGCCTCTAATTTTAAACGATGTTGGTTAAATTTAACCTTAAAAAAAGTGTACAGAATACCACTGACCGTTAACTTCATTTCGCTAATTATTTTAACAGTGACCTTGCCGTTAAAGCTTAACAAAAATGTTACAGAATAGACCTGATTGCAAGTTAAATAAAAGCTTTTAAAAATGTGCTCTTTTTGGAGCTAAACCATAGAGCCAAGTGTCATGTTAAAATGTCGGTTTATAAGTGCATTAAATCGTACAACAATTCTTTATTCAAATTATAGTTGTCTTGTGTACTTTTCGGTGATAATAAAAATAAGTTTGAAAGAGTGCTAGTGTGGCAAGGTAAGTATGGGTCAGGTGTCGCTCCAGAAATTAGGCTGATATTTTTACCTTGGCATCACATTACTAAGAGGAACTGTTCTGTAAAATATTATACCGCCCCCTCTGGTTTTCAAAATTAATTAATAGAATTTTGAAAAATATTTTCTCTCTCTCTAATGACGTAACCAATTCTTATGGTTTTCATATATGCGGTAGATATACCAAAGAGGTACCAAACAAAATATTATTGAATATTTGCAGAAAGTAATATACTTACCAAAATATTCGAATTAAAAATTTTAAGACAAAAAATATTTCATGTATATTAAGAGACACTATTACCAATTTTTTTCAAGAATGTGTACTATTATTTCAATAATATATTTTGATATTCGTGACCATTATGAACAAATGTTTTATTTTTGCAAGTATTTTATTTAAAATATTTTCTGTGATATTCTCCTTTTTACCTTCGATGTACGAAATTAATACGGGTAAAATGAACTAAACATTTACCTCAAACATAAAAGTATTGACTTCATCTTGTATTCCTTTATCATCGATAAGGCCACCACTCAGCTTCGCATTGAGCATTAAATCCAACATGGCCAACTTTTTTCCCTTAGAATAATTGAATTCTTCAGTTTCATTTACTTCAAATTTTTCGAAATTCCTTTCTCTTTCTTTTATTACCTTATTTGTAAAGTTATGTAAAATATTTACCAACTTCTTTTCTTTATATCCACTAGATGATAGATAATAGTAAATTGGATTCAAATAAACCCAAGGTCTTAATAGTCTGTTGTATAATAATTTTCCAATTTGATGAATGCTGGAAATATAAGTTTTATCTTCTTCATTGTCTAAGTTTAGAGTAGTACCCATTGAAGTTTCTAAGAAATCAATTATTAGACAAGAAATAAACAACAGATTGTTAACCACTTACCATTAATAGTATATAAAGTAAATTGAGTTACATATGGTACGACATTAATGTGAGGTTTTTGACACTCTCTTCTTAAAACTTCCACCAAATTATCAGTTTCTTTATTAAATATGGTCACAAATTGTTGCAAAATGCTGAAATGGAAGGCCGGTGTTAATATTTTCCTTCTGTTCTGCCATTTTGAACCTAAAGAAAAAAATCAAATTAATGATACTGCTGAAATTATTTCTTCTCAAATATTCTTTCAGGCCACCGTAAATTGCTTCACCGTGGCATAGTTAATAATAAAAAGTACAATAAAGAGATATCAAGGATATACAAATTGCCGAAACAGAGGACACAGAAGAATAATTAGGCAAGGAGGTGATCACAGATGGAAAACATCATGAAAAGAAGCATCTCACAAACCCATACACCATGCATTATGTGTGGAACAACTTAACATTTTTGTGTCTTTACCTTGCGGAGCCTAATCCACAATTGCTCTCCTTGCGGAGTCTTAACCACGATTGATTTCCCTCTACTTTTTTACAACAGTATCTATCCGCGTTCTTCCTGACTTAGCAATGTGTAGTTCATTGCTGGGGCACTGCATTGTAGAAAAACGCCAATAGATATACAGATTCGGAACATGTCGGTTTTGGTATTACACTAGTGCCAACGATTTAACCAACCGCCCACAATAAAGGTATCTACCACTGACAGAGTTGCCCACGCACATGTGCTGCAGAAAGAAGGTGGCTCGATATGTGGTACGAAATAAAAGAATAGCCTAGTTGCTTCGCTTTCCCTTACTCTTATTTCCATACCAAAACAAACACTTTCCGAATCTGTTCGGTAGATTGCACAGGCAACGGAAAACTAATGTTACATCCGCTGCCTGTACAGTGTACACTATGGGATCTCGTTACTTTTAACGTGATACATCTTTTAAGAGCTTAATATTTGATTTCTAACCCAAATTCAAATATATCACGACAATATCGGTTAAATTTACAAAACTGCCTATGAATTTATGTTCAGATAAAAATACATATTTAAAAGACAACAAATTAATGGTACAAAATGTACATTTTGATGCTATTAATTTGGAGTTTTTAATTTCATTTTAAAATTGCTACTATCATGGTTAATATTTTAAGATATTAAGCAATGATTTTTTTTACACTGAAGAAAAATTGTAGTCTTCGTTTAAATATGTCATAAGAATATTGTTTTTAAATATAGATTTTAAATATCCGCAGCAGTAGAAGTTTAAAAACACCAACAGTTAAAAAATACATATAAAGCAAGTTATCAAAATTTTGATTTACTAAAATGCCATAATTATAATACTAGCAAGAGACCTAAAATATACGACAAGTACCAACAGCAAAGCTTAAAAAATATAAAACATAAAAATGATCCTGGCAGTTACCTTAGGTTTTATTAGGCCTTTCAGAAACATCAGCCTCACAAAAATGCATTCTTTAAGAATGCAAATTTTAATACGACTTTAATGTACATACAATAGGTAGATGTTAATGTTTTTCTTTCCCGTCTTCTTAGAATAACTCCGGTCCAAAAAATGCAACTTTTAATATTACCTACATCTCCCTATTTCTCTGTTAAAATTGTAACGTACCTATCAATGTTCGAAACTAGGCAACCCAACAAATACATGTATATTTATCAGACGGCTAGTTTGTACCTACTAATATACGATTCAAATGCATTGAGCCCAGGCCGGACGAGAGAGGGGAGGGTCGAGGGTGTTTCCCTCTGGGCCCGGAGTTTTTGAGAGGCCCGGATTTCTTCTGAATTTTTGAAATTCTGGAACAGTTGTAAATTTGCAAATTTTGATTGCATTTGCATAGGTTAAAGCAAGAGAGGCATACTTGCAAATTATAAGAGGCAATATAGCCTTTTTATTGTAGAAAATCGTAATTTGTATTTTCTGGAATGATCACGATCAAGTTAATTTCTATCGAGATAAGTATTCTATCGTAAGGAATATCATCCCCCCGCTCGTCGAAACGTCGAAATTTGAACCGAAGTAAGTATATAGAGTATCCTTATTATGCATTGAGAAAATACTTATATATGTTCCCTTTAAATTTAGTATTAGTAAGAACTTTCAAACTATCTAGGATAGAGTTTTGTATAGCTTATAAGTGGTATATCGAAAACTCCTTTCAAAAAGAAACGTTTTGTGAGGAGGAGGCTCCAATTGACCCTTATGTCTTATATTAATATTGTGAACATAACTTTGAAATAGGGAGGTGGCCGAGATAATACAATTTTGTGAAACAAACAAAGATCATAGGTTTTAAGGCGATCTCTCATATTTAACCAATTTAATTCGTTCAACTTATGAGACACATATAAACCGGATACAAGATTTTGAACCCGTTGTATTCGGTTTAGGTAATCTGTGTGTAAGCATGGTCCGTAGACAGGAGCACAATATGTGAACTGTGATAACACCAGTGTCGCACAAAGCATTCTTTTCGTGTTTTTTGTCAAATAAGATTTGTGAGGGTATAATAGCCTTAGAGCAGTGTAGGCCTTTTGGATATTGTTTGGTGTCTGCTCCCGAAATCTCAACGACCTATCTAAAATTAGTACAAGATTTTTTGAGCTATTTGACTGCTCAATTTTGACATGCTCAACCTCAATATTTATATCGTGTTATAGATGAATACAATCCATTTTTTTGCCAAATAAGAGGACAGCTGATTTCATAGGATTAAGTATGAGAGAATGCTCTGCTGATATTCTAGAGAGTTCCTTCAAATCATTAATAATTTTTTCTGATGCATCTAGATGTTCTCGGGCATTAAAAGAATTAATCAATTTAGTGTCGTCGGCATACATGTGTATCGCACTATGCTCGATAGATTTGGTAAACTGGCTGGTGTAGACAAACATAGGACCTAGAATTGAGCCCTGCGGTACACCCCGTCTCAGTAATCTCTCGTCAGAAATCTCTCCTCGCAACTTAACCCGCTGAGTACGGCCCTGCAAGTACGACTGGAGTAGTTGAGTTCCCTGAGCATTTATTCCACACGAAGTCATAGCAGCCACCAAAATAGTATGGTTAATGGTGTCGAAGGACTAAAGTCAAGTAAGACTAGGTCTGTGCATTTTCCCTCATCAGCTTGTATAACGTTGTCAGTTATATCTAATAATGCTGTACAACAACTGTATCCTTGGCGGAAACCTGATTGTACATTGGGTAAAATATTATTTCTATCTAGATATTCACATGATTGCATTTCAATAATCTTTTCTGCTAACTTTGATAACCCCGGTAGAATGCTTATTGGTTTTAAATCTGAAAAATTTTGTGGATCCTTTTTTTTGGAATCGGAGTAACGAGAGCATTTTCCAACAGGATGGAAATTTACAGTCAAGGAGAATAGTGTTAATAATATTAACTAAATATATGTTTTAATAAAAGCATAACATAATTTTATTAGGCCTATTCTAATATTGTCTGACCCAGGTGATGTAATTTTAGGTTTTGTAAGAATATCGGTAATTATTTCTTCGGTAATTAGGCTAAAGCCAAAATTGAAATTACATATTTTATTTGTTTGATAGTAGTTAACTGTGTCATTGACATTGTTATTAAGATTGTCAGGAATACTGTCTATAAAATAGTTATTAATATCAAACATTAATTTAGTTATTAAGCATATTAGATAATATTATTGCAAACTTGCAATAATATTATCCTTTACGCTTGATAACTAAATTAGTATTTGATATATACCAATTCTTTTTTCTGAAAATGCTTAACATTTTATACAATTAACTATTATATTAATTTTGTTTTAAATATATTGACAAATGACTGAATAAACAATACGTCACGTTTTTGAGAATAACTGCAAAATTTGAAAATAAAGAATAATGAAAAAATTTCCTTGTACCTACGAAAAACGCCGTGCTTTATTAGTGTATAAAATATTATTTACAAAGTATGCATATTTTCCAAGATGGATTTAAAACTGGTATGGTCAATATTTCCTTAAAAAGTAGGAAATGTTTCAATATAACTTAGCACAACTTTAAAAATGTCCAATGTACATTATTCAACTTTCAGTGATTGATTTAGAATAGGCTCATAATAAACTCATAATTGTTACCATTTTTTCTGCTGCTCCTCCGTTTCTGAGACATTCATAAAGTGAGGCGCCAATACATTTGAATCGTCTATTAGGAACTTATTTGTAATTTAAACAGAATACGTGAAGAAGTGAATCGTCACAGAGTATCGCACATTTGTGCATGCACCCAAGATCCTATTGACATCCCGTGTATATAACGTATAAGCCTCTCTCTTTTGGAAGGTTTATGGTATACCCTTCATGGGGTTGATTCTGCGCCATAATAATAACAATTGTACGCTAGCTCCTGTGCTGTCATCTTAATAGCTTCGCGTGATCCACATCTTTTCCCCACCATCTTTCTTACCCTTCTTCATTACCCAAGTAATGCATATTTATCATTACATAGTTACCGCTTTGGTTTAAAGAGCCCTTATATGTTACCATAAGCACAAAGTGGATATACCGTTGCTATTTGGGTATCTCACAATCCCATTTCCTTCCCAATTTTTCTTGAAAGTGTATGTTTCTCTCTTTCTGGAGTTTAGTAGGGATGATCGAACACCGTAGTGAAATCATAGAGATTTGGAATTATTATACAGAATCACTCCCGCGCCAAACAAAGTCAGATTTTCCATTGAGGATACGGGCGCTAACAGCTTAAAGTTTAAAGTCCTTATGTGGAGTATGAAGAAGAGACTACGTTGCATTTAATAATTATGATTTGTTAACTTTATATCATGTCTTGTGTTATGAGGTACATATGTAAACAAGGCTCGGGCATTTCACCTAGGCGCCAGAGACGGCTCACATATAGACAAAATATTATATTGCAAACACCTACTGAAACAATCATATTAATCAGAATCAGACAAACGACGAAGTGGTGGAATATTCATTATTGCTAGCTACAATGCATTTTTGGTAATAAATTTAACCTAAAAACGGTAACGAACACGTGTAATATATATCTAGCAAATAAAAAGACAATTTTGAATCAAACACATAGGTACTTTCCAGTTGTGTTCATTATGTGTGGAGTGTTTATCTTGTTTATTTTCATAATAATTAAAATAAATATAAAAACCTAATTAACTGCTGGCAATACAAAACTTTTGTCCCAATAAAATAAAATAATTTTATGTAATATTAAATCATACATAACAGATGATTAACGGCATAAAACTGCCACGTACCGTGTGCATCACAAATGTACGTAAAGTGAAATTCATTTCATTTTAAAGTGTTAGTTAATAAGTATAATATACTTTTATCGCAAATCTACTAGATTTGTGAAACGTACTGACAATTACCTAAAAACATAGTTAATTCTGTTAAAATTGAAGGCATTCGATCCTGACTGAGTGTAAACATTAATAGATTCCAGTGTACGGCAGTACTTTTATATGTTTTTTACTAATGCGGTTTGGTTTTATTATCTCTTTAAATTAGACGAGGCCGCGCCTCCGAAATTGTGAAACATTGCTTTGACAAAATCCCTGTTTACCTACACTGTGGCAATTCTTAGCATGTACGTCAACATTTAATAAAGGGGAGGGGTAGACCATCCGAGATCGCAGTTAAGCAGTTTCACAAACCCTAGTTTAACTTCAGAACATTTAGAATGAATTTTAATAGTATACTTTTATATTAGTTGTAGGTCGTGAAAAATTATATATGTGTGTTACTTTAAGGTAGTGGAAAATACATGTGTGCGTATGTGTGTTAGTTCTATGTTACATCCCCCAATACCTCCTCTTCAAGTGAGTGTTTATAATGAACTGACCGCAATAATTTTGGATATTACAGAATTCCCTAAAAGATATATTGTATCATACTTGCATAAAAATCTTTCCGCCCTGACAGAGCCAACTCTGATTTTGACGTCACCGAGCTCTGGATATGAAATCATAGCAGCCTAATGCTATAAACCTACCAGTACTCGTCAAAAGTCCTTCTCCTAACCATAAGTCAAGAAATGTATACATCTCCCCTTTCTGAATATTTTTCATAGTGGAAGCTACTGCCTGAAAGATAACAAAGATGTTATTAAGTGTATCATGAAAAACCGAAAAGTATAAGTACTTTCTTTATGTTTAAGGCAACATTTGGTGAAGACTTAAAAGGACACCGCACACCGCCTATGGAAATCCGGGATAAATTAAATTGTCCCATTTTTCGATATGTTAAAGTTTTGACCTTCCTAATCAAGAATCTAGACACTAAGTTCAAACTCCTCACCACTTTGAGACTTTAGACACGAAGTCATTAAAATATTCTTAAATCGCACTATGAGACAAACAGTATTTTTGGTAACAAGAATCAAGCGCCGAGACTATTCCTAACTTTCCTGGATTATTATTTTTTAAACACTCATGAGGGATTTGCATGTAAGGCCTATCTACCACGTATATGGTGGTTTCATTTTCATCTTGGAGAATAAAACGGGGTTAAATCGAACGATTAACTACAAAATACCGATTAACGGCTAAGAATTCACTATTGGAATCCTTAACTTAGAAGTAATGCCCAAGAGCTGGCGGTAATTTGGAGGAGGTACTTGACAAAACCTGAAAATTAGTAATATAGTATTTGATTGATTATGGAATCTTTGACTTGCCAATTGTTGGCGATGGCGTCGTGACAGAATTTTGCAAGTTGCAATTTTTTTTTGCAAAAAGAAGGTTCTTAACAAAATCTAGATATATTGTTATGTATTACACCCCCTTGAAACTGGACATTGATACGCCTATGACTAATAGTGACTGGAAACTTGTAGAAAGAGATAGAGTTTTCTAGACTGTGGAGAAGATTCTTGATTGTTTCTGGATGGATCTAGAGGCAATTTCAGAGTATATAAGGAGCGATTACCGTCGCAGAGGAAGAAGTTTTATAAAAGTGAAGAAGTTGAAAAGTGAAAAGTGAGGTTAAATAAGAAGTAAACAAAGTGTAAAGGTTATTTAGGTTAAATAGGAAGTTTTGTATAATCAGTAAATTATTAAATAAGGTGTTAGTGGTTTACCCCTTGTTAAAATTATTTAGAACCCACGGAATTATACAGGGTGTTTCCTGAGAGGCGGAAATACGCAACAATATGTATGAAAATATATGTCTTCTTAAATGTAAAAATTAATTGGAAGGCGATTCCGCCGGTTCTAAATAGATAGCCGGCGTCTTTAAGATTGTTTTCAACAAAGTTTAAAAAAAGGTTTTTGATCAACTTGAAACTCATATACTCATTCTTCAGAATGATTATGGGTTTTCAGCAAAATCTCCTTAGTATGAAACATTGTTATTCCTGAACACGACTCTCTGGATCGTCTCTGGGCTGCTCATAGGCAATAACTTGTGTTCTATAAAATTATTATTCCTCTTGCCATACCTTCACCCAGAATATATCACATGATGATTGCATATTTAGTCAGTAGTAGTCATTATGCCACAAGGAGCCTTATGTACAATATTAATCAGCTAAGTAATATCTTAGTTATATTATAATAATAATAAATAATACTGCCTTTGGATATCAACTTCTGAAAGTTGTTTGTGAGTAGCCCACAGGTGGCCTACAATCTTTCTGAGTAATAAAAATGTTTCTTAGACTAAAACTATGTTGCGGAAAATACAAGAGCATAGTTAAGAATTCCAATCAATTTACATGAATGGTTAGGTAGTCTTCACTATTTTTAAGTAACTTGTATCATTCCACCCCCTTTTCTTCCCTTTATTTATCTTATTTTACTAGCTACTCGTGCATTTGACTAATTACATTCGCTCACATGTACTAAGAATTGATTTCTGACACAAAAATAAGAAGCATGTTCATTGTTCAGTGTACATAAATTGTTAGGCTTTAGTCAGTATTACAGCATTTGAAGATAAACGGTTTAGTTCTACCCATTTTATGCCCATTAATTACCACCTCTTCACTCAGTAGTCTTGTACTTTAGTGTGTATATGTAGTTACAATCGGTTCTTGATATACAGTTAAGAATTACAATGAATTTACATGAATTGTAAGACATTAATAGCTTTTTCCAGAAAAATTGTCCCATTTCACCTCATTTTCTGCTTAATTATGGTACTTTGCTTCCTATTCGTAAAATTTAGTGCGTATGTGGTTTCTATTTCCGGCGTAAAGTTGAAGATTCCATTGGTTTATCGTGAATTTTGTAGTTAATTGCCCCATTTTATCCAAGGTGAAAATAAAATCATATTCACGGCGAGTAGTTGCCTTATAGGCAAATCCCTCATCAGTGTTTTAAAAATAACTTCATCCAAAAAGGTTAAGAATAGTTGATGCTTCATTTTTATTCAAAAATTTTTTTTGCTCTCATAGTGCGACTTACGAACATTTTAACGACTTCGGTCTCCAAACTCTTGTGACGAGAACTATGAAATTATTCGTTGAAGCTTTTAATAAGTGAGGTCAAAACAACAACATATGGGACAATCTAACGAATCCCGGAATTCCATAAGATGTGTGCGTGAGTGTTCTTTAATTTTATAATTAACTTATTAATAAAAAAAGTATTATCACATTTACCTCAAAATCTTCTGCACCTGATATATTAGCAGAAGCATAATACGCTGCGGATAAATGATAAACAGGAGAGAATTCTTGGCCCCATTTCCTTAAATTTCGAAATAAAATTGCTAAAATAGGAAATGTTTATAAGTAAAAGAAATGCTCTGGATTAAACTAGGGTATCTATTTGACTATAAAAATTTAAATTTTGTTATATTATATCTAAAGAAGAAATAGCATATGTTAAAATTGTGTGTTTCTAAACGTAAGTAATAAAATAACTTAAAAATTCGTACCATCACCACATATAAGATCTGGGATATTTCCTAGGAATAGAACACGTCTTGGGCCAGGCAGCAAATTGATTAACCTTCTATATCTAATGTATTCTATCAAATACCTCAAACTGTAAAATGCTGCCAAAAATCCAATTAATAATAAGATGGTGTTTACGAGGAACATGGTTCTAAAAGAAGATAATGTTGCAATTGTTAATATAATTATTTGAAAAAGTTTTAAGCATTTTTGTTACTTAAAAAATAGTGATTTACGTTACACGACCAAAGGTCAACCCAAGCAGATTCCAGGGCGAGCTTCCGGTGAGTCCTGGAAGCTTGGGGAGACCTACAAAACACTGTTTTTCGATCATGTAACGTACAATCTTTTTTTTCGACCAACACTGTGATATAAAATCAATTTTTATAATTTTTTTATTAAATAATAAATACAACGACAAACAATAATAACTAATCAATTTCTTTAGAAAATTCATTTTCTGCTTGTAACGCTTCAAAATATGAATCCATACTTTCCATAACTTGTGAATTGATATTGTCTAAATGTTATTTGTGGCATTATCTTAATCTTCTTTTTCCTTCTTCAATTATTTGGGACTTCCTGCCACATGTATGTTTTCTTTTTAAGCGGTGCTAGGGGAATCTACAAAATATATCACAATTAACCAATATGATACTGGTAAATAACCTCTACGCCTGTAACGTTTACGTCAAAGGATCAGTTAGAGGCTGTTTTTTTTTAAATAAACAACACAAATAAGTATAAAAACTTGAAATTAAATATTCCGCCGACGTTTCGGAAATCTAATCTGTTTCCTTCTTCAAAGCTTTTATGAAAAATCTTTTTTGCTGTGTATGACAAATACACAGCTCTAAGAATGTTTGTTATATTCAATATCCATAGATACTTACTATTTAGATAGAACTGTTGATATAGTGTATAGTGATTGGTTATTAATAAGATGTTTTAATTAAAAGAGTAAATGGTACAATTGAAACAAGTGTTTATAGAAAACCAACACATACCAACAGATATTTAAATTTCAACTCAAATCAGTCGATGCACGTTAAGAGGGTGTTGTAAAATGTTTGTATGATAGGGCCAAAATCATTTCTTCTAATGATGAAATACTAAACAATGAGAAGCGGTTTATAAAGGAAGTTCTTATTAATAACCAATACCCTGGGGGTTTTGTCGATAAAACCTTCATAAATAGTGAAAATAACAATCAGATACGACAAAAACCTGAAAAACGTTATTACACAGCGTTAATTCCTTATGTATGCGGATTGTCCGAAAAGTTGCGCCGCATCGGTGATAGATTTGATATTAGGACGGTATTTCAAACAAGCAACACTTTAAGATCTATTCTGACAAAGACGAAACCGAAGAACCACGAGCAAAATTCAAAAAATTGCATTTATAGTATTGCGTGTGAGTGCGACAAACAATACGTGGGTGAGTCATCCAGACCTTTTAGTGTAAGATTGGGCGAACATCAAAATTATATCAGAAAAAATGAAATTCAGAGGTCCAAGATCTGCGAACACGCGTGGGAGAACGGACATAGAATAAACTGGGACTCGGCAAAAATTTTAACAAAAGAGCCAGATAGCAAAAAAGAAAAATTAAAGAATCCGCGATAATATTATTGAATGAGGATAGTTGCATGTCGAATTGTTCCGTAGATGTCTGTACAACTTGGCTGCCAATGTTAAAAGAAGAACTTCACAAACTTAACATTGTATAAAAACTAAAAAACTGTTAACTATATCAACAGTTCTATGTAAATAGTAAGTATATATGGATATTGAATATAACAAACATTCTTAGAGCTGTGTATTTGTCATACACAGCAAAAAAGATTTTTCAAAAAAGCCTTGAAAAAGGAAACAGATTAGATTTCCGAAACGTCGGCGAAATATTTAATTTCAAGTTTTTATATTTATTTGTGTTGTTTATTTAAAAAAAAAAACAGCCTCTTACTGATCCTTTGACGTAAACGTGACAGGCGTAGAGGTTATTTACCAGTATCATACTGGTTAATTGTGATATATTTTGTAGATTCCCCTAGCACCGCTTAAAAAGAAAACATACATGTGGCAGGAAGTCCCAAAGAATTGAAGAAAGAAAAAGAAAACTTGACTTTTGAAAACTCGTAAAAGTATAGTGTATTTATCTATTTTATTTTTCACCTGTATATTATTTGTTTATTATACCTTGGATACGGCTACCATAAAGACGCTCATAATGACCACGGGCATAATGAGCGGGCGTTATGGCCATAGCGCCCTGTTATATGAGAAACAAAGGAAGAATAAATGTTTCATACCTATTCCTTATCGTATAATGGTTTGGATTTGACCAGCAATACATTTTCTGTATCTTTTGCCGCATTTTCCCGTTTTGGATATTTTGTGGTATTTCCATATTAATTTCACTTTTATTTTGTTAAAGGCATTATCTAGGTACAATGCAAAGTAACATCAACAAACGTCGAAATATCAACAACTGACAGTGACCTTGCCGTTAAAGCTTAACAAAAATGTTACAGAATAGACCTGATAGACTACTTGGTAAAAAGAAAAAGCTATCAGCATTGAACTAGGTAGTAGGTTACTAAATTTGAAAGAACACAACATACTGACAGATACAATTACTAAACGTCAAAGTATCATCAAATGTCATAGACTATTAAAAAAATGTATTTAAAAAATGAAAAGTCAATTTTATATTTAAAAAAAAATAACAATTAGAAAGCAAAACCAAGCCAGGTGTAGCAAAAATTGGCAGCATTTCTCTTCTTCATGGATCGGAAAAGAGAATAACAGAAATCGGTAATAGTAATTTACAAGACCGAAAAGACGTGTTTTGCAAGTTAACCCAAGCAAATTCCAGGACGAGCCGCAGTTGAGGAGACCTACATAACACTGTTTTTCGGGCATGTAACATGTTTTTTTTCGACCGACACTGTGATATAAAATCAATTTTTTATTATTTTTTATAACAAATACAACGACAGACAATATAAGTTAAATGTATTTATCTTTTTGACACTTATCCCAACAATTAACACAAGTTCGTTTCCATAGCAATAAAAAAGCAGAGCCTATACCAATAATTGGCAGCATTTTTTACCTTCATGGATCGAATAAAAGAATACCAGGGATCGGAAATGCTCTTGCCGTTCTCTGATGCCCACTTTCCTGTTCGCAAACTTCTAGAGAAAAGCTGCATTTTTTGGTCGATCGAAAAGAAAAATTGTTGTTTAAATATATGGAAAACCAGTGAATTTTCGAAAATTCAAAAGTATGCTTCGACCGGGCAGAATATTTAAACGAAATATTTCTGTCAACCACCTCAATGAATGCTTAGTTTCATGTCGGTAATAAGCAGATTTTAAATCAACAACTATTCTCCGGACTATATTATATATCTCTCGCTGACCGCTGCATTACAAAACGCAAACCTGGCACGTTAAGTGTAAGAATTAGATTTTACCACAAAACATTCGGTTTAAATTGCAACAAACACCAGCAAAAGTTATACTATACCTTAGTTCGGAAGGGCTGGCACGAGAGTTCCTCTACTTATGAATAATTCTAAGTCACTCTATTCTACCGGAATCACGGTTATAATTCTTTTAATTATAGTGATCCTCGCTACATTGTGGACTCAGTCGAGGTAGCTGGGAACTTTTGGGTATTAAATAAAGGAGACCGAGTCAAATCTTGTGGTATAAAATCATATCAAAATTTTATAATTACTATCTTTATTTAAATAATAAGTTGCCGATTTATTTAACGAAAATAAAATCACTCACCTTTTATATGTAAATAATTACATTCAATTCTGGTCAAATGTATTTTTGTAGATCTCTGATCGATAACCACTGACTAAACTGTTGTTAACTCACGTTAACATAGTATGAAGTAATTATTGTTGTAAACCATAAATACTTTTTATCTTTAATTTTCATCCAAAGTTCGGTTAAAAGTTCTCTGGGCAGATAAATTATTATTTACATTGACAATCTTATGGAAGAAATCACAGTGGCGACGTAACGATTCGGATTTGTTTGGTACACACGGATAAAAATTAGTTTCATTAATATTTATCAAATATAATATTTATTCAAACCAGCAGCATATGCAATACATAACAATAAAACAAAAGTATAGGGATTTACATAATAGCTCTTTAAATAATTAAATACATAATAACATATAATATTAGTTACATTGCAGGGGTTGTTTTATATCTGGCACCCATGATAGTAAAACAGTATGTTTTGGCCACCAGTCCGACCGAATTCGATTTTTTTTATCTAGAGGCGATTGAAACTGTGAACATCTGCGAAGGTCTGCTTAAATGTTCCATAAAAAATCTGAAAATATTCAGGCTCGTTTTTTGGAGAACAATAAGCATCATTGGTCTCTTGGTGTTTTTTTTTCAAAGTGCTTCTTTCTCCCGTAAGAAAATAAACAAAGAAAAAAATTTTTTTTTGTAATTTTTTTACGGCAAAAGAAAGCACTTTGAAGAAAAAGTTGGAGAGGCATAAGTTGATTATTTTTACTTAAAGAATATGCCTGAATATTTTGGGATTTCTCTGAAGTAGAAAAAAATAAAAATCTAGGATAATTCTTGGTCGAAATTATTTTTGTCTAAGAAATTCTGAAAACCGTCAGGCGTGTTCTTTTCCGTAAAAAAATTGCAAAAAAAATCCGTTTTCTTGTTTGTTATTTTTTTCCGGGGGAAGGAAGCACTTAAAAAAAAACACCGATGCAGTAACAATACTTTAAAGCATTGTTTAAACCGCTGGTACATCTAAAAAGAAGGAAAGTTCACAAGTTAAGGATGTACGATCAATAAATAATTCTAATATTACTAATTCTAGTTTGGCACGCGCAAGCGTTGAAATCTGCGGGACCCAATTCGCGCGTCCACAGCTTAGGAACTATTAGTCACAGAAACTTCATCGAGCATTTAAATTAAAGGTAATTACTTCTTCCATAAGTTTTATTTATAGTTTTACACCTGGGTAGCTATTCTGTAATTTCAGTGAACATGACCATTTGTCTTGAGAGGAGAGAGCTCATATCACGATCCCGTCCCAGGGAAACAAAAATACTATTCTGTAACTACAGTGACTACGCGGGGACGTAAAGTGATCCTCCCAGCGTTGCCAATAGTTGCTCCTACATTTCAACCAATAGAATTGCCGCAACGCCATGATCGAAGGTCGTGCGTTGTATGATGGGAAATGCATCTTGTCAAAATGCAAGTTTCTGAGATTCACAACGAGTGCAATATCTGTTATTTTGTAAAAGTGACCCAATTTTCTATTAGGTTAAGAATAATAACATCAAAAATCCGTTTCAACCCGATGAATGGTGCCTTAAAATATATTTTGGTTAAATGGGTGGAAAAACAACTAGGTACCTACAGCTTCTGTGGATCATTTACAGATCAGTTCACAGAAATATGCCAAAAAATGTGGGAAAGAGTAATAACCACTTTAAACGCTTTCCCTGGAAATTAATAAAAACAATTCGGAGCAATGAGGAAAAGTAAATATAATTAGTAAATTGTACATAATCTGACTTGTATAATATATTGTATAATATCCACAAGCATGTTCTTTATTTGGTTAATTATAAAAGCCCTATCTGCTAAGCCGAAGGAATGCTCGAACGGTCCCGTTCTCTACAATTTACCCAGAGAAGCAAGTTCCCCGATTTTTGGCGTGATGTGACCGCTTCCACAGTTACAGAATACGCTATTTCGGTTTTCAAGAGAACTCTTTCCAAATTTTGTATGTGTACATGATAGGCTGGACATCATATTATTAAAGCATATTCAAGGTGAGGTCTAACAAAAGTAGTGTAGAGTTGCTTTAATGTGCGTACATTTTCAAAATGTGCGGAGTTTCTAATAACAAAACCCAGCGTTCTATAACTTTTGGTGACGGCAAGTTCGATGTGGTTTACAAACGTTAGTTTTTTATCGAATGTCACACCCAAGTCCCGAAAAGTGTCTGGCCGGAAAAGCATATGATTGTCTAATTTGTAATCGTACATGATAATATTTTGCTTTGTTGTAAATGTCATAACGTTACATTTTGTTTCATTCAAGGGTAATTTGTTTATCACACACCATGTATTAATACGATCAATATTGTTTTGAAGTTCATAGCAATCTTTTTCACTTGCAATATTACAAAAGAGTTTTAAATCGTCCGCATATAGAAGGCAGTTAACAGTTAGATTATCTACTATATCATTTACAAACAAGTTTGAACCTTGGGGGACTCCTGACGTGGCTAAAAACTCAATAGATCTAACAGCATGGTATACAATATATTGCTTTCTATCAGTTAGATAGGACTTAAAAAGCTCAATAAAGTTGTTCCAGAAGCCATAACATTCAAATTTTTGTAAGAGGATACCTTGATTCAGTCTATCGAAAGCTTTGGAAAAATCAGTGTATATAACGTCTGTTTGTACACTCCTGTCAATAGAATCAGAAATAAATTCTGTAATATTAATTAAATTGGTGACTGTTGAACTGCCCTTGAAGAACCCATGTTGAGCTATTGATATTTGATGCTTTACGTGGTTAAAAACATAATGATATAGGAGAATTTCAAATGCCTTGGCGAAATTATTTATTATTACTATCGGGCGGTAATTAGAAATTTCAGATCTGTCACCCTGCTTGAATACTGGAATTATTTTTGATAATTTCCACTGTGACGGAAATTTGGAGGACCTTAGTGATAAGTTGAATAATATAGTAAGGGGTTTAGCAAAAACAGCAGCACAGTCGCGTAATATGAATGCGGGGATACCATCTGGCCCAGAGGTTAATTTAGGTTTGATTTTCTTTAAAACATTTAATATTTCATCTTCTGTAAAACAAAGTATATTTAAAGGTGAACTACTCTTAACAAAAGTAAAATTTTGGGTGATATTTTCAGATTCAGAATAAGATTGTTGAAAAAAATTAGCAAAAGAATTAGTAATTAGTTGAGAATCAGACATATATTCATTATTATAATTCATGAAGTTTGGCAAATCTGAGGAACTTCTTTTATAATTAATAAATTTCCAAAACGAGGACGGATCACCAACTATATTTTCCTCAATATGATTACAATATCTTCTATAAGAACTCTCTGAATCTATTTTCACTTTTTGCCTTAATTTTTAAATTCATTCTGAAAAGTGACATCACCTGTCTGCTTGTATTTATTCAGCGCCCTTTGCTTTTCTTTAATAGATTTGATTAATGGATAATCAAACCAGGGTGGATATATTCTTTTTGAGGTTTTAGACTGAGGTACAGTATTAACAAATATTGAGCTTAACTTAGAATAGAACTGATCATAAGCGTCATCAATGGTTTCATAATTATTTAAAAATTCCCAATTAGTTTCGGCTAATGTTTGATACAGAACTGGAAAGTTAGCCTTCTTAAAGTTAAGTTTATAGTTAGAATTAAATTTAACTTTATGACTTTCACGATCTTTTATGATACTAAATGTCGACATAAGAGCAGGATGATGGTCATCCTCTGCGATGAGAACATCACTAGCTTTTTCGACCTGGCAGATTTTATTGGATAGAAGTAGGTCTAGTAATCTGTTATTTCTATTTCTTATTGTATTAAATTGCTTTAGGTTAAGAAAATTTTAAAAGTTTATTAGTGACTGAAGGGTACCCGAAGTAGGTGCATTGGTTGTACAGCTGCAGTACTCAGGTACATTAAAATCACCTAGTATTAAAACGTCAGAATTGTAAATAAAGTTTAAAGAGCAAAATGCATCGAACAACGCATGATACGTCTCCACAGATGTTCTAGGAGGAATATAAAGAGTAAATATATAAAAAGAGTAGTGATTTATAGTTATCTTAACGCCAACAATATCGACAGAGTGTAAATTTTTAAACAAGGTGTTACTTAATTTTAAGTCAACAGCCATGAAAACATGTGCTCACATTACATCACACCGATACAAAATAGCTACCCTGGAAGTTTTATTTAATGGTTGAAAAATTGACAAAAGAAAAAATATTTTTTCAAATAACTGTAACTTTTACAGTATCAATCCTATAAAAAGACAGTTAAATTGAAGATGAAAGAAAATCATCTTAATGATTTACTACAACTTTAGTTCTTATAAATTTTCCGAAAAAGCGAAGAGGTACGGAGATACAACGTCATTCGTGTTACCAAGATGGCGACCGGAAGCCAACAGGCACGGTCCCGAGTGTTTGGTTTTAAACTCTACCCATGTCCAGCTTCCATTTCGGGCAAAAATTTCTACTCGTGCATTTTTTCAAAAACTTTATGATGTTTTATGTCTAAATGCAATGGACTAATAAAGATTTAAAAATAATTTTAAAATATGCCACTCTGGATCTATAATTTTTATTTTAGACATTCTTTTAATTTCAAACGATTGAGGGCCATCCACGTACTACTATCTTACCCTGTAGAATAATAATAATATTTCAGTTTATTAAGAAAACCAATACATAAAACAAATATTATATTAACTAAATACCAATTATCTTAAAAGTTGAGTAACTCACATGCAGTTACATGAGAGGTCCTGTACCGCTTGACCTTTCACCAAAACTTGGCTTAACCTAATGCATCCAGTAATTTCATGATATACATAAAAATGTGTGTAAAATAAAAACAAATAATAAAGTGACCTAGTAAATATAAATTCTACTAATGTTAATGTAACTAGACCAAGAAACATAAATGTAGAGATGAACTGGAGTAAATGTTATACTCTTTGCCTGTGTATTGAACTATTACTATAATTGTTGCACATTCTGTAGGACACTTTCGCAATTTTTTGTAAATAATCTTAATTACAAAAAGAAAAATTGATGGATTTAGCCGTTACTTTGTGGTAGTCGATCATAATGATTTATTAAAACACTTATTTTGTTTCTACCACGATATTTTATTGTAACTTAACGCTACTATAGTTTCAATACTTCAACGTATCATCTTCAAAGCGACTCAAGTAAATGAATGAACAAAAGAGAAAACCTAAGCTATTTAAAATTTACGTTATTCACCTAGTTTTATTACTACGGTGTAGGGGATTTAAAATTAACAGAATTAGATAGAAAGCAATAAAGGGATTAAAGGATTATGAATTAAATATATTAAAGAGGCGTGTATTATATACAGGGTGATTCACGTAGGCCATTCATTAGAAGTTTTTCAACTTGCAGTTGGATTAGAAACTTGAAATTTGGTATGCAGCCATAATCGATCATGCCCGTTCTATCTAAAATATTTTCAGTCCTCCAACTATACAGGGTGTGCTAAAAATTGGTACCAACTTTCTTATTTTAAATAGAAACCTATAGTTTTCTTTACATGGTTCGATTGGTCTTCTAATTCTGAGTTTAGAAAACCTAAGTTATGTTACCTTATCTATTATAATTTTTGACATATGTCCAATTTTTTGAAAAAAATTGCCGCTGTAGTAGTTTACGAACAAATTTGTATCTCGCAAGCCTTTCAAAATTATGAAACCAAATTTGTGAAGCAGTTAGCTAGAAGTCCAGGCTAACTTTTGATGTCCCATCGGTGGTCCCATTTTGTACCATATGGGCGCAGTCGATTTTCAAATGTCGCAATCAAAAATTGTCAAAAAGTCAATTTTTTCAAATGGCACCTACTATTTTTTTTCACACCATTCGAAAGAAAATTGAATTTTATGGTGAGTTACTTCAGCATTCCCTATACCTAACTTCACCCCATATTGAGTTATTCAATAAAAATCAAGAAATACCTTATCTTGCCGAGAGATTCCTTACTTCATCAAGTATGCCATGGAAACAAAAGACAGTTGTAATAATTTTTAAAGAAGAATATGGATTCTTATTTAATACACAACACCAATAAATTTTTATTAACGAACAAGAACAATGTTGACGAAATTCTGTCAGTGAAAACGGTGCACACATTGAGCATTTGTATTGAAATAATTATTTTGTTAATCTGTTTATTTGTTGTTATTATTTATTATTGCAATACGATTTTTGAATAAAAATTGAAATGAAATGATTGTTTCCAAAGCCTACTACCCTTGGGAAAAAAACCATTTTTTTTTCAAAAAATGTCAATAACTCAAAAACGACTGTAGATAGACATACACAATGTTAATAAAAGTGGCTCTAAAATTCAATTTTGCATTGATTTCTGGCGTCAGAAATGGTAGGCACAAAGATGTGCTACGCAAACTGTTGAAAGTAGAATAATAGAATATTTGAACAAAAATATGGTGGTCACATTGAACATTTACGTCAGAATTTCGTCAACATTGTTCTTGTTCGTTAATAATAATTTGTTAGTGTTGTGTGTAATTAAATAAGAATCCATATTTTTCTTTAAAAATTATTACAACTGTCTTTTGTTTCCATGGCATACTTGATGAAGTAAGGAATCTCTCGGCAAGATAAGCTATTTCTTGATTTTTATTGAATAACTCGATATATGGTGAAGTTAGGTATAGGGAATGCTTAAGTAACTCACCCTAAAATACTAGGTGCCATTTGAAAAAATTGACTTTTTGACAATTTTTGATTGCGACATTTGAAAATCGACTGCGCCCATATGGTACAAAATGGGACCACCGATGGAACATCAGAAATTAGCCTGGACTACCAGCTAATTGCTACACAAATTTGGTTTCATAATTTTGAAAGGTTTGCGAGATACAAATTTGTTCGTAAGCTACCGCTGCGGCAATTTTTTTCAAAAAATTGGACATATGTCAAAAATTGTAATATATAAGTTAACATAACTTAGGTTCTCTAAACTCAGAATTAGAAGACCAAGCGAACCATGTAAAGAAAAATATAGGTTTCCATTTAAAATAAGAAAGTTGGTACCAATTTTTGGCACACCCTGTATAGTTGGAGGACTGAAAATATTTTATATAGAACGGGCATGATCGATTATAGCTGCATACCAAATTTCAAGTTTCTAATCCAACTACAAGTTAAAAAACTTCTAATGAATGACCTACGTGAATCACCCTGTATACTCCAACTGGTCATGAAGTAAATAATTACCTGGGTTTGATTTGAAAATTTCTAATGCATCTAATAAATTTAATTTAAAACCTTTATTTTTTACGTGTAATATATCAAGAGTATTTATATCTGGAAAATGATGATTTGATTCTAACAAATGGTTTGAAAAAGTGGAGTTTGCTTTTTGGAGTCTGAAAGAGCGTAGATGTTCTTTGTATCGTGCTTCAAAGGTCCGACCAGTTTGACCTATACCTATAGAAGGCACTACAGTCCGAACATGACAGTTTATAAACTTCTGAGTTTTTGAATTTTTCTATGTTATCTTTTGCATTTTATAATAGATGTGACACTTTTGTTTGTGGCTCAAAGGCAACCTTAAGATTATTATGTGACAATATGCCTGCAATTTCCTGTGAAATATTACTGTAATATGTCACAGATGCAAATTTACTCGCACGTTCTTTAATAGGGGGATAAATGCTGTTACAGGCTAATTTGATCTGCTTTTTATTAATTAAATTTTTTATTGTTTTTTCTTGGAACCCGTTGTTAATTGCTATTGTTTCCATGACTTTTAGTTCTTTTTCTAAGGGGTCTTGTGAGAGAGGTAACGACAAACCCCCATTGTATCACTGAATTGCAAGCTGCTAATTTATGTGCATCTGTAAATGTGGGTTTCCAAAAATTTCAAAATTTATTTTATTCTTGTTGTGTAATAACGTTAGATCCAGAAAGTTTATTTTGCTATCTTTCTCTGCCTCGACTGTGAATTTGATATTGGGATGGATACGTTTAAAAAAATTTAGGAATCTATTTAATTGTCTTTGTCTACCTGTGAAGCAAGCTATTACATCATTAACACATCTGTACCAAAATTTTATATGATTTAAGCCTAGCTGTGATTTCAATATTTCATCTTCTATATGTGACATAAAGATATCTGCTAAAAGAGAACTCAAAGGGGAGCCCATTGCCAAACCTGCATCTTGAGTAAAATATTTGTTATTATATTGGAATAATTTTGATTAAGACATTTTTCTGAAGACGTTTTTCTGAATAGTGTTAACATGAGATTTATCTAAAATATCTAATATAAGTGGTTTACATTTTTCGGCAGGAATATTTGAAAATATGTTTGAAACATCGAAAGATATCAACAACCGGTTTTCTGGAATATCGCGATCTGACAATGTTTTAGAAAGTTCACTTGAATTTTTTATGGTATATTCATGTTGAAAATTTGTTAAGTTTTAAAAATCGTTAGCTTACAATTCAATGATACATAGGGCTTTGTCCTTACCATATACCATATACCATATACCATAGTGCCCGATTTTACCTACATTTGTTGCTGTTATTGTAACTTTTTTTGTAACAAAAATAGTCGGATGGTACATACCTCAATGTAAGTATGGTACGTTAAAACAATTCCATGTTTTATAGCGGCGTCCAGTTTGGTTGCATATTGACCAAGATAAGGTTTTCTAAATTAAAGTTGTTTTCTCGCCTCCTTTTAAAATACAAAGTTCAACCCGCGTTTCGTGATTAACTCAAACACTTCAAACACTAAAGATTTATAGAAAATAAATTCATTAGCTACGAAAATCGAAATTGCAAATTTACTGTTTTAAATGGCGTTTTGATACTATACTTTTTGGTAGCTTTATCAATAAATAATAAATCATATTATTTTTCTTAAAATGAATTTACAATATAATTAATACAAATTGTTGAGAAAATACCTATCCGAATTTATTATAAACAATCAACTTTAAATAAACAAACTATTATAGATTTTTGATATGAATTTAAATTTATTAAGTTATCTCTCGAACGGAATAAACCGCGTCCATTTATCTTAATTACAGCGTTTTCTATAACCGCTTGAACCTAGTAAAAATTGGGAGAAACACGTATTTGAAAATCACTTTTTTGAAAAAATTGGGAAATTTACATTAATTGGACGGACAACTTTTGTGTAACTTGCTCAACTTGCAGCACATTTTTTGTTTGTCAGATTCTCCATACTAAAACTCCCCTGGCCTACTTGGTAAGCGGGTGCAGGGGGGCACGTAAAAGGTAACTTTTATTGACTTTTTACTTATATTTCGAACACACTACATCGCAGTGAAAAGATTACTGTGTTCAAAATGAAAGCTGATTAAGTTTTCTACAGGATTATTACTAGAGTCGGATACAATTTAAGCTGACTTGTGTCATGGCCGTTAAAACGTCTGAACTAAGATTTTATTTGATGCATAAGAAATACCGATAGTTCTCAAACAGCAATGATGTCGATAAATAATTATAAAAAATAGGAAATATGTCATAAAGTGTTAAGATTATTAATTTAGTAACTTCTTCATTTTAGTGGAATTCTGATTTTATAGTGTCCGCCATAAAGTTGGCTACATATGGGAAAGAACTGTATTATAGACATTTCTAAAAAACTCTATTGGGGGTTCGTTTATGCATGCCCGACAACAAAAAATTACATTTTGACACATGTCACGCGATCACCGGTTTGGTCGGACTGTAAAAAATAGTTGACGGTGGTACCGGGGTCAAATTGTCAAGATATCGAAACATTTCATAAAGAAACAGTACATAGAATACAACAAGGACCCCATATAGCAATTGAAGCAAATATGAGGAAAACAAAAAAGTTCAAATTTTACCCCTACCATTAATTACTATACGAAAAATCATAAATTCTTGTGTCTATTTCACAAGTATTTGATTAGCTTCGACAAAAACTTTATGTATTTTAGTTAAATAAAGATATTTGCATGTAAAAAGAGAAACGAACCCCCATTATAATATTTTTCAGAAATCTCAATAATGCAAATTTTTCAAGAAATCAAACTAATATTGTTACAGTCCAGTAAGAACCACGGGGAGGTATGGACATCTCTTGCCAGGAAAGGATAGGATCGTAGTATTAGTAGGGGTAATGATGTTAATAAAAATAAAATATTTCATATAATAAAAAAAAATCTGAAATCTCTATGAGAATAACGAAAATTAATTTTTTTCTTTTAGCGGTAGTAAATAAATATTCTGATTGACAAAACATATATTAAAAAAATTAATAATAATTTTAAAACAAATAAATTAAAATAATTCTGAAATAACAACGCATTGGCACGTTTTCATAAGCACTTAAACACTTGAACACTAGACTTAACAATTTACGACACGTTTTCACAAACAATACAACACTACACTTGAACAATTTATCTACTCGACGCACGTTTTACCATTCGTGTATTAGAGATAAACACGCGCTAGTAGTAATAAAAGACACATTTTTGGGGAAAATGCAGTTTTAAAAAAACTCGCGGCGCGGCCTAATAAAATAAAAATTTTAAAAAGAAAATTGTTAACTTTTAATAGAGCTTAAATGAAAAAAAAAGTAGAAGTGAGGACCGAGATTGAACTCGCAACCACCCCATCTACATTTATTGCTGCTCGACTATCTTACCATCATCATCATCAACATATTTATTCATCTTTTTGCAATATAAAAATTGCTTCTCCGGATCATACGGTTGAACGGATCGTGACCGGTTTGGCTCGATATAATTAAATTTAAAAGATAAAACTCCTGCCGCCTGTGGCGGCTTAAAATTATCAGTAAAATTTAACACATTAAAACTTAATTCTAAATAATGAATAAAAACACTTAATCTATAATTTGGGAGGAGGCACTAATTTGTAATTTTGTTGCTGAGATGGGGATGAACTCAATTGGAAAAACCTCATTCAAGGCAAATTGTCTCAACAGTCTGCTCGCCGTTGGGAATTTGTGGTTTTTAGGAAAGGAAAATTGAGTTTAAAATAGTTAGAATTTTCACAAAGTTTATCGGTCTAAATTGAATTTTCAACAAAAAAGGACAGAATAACAAATTACAAATACAAACATATGACAAACAAGAGAAAGGAAAGAGATACATATAGACTAAAAGATATGGTGGTGAAAAGTGTATGATAGTTGGAAGTTTTGATAGAAACTATCTTACCGATTGAGCTACGCAATCCTGTGTTCATTGTATTCTAAGACCTGTAATATGTACATATTAGAAAATTGTAAGACTTAGTGGTTTGACATTGTTCGGTTGACGGATGAATATCCACTATTTATCACTAAAAATAACAAATATTTCATATAAAGACGTTTTTCATATTTAGAGTAGTGTTAGTTCGCGGGAATAAATAATATTCGTCGTCAAACACAGTTTGACAATCGCTGAGCTTATGACTATGTTTCTCACTCCTAAGTATACATTTTATATTTCCGTCTCCAAAGAAGTGGGATAGAATCTTGGTAGACATACATTGACAATATCTTTAGGTTATTGCTTTAAGTTTGTGTGCAAGAGATAGTGAAAACGTATGCGCAACATTAATTCATGCATCGGTGATTTAATTGTGACTATTAATTCTTTTCTATTCCCAATTGCTTTCGAGATATTCGCTAGCGAAAATTGAAATTTGTCGATAAACGTTTTTCTCGCCTCAGCCTTTAGTTTTACAGCAATGTCCTCACAGTCGTAGATTCGGAGACTTTTAGAATGTTATCATTACCTCCTGTTATCATTACCTTCCCGGCCAATCCTCTACGCCTCCCATTTGAGCGTTCTTTGACTGGACTAATGAGATGGTTTTAAAAAATACATTTATTGGGGAAATGCACCAACTCTCCTAGAAATGAGACCTACCGGATCGTATAATATTTTATTTCATGCTGTTTTTATAATTCTTTTTAAAATAAATAAAATGTTATAACTGTTGAGATTAAAAAAAAAATAGTTCGTAATCTAACAATCGCATCACTTTAACGATGTTATAGCTATTGTTTTTCATAGTTAATTATGATTGTCTTTAGTTTGTCACTGTAAAATAAATGAAATCATAATTTTTGCATTTTTTGTATTATGGAGATTTCGGAGGAAAATAAACTATTGATGTATTAAATAATTGCTAAAACTGTGTATTTAAATATTTTATTTGTTACATTTTTAGGTGCAAAGTCAATAGTGAAGACTAAAAATAATTCCTTGCTAATAACAATAATATGATAGTGTTACTAGGTAACATATTACAGTATCTGACACAGTATCCTGTATCTCTATAAGTACCCTATGTAAGCTTGACAACTAAATATCTTTTGTTTCTCAAACGCGGCAGGTTTCCTGTTTCACAAGGACCTATGACCTATAGAGGAAAAATTATAATTCTTGATTTTTCATTGATATTACACGAAATTTTGAAAGTATTAATTTGTGTACTGAAATAGGTGGATGTCATGTGGCGCATTTGTTATTAATATATTTTTTAGAATAAATTGTAATTTTGTATTATTACAACATTTTATTCTAGAATTGTAAATAAATATTAAATACAAATGGAGGAGAAAACGATAATTCCTTGTATTTTGATTAATATTACAAAAAAAACTAAGAGTACCTTTTTGCAGCCCTTTCAATGCTCTGCAAAAATATTCAACTATTCCATACTTTTACAGGGCGATTAAAAAAATATAGCCAATGTAATATTAAATATTATGAAAAAAAAGTTGAGAAACAAAAGATATTTGGTTGTTGTTTCCAAAGAGTACTTATAGAGATATAGCTCCAATCAAAATTTGAAAATTTTATCTTCAATATAACGGAAGTTATTGGAAAAAACTGTTTCTTTCTGTCTCAATTTAAGAGGATGTACTTCCTCAGGGATGCATTTTTGGACTAAGGTAAGTTGTATTAAACGAACCTAATATTCAGGAATCACAGGTTTCCGTCCGGGAATTGAATTCTGGGACATCTTGTATATCTTCATATACTTCCACATCTACGTAGTAAAGCAAGGTAATCGTAAAAAAGATTTCAACTGTTTTTTTTTTTTTTTTGTTAAAATAGGTTTAATATGTCATGAAACGTGAAAATTTTAAATTTGAGCAAAAAAAGATTTCGGTCTGTTCGTGTGTAACTTTTTTTTTCTGCACACGATTACTCTGAAACGGTTTGAGATCTTGACTTGAAATTTGATATACATATGTATCATAACGAGATCTGCATATTTCGAGCTTATTCAATTGAATTGTTGGAGGTTAACAGGGATAAATAAGGGTAAGTAAATAAAGCAAGCTAGTAAGAGTCCAGAATCTGGAATTAGGTGTATATACTAGAAGCCAAGGTCTCAATTTTTTTAATGACATCGGCCACCCCCACTACATTGTTTATTTATTTATTTATTATTAAGATCATGTCAATACACAAATCGTTTACATTCGTCAACAACAACAGAGACATTACCTAATATTTATATGTAAAATTATCAGTTAGAACTACAAAAATTGTGAAAATTTTAAATAGAAAATATAATAACAATACTAAACACACAGAACACATTACAGTTTAAAAATCTACTAACATAAAGTATAAAAATAGGTGCACTAATCAACATGGAAATCATCATTTATCATTTCATTCAAAGAATAGAATGTTCTTTTGGTAAGGTATGCTTTTATTCTCTCCTTATATTGATTAGCAGGTAAGTATTTAATATGGTTTGGCAGTTTATTGTAAAGTTTAGGTGCATAATAGTTTATGGAGAATTTGCTTTTGTTTACTCGATGAAACTCTATTTCAATCATTGCATTATTTTTCGTATTGTGGTGGTGAATATCATTAAGATAGTTGAATAGATGAATATTGTCTCTTATCCATAGTAAACATTTCAGCGCATACACACAATAGAAAGTGGGAATTTTTAAATCAATAAATGTTTGTTTTATATCTTCACGATATCCTGATCCTGTGATAACTCTAATTGAACACCTTTGAAGTTTACAAATATGCTCGGCGTGTGATGAATGTCCCCAAGCTAATATTGCGTAACACATATTAGAGTGGAATAGACCATAGTAAGCAGTTAATATAACTGAACTTTCTACAACAGGGTATAAATTTCTCAAAACGTAAGTATTTTTGGAGAGTTTTTTTGACAGTTGTTCTACATGTGTTTCCCATGAAAGCCTGGAGTCTAGATGCACTCCAAGAAATTTAACTGAGGGCGAGTTATCAAACAAGCAGTGTTTTAGTGTAAATATGCATTTCATAGTTTTACTTTCATTGAGGTGTAGTTGATTTGCTTTAAACCATGAGGCGGCATCTGATTGTGTATTATCAATTAAATTTACGAGCTGATTTAAGTTGTTATGTTCATCCAGAGTAGTCGTATCATCTGCATACAAAACTAGATCGCTGTTTGGAAGGCAGTTAGTTATATCATTAACGTAGATGAGAAACAGCAATGGTCCCAGTATTGACCCTTGTGGTACTCGATATTTAATCGGACTTAAGCTAGAATTCATGTCATTATAGTGGACCATTTGTTGTCTGTTGGTTAGATATGTTTGGATCATTTTAGTGCTCAAGGGATTAAATCCATAAAAACTTAGTTTTAGAATTAGCGTATCGTGTGCTACACAATCAAAAGCCTTGCTCAGGTCACAGAAAGTTCCACCTATATACGTCGCTTCATCAAATCCCTTGGAGATTTTATCTACAAGTGATAAAATTGCCATTTCCGAATTACGATTTTGTCTGAAACCAAATTGTTCATTAACAAATAAACTATTACTTTCGAAATACTCTGCTATTTGCTTGTTTAAAAGCCATTCCACTATCTTGGCAATGGTAGGAACTAAAGATATCGGTCTATAATTACCTGGGTCATCACGGTTTCCTTTTTTAAAAATCGGGATCACCTTAGCAATTTTTAGAGAGTCAGGAAATTCACCTGTCTTTATCGATAAATTAATTTGTTTCATGATTTTTACATTTATACCATAAATATCCAGGGAGTTTTTATTCTTTAGATTATTTATTGCGTCCCGTACTTCATTGAATGTTACTTCACGAAATATGGATGTTTTATTAATGTTAATGTTTCTGGTCAAGAATTCTTCAGGTAGATGCCTTACCTTTTGTAGTTGGGATACTAATACTTCTGCCTGATTAATGAAGTAATTGTTAAAATTAGTGGCATCTATTGCGTCATCAGGGGAAGCATGAACTTTTGGCCTACAATTATTAATTACCTCCCAATGGGGTTAAACAATACGATTATGATTTATTGTGCGTACAAAAAAAAAATTGTAAAAAAATATTTTAGCATCAGCCACCCCCATTGTCACTCCCATCCGGTTAATTACAAAGATAAAATGTCTTTATGAGTTATTAGATACTACCGATGACGATGGTAGAACGAGGGTCGATCGGATGTGGCGCGTGGGTGCGAAGGTCAATCGTACGATCGTCGACAGGTCAGTTGGATAATCGTCAGATTGTCGGACTTCAGTCGGTCAGTCAAACGTTCGGTCGGATAGTCAGTCGGCCGCAAGAAAAGGTATTGAAGTTGTAGTTGAAGTTTTATAGGTTTTTGGGACAGACAATTTCAAATAGTATATTATTAAAATTTTGTGAGCAACTATTTCCACATGGAGTGCAAACTGTTTACGTTTAAAGAGACGGATGGAAAATCTGGATATGGAAATAGTAATTCCTTGCAGTCCATGGAAATTAGCATTTGACCTGGACAAAATTAGTCCAGGTTGGTAAAAAATAAAAGAGACAACTTGTAGATTATTTAATTCTCTGAAATTTTCACTTTGACCTCATGGGCATCCGATGTATAGGACGTGAGATATTTGCAAAAAATTTTAACCTTCAATACCTTGAGTAGTCATGTTGGAATTGTTGTGGATTTGGGTTTGGGACAAAATTTCAGATTTTTACTAATTTTGCCCAGGTTTCCATCATTTTTGGCTAATTTCCATGGATTATTAGGCGGCTCTTTTTTAAACTTCCTTTGATACCAATATTAGTTAATACGGTTCAATTAACCAAACTACAGTGAAGAGTTCCATAATTTTTCTAATTAATATATTTATTGTCCTCTTTCTATTGTACTTTTCTACCCAGTTCACTTAACTTCTCAGTCAATTGAGTGCATAGTTTAAAGTTAGTTAGTTTCTTTTAACACGAATAATGACAACAGAATTAATAAGAACGTTAACATAATACACTAATAATTAGTATCGTATCATTAAACAACTAATGTACTGCAAAACAAACCTACTAACAACACGCAAACAAATCTATGGTTTCGTGAGAGACTGGAGATGGCAAATGAAATAAAGATAATACATTTCAATTGTTTTATTTTTTAAATAATAAAATTTATCCCTAGATACATAATGTGTATTCGTTTGTTTGTCGCTAAATAATCACCGTCTGAGGTACTTCAATTGTAAACATTCCCAACGTCCTGATTGACTGGTCGATCTATTCACGGCTTTTACCTTCATAGTCGTAACATGATGTGGTTCTGTTTACAGTTGTAAAAAAATTAATTTTAATATCATTTCAATGCCTAATTCCCTTAGATTAAAACGTGTACTTTCTACCTATTATATTTGTAAAATTCGCGGTTATGTAAGTTCCTAGAAATTTATGAAAATTTAACCAACAATTATTACACAAAATAGGTACAATATTGTCATTATTTTAATAAATACATATTTATTTTCTTGAGTAAACCTCAATGTATCCTCATTACTGTCTTTTTAGATCCTGTACAGTAAAACAAATAATTTATGTTTTTGCCGTGCTAGAGTTTGCTAAAGTTTACGAAAATTAAAAGATGTAGAAGGAAACAGAATAAGAAGTATTTTAACAAAGACTGTACTATTTAAAAATCAGTAATTTCTGTTTTGGTGTATATGTAAATAAGGATACTTTACTACAATATGTTTTTTTTCTCTAACTTTCTGTATATCTGGTGGTTGTGAATCTTTGACTAAAGGGTGATATGGGTAGCATATTTGATCCCATTGCCTAACAATAACTGAATTCAATTTTCAGCTTCTACAAGATAATGTTGGTTAGTAACGGATGCATGATTGTGCTACTTGAAATATATAACTACCTCTCAGGCAATCTGACATTGAATTTGAGGCTTGTCTAACTTGTAGTGTTATATAAATATGATAAATTATAATGACTAACATTCACTATTAACGATTTAGCCATGTGAATATGTATAATGTACCCTCTTATTATATGTAAACATTCAGAAAGAATGGAGAAATGTAATTTTTATGAATTATGGGGCATTTTATAGATTTGTGACAATAGATATATTTAAAATTTTAGGCTAATTAAATTTGAAATGTATCAAGCATTATCGTACTGTAATTTTACATGTCTGTACATCACATTGTTGTATAAAGAGCAGGTAATGCATGAATTACAATAATTTATTTTGATGAAAATATTAATCCTTCTACAGATACCCGCCACTGTTGCCTCTGGATTGTTATGATTTCTATCCTTTTTGTGGCTATATGATATGATTATGTTGGGAGCAAACAAGGTATGTATTGAGGAGATAGCTGTTAGGTATCTACAGTGTGACCCATTTAAAATGGAAACACCTTTACAACTTTTTTATTTTTTGTCCAACTTGAACCAAATTTTACCAAAAGATAGAACAAATTAGTCTTACAAATGCAAGGCCACCTACGGTACCAAAATAAATGGAAAAAATAAAGAAATCGTATTAGGCATTTTTTATCGGGAAACTTTATTAACGGAAGTTGTTCAGAATTATCAAAAATTTGAGCAACATTAAAGACTACTGAAATTTTGTTCTTGAAGTCCAAAATTTCGACAAAATTTAAAAAAATACAAATCACTTGATAACTACCTGACAGCTTACATTTAATTTCAAACAAAATTGTCATAGCACAATTTTCTAAAGAAAAAAAACAATTAAAATGATATTTTCGGACTCGGACATTGTTTTAAGCAGAATTTCAATGGTCTTTAATGTTGCTGAAATTTTGGACTCTACGTTTTTGGGCAATTCTGAACAACTTTCATTAATAAAGTTTTTCGATAAAAAAATGCCTAATATGATTTCTTTATTTTTCCCATTTATTTTGGTACCGCAGGTGGCTTTGCATTTGTAAAACGCGAATGTTTTTTTGGCCATAAGTAGATCCCAATTTTTTATATCTTTTGGTAAAATTTGGTTCAAGTCGGACAAAAAATTTAAAAAAATATGAAGGTGTTTCCGTTTTAAATGCGCCACACTGTAGACTTGTTCTTTGATCGGAGAATAAAATACATCTTACACTGTTATTAACAGAAAAATACATAATGTTAATTCATGCTAGGAGAAATACTAGTTCAATTAACAAATTCTCAAATTTTGTTAAAAAAAAAACAATTGTAAGTAGGATAGTGGGTAGATTTGTAAGGAAATAAATCAAGTAGTTTTTAAATCATGTGGATATATTTCCTTTTGTAGAAAATGTCAAAATTTTGCTATCTACTAATTTTTGGTATATGATAGTTGTTTGATAACATAATCAGTCAAATAATAACCGAGGGATTTCTGAATTTAACTTCTTGGTATGAATTTCACTCTTACAATCTCTTTTTCGGCCCTTAATACGATGTCAGGTACTAGTACAATGGTCTCAGGAGTATCCACAGGTTCTAATGTAAAATTTCTTAAAATTCCACATAGCACTGCTTTTAATTCTAGAATAGCAAATCTTTGACCTATAAACACAAAATATTATTATTTTTACTTATCACACATGACAGATATCAAGGCAATAGAAAATTACAAGTATACCGGGTGAGTCACGAATTGGGCTCCCCCCGATATTTCCTAAAATATTTGGAATGGAAAATTGAAATTTGGAGGCCTTATTACACGACTAAAATGCCATCTTTTCAATAAAAAATCAAGTTTGGTGCACATCCGGTTTGACCGTAAATGCCCACAATTATCGATTTTTAAATGGAACACCCCATATATTTTTACATTTTTGGAATCTAGAGGAAATTTTGAATACAATACATCCATTTTGGTCACTTTTTTATAAACATTAAAAATTTTATTAAAAAATCTATTTCTGAATCCAGAGTGCTGTGGTGCCCAAAATATATTTTAGTTTGTGTGCTACGTTACTATAAAAATAAAAAGAACAATACGATTGCATTACTTAATTCTCTAGAGGCGTTTAAAATTTTTAAATGTGATTTTTACCCACTAACTCGGTTTTTTAAATGGGAATTTAATCGTTCACCAACATTTTTAAATACCTCATTTTCATACGAATCTAATGATACCAAAATTTTGAAAATCCGCTCAGAAATATTTGAGATTTCAGCCAAAATATAATGCAACCAAGCTTTTAGAAACATGCGGCTAATAGACAATAGATTAGTGGGCTTTGGAAACTAAAATGGCACATTTCTGTGTAAATCTGGTGACCTAATAACATTGGAAAAATCATAGTAGCCATTGAATGTAATAAAACAATATCAGCTGTCAGACAGATACAAAATAACGCGTTGCGGAAATCTCTTTGAATGAAAATTAAAGAAAATGAATAATTTTAGTAGAAATGAAAAGGTCGATATGTTACTGATATATGGAGAGCGTCTCAAAAATTCAACTGCAGCTGCAGAACTGTATCAGCAACGATATCCCAACATACGTCATCCAAGCAGACACTTGTTTGCCAGAGTGGAACAAGAATTAAGAAACGAACCCAATCAACAAGATGACCATCAAACATTTATTGTAAGTGAGGACAAAGAAATTGATGTATTAGGATTTGTGATGGTACACCCAACAACATCAACAAGGGAATTATCAATGGAATGCGACATTAGTCAGTCTTCGGTTTGCAGAATTTTAAAGAAACATAAGTTTCGGTCTTATAAATACCAGATACACCAACATTTTTATGGAGATGATAACGACAGGAGGCTAGTATATTGCAACTGGTTCTTAAATGCAGTACAACAAAACCCAGGTTTTCCTTTTCATATTTTATGTACAGATGAAAGTAGATTTACGAACCGAGGTATGTTTAACAGAAATAATACTAGGTACTGGGCTCAAGAAAATCCGAGGTTGGTAGGGCGGGGTAATATTCAGGAACGATTTGGGTTTAACTGTTGGCTTGGAGTACTTGGAGATCGAATAATTGGACCCATATTTTTTGATGGAACACTTACTAGCGAACGATATTTATTCTTTTTACAAAACCAGGCAGCAGAATTTCTTGACTTACTTCCTCTTGCCTATTTACAAAATCTGTTTTTCCAACAAGATGGTGCTACCCCACATAATTCCAGAAGAGTGATGGAATATTTAAACAACTGGTGAACGCCTTATCGCATGGTGAATGGTGAACGCCTTATCGCAAATCAAGGTCATATCAGATGGCCTCCTAGGTCACCTGACATAACACCCCTCGACTTTTATGTATGGGGCACTCTCAAAAATAAAGTTTATAAAACTTCTTCAAATACCCATGAAGAGCTGCAAAATAAATGCAAAATGGTGGACATTTTGAACAATATCTATAAATGTCAATTTATGGTTTAATTATATTAATTATTTTAAAGATACCTACTGTTACCTAGTTTAAGTTTTAATTGTTCAAACGGAATTGATTTTTATTTATTTATAGGTCCGATATTTATGTTCATTTAAATAAAACTCTGAAAACCGAACTGATGTCGCATTCTATTGCAAATGTCCTTGTGGATGTAATTGTGTTTACCTCCACATACCTATGCTAAACTTAATTGTAGCGTTCTTTGCGTTCACAATTATTGAATGTTTAATAGCTCAAGATTGCCTATAACTACACGAGTCTGTCTGGCAGCTGATATTGTTTTATTACATTCAATGGCTACTATGATTTTTCCAATGTTATTAGGTTACCAGATTTACACAAATGTGCCATTTTAGTTTCCAAAGCCCACTAATCTATTATCTATTAGCCGCATGTTTCTAAAAGCTTGGTTGCATTGTATTTTGGCTGAAATCTCAAATATTTCTGAGCGGATTTTCAAAATTTTGGTATCATTCGTATGAAAATGAGGTATTTAAAAATGTTGGTGAACGATTAAATTCCCATTTAAAAAAACCGAGTTAGTGGGTAAAAATCACATTTAAAAATTTTAAACGCCTCTAGAGAATTAAGTAATGCAATCATATTGCTCTTTTTATTTTTATAGTAACGTAGCACACAAACTAAAATATATATTGGGCACCACAGCACTCTGGATTCAGAAATAGATTTTTTGATAAAATTTTTAATGTTTATCAAAAAGTGACCAAAATGGATGTATTGTATTCAAAATTTCCTCTAGATTCCAAAAATGTAAAAATATATAGGGTGCTCCATTTAAAAATCGAAAGTTGTGGGCATTTCCGGTCAAACCGGATGTGCACCAAACTTGATTTTTTATTGAAAAGATGGCATTTTAGTCGTGTAATAAGGCCTCCAAATTTCAATTTTCTATTCCAAATATTTTATGAAATATCGGGGCGAGCGCAATTCGTGACTCACCCGGTATAAGTTAATACTAAAACACATACACAGATAAGAGGTGTAATATATGCTATACACATATCTTCTATTTAACAAGCTCATTCAACTTTTCAGTTAGGTAATTTTTGAAAAATGTTTTGAAGATACAGCGTGTCCCATTTTGCTTGCAACCACCCATATAAAAAGTTTATTTAATGTCCGATTTAGATCATTTTTTTAAATATGAATCTTTGAAAAACGCATCTTTGTGTTATATTAAATTTTACAAAACATAATAGCGTGGCCTACTATGATTTTTTTTCGGGTCAATAAATGGTGAAATCTTATTAGCGATTTTATTATTTCAAATCTGAATGCGCCACTGGACTCGGCAACCCCCCCAAATGTGTTTGTACCAAACGTTGAAATTATTTTTGGATTTTTCCTGAGAGAAATAAAAATTCAGAAATTGCCGAAGAAATTGAACTGTTGCGTGGGATTGTGGATATATGAAAAGAGTGCCTTGACTGAAATAACTGTCACATGAATGATTCATTGTTGATGAGTAGATTTGCTTATTTATATTTCTGCTTATCATAATTATGCCCGCGCAAAGATTGACTTCTCAAGAAAAAATAGAGATTATTAAAATTGTTGATGATAATGTGAGATCGTCAAGAGAAGTTGCCCAAGGATTTTATAGAAGACATCCAAATCGACGGCCGCCGCTTAACGACAGCACAGTTCGAAAAATAATAAAATGTTTGATACCGGTAGCGTTTCAGAAACAAATTCTAGAGGATCTGGCCACCAAAGGCAGCTTTGATCTCGCTATTTTGGCATATTTTGACAAAAACCCCCGTTCTAGCTTGAGGATTGCTGCTATAAATTTAAATAAGTCTCGAAATATATTTGTAAGTGCCTTAAAAATCATAACCGAAAACCCTAGAAACCTAAATTTTTGCATACTTTTCAAGTAGGTGACGAAGAAAGAAGGTTTGAGTATTGCTTGTGGGCTCAAGGAGAGTATTTGAATGACCCAGATTAAAAAAAAAATCCAATTGAGTAATCAGAAGAAGTAATTGCAGAAGTCAATATCCACAAAAAATAAATGTCTGGTGTGATATTTTGAGCGAGCGCTTAATTGGTCCCCATTTTTTTAAGGGGCCGCTCATAAAATATGTTCGCAAATAAGGGGAAGGGAGGGATATTGCTTAGCGTGACGAGATATGACAAGGGGAAGACGGGAGGTCTAACGTGACGTTAGAAGTCTATTAATTTTATTTTATTTATTTTAATTTTTTTCTTAACTTGGCAGTTTTAAAAAAATTTTCATTACGATAGAAAGTCATTCTCAAATACTTGAAAGCCTGTAAATAAACATATGGATAGTAAAAAATTAATGTTTCAGATTGCATACACACTTATTTATTTACTTATGTGGTCACAATAGGGACAACTTAATATATTTTAACCATATACGTATTAACTATATACTGGTAACACGCTATAAGCCACTATGTACGGAATTGAGGCTAGAGAAGGAGATAGTTTTCCATCTCTATGGAGGACTTTGGATCCAACGCACACGCTCCGACGACACATCGCGCTTTTGTAATAGGTCACTGGCCATGTGTCCAATTTCTCCGATTAGATTGTGACCATTTGCCTTCTATATTCAGTTGAACGGTCACAATCTCGCGTCACTAAGGCATGCGCGCCATACCCAAAGTCCTTTTAAAGGATAGAGAGACAGGCTTTCCTTGGCGTCAAGTTACGAACGAAACTCATAGTATATAGTTAATATGTATATGATTTTAACAAACAGTTACTTATATTTAATATGGCGTCAAAAACAGCGTTCATCGCGATCGATGACTCTGTAGATCCAATATCAAAAAAATAGCGCTTCCACGTACTCTTCGTTGTCGAAACAGTAACAACTGAATGTACTGACTCTAGACACTTCGGACCGATAGTAAAAAACAAGTCGCATTTATTCTAATGTTTTTATATTATGCACGATGCCCTTTATAAACTTATTTTATTTGTTACTTAGCACTCAGTAAATGCAGACGCTCTTTTCGTTTTTCGATATAAACAGTATTTTAAATTATTCATTTGTATGCTATTTTTAATCACAAGAAATCATTTGCTAGTATTTGTAACGTAATATTAGGGGGGTTGCTGAAAGTGTGACAGCGTGACGAAAGAGGAGGGACGGGTCCAAAAAGGTGAAATTCTAAGTGACGTATTTTATGGACGGCCCCTAATGAAAATTTAAACAGTTTAAATTTGCTGGAGTTCTTCAGAAATCACTTTTGGAACGAGTTTCAAAACCTACAGGGAAGACAACAGTTATGTTTCCAACTAGATGGATGTACTCCACACCATGCAGTAATTATCAGGACGCGGCTTAACTAAAATTTTGCCGGTAGGTGAATTGGACGCAGTAGTCCATTGATTGCCTGGTCGCCAAGATCTCCGGATTTAATACCCCTTGATTTTTATTTGTGGGGTACTGTTAAAAGCATAGTTTATAAATCTCGACCACAAAATAAGCAGCAACTATATTCCAGAATTACACTAGCTTATCAAGAAATCTCGAGTGAAGAACTTGTAATTTGTAATAATCGTGAGAGGATAGGTAAATTTATAGAAATTAAAGGCGGCTTAGTAGAGGGAACCTATATTTCATTGTTCTATTTATTTTGTAAAATTCAAGGTAATTGTATTACTTGTTTTTAATTATTTGTTTGTAAGTCATATAGTGTGAAAGCATAAAAATTGTTTGATAAATAAAAATTTCTAAATTGATCATTACTGTCTTTTTAACAATAAATCATTATTTTGACAGTTATTTCAGTCAAGGCACTCTTTCATAAATACACAATCCCATGCCCAACAGTTAAACTTCGGCAAACTCTGAATTTTTATTTCTCTAAGGAAAAATTCAAGCATACGACTTGCCGAATCCAGTGGCGCACTCAGATTTGAAATAAAAATATCGCTAATAAAATTTTACCATTTTCTGACCCGAAAAAAAATCATAGTAAGCCACGCTACTATGTTTTGTTAAATTTGGTATAACACAAAGACGTGTATTGAAACATTCTTTATAGGATTTTGCAAACAGCAGAAAAATTAACTATCTATAAAATTAGACAAATTCATTTTAGGATTTTAACTTGCTAGCATAACCAGAATTCAGGTTATCGAAAGAAAGCAATGATTTCATTAATATTTCTACACAAGGTTTTTCTTTTATAGATAGTTAATTTTTCTGCTGATTGCAAAATCCTATAAAGAATGTTTCAATACAATTATAAGCAAACAAATAATAATTCATTTTTAAACAAAGACGTGCTTTTCAAAGATGTAAATTTTAAAAAGATTATCTAAATCGGATATTATATACTCTTTTTATATGGGTGGTTCCAAGCAAAATGGGACACGCTGTATATGTCTTTAACCGTCTTCCAGGTCATCTCCAATAAGCGTAACACTTACATTTAAATCCCAAACGTGGCCTCTTAAGGACTCCACTAGTACTCTAAGAACTGACAGGGATGAAATTACAAAGATTTGGCGCCAATACTGCCCAAAATGCAAGTTAATTAAAAATGCGCGTTAGAAAACAATCTGATTGCACTATACCCCAGCGAAAATATTTACCGCTATATTAATTACTGTTTGTTCTGTTTTCAGCATACAATTTATTTCTTAGTGCTCTAGTTATGAGAGCAAATCGTTAGTATCTATTAAGAACAGTAAGAGCTCCAATATTGACCCTTGGGGTACAGATATCAGAGGCAGATTTTTCAAAATTGATCTGTGTGTTGTTGATTTTAATAATTTATTTCAACTAGCTGTGTTCCATTCGACAAATAGGATTTATAATTTTTTTAGCTTTTTCCATTATATTATAGGTAGGTATATATCCTGTGACACATTTTTTATTTTTTTCATGTTACTTAATTAAATTAAATTTGTACGCTTTTGTTTGTGCAGTTGTTTTAGATGTTGGTTGACATTTCACATCATTATTAATTCGTCTATTTCTACTACTTGGCTGATTTTTATATTTTAATAGAAAAGTGTTTGATGTATTGCTTCCAATATTTTCAAAATATTAATTATATGTCAACCTATTTACCTATACAGTTTCTAGGTCCAGCACTAAAAGGCACAAAAGAGAATGGATGTCTATCTTGACAATTTTCTGGCAAAAATCTGTCCGGGTCGAATTTTTCTGGATCAGGCCATAACTTCGGATTCCTGTGTATGTCAAAAATATGAATATTGACAATTGCACCTTTTGGTAAGATGTATCCGTTACTAGTTGCAACTTCTTCTTCTAACATTCTAGATATAAAGGGAACACTTGGAAAAAGTCTTAAGCTTTCTTTAATACATCTTTCCATTAATTTTAGTTCTTGCAAGTCGTTATAGGTGGGTTGTAATTTTGAATGACCGAGAACTTGATTGATTTCCTCTAATAATGATTTCTAAAAGTAATTCAGTTAATAAATGTAGGGTACTATAGTCAAGGCAGTACAGCCATGGTAAAATAAAGGTTTCTAACTTCAATCATTCGTGCATATATTTTTCTCATTTGATCCATACTTCCTAGCACAATTAAAGATATAAAGAGGGATAATATGAACATGTGTATTAGGAATAATTAAGTACTTAATATATTTCCCGGTTACTCACTTTCTGACAAAAAATTGATTACAAGATGGAAAATTCGAGAAATATACAAACCAGACAAAACTCTATATATATATATATTTTAAAAAATGCACTTATTTAAAATTATTTTGCAAATAAGAATTTTTACTTGTTAGCATAACCAGAAGTCAGGTTATCGAAAGATTGCAAAGATTTCATTAATATTTTTATATATAGTTTTCCTTTAGTTCTCATAGATAGCTTTTCTTTCCACTGTTTGCAAAATCCTATAAAGAATATGTTTCATTATTATCTATTACGTTTGATTATTAAATTAATGTTTGATATAAGTATACCAATTATTTTTTCTGAAAATGCTTACATTTTACATAATTAACTATTTTAACACACATCTTTTAAATTCATTGATAAATAACCGAATAAACATGACGTTTTTGAGAATAACTGCAAAATTTCAGAATAAAAAATTATGAACAAATTTCCTCGTACAAAAAATTCCGTGCTTTATCGGTGTCTAAAATATTATTTACGTAGTAGGCATATTTTTCAAGATAGATTAGATTTAAAACTGGTATGGTCAAAATTTCCTAAAAAAGTAGAAAATTTTTCAATATAATTTCAATAGAACTTCAAAAGTGTTCAATGTACACTATTATTCAAATTTCAGTGATTGACTTAGAATAGACTCATAATGAACACATAACTTTTTTAATTTTCTCTGCTTCTTCGTTTCTGAGATATTCGCGGTTAAAGTGAGGGGTCAATACATTTGAATCGTATATAAGTGTTCTGTCTCACAACCGGTCCGGTAACAAAAAAAAAACGGTAGTAGGACGAAATTTTAGGTCCATCAAATATATTTTTTTTAAGTTGTTATTTGAGGTCTACAGAAGCAAGCCCAACTAACGCACACGTTTGGTAAGTCGTGGAACATATTTATATGCACTTTTATGCAAAAAAGTGCATTTCTCGTTATTTTTACCCATTTTTCGTTAAGTTTTCAAATTTATATTGTTCAAAAAAGTTTAGGTTTGTTGAATATATGAGATACATGTATTGTTTTATTGTTATTCAAACTTGCCTTATCATGTAGTGTCATTTATAAGCATTTAGGAGCCCTTTAGAGCCCAAGATTGCATGCATGAGTGTATTCTATAGATGCATAATAAATTAACACTAAAAATGCGGTTTAATATTTAAAACTTCTTGGAAAAAATTTGTAGTCAGGGGTTTTCAAGGTCACTGATTACAAATCTGTTGTGGAAATTGGAAAATTCAAAATGGCTGACTGGAAATGGCGCTAATTTTAAACTTGAGAATGCGATTTCTGACGATTTTATAACTGATAACAACGAGAGAAAATGTATCTAGTGTATGTATTTTATATACATTTTTATTTTTCAAATTTTTCTTGTTTATTTCTAAAATTTAATATTTCTTCAGTTCTCAGGAAATGGATAGCTACAGTATACGGCATAAGGTAAGAGAGTAATAAATACGATAAGGGGCGGGTAAGGGGTTGACACAAAAGTGAAATGTTGGTTGAAATCTGATAAAATTTAATATTTTTTAAATTCGTAGTAAAGGAGTTGTTACAGTGAAAGGACGAAGGTAAGTAGAGGGGTGGGGTACGAGGGTGGTGGTAAAGAAAAAAAATGTTAAAATACTTTTTTTCACGGAGTTAGAAATTGCATCTTCAAGTTTGAAATTCGCGCCATTTCGAGTCAGCCATTTTGAATTTTTCAATTTCCACAAGAGATTTATAATCAGCAACAATGAAAACCCCCGAATGTAATTCTTTTTCAGGAAGTTTTAAATATTAAACCGTTTTTTTCGTGTTAATTTATTAGGCATCTATAAACTTCACTTATGAATGCAACGTTGGGCCCTAAAGGGCTCCTAAATGCTTATAAATGACACTATATGATAAGGGAAGTTTAAATAATAATAAAACAATACATTTTCAACAAATCTAGCCTATTTTAAACCGTATAAATTTGAAATCATAACAAAAAGCAATTTTTTCATAAGAATGCATGTAAATATATGTTGCACAACCTACCAAATGTCCGCGTTAGTTGGGCTTGCTTTTGTAGAGCTTAAGCAACAATTTAAAAAAAAATTGGATTAACCTATAATTTCGGCCTCAAATGGTGGCCCGGTCGGACTATTGCATTGATATCAAAAGCCACATTCCAATGTGCAGAAATTAAAGATAACAATAGTCAAAATATAAATTAATTCCTCAACTTTACGCAGAAGTTGAGTACAACGTTAATGAGTAAAGTCAGCTGTTAGGAAAGTATTTTATGTAAGACAGATTTTTCTTTAAATATGAACAATCAGTTTCATTTTTTACCTGCACATCCTTGTGGCAGGCTAATACCATCAATGTGAAGCAAATTGCCATTGAAGTAGTATCATGTCCCTGAAAAAGAACAAAATATTTTTTTACACATTAGTTCAAAATTAAATCAAATATAAAAATCAATCTCCAGAGATTAAAAAGATTATGTATATTTACTCAATATAATATGTTTCTCATGTAGGGGTCTTTCATTACATTTGAAGTTGACATAACTAAATTGACCAAGGATGACATGGGAAAAATGACATACGAATAAACAATAGAAAATTGCAGATATTTAAAAAAAATCATATACGTTTAATCCTTGTTTTTGAGTTATTGTTAGTGCTCATGCATTTTTGGATCGTTACTGTTGCTGTTTTGTACTAATTGCCACAGTTATTGCCATGAATTTCTTCATGTATTTTCAACATATAGGAAATTAAATTATTTTCAGTTGTAATACAAATGAGTGCGTTTATATTATGTAATCCTTAAAAGATAGCTTCGTGACCAAAATGCTAAGCTCGTAAGGCCAAAAATAAGATAACAAAATCTGTAAAGGTATTTACGCAAAACTTCCCTCTTCATTTGTACAGGGCGGTCACTCTAAAAAATTATCATTATTATAAAAAAAAAACCTGATAAGTTTTGGTCAAAAAAATATTCAGAGTGGTCATCCGACAGCAAAAATTCAATATAAAATAAAAGGTGACAAATGTAGAAGGCTTGCTTTACAAATTTCCACCATGGTTGAATTATTTCTTAGGTTGACAACCCTGCATATTTTTCAATAAACCTGTAATAGGTGTCTTCCTTGTCAATTGTGTTAACTAAATGCCAAATATATTGCCATGTGTCACATTTTTACTTACACTTCCACTCCACTACGTGGATGTGTAAGTATAGTGGTTAAAAAAGTTGCCAGTTTTCTTTGGAAATTTGACCTTGAATATCTCGCCAAGGGCAAAATTTTTGCAAAAAATGCAAAAAATCAATTTTGTGGATAATTTAATTCTAAACACATTGACTTCATGTACGTCCGATGCATAGGAAAAATGATGTACTGAAAAAATAATTGAGATTCAGCTTAGGGAACACGTAAATACCTTTAATATATTACCAACCATCCAATCAGGTTTTCGTGCTGGTTATAGCTGTTCTACAGCTTTAACCCATATAATGGATGACATTGTCGAGGCTACCGAACAAGGTAAATGCACCATCTTGATACTATTGGACTTTAGTTAGGCTTTCGACACTATAGACCATGCACTGCTCTTGGCAATATTAAAATCATGTGGTATTGATGACAAAAGTTGCAAGCTGCTTCAATCATATCTCGAGGGACATTCACAAATTGTAAGAATATCCGATATGCGATCAGTAAAGGTGTTCCACAGGGCTCTATTTTAGGACCTCTGTTGTTCACAATTTATACGTCACAATTTGTAAATTTTGTTAAATCTTGTTCAGTTCACATGTATGCGGACGACACTCAGATAGAGAGATTCTTCAGATTCTTTCTATGCTAAGGATTATGAGGCCGCTGTACAAAAAATCAATAGTGATCTAGTAAGCTTATCGGATATATCTTCGCAACATTCACTCATTCTAAATCCAACAAAATCAGCTATGCTCTTATTTGGTAAAAAGCCCGACTGTAATAAGTTGCAAAATTTAATCAAAATGGAATTAAACGGATCTTCTTTGAAATTGTTGCAACATGCTAAAAATTTGGGGTTAATCCTAGACACATCTTTAAGATTTAGAGAGCAAGTTTGTAAACTTATACAAAAAGCTTATGCCTCCCTAAGACTTCTCTACCCACACCGAAGTTATTTAACTATAAACACTAAAAAGGCCCTTTGTGAAACATTAGTATTGTCGCAGTTCACATACTGTGCCCCAGTGTATGGCCCCTGTTTGGACAAGGATTGTAGTAACCGTATACAGCGTGTGCAGTATTCATGTATTCGATTTATTTATGGTATTCGTAAATTCGAACATGTTTCATATAAGTTATCAGAACTCCATTGGCTAAATATGCAAGACCGAAGAAATTTTTATTCAACCTGTATGTTTCACAAGATTATCACAACGAAGGCACCATCATATCTCTACAATAAAATAACTTTTCGCAGTGATGTGCATAATCTTAATGTCAGGTCCAAAGGTTTACTTAGTCCACCTATGCATAGAATTTCGTTTTATGAGAGAGGCTTCAAATACTGTATTTATAAATTATATAATCAGGTTTCATTTGATGCGAAGTCATTCAGTCTCGCAAAATTCAAAAGGTATATGAAAGCTGTTTTGCTAGGACAGACAGGATAATTACATGTGCCTATTATTATTATTATTATTATTGTTATTATTATATATTGTTGTTTGTTCATTATCTACATATATAATATTTAGTTAACACAATGTTTAGTTTTCTGTACTACCTACACTTACTTAAGTGCATATTCTTTACTGTAAAGCAAGGGTTAAGTGGTAGAGCACACTTGTTGTGAACTTCCCCTTGAGATTTCCAAGAATAATACTATGTATGACTTCATTATCATATGTAAATATTAACGGAAATAAAGACATTTACTATTATTATTATTATTATTATTATTATTATTATTATTATTATTATTATTATTATATACATTCATAGCATTCCATTGAAAAAAAAGCACTTGGTCATGTAATTTCGTCTTCGCTCTCCCTGTATGTTCGAAAATAATTTCCAGTTATAGACCTTTTTATCTAGTTTACTTGCAATGTTTTTTTAATTTCTAGCTATCGTAGTACTCGAGATATCGAGGCCCGACGCACTATTGCCCCACCTTGTATATCATTTAGTGACGCCTTAAAACCTCTGACGACTGGGCCATAACGGAGGCCGAAAGTAATGGCCCTAAATCTATTCCAACCGCGCTTAAATGTAAGACCTACAATGATCAATTCAATACTTTTGCTAGGGTCTTTCTACTGATCTTCAAGCTTGCTGAAGTACCTTAACTAAATCCATCGCTAGCTCTCGCTCTATGATCGTTATTAACAAATACTTTATTTTTGCCTCATATGTTATACATTGTTTAGTTCGGTAAAATATTTTCTGTATTTATTACCGTTGATGAGATAAAGGACCGATAATATACTGTTATGAATTACATCCCCTTGGAACTGGAGATGATACGTCTATGCCTACTAATAGTGACTGGAAGCTTGCAGAAGCAGCCACGGACTTTTCTAGAGTGTGGTTGGAGAAGATTCTGGTTTAATCTAGAGGTAATTTCAGAGTATATAAGGCGCGATTACCGGCGCAGGGAAGAAGTTTATTAAGAAGGCAGTTTACCAAAGTGAACAAGTTGAAAAGTGAAAAGTGAGGTTCAATATCAAGTAAACAAAGTGTATAGGTTATTTTGAATTTGAAGTACTGTATAGTCAGTAAATTATTAAATAAAGTGTTAGTGGTGTTTATCTCTTGTTGAAATTATTTAGAACCCACGGATTCCTACAGGGTGTTTCCTAAGAGGTGGAAAACACGCAACAATACCATAATCTAAACGTCAAATTTCATCATATTTAATTAAAAGCCTTCACCTCAAACATAAACGTATTGACTTCATCTCGTATTCCTTCATCGTCAATAAGACCACCACTCAGCTTCGCATTCAGCAATAAATCCAACATAGCCAACTTTTTCTTCTTAGAATAATTGAATTCTTCATTTTCACTTGCTTCGAATTTTTCGAAATGTTTCTCTCTCTCGTTTATTACCTTATTTGTAAATTTTTTTAAAATGTTCACCAACTTCTTTTCTTTATATCCAGCGGTTGATAAGTTATAGAAAACTTGATGAGAATAGAGCCAGGGTCTCATTAATCTGTAGAAAAATATTTTTCCAATTTGATGAATGCTGGAAATATAAGTTTTATCTTCGTCGTCGTCTAAGTTGAGTGTAGTTCCCATTGAAGTTTCTAACAAACAACGATATTAGTGAACAAATGAAGAATAAACAAATGACTCATATTCCATCGCTTACCATTAATAGTATACAAAGTAAATTGAGTTACATATGGCACGACATTAATGTGAGGTTTATGACATTCTTTTTTTAAAACTTCTACGAGATTATCAGTTTCATTGTTAAATATAGTCACAAATTGCTGCAGAATACTGAAATGAAAGGCAGGCGTTAATATCTTTCTTCTATTCTGCCATTTTGTACCTAAATGAAGAATTAAAATTAATAATAGTGCCAATGTAAATTGTATACTACATCTCAATATGGATAAATGTCAAATTAGAAAATAGATACAGCCATTATGAAAATTGATTTAGGTTTCTACTTTTAATTTTACTTAAAAATAGAGTGACCACGTGTATGTAGGACCCGTAGTTTTTTTAAACCGGGGACCGCAATCATGTCCACTTTTTAAAATGGAAGACAAACTTTCTTTTGATAATCAGTATATACGTCAACGGCAAATGTTGAAATTCGTCCTTCCCGGTAATTTCTAACTGGTGCAGAGAATGCCGACAAATAGTGTATAGTGAGATTGATTGAGTGATTAACTAACGTTTTCAGTTGTATCCAGTAATAGACGGTTTATTTCAGGCAAACTGACCAAGCGAATCTTAGTTACGTTATTTGCCCATTTCAGTCATTCTTTGTAATAACTGTTTTAACTAAACGATGTTCCTAATACAGTAAATATATTACAAAATCGTGTCAAACATACCAGTACTCGTTAAAAGCCCATCTCCTAACCATAAGTCAAGAAATAAATACATCACCCCCTTCTGAATATTTTTAATACTGGAAGCGACTGCCTGAAAAATAACAAAGGTAGTATGTGATGAATAACCAGAACATTATAAGTACTTTTCTTATGTTTAAAGTAACATTTGATGAATATTTAAATTAAATTTAAAATATATAAAATTGAGAGAAAAATACTTTTCTACGTTTACCTCAAAATCTTCTGGGCCCGATATATTAGCAGAGGCATAATATACTGCGGATAAATTATAAACAGGAAAATATTCTTGGCTCCATTGTCTTAATCTTCGAAATAAAGTTGCTAAAATAGACAAATACTTATAATCAGTAAAATATATGCACTTAATTAAACTAGGATATCTATTTCACTACTGATGACTTAGCTTTGTTTTACTTATGATGATTGATGAAGAAATAGTTTGGTTCAGATTTTGTATTTTGTAAATTTAAGTACCTAATAATGAAAAAATTCTTACCATCGTCACATATAACATCTTGTAAATTTCCAAGGATTGGAGCACGTTTTGGGCCAGGCAGCAAATTAATTAACCTTCTATATCTAATATATTCTTTTAAGTAGCTTAAATTATAAAATGCTGCCAAAAATCCAATCAGTAATAGAACGGAAGTTAGAAACAACATAGTTCTAAAAAAAACAAGGTAAACATTATACTCTTCGCTGATTTGAACATTTTATATAATTGTTGCACATTCTATGGAATACTCTTCGCTGCGTTATCGTAAATAATCTTAGATTTTATTTAAGCCGCCAGGCCCCTGTAATCTTATCGCATTTCTGACAAATTTATTACTTTTAAGTTAATAAACATTAGAGACTATTAGCCGGGTTGCAATGTAACAATATTTATTCATATTAAAATGTTCCTCAATTTTTAGAGTCTGCAAATATAAAACTAAAAGTATATTGCAATCGATCGGCACATTTCTAAAGCCGGTAATATCGCTCGTAGAGAGAAAAATTCATATCGAATTTCGAACAATTTTCGATATGTCCGTCCGTATGTTTGTCTGTCCGTCCGTCCTTCGATCTGTCCGTTTGTCTGAGTGTCCGTCCGTCTGTCCGTTTTAAAGACATCTGCCAGCCACACCACCATCCCCACTCCTCTATTAAAGCGGTTAACAAAATAAAATTAAGGTTTAGTGTGTGTACGAGAGCAAAAGTTCTTAAAACAATTTTTCGCATCAGTACCCCCATTGCCACCTTGGGGCAGACGACTTCAGATATTACATTATCTTCACGCAGATATTGGAGTGCCAATATAATATCAATTTTACTTTAAAGAGACTTTGATGCGAAATCTGGATGTGGAAGTAGTGATTCCTTAGGCAACGGTATTTTTATCAAAATCCGCCATTTTGAATTTCCTCTAATTGGACCTCAGATTCGTGATCGACTTCGAAATCCCCCTAGTAGAGACTTCCTGGCTGAAATTTTCATTTTTAAAGTTTTTTTTTCAAGGCTTAATTTTTAGGGCATTTTTGGGGCTTATAACTCCTATAACTCCCCCATTTTGTCCGTCCACAAAGATGTTAGTGATGGCGAACGATCCTGAGGGTTCAAGGAACGCAACGCGGAGGGAATTTTTAATATCGGTGATATTTCTCAGCTTTTACGCATTTGGCACTCTTTTCCGACTTATTTTCTGGAGTATAAGGAGAGCAATACACGAAGGCGCTACACAGGCCCGGATAGGGTCGGCGAGTTACCGAGTAAAACTCGGTGGGCCGGTCACTCCGATGGGCTGGTTCTCCAAATTAAACTATATCTTAAATAAGCTGAGAAATTGCTTATCGCATGATCACTTAGAAGCATTTTTATTGATTGCTCAAAGAAGTTCTAGCCTTAAAAGTTTATTATTATTTTCGTTAGGTACTTAGGTATAAGTATTTCGTTTTGAATCAAATTTATTTAGTTTTTACATTGTTCCTTTTATGAGTATTTTAGTTTTTGTTTGGTTCTTGAAACTTTATAACTGTTTATTAACATGTCAATTATTGTTTTTATTTGTATTTATATTTTTATGTGCTTTTTAGCATGCAGGTGGTTTAGTTTAATCCGCTTTTATCCAGTAACCGATCTCCCTCTAACGCTTTATTCCAAGGATTATCCTTGTGAAAGTCTACATTTTTGTATAAATAGATTTTTCATTAAAATTCTAAGGTGCCAGGAGAACGCGTGACCTTGAAAATTTTCGCCTGCAGCGCCATTGGGTGAAAAAATAGAACAAAAAAACAATTTTTTTTTTCCAAATATTAAGGTGCCAGGAGAACACGTGACCTTGAACATTTGAAAAATTTCGGGAAGCACAGATTATAGATCCGCAACTGGTGGGCCAATATAAGAAATCAACCTCAAGCCGAAAAAATCGAGCCTAGCGCTACATCGATAGTACAAGATGTGTTGCTGGTGGGCATAGTCTCGGTGTTGCTCTATCACAAGCAGGCTTTCTAATGATTTATCCTGGTAGCAACGCTTTAAACTGTATTTCTCAATTGGGAATAGAAATACTATAATTTGGTCTGATATTGTTTGAAACAATCGCTATGAGGTATAAAATTAAAAATCGCCAATTCTAGTTTTTGGAAGTTCATATCATGCAAGATGTAAACACATTAAAAAAAACCGCTGCCTAAGGAATCCCTACTTCCACATCCAGATTTCCTATCCAAAATTACCAAGAATAACAAAACTGTTTAAAACCTAAATTATATTAAACCATTATAAAAATTGTTCAAACTGTTCACCGTTATGATTAATACACAGAGTAGCGCGACTTATCGTTGCACGTCTAACATTCTGTAATTGTTGAGGTGTTATTTGGGCAATTTCGTGTCGAACTCTTTCTTCCAGATCTTGCCTTGTGGTTGGAGCAATCATGTAGACTCTATTTTTCAAATGCGCCCAAATAAAAAAATCGAGTGGGGTTAAGTCATGCGACCTTGCAGGCCATCTGACTGGACCATGAGTCCCAATCCAACGATCTGGAAATAATTGATTTAAGTAATCCCTGACGATAATAGCATTGTGTGGTCCAGCCCCGTCTTGTTGGAAGTAAACCTCGTCAATATTGGTATTGGGAATTTGATTAATCTGTGGAACTATTATATTTTGGAGAAATTCTAGTTATCTTTGTCCAGTTAGAGTTTTGTTAAAAATTATTGGACCTTTGATATGGTCGCCCAGTACGCCTAACCATACATTGAAGTAAACCGCTCCTGAAACCGCTCCTGAAACCGCCCCTGTCTCATAGTGTGAGGATTATCAATTGCCCAATATCGAGTTTTGTTTCGATTAAATACCCCAGGGTTTGTAAATCTCGATTCATCAGTGAACAAAATGTTTTTGATAAAATTCTCATTTCTTAATTGGCGTAACTGTAACCAATTACAAAAGGTTATTCTTCGTTGATAATCATTCTCATACAAAAATTGATGCAATTGATATTTATAAGAACGATAGCCGTGTATCTTTAAAATTTTTCTGGCTAATTCTTTGGAAACTGGTAATTCATGTTCAATTTGTCTTATCGAAATGGTTGGATCAACGTGCAGTAAAGCTAATACATTAATTTCCGTTTCATCATCCACAATAAATTTTTCTTCAATGTCTGCATTAGGTTCAGTTCTAAATTGTTACTCCAACCGGGCGAAATAGTTTCTCGGAGGTTGTCTTCTTTCTGGATATCTCCGTCCATACAGACTTTGTGCTCTAGTTGCATTACGTCGAGTCTCTCCATAAATAATGATCATGTCAACATTTCATCTCTTGAATAATTTTCAGCCATTTTATATTAATTTTCTTATTTATTACAACTTTAATACACTTGCTTCAGAAAATTAGTGAGTAATTCAATTGTTGCGAATGTCTGTCATTTTCATGGCTATCTGCAATTTTGGATTTAAATGTAGATAGGTACCTTATTAAAATGATTTGTTGGCGCTTATTTTTTTTTTAATTTTCTATTATTACGAAGGATATCGTCAAGAAATGATTAATGGCGAAAAAATTATAGTTTATGATTCATTATTTCTGATTAATAAAAGAAATAGCACAGTTCCATTAAAAAAAAAATCCATAGGACCCCTACGGAAATGAAAATAAAATTCCGTTTAAAAAAAAACTGAAAATACTGGTACTTATCAGTAATTCAAACAACTATTTTCTTCTTTACAGACAAGTCTACAACCTTACTAATAATTTCCATAGCCTACTTAGTAATTTTCTTACATGGCATTCATCATTTTGAAAAAATTAAAAAATTGTTCGTATCTCACTTATTTTTTGGAATTTTTTATATCTGAAAAAACTGTTGCACTTAGAAATTTATGCTTAATGAGAAACCATCAAAAAAATATAGTCATTCCGTTTAAGAAAAAAAGTTGATGTCACTTCCGGTTCAACTGGAAGTGATATTTTCATTCCTGTTAGTCTAAAAGTAGCTTATTATTGTTTAATTTATGTGTACCAAAAACCAAATTTTTAAATACAAAAACAACAAAAATATTGGGGGCGTACATTGACTCGTGGCCACCCAGTATACACCACAGTAATTATGTATTATAAAATATCATTTTTTTATTATACTTTTAAAGCGTCAAAAAAAACGAAATTGGTGACCATGAAAATATATAAAACAATTTTGTAAACATTTGTTTGATTGAAAAAATGTAATATTTTCTTTTGTTATAAACAAAATTGTTTTAAACAGTATCAGACTAGGTTAACTTCTGGTAACAGATTCTCATAATCGGTAGTGTCTCCCGAACTGATTGCAGCAAAAGAGCTGCGTCCGAAATACATTAAAAACTCATGTGCCCATACCACTTGCTCTAATATAACATCGTATTACAATAATTGTAGAATTTGTTTATTTATTTATATAATAAATTGTCACCATATTTATCTATGAAAATAAAATCGCTTACCTGTTATATACAAACAACTAAATTTAATATTTTTCATATACCATTTATCACTGGCTTTTATAAAAAAAATTTGCTTTCCCTTTGATGACCACTAAAATTTTTTTTTTTTTAAATAGATAATTGCAAATTTCTGATAATAAGAATTGATCGAACTGTTACTACATTAATGCTTTAAAAAAAATTGTATCAAAATTCCACCAGAATACTTTTTATCTTTGATTTTTATCTTAAGTTCACTTAAGAGTGCGTTAGGCAGATAGGCGATTATTTACATCAGCTGTAGGGCGATATTTGATCTCTGTTAGGATTAATTAAAAAACAGCAGTGGCGTGTTGTTAAGAGAAATATTTTAAACAAAATTTTAAAAATCAGTTTTATGTTTATAGATGCATATTTTCTCTTCTAGAATACTATTTAACATATTCTTACCTTTTGATTAGTTATTCATTTTTATCAATTTACAAAGATTGTAGGTATTGTATATCAAAAGATAAATGAACTCGAAAAAAATATATACAAGCTAACAAAATATGCCGAAAATGACGGCTATTCAATAGAACACCTAAAATATTAGGTGATTCAATATTTACAGTTAGAGCTTGCTGTCGAAAAACAAGGACGGAACCGGGACTAGCACTTTTCCATAACATGAAGTGCATAGTTTTGCTAATTTTTATAAGAGAAAGTAGTCTAAAAACTAAAACCCGGCTACAAAAGTATTGGTGTACCTATTATAATATCAACGCAGTCCTTCCATAGAGACCTTTCCTTTGATATCTATTTCGATATAGTTTAAAGTCAATTTTTATATCATCCGAGACGATATGGCGACCGCGACCAGTTGGCGCCCATGTCACTTTTGAGATTGAGACGAATCCAATAACACCTCACCTATAAAAAAAATCCCAATAGTTTGATCACTAAGATGGAACATCCATACCCATCCACATATACTTACCCTCATACATAGACTGCCAAAATAATAGCCCTCTCTTTTCGGTTTTCCATAGTCGGGTAAAAATGGACCATTTTAAATTAATAGGATTATAGTCCAGTCAATGGAGCGCTAAAATTACTAATATCTCTAACTTGAGTGCTAGTGACTGGATTTTGATGAAACCTTGTGCAATGTGTTTATAATGAAGTTAATAAAAAAGTTGAAAAAAGATTAGAGTAGAAAATGATTGGAAGGGGTAGAACACACCCCTTTTATCACGGGTTCCGTAACTTGTAGAATTACAGGTCTACCATCCTAGAACGGCCAACGAGATTAGGAGGCGCAATAGTTGAAACCACCCCACCTTTACGGAGCTCACCACTGAGAAAAGTACTTGTAGTGTATAACTTATATTTAACACATAGGTACCTATTAGAAGTATCTACTTATAGACATTAATGTTACGTGTACAAAGAACTGTTGTTCAATCGAAAACTTCAATTGGCCTATGATATACCCGGATTGTTGGTGAATAAGGGAACACCTTTTACTTAAACTTCTTCCCCCGACTTTACTACGTTCATAGTTAAGAAACTTGTCTCTATTCAACAGCGACGATATTTCTTCTCTCTCTGCGCGGCTGTTGGCCATCCTACAAAAATAAACAATATATTTACCTTTTTCGACCCAAAATAAGATGTTTATGCTTTGGTGATTTTTTTCGAGAAATGCTTATTATTCGAGATATGGCCATTCGAAAATTCCTAAAAGTGGGTGAAGGAGAATAAGTATAAAAACTTGATTAAATATTTCGCCGACGTTTCGGAAATCTAATCTGTTTTCTTTTTCAAGGCTTTTTTGAAAAATCTTTTTTGCTGTATATGATACTTAAATACACAGCTCTAAGAGCGTTATTACACTAGGCCACCGGTGGCGCCACCAAGCTGAGACACTGGTGGTTTAGTACATCGCGGGGCATTTGAGTAAATATAACCTATTACACTAGGGTAACTGGTGGCTCCACCGAAAATTGGTGACGTGCTGGTGGACGACCCGGGCAACCGTTCGGGCAACTTGTGGTGGCGCGATTGCATAGCGAGACATTGTTTTATATGTACCCTATTACACCTGGACACCAGTGTTGCTCCACCAACACCATATGGAACTGATATATTGATAGTTTAAGTTTAGTTTCTCTTCAGGTGGAATGCATCTTCTTATCTTCGTGTTAACACTTTTTATATCTGATATCTAAGCCAAGAGTTCAAAAATGAGGGATTTGACATACGAAGAAGGTAATTAAAAAATTTATCATCTGCACGAAGTTCTTGAAACAAAGTATAAGTCCTTTTTCTTCTCTTAGTGGTAGCATTGGATGGACATAGATTTTCCTATCTTTTCATCTTTTCTTTCTTGTTCTTAATAAACCAAAAAGAAACACACTCTCGTTCCACGACAGAGTTAAAAATGAAGTGAATATTTTCGGATGCATCACCGGTGATGATGCTCTTTTTCACAGCCCCACCAGTTGTGCCACCAGTGTCTCAGCTTGGTGGCGCCACCGATGGCCTAGTGTAATGGAGCTCTAAGAATGTTTGTTATATTCAATATCCATAGATATTTACTATTTACATAGAACTGTTGACGTAGTTAACAGTTTTTTAAAATTTCTATACAATGTTAAGTTTGTGAAGTTCTTCTCTTAACAATGGCAACCAAGTTGTACAGACATCTATGAAACAATGCGACACGCATCTATCCTCATTCAATAATATTATCTGTACATGTCTGTAGAACTTGGTTGCCAATGTTAAAAGAAGAACTTCACAAACTTAACATTGTATAAAAATTTAAAAAAACTGATAACTATATCAACAGTTCTATGTAAATAATATCTATGGATATTGAATATAACAAACATTCTTAGAGCTGTGTATTTATCGTACACAGCAAAAAAGATTTTTCAAAAAAAGCTTTGAAAAAGGAAACAGATTAGATTTCCGAAACGTCGGCGAAATATTTAATTTCAAGTTCTTATACTTATTTGCGTTATTTGTTAAAAAAGCAACCTCTAACTGATCCTTTGGCGTAAAAGTCACAGGCGTAGAGGTTATTTCCCAGTAACATACTGGTTAATGTTGATATTTTGTAGATTCCCCGAGCACCGGATAAAAGAAAAAATACATATGGCAGGAAGTCCCAAGGATTTACAAAAAATTAAGATAATGCCACAAATAACATTCAGACAATATTATGAATACAGTATTACATAATTACACTGATTATAAATAATTACACTGATCGACAGAAATTCAACTTTCTTGGCGCGAAAATGAGTTGTTCCTGTTAGATTTTGTGTTGATTAAAGTACAAGAAATGAGGTATTTATTGGCTAATTTCAACGATATATAAAATACATAACTTTTTTTTCAGTATTAAGGTGAGTGGCAAATTTCTATTCTTACTCTTTCCAACGCGCATTTATTATCATTCGACTTTTTTCCTGAGGCACAGTAAATTGGATATACCTACGTGTAGATAAAGTACAAGCTTCATATATATCTTCAAGCGGGTGAGTTTGAGAAAAAAGTGTAGATACAAAAATTGCTACTTGATGGTTTTCTTGAATTTAACCTTACTATTTAGGAGTCCTTGTATACCCTCCCAAGTTAAAAGATAAGACATTTAACAGTTTACGACAATACACCATTTGGACATCACACTCTATGAAAATTAGTTGGAGACGTTAAGATGGTAAATAAAACAAGATTATACATAGCCATTATTTTCATTTCTTTTATTTCTTTCAATAAACAAATACATAATGTTATCTAATATTAATAGAAATACTAGTTCAATTTACAAATTTCCAAATTTTGCGAATCCAATATAAATTCATCATTTAATTAGTTATACACAGTACAGATGGGCAGACTTGCATGAGTATTAATCTAGTAGTTGCTCAAGTACGTGGGAATATTTTCTTTGGGTCAGTCAAGTCAAGTTTGTCTTTATATTTTGTGATAAAATAGGTTTAATTTTGTTCATTATGACCTTAACTTCTTGGTTTAAATTTTACTCTTATGCTATCATTTTTGGCCCTTAAAACAATATCAGGAACTAAAACAATGCTGTCTGGAGTATCCACAGGCTCCAGTGAAAAATTTCTTAAAATTCCACATAGTGCTGCTTTTAATTCTAAGATAGCAAATCTTTGACCTACAACAACAAAATATTCCATTATTTTTAAATTATTAATCATTATAGATAAGGCATGTCAGGACAATATACGATTACGAATGAGTATTTAAATTAATGGAATTATTTTTAGAAAACTTATTAATATAGTAAACAGTTAAACACTTAATATTGTTGCCAAAATATTTTGTATTATTAGAACAATAACTAATATTTGCCCCAGGCATAAGTAAAAAAGTCTTCATTCGTTTAATGCACAAAAAACCTCAAAGCTGTGCCGCTTATACTTGAAATTTACTTATATTATTTTTCATGCCCCCACCACCCCTACTCCATTATTAAAGGGGTTGATAAAATAGAATTGAGATATTCATTTGAAATTTGGTATAGGTATATATTATAATGACATCAGGGACTATATTATATTTTGAGATTATTCCGTTGAGGGGTTGGGGATTAAATAGGGAAAAATAAGTAAAGCAAGCTGGTAACTGTACAGAAACTTGAAATTCGGTATAAGATGTAGTAGAAGACAAGGCCTCAGATTTTTTATAATATTTTTCATCCCCTCCCCCTACCACCCCTACTCCCTTATTAAACGGAGTTGGTAAAATAAAATGGGCTTGTTCCATGATATTCTTTTCATATGGTTTTTATACTTTTTCATATGGTACTCGATATTCTCATTATACACTTAAAATTTCGTATTATTAACTTTTACCGTTCTCGAGATATAAGGAGTTGAATTTAGTAATAGTTGCAAAAACCGAGCGCTCATTTGTGACGTCACTATACGCAAGTGACGTAAGAAAAATGGCTTTCTGGGACCTTTCAAATTTAACCTGAAAAGTCGAAAAACATGGAAATTTTAAACGCTGGTAACTAAATAAATACGTCTAGTGGAAGTTCGTTCTATGTGTCTACGGAAAGGAGAAGGTCGGCGATGAATTATAATCGTAAATTGCAGGGTCGAAATCGAACATTCGTTCTGGCAGGAGCGTGAGAAAATTGTAATTTTTTGACATTTCATCAAATTGTACTTCCCTACTGTCAAGTAGTAAGCAAAACAAACAATACTTCCTAAACACTTATAATTATAATCAATAAGGAGCATCAAGTCTATTGAGATCGCCGAGTCTATGCGTATAGTGACGCAGCGCCTGGCCACGGCCCATTTTCGCGAGATTGAAATTTGTAATAGTTTTTAAGATACTAAACGTGCGAATAAGATTCTGATATTTTGCAGATCCATTAATTTATACTTGCACTTTCGATTTGTGAAATAAAAAAAAATGCTGAACAAGCCCATTGAGATGTTCACTTGAAATTTGGTATACGTTTGTATTATAACGGTATCTGGAACTAAATCATATTTTGAGATCATTCCGTCGAAGGGTTGGGGGTTAAATAGGGGTAAATATAGGAAACTATGTAAAGCAAGTTGGTAAGAGTACATAAATTTGGGATTTGGTGTATATACTGGAAGCGAAGGACTCAGGTTTTTTTTATAAGATTTTCCATGCCCCCACCACCCCCGCTCCCTTATTAAAAGAGTTGATAAAATTAAATTGAGATTTTCACTTGAAATTTGGTACACGTATGTATTATAACGACATCTGAAACTAGATTATATTTTGACACGTTTCCGTTAAAGGAGTGGGGGTAAGTAGAGGTAAATGGGAAAAAAGAAGTAAAGCATACTCTGTAAGAGTACAGAAACTTGGGGCTTGGTGTATATACTAAAAACCAAGTTCTTTCTAATAATTTTCTGGCATCTACCCCAAATATTATTAACATTCTATGACCAATAATTTCCACATACTAGAGTGCAAATAGAGTCAAAATGTTTTCTTTAAAGTGACTGGGATGAGAAATCTGGATGTGGAAGTAGTGATTCCTTAGGCAGCGGTTTTTTCAATAGCCTTCAATTTTAAAAGATCTGATGCGCAGACTACTGTATTATCCGCAGTAATATGCATATATGTTAATTTGATATTTTGCTTTCTGTATGAGATAAGATAATTGGTTCACCATTAAATAGTACAAAGTTCAGTATACGTTTCGTGATAACAAAAATGATGAAATAAGTAAGATAAAATTAACGTTAAAATTTGCACTTTCTACCTACGGATCTGCAATTTACCGTAGATTTCAAACCATGGTTCGGCTATACATGCCCAATATAATACGCAATATTTACATGTACACACATATACAATATACATACTCAAGCCAGTACATCAAAAGCCAGTATGTACTTTTCGATGTACGATACCAACTGCAGGGATGACATCTCTAAATAAATTACATACAATACAACATACAATACATACAATTACATTCTTTTGTCAAGTTCCTCGTTTGCTAATATTTTCGAAAATTTAATTTTATATCGACATACTTACCTATACAGTTCCTAGGTCCTGCACTGAAAGGTACATAAGAGTATGGATGCCTATCTTGGCAATTCTCTGGCAAAAATCTATCAGGTTCGAATTTTTCCGGATTAGGCCATAGTTTTGGATTTCTGTGTATATCAAAAATATGGACATTAACAACCAAACCTTTTGGTAAGGTGTACCCGGTACTGGTCACAACGTCTTCTTCTAATATTCTTGCTATGAAGGGAACACTTGGGTATAGCCTTAAGCTCTCTTTAATACATCTTTCCATTAGTTTTAATTCTTGTAAATCGTTGTAAGTGGGTTGTGATTTCGTATCACCGAGGACTTGCTTTATTTCTTCTAACAACGACTCCTAAAAATAATTTATTTATTTAAAAGTAGGAAACTACACTCCTTCTGAACTTCAGTTTTAATCATCTCCCGATGATGCCAACGTGGTTGATGAAACGCACGTCGAGTGTTAGTATTCGAGTGTCGTGTTCAAGTGTTTTGATGTTTGTAGAAATTACTTCAGAGGCAGCGACACACTGAATGTGTCAGCCCCATCTAGGACAAGGAAACTTCGGCCGTGGTCAAACAAAGGTTTCCAATCAAACATATATTTCATATGTTTTTCCTGTTTTGTGCATCTGTTGATAATTTGTTCTCACTCTGCTTAATAGTAGAGTATAATTCACTGTATATTTATGATGCTACTGGCCAAGCTAATATAAGGGGAGATCGGGGCATACTTTATTTTTCTAGACTATGTTAAAATAAAAAGTATAATAAATATATTGTATTACTTAATAGACGAGACATCATTACTCTTATGCAACATATGTTCCCTCATGATTAAGATAAGAAATAAACGGAAACACGCCTCTCTTGTTACTACATTTTGAAAAAAAATGTAGTATAGGTTTTGCATTTTTCCGGTGGACCATCGAAACCAGAAAAAAACGTCGGATCGATGTGAAAGTCATATCTATCGATTCGAGAGCGAATTTAGAAAATTCCGTCCGTCGATTAGTAGGTCTGTCGGTCTATCTGTCTGTCTGTCACGCCCAGCCCCCCCTAATCCGTTTTCGGATTGCGATGAAACTTGGGTGGTTAATAGGAGGTCTTTAAAAAACCTTAACGCCGGAAGCTCGGCTCCGTTCGGAAACCGGAAGTACCCGATATAGACGTTTCGAGTTTTTCTGAAAAAATTAAAAAACTCGATAACGGGTAGTCGGATCGAGGTATTCCAAAAAAGAAATGGTGCCGCTGGTAAAGCTCTACAAATAGGTATACCAGAGACTATGTCGAAAACCAAATCAAAATTGATTTTTTTTGCAAAAAACTGGGTTTCTCGAAATTGGGCTAGGAAGCACGATAACTGTCCAGAATATTGATCGATTTCGATGAGACTTGGTGGGATCAAAGGTACACGGCCACAAATGAAGCCTGTTGCTGGCGGCCCGAATCCGTTGACCGCAAGTATGTTTTCCAGGGCCGAGTATGATTCTTCAAAGAAATTAATAACTCCCGAACCGAAGGTCCGATTTTGATTTTCAAAAATGGCAATTGTAGGGCTCAATTAGGTCTATTAGGTGACGTTTGTGAGAAATTTGACAAAACAAATGCGAATCTACAAATCCTGGAAAACTTGATTTTATTGATAAATTCTACAAATTTCGAACAGTTTCCTAATAAAAATCGAAAATTAACTATTCCGTCGATCAATCTCTATAATCAGTAAAAGGTACGGACCTTTTTGGGCAACAAATCTGAAATAGAGTTTATTCGAAAAATTTAAAATAAACGAGTTATTTAATAAAATGCATTCCATAGAATTATTTAAAAAATATTTTAAATTAATAAATTCTCCGTGCGATAGAGGTGCAAAAAAATAATGTAATGCTATATTTAAAATATCATCATTCATGTTCTTATTTTCATTTACTAAATAAAAATAGAACCGATGCCCTTTCCGTGTTTCAAAATGTAGTTAGCTTTTACTTTAGTCAATGCAAAAAGAAAGAAAAATAAAATATGTCAAAATGTACTGAGTCATCTTGCGACCCTCTGCTGAAAATGTACTGAATCATCCCAACAGGGATAAAAAGCATATCAAAATGTAGCTTTTTTAGCTTGTTTCTAACTCTTGTAATATAGTTACGCAAATTACACCTAACTAGAACGTCATACCCAAGGAACAGATAAACAGAGCCATACTTTGAATTTATCTGCCAATGCCGATAAGGACGGGCAATGCGTCCACCAATACATAAGATATTCCTATTTTGACGCAAGACAGAGTAAGATTTTTTAATTCACCGGAACACGATTTTTAAAACTCTAGTATTATTTTGTTTATTCTAATGCGCAAAAATTTGAAGTACGGCTCTGTAGTACTCATGTCAGCAGGTAATAACTTTTGATGGACGGTCTTTATGGTCTTTTTATGTGCATTGGACAAGTGAAGACAACCATAACACATGTGATATTTTGTTTTTATAAGAGTTTTATTTTCGCAAGAAATGAACGATAATGTATGTTTTAAATGAGTCTAATCTGCTAATACCAGTTTTTCATCTAATTTGAGCTAATTTACTATTGAAATAAATTTTATTTCTTTGTTCGTGTTAAGAGGTTATCAGTTTCACTATTTCTATTTGATCTTTGTCTTAAAAGATACGAATGCATAAATATGCACTAGTATCCTGATAAGCTAATAAGTTTAAAAGAAATATATCTCATCGAACTCGTGGTAGATATAAATAATTATTTGGTTTACAGGATGTCCCAAAATTTTGTAAACAAGCTCCAATATTTGAAAGAGAAAATGAACTAGTATACACGATTCAAATGTATTGACCCCTCACTTTAACTGCGAATATCTCAGAAACGAAAGAGCAGAAAAAAATTTAAAAATTGTGTGTTCATTATCAGTCTATTCCAAATCAATTACTGAAATTTAAATAATGTACATTGAACACTTCTGAAGTTCTGATAAGTTGTATTGAAAAATGTCCTAATTTTTTAAGGAAATTTTGACCATTATATTTTAGAAAATATGCATACTATGTAAATAACATTTTAGACACCGATAAAGCACATTTTTTGTACGAGAAAATTTTTTAATAGTTTTTTTATTTTAAAATTTTGCAGTTATTCTCAAAAATGTGATGTCATGTTCATTCGGTTATTTATAAATGTATTTAAACATTTTTTATTCAAATAGTTAATATAAGCATTTTTAGAAAAAATAATTGATATATATATCATATATTAACTTAGTTGTCAAGCGAAATAAATAATATTATTGCAAACTTGCAATATTATCCTTTACGCTTGATAACTAAATTAATATTTGATATACAGATTCGGAAAATGCAGTTTAGGGTATAGGAATAACGATGTAATTGACCACGCCCCGCTAGTTCCATAAGTCGTGAAAGCAGAGACACACAATGAATTGAATTTAGTACGGCATGAACTAAGGATGGATGCGGACGTAGGTAATAATTTATATACGAAACGAGAAAATATCTCTTCGTCAAAAGCGAAGAAGTTATTTATCACATTTTTGACAAATAATTTCTTCTATTGAAAGCATTTCTGCAGTTTCTTTTTTAGCCGTAAATGCTATCGGAATAAAATAATAATTCTTATTAAAACCGAAATGAAAATAGAGCATTAAAATAATAATAACTCGGAAACTAAAATCAACTAATAATTATCAAAAAAATAAATTATTCTTATTAAATTACAAAAATAGAACATTAAAATAAAATTAAATAACCCTCAGAAACTAAAATCAACTAATAATTATCAAACAATAAATTAATGAATTAAGGATTCAAACAAACCACCTTATTGTGCCAAACAATAGCCAAACCGATTATACAATGAACCTCTCATATCATTGAGTTGATTTGAAGTGATGCTTGCACAAAGTTGGATAAGTTTTTCCCGTAATTCAACTAAATTATTGGCTCCTCCAAACGCATGATTGTACGCGGTTTCCTTTAAAAAGCCTTACAGAAAGAAATCGTGGGGTGCTAAATCAGGTGACCTGGGGGGGCATTTTATTATTCCCCTCGTAGCTATTAAACTATTAGGAAATGTTCTTTCCAGAAAATTAATAACAGTTAAGGTATTGTGACTTGGGCAGCCCTCTTGTTGAAACCAAATGTCGTCAAAGTTGACAGGAAGATATTGAACTGCAGGAATTATTTGGTTTTGTAAAAGCTCTAAATATTTATTGTCATTTAAATTGCTATCGATTAGCAGTTGGCCTATAATATACTTGTCTAAAATTCCCGTCCAAACGTTCAACTTTTGAGGATACTGAGTTCGCACAGCAACACTCAAATGTTTATTTTTTCGAGACAAATATCGTACTACGGATGGATTGTGGTCCCAGTGTAATGAAAAGGATGATTCATCTGTAAACAATATATCCTTTAAGAAGTTTTCATTCTTATTCACTTTATTTGTCATGATTTCACAAAATTCCATCCGTTTGAAATTGTCCTAGGGAAATATTTCTTGCGTTGTTTGAACTTTAAAACAACTGTACCCATTTCTTTTCGAAATATTTCTTACAGTTCTTTCCTACATGTAAACTTCATCAGCAATTTGTCTGCTAGAACAAGGTTCACTAATTTCAACAAGTGCACAAACATTAGTTTCGCGAATTTCTCGTTTTTCGCTCATTTGTTGATGACGGGGTTCGGGTTGACAGCATTTTTTACAATAATTCACGACACACCCGAAATTCTCAAATTTTTTAATAATGTATGAAATTATGCTAGCTGAGGGGATTGGTCTGTCTTGATATGCCACAGTAAATAAATTTATTGTGTCATCAATGGAATGGCTCCCTAAGTACCACTTCACAATTTGCACTTTTTCTGCAGTTGTATAAACACACGGCATTTTAATAACGAAATTGAGATTAATTTATTTTATTCCCACACGTCTAAACAGCTACGCTAGAATGTGTGCGCTCGCGCTGTTCTCAATTCGTCGCAGCCAATGCCCTGCATTATTCTACGACAAGGCGTGGTTTATCTGCGCAGAAACAAGTTTACATACCTAAAACTAAATTTGATGAATCTGTATACCAATTATTTTTTCTGAAAATGCTTAGATTTTATATAATTAACTATTTTATCATTTGTTTTAAATCCATTGATAAAAAACCTAATAAACACGACACCACGTTTTTGAGAATAACTGCAAAATTTTAAAACAAAAAATTATGAAAAAATTTCGTCATACAAAAAATGCCGTGTTTTATCGGTGTCTCAAATATTATATACATGGTATTCATATTTTACAAGATACAATAGATTTAAAACTGGTATGGTCAAAATTTTCTTAAAGAGTAGGACATTTTTCAGTATAACTCAGCAGAACATGAAAAGTGTCCAATGTACATTATTCAAATTTTAGTGCTTGATCTAGAATAGATTCATAATGAACACGTAATTTTCTCAATTTTTTCTGCTTCTCTGTTTCTGAGATATTCGCAGTTAAAATGAGGGGTCAATGCATTTAAATCGTATTATTAATAGAGATTGAAAAGTTCGTCTGCACCCTATTTCGAATGTTACTAGTTAACAGTTAAATACTATTTTTGTATCTCTACTTCATTTTTTAACTTGGTTTAAAATTTTCAAAAAAGTAGGTTCTCAATGCGATCGGAATGTACGTTTTTTGTTTGTTTCTTGTCTGTGCAGCGATTTCTGAATGACAATCCATTTCTACGAACTCAATTACAAACTATATAGTATGACTCTGAAGTGGTCAAATACGTTTTTCACCAAGTGGTGTCTAGTTAGTACAAGGTGAGCAAAAGTCGGAGAGAAGTATGAATATGAGTAACTGTTACAGAATATCCGAAGTTATGGCGAAGGTGCAGGTTAGAATAAGCACTTTTCATTGGAGAACATTCCATGTTATGGCGTAGGAGCACTCGCAAGTAAATAGTCAGTATTTTCTGAATTAAAGATTTAAAATAGTGAGCCTAATAGGACTTGTAAGTAAAAACAATGTTACATTCTACTTTATATACCGAATGAATAAAAAGTCCAGGAACTAGTCATGACTAACACTCTACGTTTTCTAATGTTGAAACAACAACACTGGCACTACTTGAAGTATCAACACAAAGTATGAGCACAATTGTGTCATAATACAGTAAAATGGTTTCAAGTACCGTAAGTCATTGGCGCTAGAGTATCTATCAGCATCAGTGTTGAAAAGGCAACATAACAGCATTGTTTTATGATACGATGCGGGATTCGAGGATTCCCAGAGAGTTACTAACAGCCACACAAAAAATGCTTCATCACGGTTTGCCGTTTCGATATTGTTGCGTATTTCCCACCTTTTAGGAAACACCCTGTATGAATCCGTGGGTTCTAAAATAATTGTTTTATGATACGATGCGGGATTCGAGGATTCCCAGAGAGTTACTAACAGCCACACAAAAATTGCTTCATCACGGTTTGCCGTTTCGATATTGTTGCGTATTTTCCACCTTTTAGGAAACACCCTGTATGAATCCGTGGGTTCTAAAATAATTTCAACAAGAGATAAACACTAACACTTTATTTAATAATTAACTGACTATGCAATACTTCAAATAACCTTCACACTTTGTTTACTTGATATTTAACCTCACTTTTGTTACCGAACGTCACTTTTCAACTTGTTCACTTTTATAAACTGCCTTCTTAATAAACTTCTTCTTCCGCGCTGGTAATCACGCCGTATATACTCTGAAATTACCTCTAAATTAAATCAGAATCTTCTCCAACCACACTCTAGAAAAGTCCATGGCTCTTTCTAGAGTCTTTCCAGTCACTATTAGTAAGCATAGGCGTATCATCTCCAGTTCCAAGGGGGTGTAATTCATAACAATATTGTTGTCTATAAGTGTGCTCGGAATAAAAATTATAGTTAATGATAGTTAATGAAAAACAAGGGACTTTAAAAACAAATTAAAATATTTCAAGCAAGTTTTAAGTTATAATTTAAAAAATAAGGATTAGTTTGATTTGTTTTTTGCTGCAGTTTGACGTACATTTTCAGTTTTGTTATGTCCAAAATGAATCAAAGAAGTATTTTTGTTTTGAATATATTTGTTTATGTTTGTGATTGCTTTGTTTCATTTACTAAACTGCATGCGAGTGTCCGCAGCCATTGACACCGTGATATGAGATATTGCACATGAACCCTCAGCTGCTCCCGCCATCTTGAGTGTTACTAAAGTGTCACTGTGTCACTTAAGCTATCTCAACACATATGACACACTGAAATGTGTCAGCACACAAGCGCCATTCAACACAGTGTCACACATCTCTACCAGGAACGGTGAAATATCTTGAGAAATATACATCGGATAAAAAAAATATATGTACTGAATATTTTTAAATAAAATAGGTAGGTTTTGTCCGAAACCTTTTTTTTGATTCGCGTTAGATGGCGTTGTAATCGCAAAAAATTAGACCGCCATCTATCGCGAATCAAAAAAAGTTGCAGGCAAATCCTGCACATTTTGTAGCGCAGAAGCGAAAGCTGCAATGCAAAAATGAGGGTTCCATTCAGGATTTCAAAAGTGTCCCCCACCCAAACCCCAGGAAATATGCGTAGGGGGTCGAGTTTGGTATCATATTAGTTACAAGTAGTATAAATAGAGAGAGGAAAGCGTATTTGGATTATCAGATTTCAACTTGCGGTAGGTCAGGTCAAATCTGGAAGGATATTTATAAACTGAAAATAATAAATAAAACAAAAAATAATAATATTCCAGATAACTTACAAGATGTAAATCGAATAAACCACTACTTTTTAAACTCCTGTACAGATGATAATTTTTCAATTGATGCAGAAATCCTTAATTATTATATAAATAACAAGAAAACAAACTTTACTCAGCTATTTACATTCAAAGAGGTAAATGAATCGGACGTAGAAAAAATTATAAACAATATCAAAACAAATGCCACTGGATATGATAATATAAACATAAAACTCTTAAAAATATGCTGCCCTCATTTAATACTCTATATTACACACATTGTAAACTTTTGTTTAAAAAATAGCGTTTTCCCTGAAATATGGAAGAAAGCATTAGTGACACCACTTCCTAAAGTAACAGATCCTAAAGAACTAAAGGATCTTCGCCCCATAAGTATACTGTGCACTATGTCCAAGATTTTAGAAAGAATTATGGAAAATCAAATTAAAGATTTTTTAAAAGAACATGATATTTTACCCATAACGCAATCTGGCTTTCGATCCGGATATAGCTGCAATACTACACTTCTCGACATGACAGACGATATATTTAGAGCTACAGATGATGGTAACTTAACTGCACTGATTCTTTTAGATTTTTCCAAAGCTTTCGATACCATTAATCACAAAATATTGCTTTCAATTCTTTCATTTGTTGGATTTGATATCAAAGCTATTAAACTAATAGAGAATTACCTTTTAAATAGATCACAAATAGTTACTTATGAAAGAAGATCCTCTAATTCCATAGATGTAAAGCAAGGAGTTCCGCAAGGGTCTATACTAGGTCCATTATTATTCTCGATATACACTTGCAATATTAATTCATGTTTAAATCATTGTAAATTTCATATGTATGCTGACGATACTCAAATTTATATTAATTTTTCACACAATCATTCAAATGAAGCTATGCCTAATATAAATTCAGATTTAGCGAACCTTGTGGAATTCTCTAAAAAACATGCACTTAAAATTAATTCTTCAAAATCATATTTCATGTTATTCGGGAAGTTTATAAGGGACACAGTTACTCAGGAATTCGTTGTTGTAAAAGTTGGAGATGAGGTTCTATTACAATGCAATGTATGTAAAAATTTAGGTGTTTTATTGGACAGGGATTTACGCTTCGAAGAACATATAGCACGATGCATACAAAAAGCTTACTGCAATTTAAAAATTTTATATGCAAATAGGTGTTGTCTTAGTAGAGATTTAAAAATATTGCTGTGTGATTCTTTGGTATTATCATGTTTCAATTATTGTGACTCTTTATATGACTCTTGCATAACGGAATTTGTTAAATCACGTATACAGAAGGTGCAAAATTCATGTCTTAGATTTATTTTTGGTATACGTAGAAGACAACCGATATCACACACTCTCCACATCTGCTTTATATCATAAAATTATAAAGCTAGAAACTCCACCTTACCTGTTTAAAAAAATTTACTTTAGGAGAACTGCCCACAGAGTTAACATTCGCTCAAAACATTTATTAACAATCCCTTCTCATAAATCGTCATTTTTTAAACGATCATATGCGTACAATATCACAAAATATTATAACGTCATAATTCCAGAAAAGCTAAAACACTATCAGTACCAAGTTTCAAGAAGGCTTTTAGAAGCATCCTATTTAACTCGCAATTTTAAGAACATTTTAATTTAAAATATAACATTATTGTATTATCTTCCGGTCAATATCTTGTATATTGAAATTGTTTTTTTGGTAACGTATCAAATAGAAATTAATTACATTATATCCATTCTGTTAGGGCTAAATGGAAGAACAGACGACTATTTAATAGTCGAACTGAATTAATTGTTAAGTATACTTTACACTTTATTTTTGAAAAAATCGATTTATTCTAATAGTGTAAATAATATGTGTTTTTATTGGAAAATAAATGCATTATTATTATTATTATTATTATTATTATTATCATGTATATAGATACGAATTTGGAACCTTTAACTGTTCACAAGTGTACAAATAAGGATATTTACTGTTCATGTTTATATGAACTCCCTCAAATGACCCGGATCTCATAAAAATCCGTCTGTGAACTAACACATAAATAAAATCTAAAGATAGTGCTTGTCCCCATTCTTATTCATTGATATAATAATATTATTCAGTGAAGAAACGAAGATCCCTCCAACCTCCTAATGCAAGAATAGTTATGCTAGAAAATGCAAGAATAGTTATTTACGTTTCTCAAATAGTTGTCTCTGGACTTATTCCCACTTAGGACAGAAGGTGCGTTTGCAGTTTGCTTATCCATAGGCGCAGGCTTCCGTGGCTTGAACTTACACGTAGTCTTTAGCAGTTTGGAGTCTAGGGTAAAACCCAGATACCTAACTACACGGAATGTTCTAATTAACCGAACAACGAAATTTTATTTCATAATTTTTGGAGGTCAATGTTTAAGGGCAGTTCAATGTTTTCCAATTTGGTGTTATATAAAATACATTTCTTTTAATTACCCACATTCAGACAGATGCATTATTTACCTGCACATCCTTGTGTGATGCTAATAACATTAGTGTGAAGCAAATTGCCATTGATGTGGTATCGTGGCCCTGAAAAAAGAAGAAAATTACTACATGTGTTAAACAGCAGTTAATACAATTACATTTTCGTGAAAACATATGTAAATATAGGCTGAAAAATTTGATATCTACAATAAAAATCTAAAAACACAAAAGTATACTTTATAAAAAATTATTCCAACAAGATGACATTTAAAAAAATCCTATCTCTACCCTACTCTTCTATAATTCTACTTTTGTTGTAGATATTTCTATAGGCTCTGGCTTCGCTTTTTAGCGTTCTATGTTTTTAAAAAAGTTATGAGGAAAAATTACATATCAACTGGACCTCCATCCAGTCCCCTCTTGAATACGGTAACCTGCAGACTGTTAACCAGGAATACTTTTTTAGTATAATTTATTCAGAATTGATTTTAATCATCAAATACTTACGAATCGGTTTATTAGAAAGAACTCGTAGGGACGCAGGCGGTAGAAATTATTAAAGTAGTTTGCCCCTGATCTAAACATGGATTCATTTTCAAATATAAGGCATGCAGTGCTATTATTAAAAAATGTTGAATTGAAAATTTTCAACTCACTCCCTCCCCCCCCACACAAAAAATAAACCTTTAAAATGGAACAAATAATTTAAATTTACTAGCTAGAAACACTATTTCTTTTCCTATAAATTTATTGTTGGACCGGGGATTGGTAGTTTTCAGTTACGTAGATAGGTACATTATTTGTTTTACTACAGATATCATTATTGGAAAACAAATCACAGGTACATCGGGGACCGTTGCTGTCTACATCCACAGATAGAAACTTTACGTAATATAGGTACATATTTACTTTTATGCGTTATGTTATTTCTAATAAGTATAAGAGTTGTTCATTTCAACGGTCCCCGGCGCACTCATGATTTTTTTTTCGAATAATGATAACATCTGTAGTAAAACAAATGATGTACCTACCTACTTACCTGAAAACTATTAATTTATGGTTCATCAATAAATTTACAGAAAAAGAAATAGCCCGTGTTTCTAGCCAGTGAATATAAACGATTTATATATAAATGTAGGTATAGGCACTGGTTCACAGAATAGAAAACTGACGTAATTCCCGTCAAAATGGTGACGATAAAAGTTTTTAAATAAAAATTGGCTGAGATACAGTCGTTCAAAGTTACCTACTTTTTTTAAGATTTTACCACTTCTTACCTTTATGCCATGTTATTTTTAATTTTTACACGCAAAAATTATTTTTATTCGATACAAAAATTATTTTTGGTTTATCAATGATAATGATAAAGGCATTTGTTTAAAATTTTGATATTCATATGATTTTAGGCATAAGAAACTTTAATGTTTTACTAATTTATAGCTGTTTTATAGATACTTTTTTGAAAATTACATTATCTATTATCTTTATCCCATAATGTATTCTTCCTACCCCATGCGTCATGCGGCTCTCGCTGCTGACAACAAGCATGTCCAATGTCCAATCCAGCGTATGCAGCTGGTCCGGCGGTATAAAAAAGCACCGGGGGTTTGTTCCGGCACACGGTGGGATGATCGATGGGCGATCGGGCTGCGTGGTGGAACAAATCTCCATGCACCGGAATTGGCAGCAATGCCCACCTTACGCTGGCAAATCAATCAATCAATCAATCTTTATCCCATAATGTCTTCTAATTGAATATCAACATCGTTTTCGACATCTTCTGGAACATCAGCGTTTTCACAATTTAAGCGCATGCATTCTTTGCAGAACATGGAGCAGCTAATTCCTAATTTTCTGCAGCCCCAATTTCCGTGACAACCCTATATGCACCCGCAAGCTATTTGCTCAAGTACATTCTGCGGTGCAGGAGGTATGGTTGTGCTAATTGGCATTAATCCATTTTTGGATTTTTTCCAACCCCACTCAAAAAGATTTAAAATATTTGCTTTCCACTGTTGAATTTAGTGGTACATCCTTAAGCCGTGCTACTTAGTGGGCTAGAGAAAATTTCATGCTCTTCAAAAATAATGTTTGTATTGAATAAAATAAATTTTGCGTGTAAAATTTAAAAATAACATGGTATGAAAGTAAAAAGTGGTAAAATCGTAAAAAAGTAACTTTGAACGACTGTATCTCAGTCAATTTTTATCAAAAATACTTTTATATCATTTATATCACCATATTAACAGGAATTGCGTCTGCATTCTTTTTTGTGAACCAATGCATATACGTAAATCCACTCAGAAAAAAGTTATACACAAAAATTCAAAAAAAAAAAAAATAATTGAAATTTTTCGTTTTCTTTTTAAAAGTTTTTTGACTGATTTTGTTGAAAGGAACGTTTTTTTACTTTAAAAAGTGCCATATTAATAAGAAATTTGATTCTCTATAACAAATCATATATTAGTATACAGGGTGATTCACGTAGGCCATTCATTAGAAGTTTTTCAACTTACAGTTGGATTAGAAACTTGAAATTTGGTATGCAGCCATAATCGATCATGCCCGTTCTATCTAAAATATTTTCAGTCCTCCAACTATACAGGGTGTGCCAAAAATTGGTACCAACTTTCTTATTTTAAATGGAAACCTATATTTTTCTTTACATGGTTCGATTGGTCTTCTAATTCTGAGTTTGGAGAACTTAAGTTATGTTAACTGAGGAGCATCCATGCAAAACCGGACATGTCCAGTAAAAGTCATTTTGAGATAATCGCAAATTTTCTTGCATTACGAGTCTGCATGTTCAAGGCTCGAAATTTCTATTGCAATGTATTCTCAGCTTGTACTGAACGCCAAAGTCATTTGAATATAATGATATTTTTAGTAAACAACCAAAATAACGCCATTTTTTGTTTGGACATGTCTTGTTTTGCTCGGACGGCGTGGACATGTCGTGTTTTGCTCGGACTGATCAATGGACATGTCATGTTATGCACAGACTAATTAATGGACTTGTTTTATTTAATACAACTGTAATATTTAAAAGTCTTTATAAAAAAGGTATCAGAAAATTCGCAAAAAGAATGAAAAAACGAACTTACAGAAGACAACTTAAAACATAGCACCTAATTCATCACTAACTCATTTCAACTTAATTATGGACATGTCTGGTTTTGCATGGATGCTCCTCAACTTATCTATTACATATTGTCAAAAAGACAATTTTTTTAAATGGCACCTACTATTTTTTTTCACACCATTCGAAAGAAAATTGAATTTTAGGGTGAGTTACTTAAGCATTCCTTATACCTAACTTCACCCCATATCGAGTTATTCAATAAAAATCAAGAAATACCTTATCTTGCCGAGAGATTCCTTACTTCATCAAGTATGCCATGGAAACAAAAGACAGTTGTAATAATTTTTAAAGAAAAATATGGATTCTTATTTAATTACACACAACACCAACAAATTATTATTAACGAACAAGAACAATGTTGACGAAATTCTGACGTAAATGTTCAATGTGACCACCATATTTTTGTTCAAATATTCTATTATTCTACTTTCAAAGATTGCGTAGCACATCTTTGCGCCTACCATTTCTGACAGAAATCAATGCAAAATTGAATTTTAGGGCCACTTTTATTAACATTGTGTATGTCTATCTACAGTCGTTTTTGAGTTATTGACATTTTTGGAAAAAAGTATTGTTTTTTTTTTAGTAGTAGTAGTAGTAGGCTTTGAAAACAATAATTTCATTTTAATTTTTATTCAAAAATCGTATTGCAATAATAAATAATAACAATAAAATAACAGCAAATAAACAGATTAACAAAATAATTATTTCAATACAAATGCTCAATGTGTGCACCGTTTTCACTGACAGAATTTCGTCAACATTGTTCTTGTTCGTTAATAATAATTTGTTGGTGTTGTGTGCAATTAAAAAAGAATCCATATTTTTCTTTAAAAATTATTACAACTGTCTTTTGTTTCCATGGCATACTTGATGAAGTAAGGAATCTCTCGGCAAGATAAGGTATTTCTTGATTTTTATTGAATAACTCGATATGGGGTGAAGTTAGGTATAGGGAATGCTTAAGTAACTCACCCTAAAATTCAATTTTCTTTTGAATGGTGTGAAAAAAAATAGTAGGTGCCATTTGAAAAAATTGATTTTTTGACAATTTTTGATTGCGACATTTGAAAATTGACTGCGCCATATGGTACAAAATGGGACCACCGATGGGACTTCAAAAGTTAGCCTGGACTTCCAGCTAACTGCTTCACAAATTTGGTTTCATAATTTTGAAAGGTTTGCGAGATACAAATTTGTTCGTAAATTAATACAGCGGCAATTTTTTTCAAAAAATTGGACGTATGTCAAAAATTGTAATAGATAAGTTAACATAAATTAGGTTCTCTAAACTCAGAATTAGAAGACCAATCGAACCATGTAAAGAAAAATATAGGTTTCTATTTAAAATAAGAAAGTTGGTACCAATTTTTGGTACACCCTGTATAGTTGGAGGACTAAAAATATTTTAGGTAGAACGGGCATAATCGATTATGGCTGCATACCAAGTTTCAAGTTTCTAATCCAACTGCAAGTTGAAAAACTTCTAATGAATGGCCTACGTGAATCACCCTGTATACTAAAAATACATAGTTTTTGAGTTATAGTTAAAAAACTTAAAAGTGGACAAATTTACTCCTCTCTCAAAAATCCATGCCTAAATTTAATAGCACTTTGTAAATTTATCATTTTTCGACTACAATGTAACATATGAAACAATAAAATACCTTTAACGAATGAGTTCCTTTTAACCCTGTTTTTTTCGACATAGTCAATAGCCTAATTTTTAAAAATTTTAATTAAGAATTTTAAAATTTTTATAACTTGATTAAATTAAACCTATCAAGTTCAATATATATTTTTAAATTTGTTAAATACATTTCAGAAAGACATTAATTTAATATGTGAAATAACCCCGGTTCCTCCGCCATTTCTTAGAACACAACATTCGTTACACTGAGTGTTTAACAATGAAACCTGAATATCTTGGAAACGGTATAAACGGACTTCAATTTTGTTTGGTAGAGCTAGAGACCTTGTTATGGCTCTTTAATATGATGTATTTGAGAGTCGTTTGAAGGTGGTCAAGATCAAGAAGGGAAGATAAAATTCACAGGTTTCAAATCAATTAAACTAATTCAATGTATTTTCTTTCAAAGTTCAGAATTCATTTAACCATATATTTCTCATGGCAAGAACGAGTACAGCAATAAGTGAAATTTTACAAAAGTATTTAAGCAGAGATAGTTTGTGCGAAAATAATTTGGCAAGAATATTTTTTTAATGCAAAATGGAAGAAATGAAGTATCTAATTAAAGGCTTTTACCTCAAACATGAAAGTGTTGACTTCATCCTGTATTCCTTTATCATCAATAACACTATCACTCAGCTTCGCATCGAGCAATAAATCCAACATAGCCAACTTTTTCCTTTTAGAATAATTGAATTCTTCATTATCACTTACTTCAAATCTTTCAAAATTTTTCGCCCTTTTTTTTATTACTTTATTTGTAAATTGGTGTAAAATTTTTACCAATTTTTTTTCTTTGTGCCCTGCTGATGACAAATTATAAAAAATTGTTTTGGAGTAAAACCAAGGCCTCATCGCTCTGTAATAAATTAATTTTCCAATTTCATGAATGCTAGAAATATAAATCTTATCTTCTTCGTTGTCCAAGTTTAGCTTAGTGCCCATTGAAGTTTCTAACAATAACGACAATATTGTAGAAATAAACAAATTAATGATGATTATCAACTACTTACCGTTAACAGTGTTCAGAGTAAATTGAGATATATATGGCAAGATATTAATATAAGGTTTATTATGTTGTTTTTTTAATACTTCGATCAGATTATCCGTTTCGTTATTAAATATGGTCACAAATTGTTGCAATATACTGAAATGAAAGGCAGGTGTTAATATTTTTCTTCTGCTCTGCCATTTTGAACCTAAAAGAAATTGCAAAAGTAAGCTTTTGCATACTAATAACTTTTGCACCTATTATATTCTACTGGTGTATAAATAAGGGCAAAAGTAATTATATATTTATTTATATAAGTAAACAATATATTATTATTTATGTAACTGCTTCATATAAATCAATACATAAATCCGTTTCGATAAGAAATACGTGAAATCGCGTTTTTCAAATTTTGAATTTTGGAGCTTCGACCTGCTGTATTTTTAAAATAGACGTTTTGGAATTTTATCCATAACAGTTTTCAATGAGAATGATCTAAGGATTCTATTCCTTGAATTTGCAACGATTCCGTAGACAACAAAATTACCCATGCACTTGGTGCGGGTCCTTTAAAATATCCATGTTTCATGACATTCTAAACCTGTTCCAAAAAAAATTTTTTTTACGACTACTATATTATTTACTACTACTATACTTTCACTCCACGTGGATGCGGAACTAACAATGTGACAGATGGCAGTAATATTTGGCATGGAATGGTTGACAGAAGGCATAGAACTGTCAACCATTGCCATTTTTTGCAATAATCAAAATGCAATCGTTTTCATGCAGATCGAAACTAGATTAATAAGCAGGCCTGTCGAGAGGGGCCGGGGGGGGGCGTGCTTCCCCCCGAGCCCGGTGTTTTTTTAGGAAGCCCGGGTTTTTCCCGAAGTTGGAGATTTGCATTTGTATTAGGTAAACGAGAAAGGTATGCTTTTAAATAAATATTTAATTTCAAGGAATATCACCAGGGGGGTTCTTCAAAATTTTGATTTTGATTATTAGTTCGAAACTTATATTGAAGATTGGTGAGAGACGTATGTTATAACCCCCCGGGCCACGATTTTCTCTAGGCGGCCCTGTTAATAAGGGATTGCTGAAACGCCCCTATGTATAGATTATGGAGTTAGCATAAAGCATAAGGTGATAGTGGCGTAGGTGCCAATATACAAGTAACATAAGGGAAGTGAAAAGAATATTGAACTGGTCAGGGAATGTGAGGAGTCTAAGGCCCTAGTAGGATTCGAACCCCTTTGAGGTGCATCTAGGTCATGCATGCGGAACATGCCCTATGATAAATGGGTAAGAAATAAATCTCAGAAATGGTGGAAAGTTTCCCGCGACAGAGAGAGTCCATGGAGTTTATTAAAGAATATATTTACGGAAATTCTATTAAGCCAAAATATAAAAATCATTACGATAAACTTCTGTATTATTTTTTGCCTTTTAGCTCGGTTTGCTATTAAAGCGTGTTTTTTTAGTTTCTTTCATTAACTATTACTTATTTTTTAGCCTTAAAAATTTGGACCAGATAATTGTAATCTGGAATCTCGACAGCCCACAGATACCGATTTTCAGTCGAATCCGACGATAGATGATAAAACCTATCCGCCATGTTAACGCCGCCATTTTGAATTTTTATGTTTTAATAACATATTTGTTTTCTACTTGTCAAGCCCGTTCTTTTGATACCCATCTCAAGGGGGTTGTAAAGAAAATGATAATCCGCCATCTTGGGGCGGCGGCCATTTTGAACATATTATAAAACTGAGTATACTATATTGTATTGTCATCGGAGCTATACACAATTGCCAAATTTCATGATGATACAACAATTATAAGTGGGCGAAAATTACGTTGAAATATTCCATTACATTGATAGATTGATAGATACAGGTGAAGCCAATAAAAGCGTGTTAAAAATTGAGACTGTTGTTCGTAAATAACTCAAAAGTCTTACATTTATGGAACATGTGGTATGGTACAAAAAATAAGATTAAAAAATTACAAATATTTTATTTATTTCTGTAATATGAATAGTTCTAAAAAAATATGATAGTTTAAAAATGGCGCTCGAACGGTTATCAGTCGACATATAATGTTTAAATATTAAACATGTCAGAAACAATCAGTATGATGTTAGAAATACATACAGCAGAAATTAACGGGCTTGAGGTACTCTTTCGTAGAATTTTTATCTATCCGTACAGCTTGAAAGATAACAATGTTTTTTTTCTTTTAATCACTTATTTAACGTCGGCCTGTTTCCGCTACCAAGGTCAATCACCGACGCCAGGACACGAGCAACCCCCAACTTGGAAATTTTGCCGAACCTCTTCTCTATCGAAGAGTTAGGATCTTTTACTTGCCTAACATTTAATAGACAAGGTACCGACTGTTTTACATCCCCTCCGAAGGATGGTATATCCGCTATGTAACCCCCGCCTAAAATTACATACCTTCTATGCATGCGCTGATATACAAGCCGTTAGAAGATGGAGCGAGAACGCTGTTTCCCTGGACAGGCTTACCCATCCAAGCACTAACCGCGCCTGACGTTGCTGCATTTGCGTATCGAAATACGAGTATATGCAGACGTCTCTACGCTCGCTCCTGATAACAATGTTATGTGCAAAACAATGAATGCTTTGTAATTTATTTTAATAAAAAATTTACTATTTTCTGGCTGTCATTGGCCATAGAATAGAAACTCAAAAAATCTGTACCAGTTTTTATTAATATATAGTGTTGCCAACATGCTCTAATTTTGAGAGCTTCAATTTATCAAGAGTTTTGAAGAAATATGAGATCTTAATATATTTACCTGCCACTAAACGTTCAAGCCCCACACTTGTACTGTCATATTTCCGAAACTCTTAATTCTACACAAATATTTCAGGAAATAAAATATCGCTTGTTAAGCTTTATTTTTTTATATTGTTATATTTTTCTTTAATAATCTTGTTTTGGAGTTATTTACAAAAAAACAATTTTTTCAGCAAAATTTTTAGAACTGTTCATCGTACAGAGTAAACAGAAAACAAAATACTTGTAATATCTTAACATTTTTTTGTACCATACCACTTTTTCCATAAATGTAAGACTTTTGAGTTACTTACGAAAAGCAGTTTTTAAAATACAAATGATTCTATATCAAACTCGGTAGTTACTATTTTACTTTTTTGCCCTTCCGGAACCACCCCCCAAACCAAGTAAAAAACGGCAATTTTTGAAGGGTAAACTTTTTGTACTCAGTCTTAGAAACCCAATGCAAAAAGTTTTATGAAAATCCATTTACTATAGCTGGGTTTCATCATTTTTCATTTTTAGTGACTAATAATTACACTGCATCATAAGGGCTGACAGTGATAGATACTAAGTGCTCTTATCCCATGTCAAAGCTATGGAATCTGATGCAAAAGACAAAGCTAGAAAAGGAGTTCTAAAAAACAAGAATATGTGTGTTGCAAGATACTACAGGGAATCACGATGGTCAAGGCCAATCAGTTAAGTTTTCCTTTCTACACTATCCTCTATGCCTTGTTTTTATAACCAGTATAATAATACAATATAATCAATATATGATCAAGAAACGTTAAACATACCAGTACTCGTTAATAGTCCATCTCCTAACCATAAGTGAAAAAATTTATACACCTCCGCTTTTTCAATGTTTTTCATGGAGGAAGCGATTAGCTGAAAAATTACAAATTGGTATTAGGAAATGTAGAAGGTGCGCATGCTATAACGTAACTTTAAAATAAAATACTTGGAAGGAACTTATGAAGGAGTTTTCATAAAAATAGAATTAAATGAAAAATTATTTCTTTCTGTGTGATATTTTTAATTTATTACTATGAATATCTGAGATAAGAAAGAGCAATGGGCCAAGCAAAGACTCTTGCGGCATTCCTGAAGTAATATACTTTTGATACATATTATGTACCATCATAGATATTTGACTTATGTCTAAAATACAGAAATTACATAAGTTAAGAAAACTTGATCAAATCCTATATATTTTAATTTCGCACACAAGATGTGTGTTTAAGTACTTGTATCATAATAATACAAGGCAAACCTTATATCGTCATAACTCTAAATTTCGACAATCTTTTTTCGGGAGAGAGATTCCACTACTCACTAGCCATGAAGAAGATATTAAGTTTGTCGACTTAAGAGGGTATAAAAGTTGTCTTTTATTATATAACCAAATAAACAGAAAAAATACCTAAAGATCCGTTTTCATATTTACCTCAAAATCTTCTGGGCCTGTTATATTAGCAGAGGCGTAAAGTGCTGCGGATAATTTATAAACAGGAGAATATTCTTGACTCCATTTTCTTAAGGTTTGAAAAAAAGTTGCTAAAATAAAAATTATCTCTTATAAGTGAATTAAAATTGCAAATTTTTGGAGTTGCAAGAAATAGCATGAATTAACTTTCTGTGTTTATTAATTTTTAATACAAGAAGCAGTAGTTTAAAAATTCACACCATCATCACATATAAGATCTTGTAGATTTCCAAGGAAAAGGAATGGTTTTGGTCCTGGCAAGAAACTGATTAACCTTCGATATCTTATATACTCTTTCAAATAACTCAGGTTGTAAAACGTTGCTACAAATCCAATTATTAAGATGAAAATGATGCAGACCATGTTTCTAAAAATATATAGTAACAGTAAAATCTTGGAATTGTTTATAAGTATAATAATAATTACAAATTACAGACCTATTTCGCTTATCAGTAACATAGCAAAAGGTGTAGAAAAATGCATTAACAATAGAATCAATGAACATTTAAAAAAATTAATATAATAAATTTAAATTAGTTCGATTTCAGGGAAGATGTATCGATCGTTGACGCCGTAACCAATTATTTACATAATAGTCTAAACAGCGGTCAAAGGCCCTTGGCGGTTTTTCTAAATCTGGCCAAGGCTTTTGACACTGTGTCTCACGAAAAATTAATTGAAGAAATAACGAGTTATGGTATACGGGGCGTAAGTAAAGAACTTGTCAGAGATTACCTTTCGATTTCAAGATATAATAATAAATGAGGGAAAAAAGTGAAGTTTAATTGGAGTTCTCCAAGGAACAGTTTTGGGCCCGTTTTATTTCAACTGTATATGATCGACGTATTTAGATTAAGTATCTCTGGAAATTTCGTTGTTTTCGCAGACGATACGGTCATGTTCTTCTTTGATACCAGTTGGCAAAAGGTTAAGTTAAGAACTGTAATAGGCTTACATGAAGTACATACAGGGTTAAATTCTAATTTATTAGCATTAAATAAAGAAAAAACAAAATTCATGACGTATTCACTTAGTACTTCAAATAAATCTAACATCGAATATTTAATGTTTCATAAATGTGTAAACTCTGCAACATGTAATTGTGATGAATATGTAAAATCAGTAAATGATGAGGTGGGATAGCCATACAGAATCGTAAGAAAGATTTGCAATTTTTTTTTTGTTGAAATGGGTTAGGAAGTCATGAAACGTCGGTCTGTAACTTTCATCGCAGCGCACATTTTTTCTCGAGTGGTCTAAGATATTGACTTGAAATTTGGTACACGTGTGTACCATAACGAAATCAGGATATTTTGAGCTTAGTCCGGTGAAAGGTTGGATGGTAATTAGGGGAAAATAAGCAATGCAAGCTGGTAATAGTCCAGAAACCTGGGATTTGATGTACATACCTACTAGAAACCAAGGCCTCAAATTGGTTTATAACATTTGCCACCCCCACCACCCCCGCTCCATTATTAAAGGAGTTGATAAAATAAATTTGAGAAATTCACTGAAAGTTTGACACACGTAAGTATTATAATAACATATTGAACAAAATTATATTTTGAGATGATTCCGTCGAAGAGTTGGGGATGAAATCTGGGTAAATACGGCCAAATAAGTAAAGCTATTAAGAGTACGGACACTTGAGATTTGGTGCATGCTGACAATATACTAGAAGTAAAGGACTGAATTTTTTTATGATATTTTGCAACCTCACGTCCACCACCCCACCCTCACTCCGATATTAAAGGGGTTAACAACATAAAATAAAGCTATTGACTTGAAATTTGATACACGTATATATTATAATGTTGCCACCCAACTATACACCAATTTGGCACAGGGTTTCTGGTGGCAAACAGAATAAAAAATATGGTTATTGGATTTAAAGCAATCAACGACAGACTCTGTATACTGAGACTGAAGGGTAAATTCTTCAATATGAGTGTCATTAATGCTCATGCACCCACAGAAGACAAATTGGAAAAAGAAAAAGACCGATTCTATGAAGAATTGGAGGGTGCCTACGATGATTCTGCAGCCAATGACATAAAGATAGTCATTGGTGACCTCAACGCCAAAATAGGTAAGGAAGATATATACCAAGGAACCATTGGTAAATTTAGCCTACACGACGATACCAATGATAATGGAAATAGAGCTGTAAATCTAGCCGCCTCGAAAAACACGGTAATTGGAAGTAACCTTTTTGATCACAAACGTATCCATAAAGCAACATGGATATCGCCAGATGGAAATATCGAGAACCAAATCGATCATGTACTCATAGATAGTAGGCACAGCTCAAATCTAATAAACGTAAGAAGCTACAGAGGTGCGAACATAGATTCCGACCACTATCTTGTGGGTACACGCCTGAGGGCAAGAATCTCCAACGTCAAAAAAAGCAAGAGACAGAAATAGTTAAGATATAACACAGCTGCATTAAAGGACAAGATAGTAACGGACTCATGCAAAAATTATATCACAACACACTTAAACATTGATGAGTCTACACAGTCGGTTGATGATCTTTGGGAACACTGTGAAACTATAAAAAAAAAATAGGCAGCAGAGAATATCCTCGGATATGAAACACCGAGGCCAAGAAGAGATTGGTTCGACGAACAATGCCGGGACGTTACTGATAGAAAGGATACAGCATATAAAAAGAAACAACAACACAAAACCAGAGAATCTGAAGAAATGTACAGAAGAATGAGAAGAGAAGAAAAAAAGGGACACAAAAAGAAGAAGAGAGAATCCGGGAACAGAGCCATAGAAGAAATAGAAGCACTTAGAAGCCAAAAAGAAATACGAAAATTTTCTCGAAAGATAAACAACATGAGAAAAAAGTTCAAACCAAAAGTAAATATGTGTAAGAACAAGCAGGGAGACATACTAAACGATAGGGATGACATCCTTCTAAGATGGGTGGAACATTTTCAGAACTTCTAGGAAGTGACGAAACCGTAACCAGAACCTTTTGAACCATTTGAGGCCCGAAACAAAGACAAAGTCGCAGACCCTAACATTGAAGACATACGGAAAGCGATAAAGCGTCTAAAAAACCTCAAAGCCCCGGACCAAGATTGAGTCGAAGAACTGTATAGGCAGGGGGGAGACGCATTAGAAAAAGCGCTACTTGAAATAATATTAAAAGTATGGCACTAACAACGTATGCCGGACAAGCGGCATGCTGGACTGATCTGCCCAATACACAAGAAAGGGGACCTACTTGAGTGCAGTAACTACAGGGGCATAACGTTACTAAACACCGTCTATAAAATTCATGCATCATACATCATCTCAGAACGCATCAACGTAAACAAGTATACGCAGAACCCAGGCTTGGAGCGTATCAATGTGACTTTAGACCTGGCCGCTCTACAATGGATCAGCTCTTCATCCTACACCAAATCCTAAAAAAGACCAACGAATTCAATATAGATACATTCCACTTCTTCATCGATCTCAGGGCAGCTTACGATAGTATATTACGTCCGAAGCTCTATGAAGCCATGAATGAGCTTGAAATACCAGAAACACTTATAAATCTCACAAAAATGACAATGTCTAGGGTAACATGCCACGTAAAAATACAAAACGACATCTCGAACCCGTTTGAAATGGAGGTAGGCGTGAGACAGGGTGATGCGCTGGCGTACCTCCTGTTTAACATAGCCCTGGATACAGTAATTCGGGATGCCCAACTGCATAATAGAGGCACTATTTTCAACAAATCTACGCAAATCCTGGCCTACGCAGATGATGTACACGACAGGCCATAGAAACGTTAACAACTTTTGAGACTGCAGCAAACAACATGAACAAAAAACGAAATTTATGGCAGCACAAAAAACCAAAGAGTGCGAGACATTGGACAGAAAAGCACAATTAATGATCATAATTTCGAATGGGTGAGGGAGTTTGAGTACCTGGGCGCGACAATAACTGTAGATAATAACAACAGTGCAGAAATCAGAAGACGCGTTATGTTGGCAAATAGGTGCAATTTTGGCCTTTCGAAGTACATTCGCAACCGTAATTTATCAAGAACCACAAAAATCAGGTTATACAAAACACTTATCATACCCGTACTAATGTATGAATCGGAGACCTGGACCATGACAAACAGAGATTTTTTGCTTCTGATCATCTTTGAGATAAAGATACTATGAAAAATATACGGGGCAACCCTAGAAGACGGTATGTGGAGACGCAGGTATAACTTCGAAATTTATAACGGCTATAGACAAGTCGGTAACAAGGACATAGTAACTACAATCAAAATCGGCAGATTGCGATGGGCAGGACATGTGAACAGATATGATGCAAAAAAGGTCCTCAAAGCAGAGCCCATAGGTACAAGAGCACGAGGAAGGCCAAAGCTACGGTGAAAGGATGGTGTAAGTGAGGACGCACGAAAGATGGATGTACTGAATAAGATGATGCAGACCAGAGACAAGAATGAATGGTGAAAGAAGCTCTCCAGCTCCTTTCGCCAGGTCGAGACCCTACTATAGGGTTGTATGACCAGTGAGGATGATGATATATTATAACGAGAGCTGGAATTAAATTACATTTTGAAAGCATTCACTTGCAGGGTTGATTGAGACAAGGGGAAATAAGAAAAGCAAGCTAACTAGTGAGAATTAAGGAACTTGGGATTTGGTGTATACAGGGTGTAACATAATGGAATGTTATAAATGAAGGAGCGTATTCCTCGCTCAAATTTAAGAATATTTTGTCATATAAACAATTGTCATTAGAGTCTTCGTTTACAAGATACAGGGCGTTGTAGTTTTCAAAAATACAATTATTTCCCTATGTATCTTTGGAACAAATGTAGACATTTTGTGTGTAGAATACAGGAGTAGTATTGTATTTAAATTTAAAATATGAAGCCCCAGCTTTAACCAGTGACGTAGATTTGAAGTAAGTAGGGTACCTTTTTTCATGGCGGACCACTGGGGCAAATTTTTTTTGTGCTTTTTTGGATTTCAAATTTAATTTTGAAAAACAATGTTTCCTTGACATTTTTGCGCATATTTAACAGTTTTAAAGTTATTGCGTTAATTTCTTGTTTCGTTTATCTTTGCTAATTTTTGTTTAAATTAAAAATTAAAATTTCTGATGAGTTTGTTTTTCTTACATTTGACACTGGTTAAAGCTGGGGCTTCATTTTACTTCCACATCCACGTAGTGGATTGGAAGTATAGTAATCGCAAAAAAATTTTCAAAAATGTTTATTCGTGAAATAGGTTTAGAATGTCATGAAACGTCGAGATTTTAAATTTGAGCGAAAAAAAAATTTCTGTCTGTCGGTCTGTCTGTCGGTCTGTCTGTAACTTTTTTTGTCCGCACGCTTTCTCCGGAACGGTTTAAGATATTGACCTGAAATTTTGTACACGTATATATTATAACGAGATCTGGAACTGGATTGTTTTTTGAGGAAATCCGGTGAAGGGTTGGGGGTTAAATAGGGGTAAATAGGGGGAAATAAGTAAAACAAGCTTGTAAGAGTACAGAAACTTGAAATTCGGTGTATGTACTAGAAGTTAAGGCCTCAGATTTTTTATAATATTTTTCAACTCCCCACCACCCCTACCCCATTAAAGGGGTTGATAAAATAAAGTTGAGATATTCATTTGAAATTTCGTACACGTATGTATTATAACGATGTCTAGAATTATACTATATTTTGGGATGATTCCGTTGAAGGGTTGGGGGTTAATTTGGGGTAAATAGAGGAATATAAGTAAAACATGTTGGTAAGAGTACAGAAACTTGAAATTCGGTGTATGTACTAGAAGCCAAAGCGTCAGATTTTTTAAAAATATTTTTCAACCCCCACCACCCCTACTCCAATTTGAAAAGGATCGATAAAATAAAATTGAGATATTCATTTGAAATTTTCTACACGTATGTATTATAACGACATCTGGAACTAGATTATATTTTGAGATAATTCCGTTGAAGGGTTGGGGGTTAAATAGGGGTAAATAGGGGTAAATAGGGGAAAATAAATAAAGCAAGCTGGTAAGACTACAGAAACTTGAAATTCGGTGTATGTACTAGAAGCCAAGGTCTCAGATTATTTATAATATTTTTCAACACCCACCACCCCCTACTTCATTATTAAAAGGGTTGATCAAATAAAATCGAGATATTCATTTGAAATTTGGTACACGTATGAATTATAACGACATCTGGAACTAGATTATACTTTGAGATGATTCCGTTGAAGGGTTGGGGGTTATTTAGGGGTCAATAGGGGGAAATAAGTAAAGCAAGCTGATATGAGTACAGAAACTTGAAATTCGGTGTATGTACAAGAAGTTAAGGCCTCAGATTTTTTCATAATATTTTTCAACCCCCCCACCACCCCTACCCCATTAATGGGGTTGACAAAATAAAGTTGAGATATTCATTTGAAATTTCGTACACGTATGTATTATAACGACGTCTGGAATTAGTTTATATTTTGAGATGATTCCGTTGAAGGGTTGGGGGTTAATTTGGGGTAAATAGAGGAATATAAGTAAAACGTTGGTAAGACTACAGAAACTTGAAATTCGGTGTATGTACTAGAAGCCACAGCGTCAGATTTTCTTATAATATTTTTCAACCCAACCACCCCTACTCCAATATGAAAAGGGTTGATAAAATAAAATTGAGATATTCATTTGAAATTTGGTACACGTATGTATTATAACGACGTCTGAAACTAGATCATAATTTGAGATGATGCCGTTGAAGGGTTGGGGGTTAAATAGGGGCAAATAGGGGAAAATAAGTAAAGCAAGCTGGTAAGACTACAGAAATTTGGGATTCGGTGTATATAATAGAAACCAAGGCCTCAGATTTCTTTCTAATATTTTTCAAACTCTACCACCTCCGCTTCATTATTAATGGGATTGATAACATCAGATTGAGATATTCACTTGAAAGTTAGTACACGTATGTATTGTAGTGACATCTGATTGAGATGACTCCATTGAGGTGGTAGGTTGTAAATAGTGGAAAATAAGTACGGTAAACTAGAAACTTAATTTTTAACGTATATGGTAGAAACCAACTCCTCAAACTTTTCTATGACATCTACCCCAAATATTATTAAAATTCTATGACCAATAATTTCCACATACTAGAGTGCAAATATAGTCAAGATGTTTCCTTTAAAGTGACTTGGACGAATAATCTGGATGTGGAAGTAGTGATTCCTTAGGCAGCGGTTTTTTAAATTTAAATACAATACTAATCATGTATTCTACACACAAAATTTCAGGTAAATATCTACATTTGTTCAAAGGATATATAGGGAAATAATTGTATTTTTGAAAACTACAACGCCCTGTATCTTGTAATCGAAGGGACTAATGACAATTGTTTATATGACAAAATATTTTTAAATTTGTACGAGGAATTACGCTCCTTCATTTATGACATTCCATTATGTTACACCCTGTATACTAGAGGTAAAGGTCTCAAATTTCTTTATGCCATTTTCCACTCCCCATCATTCTATAATTAGAAGGGTTTACAAAATAAAATTAAGATGTTGACTTGAGATTTAGTACATGAATGCATTATAACGAGATCTGGATCTATTCTGAGCTTATTCTGTTGAAGGGGTTAGGGGGGGGAGGGAATAGGGGCAAATTAGTAAAGAAGGCTAGTAGGATAGTGCAATGCAGGTTTGCACGGCCGTTGTCCAATGAAGTAGTTTCTTCCGGGTTTTGCCGCGGTCGTCGAACTTGACTTGACGTTTCGCTGATCATGCTGTCAGCTTCTTCAGAAGGGTTCCAAAGACTGAAGTTGTTGAGTTCGGCTCCTCGCCCCAGCGCCCAGGTATATAACGAGGAGCCGAACTCAACAACTTCAGTCTTTGGAACCCTTCTGAAGAAGCTGACAGCATGATCAGCGAAACGTCAAGTCAAGTTCGACGACCGCGGCAAAACCCGGAAGAAACTACTTCATAAGGCTAGTAGGACTCCAGAAACTTGAGATTCGGTGTACCTATATTAGTATTAGATATTTAGTGAGGTCGAGGTCTTAAATTTTTTAATGAAATCTGCCACCCCCACCACCGCATTCCATTATTAAAGGGATTAACAAAATAAAATTGTCATTTAATGTGTACGGAAGTGGCATATCATTTTATGGGTTTTCCGGTGAGATGATTTCGATTATTATCATATTATAATTCTATAAACAATTATTTCCACATTCTGGAGTGCAGTTATAATATCATAATGCGTTCGTTTAAAGAGACTTGAATGGGAAATCTGGATGTGGAAGTAGTGATTCCTTAGGCGGTTTTTAAACAATGCAACATTATCCACGTAGTTGCTTTATAAATTGATTAATATCTTATCATGTACTTCAGTTGCGTATGTAAATAATTAGGTATATACTTGCCTCTTTATCGGATTGTAGTGTACAAAATATATCTTATTTTACAAAAACGTTTTTGTTCGATCTCAATGAATTATTCAGTTATGAACGTTTTATGAATATTTAGCAAAACAGTTTTTTTTTCAACACTTTAATTTCGTTAATTTAAGAATGGCAAGAGGATTGCCGTTCATGAAAGAAAACGTGCTTTTTTAATTTTACGAGAGATCGTTCGTTTCCCAACTAACATAAATTATCAACTAATGACAATGACAGGCTGAGAATACGTTTTAAAAAACGTTTGTATGTAAAAATTACAAAAATACATGTAAGAAAGGAAAATTATAGTGATTAAATGAGAGCATATATAAAACAAATTACAATATAAACAAAACCTTAACATAAATATGTACTTACAATTATGTGTTGGTTTCTTTGAAGCCGTAAAACCAAAAACTTAAAAACAACCAAAATAAATATAATATTGATGATTAGTGATAAGAAATTATGTAATCGATCTAAGGTGTCCACATACGATACAATTTGTCGAATTAAATCTGCAGAAATTGCTGTAGGCTGAGTCCCTGTATAGAGTAATCGGGACGATTTTTATTACTTTTACGAGTTAGGCGATCTTTCAGGACGACATATTTCCGCGGCAATAATAGTCAGTGTACTGACAAATTAAATCGTGTAAAGCGCACAAGCACAGAATAATAATAAACAATCAGAATGGAATCTTGCAAGGAAGGGGAAGATTCGCGCATTTTTGTGCAATGTACAATAATTTCTGATAAGCCATAGAAATTCAGAGATAGTATTATTTGAGAAAAATTGAATAGTGCTTTATAAAATTAACTTACAAATTCTAATAGATCTTTCCTTCTGATTGTTTAGTATTTTATTGGCACAACCAATTTGTCCCCACTTAATCACCGTGCAAATTGTTAGAGCTGGGAAAGATACTTTAAAAAAGTAACTTAGATACTTTTTCGAAGATACTTCAGAAAAGTGTCTAAGTTATCTTGACTATCTAGATACTTCTTGCAAAAGGATGAGATACATGTAAAAATATCTTAGTTGCTTCCTAAAATATCTAAGATACCTGGAATTATCTTAGTTACTTTTGGGTAACTAAGATACTGCCGCAGCTGAAACTGCTGAAAATGCTTTAAACAAGTAAAGGGTTTTTTTGCTCGAAAATTAATCTGGCACGGTGACACTTAGCAATATTACTAATCATGTATTGTTATTTATTATAATAATAAACATTATTTTATTGAAACATATGGTACTTTAAAAAATGTGTAACTTTGCTGTTGCGAGTGTTATGGTACGGTCAATGGTAATATGTATGTATATTATTATAATATTCATAATAATATGTATTGTACATTGTACCGTACCTCGCACCTGTCCTATATATTTAATTATTTAATAAAAACAAAAAAGCATCAGACATCAGTCATTTGTCATTTATTAATAAAAAAACAAAGTTTTGGAAATTTTACAACAGAGGTAGAATGTCAAAATAAAATCTCAAATAATTCTTACTAAACGAAACAGCCATTGGCTGATCGGAGTAAGCGGCCTAAATAAAAAGATCCTAAAATCCATAATATTTAACATAAAAATATATAATAGCTATGAGCTATGAGTCCTATGACCAATTAACTAATAACTAATATGAAATATACATTAAATATAGCTATAAAATAATGAAAATAAAAGGAGACAACTCTTCGACTCTCATATTCCAATAATAATAACATTAAACATTTTTGTGATGTTGTGATGTGATTATAAAAAAAAAACACTTTCCGAAAATAATATACTGAAAATAAAATTAAAGTATTTTGTATTCTATTTGCCTCCAATACTACTAAATTTACAAAATTTTTGTCAGATATTGCATGACGTCTCGGAGTATTAATGAAGGTTGCGTATGAAAGCTGTCTCTCCACAGGGGCAGAAGAAGGAAATGGTGTCTTATATTTAAGAAACGCCTGTTTAATGTACATGTAATTGTTCAACATGTTTAATTCACAACTTGGGTCTTGGAGATACTGCAGAAGTTGTAACTCGATTTACCCTCTCACATTACTATTTGACAGGGTTACTATATCATCATCTTCTATTTTATCAAATTCAAAAAACTTCATTGCAGCAGTTGTAAGTTGTGGCTGGCTCTGTGTTTTTTCTTGTTTTTGTAGCATCTCTGCATTCTCTGCAGCATCAACCACAATTTTTTTTCATATAATTGACTATTAACTCCTTTTAACAAACCGACCCGGCGAAGTTTAAAGGCAGGGTGTGTGATTGTAGCTATAATTGCATTAGACACTTGGAAATTTAGAATATTGTGGAAACATGACATTAATGCCTCTAAACATTCATCAAGAACTGGTCTCATATATTTCAAATCGGTTGCCTTTATTTTTTCAAGTTTAATCTTGAGACTAGCAATTGTAGGAATGACATAACCATAGTATATTTTATATGAGCAGAATTGAAACCGTATAAAAACTAAAAGCCTGCAAAAACAGTCGGCAATTCTTTGTTGTACATGGGCGGAGGTAAATAGAAATGCTTGTCATAAGAAAATGTTATAATTTTTTGAAAATTGTATTAATTTTTATTATTTTTTGTTTATTAATTAGGCTGTTTTTGATCATTTCGCCAATAACATATTTTTGAAGTATTATATCAGTTTTAAATATAAAGTCTAAATATTTAAATTTATTGGATTTAGTTTTAAAGTTATCCCATACTATATTGAAATATTTTATTGCTCAGCAAGGACCAACGAGTAGGTACGAACATATCCTTGCCAACATGAGGGACTGACACAGGTTAGATTAGCGAGGGGCAAGGGTGTTATATAGTAAAAAATAAAATTTAAGTTTCTTCTAAAATTAAAATTAAAATGTAAGTTTCTTAACCAAAGCAAAGAATTAGTGCAACAAAAATAAATATTTGTATAGATAAAACATAAATAAAAACAAAATTACAGGAATTTCCATATTTTTTTCTCTCATGAATTTTAAAATGTCTACCTTTCTTGTACTGGTATTTGGTATTTTATTTAATATTCGCGAGTGATAAGAAGCATTATCTAATACAATTATCGAATAGAGCGGCTGTCGTATCTTCATGATAGTCTGCAGAAGACTGCGATATTTTTTTGGCCGACAAGAGCAACGCATTACGTACAAACCCGTTTTCACTTCCCGCATGAAGTATTAGAACGCGTTTTCCTCTAGAACACGGAGTATATAAAACACAATTATTTGAACCGTCTACCCAACCATACTGAACAACATCATGAGTGTCAAACCACGTCTCGTCTAGATACACTATATGCCTGTTTAGTGTACGATATTCTCTGATTTTTTCCAAATAATCTACCCGAAGTGCTACTATACGTCGTGATTCCATAATTACCATACGACTGTCAAGTTTTTTATGTTTAAAATCGTAGTGTATCTAAAGAACTATAATTATAATCAGGATAATCGCTTAATTTTTGTCGAATCATTTTTAACGCAGGAACTATATTTTCTTCATACATATTATAAATTATACGCCGTATTACATTTTTGGTAGCATCACTAATATTTTTTAATTTCATATTTTTCCGTTTCCTAATGGTACCGTGATCTATAACATCTCCTTTTTTAATTACGCGATGAATTGTTGATTTTGATATTTTAGTTAATTCGTTAATACGTTCTATTATTTCTTGCTCACATTGTTCACGATTTTCGCTTTTTAAACGTTCACATATATTTAAAATAATGTGTTAACTTTGTACGTGTAAATCTTCATTTTTAAACTCTAAATTTATTTCGGCTTCTTCGACAATAACCGGTTCAACTATTTCGGGATTTTCGGACGTTATTATATTAACCTCTGTTTCAAATGTCCTCCAGAAAGCCATGGTAAATTAGTAAATGATAAAATATCTTACCTTTTATATAGTAATAAATATTTATAAATATGAACAATAAGTATAAACTGAACCACACTTGATATTATAATAGGTATTTCTGCATTGCACTGGAAAAATGTTATAAAGAACTCGGCACATCCACGTTGACTGCTGAGAAACGATTTGCGGGTTTTTTTATGCTAGTGGGCCTGTCCGTTTTATTATCTTTAAACCAGTGCAGTCGTAGATTGTTCGTTCAGGCTGATTACGTTGATAGTCTCGTACTCGCTTGCACAGTTTCAACTACTATTCGATTCTCGATACCATTGTTAAATACATAGGACAAAATATCAAGTTAAGTGCGCACGGTCCTGTGCTTTAACACTGACCAGTTTCAATTGACTTCGTAAACACTATACGCATGGATTTCCCCTTGAAGGATGTCTAAAGCCATCACAATTTGTTTGAGAATCTCACAATACTCTTCGAGGTAATTTATTTCTGTACCAAGGGCGCCATGTTCGCAAAAGAGAACAACCTCGACAACGTCATAGAAAAGGGTAGTCGTTAACCATCCGTTAAGTGGTGGTACCTAGCGGGTAGCGGACGAATCATTTACTATAGATGTTTATTCGTGAAAATTCAATAAAGAATCCTATAAACTAATCCAGTTGTAAACATGACTTCGCTTGAGCAATCCAAATAACAAGTGTTCCAAATCGAAATAACGTAAACAACAAAAAGGTCTTTCTACCTGCTTTTAACCGCATGCCGATCCCCTTTCCCCCCTTCCATATCGAAACCCTTAGGTCGAAATATATTTCTCATTATTTTACTGGATTTTAATTTATAGGTCAAAGGTACATTTGAATGTTATTCTGGATCCAGAAGAGCTTTCATGTGAAATATTGGCATTTATAATTATTATATTATTACATATATCTATTATATTACAATGTATTTATAATATCTACTGTAATTAGACTCGAACAAAAATATACAGGGTGGACCGTCTAAAGGGAATAGATAATGAAAAAAAATTTTTTTCGCTCAAATTTAAAATTTCCACGTTTCATGTCATTGTAAAAAAAGAGAAACTGACAATTTTCCACTACTATACTTCCACTCCACTACGTGCATGTACAACTAAAAATGTGACAGATGGCAATAATATTTGGCATATAGTTAACAGAATTGTCACATTTTATTTAATATTGAATTTTTGCTGTCGGATGAGCACTCTGTATATTTTCTTCGCCCAAAGTTATCAGGTTTCCTTTGTAATAATAGTGATACCTACATTCCGATTATTATTCTCATATATCGTTTCGTAGTTAATAATTTTTTAGAACGACCGCCCTGTATAAATAAAGTTTTTTTTCCTTAAAAAATCCCCTTGGAAATCATTAAAAAATTTTGAAATGTAAAAAAATATATACTGAAAGAAACCCCAAAATATTTCAAACATATTCATTGGACTACGGTTTAGAGCAATTATTTGTATGAAATCTAATAAGATGGCGATGGTCAAGAGAGGGACATTCCATACATAAATATTTATTATTTTTGGCAATAACTTTTTTACTTGGTAACGTATATTTAAAATAAAAAAGAACTATAATATTACCTAAGTATAAAAATAACCAGTTGAGTGAAGTGAATGAAAAGTCATAGTAATACTCTTGTTTTTTTTTTAAATATACGTAGTACGAAAGAATGTTATGGACAAAAATGATTTCCCCATCCCATGTCCCTTTATTTGGCCACCTATTGAGAAGCCAGTATATATTTTGTTCAAATTTGGTGAAAATGGGTTTTTGATGGTAGTGAATACAAATCTAAAATAAGAATTTCTATAAAAAAGTCGATAATATTTTTTCTTCAAATTTTCCTTAAAGTAACGCCATACTGTAATGAGAGATATCAAAGTTCACTACTTCAATGCAATCACATTTTCAGTCTGCACGTACCGCCTAAATTTGAAATAAATCCCGCTCCTAATTCGTGAAATATATACTCATGAAAAGCGGATGACAGTGTAATTTTTTCAAACATCTCTATTGAAAACTCCCTAAAAAAATATCGGCCGCCTCTATGGGATAGTACTAAGATAGAAACTCTTTCAAGCCACTTTAATTTTTACAAACTAATATGTTCATAGCCTGTACAATAGATAAAGATAAACGCAAAAAATCAGTAATATTGACATTTGACCATAAATTGAAGGTAAAAACTTAAGATAATAAAATGAAGACATAACACATCTTAGTACTTCATTTAAGGTGGCCAATCCCTAGAAAGCGACATCCGATAGGGATATATCTATTATTTTTGCTCATAACTTTTATATCTTAGTACATATATTTTAAAAAACTATAAGAGTACCTAAGTAAAACTATAACAAGACTATTACTATGAATATTCACTCAATAATTTCAGTGGTTTGCAAAATAGCTAGATTCAAAACTACGAAATAGGGAGATTGACATAATTCTTAAATTTAAATCTAGCTATTTTGCAAACCGCGGAAATTATTGAGTGAAAATTCATAGTAACAGTCTTGTTATGGTTCTACTTAGTGCTCTTATAATTTTAATAAATATACGTACTAAGAAAAAAAAGTTATGGCCAAAAATAATAAATATTTCCCTATTGGAGGTCTCTTTCTAGGGAATGGCCACCTTAAGCTTAATTTAAGTATGTTTCAAACAACCTGCACAAAATGGCTACGGGAAGACACAATACAAGTTACTACACTATATAGTATTTGTAAATTTATTTGAATAATAAATATTATGAAAATTTCATAAATTATATAATGTAAACAAGGTGCACATACTTTAATGGGGAAGATGCATAAATTTTAAAAATGGTTTAATTATTTTGCCATAATATAGTATTATACCACCTTATAAACTTTTTAAATTTTATCCAATTTGAACAAAATTTCTAAATAATAAACTGAAAAAACTAAAAAAAAAATTAAATGAAAATTGTTTAGAACTACACAAAATGATTAAATCCAAAGTTTCATGAAATTTAAGATATTGATTGTAGAATTTTCAGAATACACAAAAAGCAAAAATAAATTTACAAACTATACTTCTCAATTACTTGACAGTTCAGGTTACATTAGTAAAATTTACGAATAAAAGATGCTTAATATGCTTTTTTCATTTTTTTAGTACATATAGTCATAAGTAGATCCTAACATGTTGTATCTTTGAGTAAAATTTGATTCAAATCGGGAAAAATTAAAGTTAAGTTTTACACTATAATAAAAAAAAGTCACAAAAGAGGATTCTTAAATATATGAAATTTGAATTTCATGTAACGAAAACCATGTGACTGAGAACAGTACAATGTTGACCTATATTATGGATGACTGACGTCAGTTAGATGCACAGAGCTTCAATTACTTGTTCTGCGGCTACCTCAAAAACATGCTTTTGTACAGAGTTTATTGTAATAACGCTCGTACCACAACTCGTAAGAAATTTGCATTATTCTGCACTTTCGCACAATATGCTATATATTCTAAATAATTATTATAACCCATCACTTTTGACAAAACATTAAAAAAAAGAAGATACGATTGAGCATATTGTTGTTTTCGTCGATCAATCTGTCATCAGTGAAATCATGCTTGTCACTGAATAATAAAACCTTCTGTTCTGTACTGAAGATGTGTGAGGGCCGGTTTATCAATGTGTGAATAAGTAGTGTCAAATAATAGTTTAATAATATAGTAGGACACTTCCCCTACCGAGTTAGTTCACGCGTCGATAGCAGGAGTGAGGCTATCACTGTCAGAGGAAGTGACCCTACCGTATTATTACAAACTGTGCTTTAACTATAGGATAACTTGTTATCCTCGCATTGATAAAGCGGCCCTTGCTTATTTTTTTGTGTGATATTAGTGATACTGTTATTACAACTTCATTAATATTATCAGTACCTACTTAGTACGTCATATATACTTTGTATCCTAGTAAGATATTCTATAAATATGTACAGATAATATTGTATAATATATTTGGCACTTTTTACTTATTAATTATTCTGGAGATTATTATTTTCTTCTTTTACCACATTGTATACTTTATCTAGTTTTAAAGTTATAACAGGTTCTCTTTCTTAAAGAGCGTCAACTATATTCCACTTACGTATACTCATTATGCTTCCCTGTCACATTTCTTTTATGTTTTGGTGTCCACCCTGTGTATAAAGTATTATTTGGTTTGATTCTTGTCAGTTATTATAACGAAATGTCATGTTTTTTCATAAAATAGTTTTATAAATATAGCGCTAACAGATCGACATAATTGAAATATATTAATTCTTGTAATCGATATAATCTGAAATATGAAAAATCGAATAAATGCCGGAGCGAATGCTTGTTTCACGAATACAAAAAGTATAGTTAGTTACCTTCGGTAACATTAAGTCAGTAAAGAAATGGGATCTCACGACTCTACCACACAAGGTTTTTAGCTCATCAGATTTCTTTACTTCTCGAACATTTACCAAAACAATTTATCCTAATAGCGGTTGCATTCAATATAAGTATAAACAAACAATCGTTTTTTGTCCATGTTAAAATAATATATTTTTACCGTAATTCATCCAAAACAAAGAAATTTACGTTAGTGCACGAAAACATAAACAGTATGTCATTATTGTAGGTATTATTAAACATCGGAAGTTTCCTAAAGAGCCTATACATTTTCAAAATTCACATTTGTAAATGCAGAACAGCTACAAACCTTTAAAACTTAATAAATGTTTAAAACCAAGAATAAATGTGAAATTTGACTTTTTTAGAGCAGATGTTTTAAAAAAATAACTGTGGGGAATAATGATTATTAACGATTATATCGATTTATATTGGATCCATTTTATTGATTTTTTTGTCCACCCTATATAAAAATATAAAATTCAGATAATTCCCTTTTTCTGTTGCGTCATCTATGAGACAGTAACCGAACTAAGACAACAACTTTTAGCTGAAGAATCTTATAAAATTCCATTCTATGAAAAATAAATATGTCAGAATATCAGTAAACATGTGAAAAGTGCACCGCAAAATTTAATTCGAGCTTTCTAGTACATGAAGGGTCTAATAAGACTTTTTCTTGTTTCATAATATGGGTGAATGTTTAAGTTAGGAATTGTCTGTATTGGTTTTCCCTATTTTTGATTTTAACTAGTGCAAAATAATTATTGAAGTGGCGAGCTGACATCGTTTCTAAGGTACATGTTAAGCATTTTTTTAATCTATGAAAATATTACTTTTTAACAATATAAAAGCACACGTTTCCTAAGTTAAAGTTTCTAGTTTCCGTTTATGTGCAACTTTTATAAATATGACCTATACTTTTTAAAATAGCTCGCTTTAAAATCATGTGATTATACCCACAATTTAGCACATAAATATGGCCACCTTAGGTTTTCATAGAGTGTGTTTAATTTGCTCTTTTCCTTTAAAATCTGAGAAATGGAATCATAATATAAGTACCATCTTGTAACTCCAGGATAGCTTAAATAATGAATTATTATTTGTTTGCTTATAATTGTATTGAAACATTCTTTATAGGATTTTGCAAACAGCAGAAAAATTAACTATCTATAAAAGAAAAACTTTGTGTAGAAATATTAATGAAATATTTGCATTCTTTCGATAACCTGAATTCTGGTTATGCTAGCAAATTAAAATCCTAAAATGAATTTGTCTAATTTCTTATTTGACAATTGGAATGAGAATTGTCAAATAAGAAATTAGACAAATTCATTTTAGGATTTTAATTTGCTAGCATAACCAGAATTCAGGTTATCGAAAGAATGCAAATATTTCATTAATATTTCTACACAAAGTTTTTCTTTTATAGATTAATTTTTCTGCTGTTTGCAAAATCCTATAAAGAATGTTTCAATAGCTTAAATAATGTCCTAACGTTTCTTTAATTATTTCTGCAGATTTGGGCCTTCCGGCTTTTTTCCATAATCGGGAACATTTCTTCATGATAATAGGATAGCGATTTCGTAACAAACGGTTTTTATTTATCAAGTTCATCAAGTCAGTTGTTGCAATTAAATTAAGTGTATGGCTCATACAACGAATGTGATTTGGTAAATGAAAATTCAAGTCGTCTTCTTTGTTTGTGATTGGTAAAAATTGGAAATTTTTATCAGTATCTTGACCTATATTTTCAGGGGTTTCCTCATCCTCAGCCTCAGAGCCCTCAGAAAATATATCATTAGGTAGATTTTCATCGCACTGTAAATTTTCTTCAGATATTTGCACCCCATATCTAAATTATTATCATCCAGCCAATGACAAGTAACCCCTAGAAAACTTCTTTTTTAGAAGACCCTATGTCTGCCGTCGTACAAACATACTGAACATTTTCAAGTTTTCCTTTAATGTCATCTAGATGTTTCTTTGCCAAAACTGATATGCATTGCATTGCATAATTTTAAAATCTATCCCATCAAATATTTAAATAAAGCTAGGATTATCTAATACTGACACAGCAGACATTGTGTTAATAATGAATTTTAGTATTCTTTGGTCAAATTCTTCTTGACAAATATTTTTTGATTTTGAGAAACTAGTATATAATAATAATAATAATAATAATAATAATAATAATAATAATAATAATAATAATAATAGTTTATTAGTCAAGCAGATCTTATACAGATATATGACATGTCAAAAAAATGTCTTTTACACGTTAAAATGACTTTAAAATCTAAGAATAAAGAAAAAGTACATTTCATTACATACTGACAATAAAATGAGTAGATACAACACACATGTAAAAATACACAAGTAAAAACAATAAATATTATATTAGATAAAAAATTATATGAGGCCCTAGTTGATATTTAAAAAATCTTCAACTGAATAAAATACATTTTCAATTAAGTACTTTTTGACGATCGTTTTGAATTTATTGACAGACAGTGTTTTAAATTCATTTGGTAAACGATTATATATTTTAATACAATTATTGCATTTTGGACATTTTTTATTGAAGGCTGTTTTAGGGTTGGGGATCTTTAAGGTTTGTACGTTTCTAGTTTCATGTTCATGAGTATGACCTAGGGTTACAAAACTATTGATATTTTTATGTGTGTATATTAAAACCTGATAAATATACAGATACGGAAATGTTAGTAATTTCTCTGTTTCAAATATATCTTTAAAGGATGTTCGTGCATCTATTTCAAACATAATTCATATTGCCCTCTTTTGTGAAATAAACACTTTAGATATGTTGGATGCCTTATCTGTGAGGGTGATGCCTGGCCGATTATTATTATTATTCTTTTTATTGTTTTCTCGACTCCGTGTCGGTTTGCTGCCGGGACTCAACAAGAGTCCTAAGGCTTCTCCTCTTCTACGTTATTGTTCTCCGAAAAATATGTGCAGAATATTATTATTATTATTGATATTAATACAAATAAAATTATAAGTGGCCTGCGAGTTCTAAGATCCAGCGCCTCTAAACTGTTGCCAGTCCGCCCCTGGGCATGTCTATGTAGAGCATTATTATAACTAAAATTTTTTCAGTCAAATAGCGTTTGGTCTACTACACCTGTCTGTTTGCATGGAGGAGAATTATCGCTGAAAATTGCCAAACAAAAATTGTTTATTTATATAAATAAAAAAATTACAAATAATGCGAACAAAACCAGTTATTGGCCTCACGGTTATGCTTTCGTTTCCACAAAACATAAATGCTATCTCTCGGTTGTTAGTTGTTTTAGTGAATTCTCGCCTGGAAAACATCTTGAACACTTTTGAATTCTCCACTACTATCTGGTAGAGGGCACCACATTTAATGTGAAAGAGTTCTTGCCAGGATAATTCTTTTATTTACAGGACACCAGAAGAAGGCAAAACATGCACATATTGGCATAAATTACAGATGGCGCTGACCAGCAACACTTTTCTCATCTCACTCTGTTTATGGTACTGAACAATTTTCATTTGAGTCCCACAGTTTCGTCGTGTGTACGGGTTCTTAGAAATCTTCTGTCAAGAATCTTTTATTTTGTGTCAAATCCGTCCACCAAATATGTACAAAAACGGGAATATGTGTTAACTATATGAATTAAATTAGTTCCTCGAATTGCCTACTAGTTCCTAATCAGTGTTTTTGTGTATTTTTAGTGTGAAATAGAGAAATAATTGGATAAATTACATTGCTTTGCTTGAAAAGGTGAGTCCATACATTTTGTTTATATTCATATGCAGATGTAAGTTTATCTTTATCTGTAAGCTGTAATTATTTTATTAATGAAACCGGAAGGTGTTTGAAGTACCGAGATAAATTTCATTGTACTCAGCTGCTTAGTGATCTTTTGAAGTAGGTAGTCTTAGTTCAGCACAGTGATTTCTATAAATAGGTACATCGTTTCTACGATTTTAAATATGTAGGTCTTTTTTCTTTTACATACTGTTAAAATTAAACGATTTTAAATAGGTACTATCTTCTGTATTATTAATACTAAAGTTATATCATCTCTGCATTATTTTTAATTGAAATAATCCAATTAATGATTATTGTTAATTCAGTTAAATGCGTTTTTTGAATAACACATGAATCTAAATTAACAAGTAACCATACATGGAATTTATTTGTTTTATGTCCCAATCATATCATATGATACTAGCACGTTTATTCCCTAGGATTATGTTTACCTCAATGATTTGTGATTGTAGGAGGGGCTATTTCCTTTTACGGTGTCTCCAAGTGTGTTTGTGAGATCGTGGGCATTTTTAAGCCTCTACTTTGTCGTAGAATTTGCGGGAGCACATTAAAGTCCATTTCTGTTGTGGTTAAAATATAAGAAATTGATGTTTTTGACAGCAAACCAGTTTTATGTCTTGTACTTATTTCTATTTTTGTTTACCCAAATGATCACATCTTTTCAGTTCCGAAAATAACAAGGTCTTAAGAGAAATATTAAGTAATTCACACAAATAATGAGTAGGTACCTACAAGCGGATACGTACTTTATGTTTCATGTAGGCCTAGTGAACAATGCGATTTTGTTTCATTCTCGATGTTATTAAGTATTATTATAATATTGTCATATTATGTTAATAAAATGCATATATCTTGCACCGAATTGTACTTACCTATCGAAAGTGCGACCAAGAGAGAGATACAGAGTAAAGAGAGAATCAAATTTCTTTAGTTTAGTTTAAAATAGGTAGGTAGCACCTTTGATAAAGACATTTGGTTCATTTTAACATAAGTATCGGATGATTACGTTTTCCGAATTTAGGAACATTCACCGCCAGCAATTCACCACCTACAATTAATTCGTTGCCAACAATTCATCACCACAACAATTAATTCACCGCCTAGTTAATTCTTCGCCTTAAGGTGGCCATTCCCTAGAAAGAGACATCCGATAGGGAGATATTTATTAGTTTTGCCCATAGCTTTTTTTTCTTAGTTCCTACGTACTTATATTTAAAAAAGCTATAACAGTACCTGAGTAGAACCTTAACACGACTATTACTATGAATTTTCACTCAATAATTTCAGTGGTTTGCAAAGTAGCACGATTTAAAACTACGAAATAGGAAAATTAATGAAATTATTGAGTGAAAATTCATAGGAATAATCTTGTTATGGTTCTACTTAGGTTTTTTAAATATACGTACTAAGAAAAAAAAGTTGTGGCCAAAAATAATAAATAATATTTCCCTATCGGATGTCTCTTCCCTAGTAGCACCAATATTGCACCAATATATAATCCATATAGGACCAATATATGCATATTGGTCCTATATTGGACCAATATTCATATATTGGTCTTATATGGATTGTATATTGGTCCAATATGTTGTGCTACTAGGGAATGGCCACCTTAATAACCAAATTGTGCATATTGTAAAGACTGTTATACCTAGTTTCTAGAAACTTTTGCTTTTAGTCTTCATAACATCTTAACAACAAAGACGGTACTTAATTATATTAATCCGTACCTGTAAAATATATTTTAACAGATATGATTTTTAATTATACATAATATACATTATTCCAAGAGCCAGTGATCCCCAAAAATTTCTTGTAAACTGATAGTCATTTTTATAGGTCGATTCAGGCAGGTAAGATATTCTGTTGAAAATTATAATGGTTGATTATTTAAAAGTCTACTTTTTATAGAAACCCCAGCTGATAGGCATTCGTGAAATATCTTCATGTGAGGAAATAAGTCTTAAGAATATTGTCTAAATGTTATTTGTGGCATTATCTTAATTTTTTTTCCTCCCTTCTTCAATTCTTTGGGACTTCCTGCCACATGTATGTTTTCTTTATAAGCGGTGCTCGGGGAATCTACAAAATATCACAATTAACCAGTATGTTACTGGTAAATAACCTCTACGCCTGTGACTTTTACGTCAAATGATCAGTTAAAGGTTGCTTTTTTTAAATATTTCGCCGACGTTTCGGAAATCTAATCTGTTTCCTTTTTCAAGGCTTTTTTTTAAATCTTTTTTGCTGTGTATGATAAATACACAGCTCTAGGAATGTTTGTTATATTTAATATCCATAGATACTTACTATTTACATAGAACTGTTGATATAGTTAACAGTTTTTTTTAATTTTTATAGAATTTTAAGTTTGTGAAGTTCTTCTTTTAATATTGGCAACCAAGTTGTACAGACATCTACGGAACAATTCGACACGCATCTATCCTCATTCAATAATATTATCGCGAATTCTTTAATTTTTCTTTTTTTGCTATCTGCCTCTTTTGTTAAAATTTTTACCGAGTCCCAGTTTATTCTGTGTTCATTCTCCCAAGCGTGTTCGCAGATCTTGGACCTCTGAATTTCAATTTTTTCTTATGTAATTTTGATATTCGCCCAATCTTACACTAAAAGGTCTGGATGATTCACCAACGTATTTATTTTGATGAAACAAATAAAAATGGAAATTTATTTATCTCAGTATTATAAAGAGTCACCATATGTAACTACATACACATCTACATACAGATATTTTTTAATAACCTCAGCTGTGTGAATTTGGCCCTCCTTTTTGAACTTAGAATATTTTTCCATGCTGATCGTTTGCTCGTGATTGCTCGTCGATTCCTTTCGTTGACTCGGTGCTTAATATAGAAAAAACACAAAGATGGTTGAAATTGATATTTACCACACTGTTGAAGTTTTTAATTTTCAGTGCCCAATTCGTCTACTCGTGTTTGCTCGTTTATGGTTCTCGGTTGCTCGTCATTATTTACAATGAAACAAAAAAATTAAAGAGGAAATTTGTCTAAATATACCTACTTACTGACCTGCTGTGGTAGATGGTGCTAGCCGTCTGCGCAATCATATTGAGAGCTGGTGGTGGTGTGACGCATGGTCATGCTCATTTAATAAATATTCTTAAATAAATATAAGTGTAATTATTACTAACAAGTATGACGGTGGATACTACATGGCGCAGTCGATCGGATTCGAACCTACGCTAAAACGTCAAGATCTTTATAATTTCAGTTATTTAATTTAGATCAATTGCAACAACCTCCCCATTTTTATGGGTAGGGAGGTTAATATGATAAAATTTACAAGCTTACATAGGTAGATGGGTTTAAAAATAGGAACATATAAAATAATAGGTACGTATTTTATTTATGCACTTACTACCTTTTTAAATTCCATTTTACCCAAAAACTATTCGTCCTACAAAAAAAACATGAGACCCTTTTCCTTAAAAATCTCCTCTTCTAGAATAAAAAACCTTTGCTAAAGAATGTCCTAACTGACATAGTAACGTTTAATTTTTTGCTGAATGTATACTTTGACGGCCTCCTGACTTTTCGTATTCTCATGCCAAGTAATAACGTGTAAAATTTAGAATTATATCGTGGGCATTAAACTGCGTTTCAAATAAACGCTTTGAAAATGCTTCTTACATAAGATTTAAATTGGTAAACCTCCCATTGCTATTCCAAATAATACATAATATGATATATTGTATATTCATCTTGATAATTTTCTTTGTCATATATAATTACTTCCAAATCGAGTTGTAAACCTTGAAATGGAGATAAACAGATTATAAAGTAATTGTGTGAAAAAAATCCATTATATACATGCATGTAATAATACCATCTCACTTGGAGACGCCAATCCTAAATTTGCAGTACCTTAAGGTACACATTTAAAGTCCTCTAGCGACCCTTTGTCTTTTCTACTTCCAAGCTAGGTTTTTGAACTTTTTCTGGCGCAACGACTTAACTTAAAATAGTTCACTGTAATCGAAAGGGGGCTAGAATTTTGAAAATCACTACTCATTTTCACACTGTGGACTGGCGATATAGCAGATGTCTATGTAAAATCGACATGCAACAGGAACCGATCCGTCAGCCCGCTGGTTATGAATAATAGATCAATAAGAAACTTTTAACTAATAAACAAATGTTGTAAACCACAGTGGTCGGGTGTTTATACTTTTGGTTTTGTAAATATTTAGCAACATGGCCTAACACCACTGGAATCAAGATAAGAAAATAATTCCGACATTACAATTTAAATGTTTATTAAATTTTAAAACTACCAGTTCAGTAAGATATATATTTCAGTACGCCTTTGATCTTTTTTTTTTTTTAGTAATAATTACTAGTATTTTCTGGTAATATATTTATTCTGGACACTAAATATTTACATTTTAAACCTAACTTTACGGCCCTATTATTGGTGATAATATATTATTTAAACAAGGTATTTACAATGCAAATGGATATTTGTCAAATTCTGTAACTTAGCCAGCCTAAGGTACGGCCTTGCACATATTGTTCTGACACCCCAAAATGAGTTTTCCTATTAGGGTGTAAATATAATCAAATAAATTCCCGTCACCGCGCTATGATTCCGTGTGCTTGATAACTTTGATAGCTATTTTAGTGGCTCGCATCGCATACGAACAAGTGATTGTTTGAAACCAAGTGTGTGAAAATTGCCTTAATGATTTCTTGGAAATCTTCTATTATCATTTTTAAATAGGGAATGTTAATCTAATGCGAAATTCATCACACCTCGCATCACACTAACAAAAAAAATTTATTTCTCACTATAATTCTTTTTTTATTTGATAAGCTGCCAGTTTTATGATAAAAACTACCTCATACTCAGGAACCAGACCACAGTACAATAAAATCAAGGTAAGGAAATTTTCTAAATATAATTTGAAATTTAATTAAAAATTCTTAGTAGATGGAAGTGAAGACATTACAAATCACAAAGATGTAGGGAATTGCCTACTAAAATTCATTAAAAGTGATATCAAGGATAAGAATGTTATTATATTTCTTTGATTAATGAACATTATGTCGCTACATGCTTTCTCATAATTAGTTATTTTTTCTCCTGTATATTGTTTTTTCGCAAGAAAAAAATTCAACCCGTTCTTCAAAGCCTGCTTCAATTTAAGGGTAACAGGGGGTAGTTGTACCCCCTTAAGGGTCGAGAATTACTTTTGCCCGAGCACTATTCGTTTTTCCTTTGGCAGTATATCACTTTCCTAATTACACTTATCTATTGTTTCCATGGGGCATACTTGAAAATTTAATAGTAATCCATGTTTTTGATTATTACAATTTCTTTTGTTTCCATGGCATACTCAAAAAAGCACAGAATATCTCGACATTTCTTGATTTTTATTGAATAACTCGGTAGAGGGTTGAAGTTAGGTATAGTGAATGCTTGAGTAACTCACCCTAAAATTTAATTTAATTTCAAATGCAATCAAAGAAATAATAGGTGCCATTTGAAAAACTTTACTTTTTGACCATTTTTAGCAGCGACATTTCAAAATCAGCTGCGCCCATATGGTTCATAATGGGACCACCTATGGGACATCATAAAATATCTTAGACTTCCAGCTTGCTGCCCCACAAATTTGGTTTCCTAATTTTGAATGGTTTTGCGGGACAAAAAATTGTTTGTAAACTACTACAAGGGTTAGTTTATTCAAAAAATATACATATTTATGTCAAAAACTGTAATAGATAAATTAACATAACTTATATTGCCTAAACTCAGAATTAAGACAATTGAACCGTGTGAAAAAAAAAAGTAGGTTTCTATTTAAAATAAGAAAGTTGATACCGACTTTTGGCACAACCTGTATAGCTGGAGGACTGAAAATATTTAAAATAGAACGGGAATGATCGATTACGGCTGTGTACCTAATTTCAAGTTTCTAATCCAACTGCAAGTTGAAAATCTTCTAATGCACGGCCTACGTAAATCACCCTGTGTAGCTATTATTTTAATCAAAAAAGCAAGTAAAGGAAAAGAGTAACCAAATTTCAATTTTGGCGCTAAGAAAGCATAAGAAGTTGGAAGTATAAGAAGCCCATGGATATGCAACCTCAAAGTTGCTTATCTGCTCCTTAAGAGTGGGTATGCCGTCTAAAAATCAGAAATAAATTACTCTCAAACGCCGCCCCGTCCGCGACAAATTATAATTAGACCATTGCAATTACGAAATTTGTACAGGCGAAAAATAGAAGAAAACATATCAATCTAGGTTTGTATCTTTTTAATATTTTGAAAAAAAATTGTATTAATTAATAAGATTTGTTTTAATTAGCAGCAACTTTATGATTTTTTTAAAAATATTTAGAATCAAAATATGAGAAAAAGGACTCGATACAAACCTTCATTCATGTTTTCTGTGTATCGTACTATTTTTATTTTTCCAAAAAACATAATACTTTTTGCAAAAACATGTATAGCACGGAACCGTGCGAAGGCACATTTTGCAACAAATGTTACACTGATACGAGCTCCCTCTGGATTTATTATTGTTTAAGCTCCGCCCTTCACCCAGAATTATTTTATGAATGAGAAAATATAACAAGGGAACGAAATAAGAAATTAAACCAAATCATTTCTAATAACACGGGACGCCCAATAAAATATCAAATTCCATTAATTTACTATTATACTTAACAGGTACTCTACTCTTTGATTATACTACAAGTACGGAATTATAACAATATAGTAATTAGATATATGTAGCCACCCATGCACTAACAATAATGTGTAATTGTGTTTCAATTCTTCTTTATAAAATGGTGGTATGCTGGTATATTTGAAAACATTTATTGGACAATACAATTGATACTAAATTTTAAATATGTGTTCTTGTCGTAAACACATGAATATAGAATTATAAGGGGCGATGCGATTTGCAATGAAAGGAGTTAGAAACACAAGAGTAAAGCGCACATTTTCCCATTTTCTCATCAAGTCACACGCATCAGTTTGTTGCATTAGACCAAGCAACAGGATTTTTTTCATAATAACTTTTATTTCTGGGAAAAATAGAAAGAAATGTTTGGGATAAAAACTGTCGGCAGTAAAGTTATCTATCGATCTGTCAAAATAATGAAATCTAGGCTCAAAATGTAAAAAGAAACAGAGAAACCAACTTACTCCTTTAAACCCGAAAATATTTTCCAGAAAAAATCAACTTTCGTGAAAATTTAACAAATCAGAGCTAAAAGTATTGTCCAGAAGGTGATGTGGACCGATGTTGAAAATATTTTCTTGTTGAGATCGCGCGCCAATGTAGACGTTCTAAGACTCAAGTTGCAGGTTTTTATCTCTGCTTTCAAAATTTGCAGAGAAAACATTTTGGAATACAAATTTTAGCCATCTTTTTTACTTTCAAAATTTTGCAAATTTTTGGAATCGCTCTGACATCCGTATTTTAAAAAAATGCACTATTAAATTTCGTTGATACAAATAATTGATGCTTTGGATTTTTAAAATCTAACCAGTAAAACCAGAGATATCCATATTTTTGAGAAATAACCTACTATGTCTAAAGTTATTAATGATATTTTGATGCGGGGTTTAGTTTAAAACATCTATCATTAAACTTTTGTCTACTATAAAAGCAAATTTGTAAGTTCTCCCCATCCATATATTTTTAAAGAAAATATGAATAATAATTCGTAAAACTAAGTGTACACCAGGCAAGTTATTTTATATAATATGTGATATGTGCTAAGTATATAACACTAGTTCCTTGGTCAAATCGAGAACTACTACTCCTAGAAAGTAAAATTTCAAATAAAAGGTTGCCTCTATCCTTAATCTTTATTTATTCTCGATATATTTACCGGTTACTGACTTCGAAAAATTGGCATTTGCTTGCTACATTTACGTCTGCAAATTTCAGGTTAGGGTTGTAAAGAAGTACTTATTTTATACTATATACTATCAAAACAGTACCTGACAGGTCAACCACTTGTAGAAATTACACGAACTGCCGAGACTGCCTTGCCGGCGGCGCCTGCGTAACTCCAACCAGCCGCACTTGCGGGGCTTTCAATTATATGACCGCCACTGCCATGGCTGCCGACAGCCTGCCTAAAATTCGGAGAACGAGTGCCGACGGTGGTTTACCTCTCGATAGACAACTACTGAATTTCATAATGATCCGTTGAATAGTTTAATGCTTATAAATAATTAATATAATTATATGCAAATGCAACTTCCTGGAACTGTAAAAGCTCTATAACAATAGAAACAAATGAAAATATATTACCAGAAAATACTAGTAATTATTCAAACTTTTACAAAATACTTATCACAAATAAGTTTAAGACATATATCTTTCTTATAACAATTATAACAAAGAAAATATGCCCATTATGAACAGTACAACTGTTATCATAATGTTATTTTTAATTTAAATTATCCTGCTCAATGAAACCCAAAGATAATCAAAACACTGCTATATCGGTAAGTGCTTTTGTTTTGATTATCTTTGGGTTTCATTGAGCAGGATAATTTAAATTAAAAATAACATTATGATAACAGTTGTACTGTTCATAATGGGCATATTTTCTTTGTTATAATTGTTATAAGAAAGATATATGTTTTAAACTTATTTGTGATAAGTATTTTGTAAAAGTTTGAATAATTACTAGTATTTTCTGGTAATATATTTTCATTTGTTTCTATTGTTATAAATAATTACTTATCACTGACTTTCTGCGAATGATTTCTCTTATTCTCGGCGTCTATTGGATGTATAACAATAATAATTAAAATTATATTTTTGTTTAACTTGCCATAATTCAAAAAACGAAGACATTAATGGATCTCAATTTTACTATGTCATCACTACATATTTATTAATGAACTGTGGTAATATGAAGGTCAAATTTTAATAATTGTAAAAAGTACGTTTTTTTTCAAAAACCATGTCGATAAAATGTGAGTATTTGCAAGGATCAGTTAACGAACGGAAAACCCTTTAAGTCTATGCTGAGAAGAAATAAAGATGGAGACACCTTTTTTATTTGAAACTTTTTTTCTGTTTAACAGTTTCTAAGAATATTGCGTATAGACAAATTAGACCAATAAATAACTAATACTATACGCATAACACTTATTGGATAAAACAACTTGCGTGGTGTATATTTTTGATTTTAACAATAGTTGCTAATTTTTGTTTATTGGTAAACTACCATTATTTGAGGGAGACTACAAAATAAAAATTCAAGAAGTCCTGAGGAATCCCCTGAGGATCCAAGAGTTTAAATTTTGATTTGTTGAATGATGTGACAGCTAAAGCTTTACACATACGAAAACTAAACAACATTAAAATGTTAAGTTTTCCATTTAGTTATAAACAAGAATTAGTAGTATAATAACAAACAAGACTGCAGCTACGGACACGTATTTCGGAGTTATTGCTCTTCATATATGGCACATGAGGTACGAAGGTACAAAATAGAGTACCTACAATATATTGTGCTTTCCTATCTTTGTTGGTCTTGCTTTTAACAATATAACAATATTATTTATGCCATGCTACGCAGATGAGGAGCAATAACTCTGAAACGTGTGTCCGTAGCTGCAATATTGCATACCACTAATTTTTGTTTATAATTTTTATCGGACCTCATCAACTCTTATTCTTTTTATTTAATATTATTATTTCCTTATTGACGATTATTATTAATTACTGCAGATTACTAATTATTGAATATCTTTTCCATTATGCAAAAATATAGATATACTCGTATACTCCATATTACAAATTAAAATTCTAGGGAAGCATAATACCTAGCCGTTTAAATTATAAATACTGTATTTATTGAAGGAATAATATCTTAAAAACGCATTTAGATTAGAATGATAGGATATATGTGTCGGCATAACCTTTGAGCTTTGGCAGGTAGAATTTATATACAATCATGAACTAATTTCGAGCTTATACGTAAGTGGAATCGCGGTCATTCATTTCTATTTACTACTACATAGTACTATAAATACATAAAATAATATTTTATCGTTTTTAAAGGACCGCCCACTGGAGTTTCCCTTTCACCTCCCCTGTTGCAAATTTTAGCAGCTTGTCGAGGCATATCTACTCTTAATTGTAAACACTTAAATACATCTATTACACTATTATATTTTATAAAGATTGAATTTAACGTCATCCTTAAGTAAATATTCTTAGTTTTTATATTTGTTAGGCTTTTTAAAATTAAATTTATTCATACATATAATTAATTAAACAACCTAGAGTAATAAATTATATATCGAAAAGATCCTGAAAACTTCCCAAGGACCCGAAAAGTGTCCAATGTCTAGAAATTGGACCATTTTTAGACAAGTTGGATAACCTGTTCGTAATCAGCAATCCAAAAATAATAAAATAATTAAACAACGGCCTAAAGCAATCCAAAAATACAATAATTCAACAACAGCCTAAAGTAAGAAATTATGTATCGAAAAATCCAAAAAAGTGCCTAACAATAAAAAAATGACCAATATTTAAAAATTGTACCACTTTTGGACAAATTGAATATTATATTCTTAATCAGCGACCCAAAAAACATGAATTGCAACTATAAAATAACGGAGATCTACAATATAAGGCAATCATTATTTTTGTAAAAGAGGTGTTTTTAAATGTTCCGATATAGGGTCAGATACGTCCATCAGAAGAATATATATTCAAATTTTAGCAATCGGAGGGTAAACTAGAATCATTCACAAGTATTTTAAAAAGATATATATTCAAATCGGTCAAGAACTGTGCGTCAAATGGGCTTTTGTCAAAAAAAAGTAGTAAATTTCCCACTGTAGGTCGGTTCTATGAAAATGCGAGCTGACTGCTCGCTGTTTTATCTGCGAGAATGCTGACCATTATTTTTGAATAAACCAATAAATAAATAAACTAGTAAATAAATATTAGATTTTACAAAACTCTTTCACCCTCGGTGTCGTGATCTCTCGGGCTAATATTCTTTATAGGACTTTTGCAAACAGCAGAAAAAATAATTATCTATGAAAACTAAAAGTAAAGCTATATGTAAAAATATTGATGAAGCCTTTGCATTTTTTCGATAACCAGATTTCAGATTATCTCATGTCGCCGTCCTGGTTAAGTGGTGGAATAGCATTAGCTAAACTTCGCCAGGGCGTTAAAATCAACAAGACGTTAAAATAAAAATAAAAAATATGTGTCACTATAGCTTTTTGTTGCAGGGTAATTTATGAGTTTATATGAACCACTTGAGGCCTAGCACTGGGTCTTTCTTATTTTAGTGATGTTATAATCAAATGTCAGCTATTTGAATTAGCCAGACTTATGCTAATTTATATCAACTAATGTAGAATTGTCCCCGTTTTAAATCATCACAATTTCGTACGATTCAACACCGTTTTAACCGAGTTTATTTGAGATTTTCTAGAAGCCACTCAAACGCGTCTGCCTTCGTCGCCAATCGAACTCGAACTCGGGTATATCCCACTTCTTCGTTGGTAATAAAATCAACTACCCACCAAATTTTATATTTCTCCCTCCAATAGTTTTGGAAATTTGCGCCGACAGACAGACAATAGAGACCGACAGACCGATAGACTGACGGTATTGAAATAATGAAGTGTAAAATTTGAAAATCCGAAGAAATCTTTCACGATTACAATAGGTAAGACAAAAAAATTGTCACGCGAGAAAGTGCTGTGTGTGTGGTCGTACCATTTATTCATGTTGATATCTCTACTTTATGTGAATAAATAAATCTCCACAGAAAGACAAAATATTTAGAGCAGTAAATTTTCAGGACGTATTTTTAAATCGCACGAAGTAATACTTTACTGAAGTTAAAAATTACGTCTCGTCGTGTGTAAGTCTAAATATAGCTTTCCACGGAACATTAATTTAAAAAATTTGTTGAAAATATCACTTCAAAGCGAGCGTTGCAATTGGCCAATTGACTTTCAGTGCACACATCGCGACGCAGGTGCATCGAAAAGCAAGTCCGTTGCCCTTTACCACACATTTTTGGCAGCTTTTATGGCATTGAAAGCGTAAAAATAAAACTAACGTGTATACCAACACCAACACTTTAGTACCTACATTTGATATTTTGTTAGTTAATTGTCGTTGTATGTAGTGTTTTTATCTCAATACAAAGTTGTTCATGCCTATTGTATGCAATATACAGGGTCTTCATTGTGACCATTAGTTAAATAACAATTTAGAACTATCGTTGCACAGAATTTCAATTATCGTCGAATCAAGTAATATTAATCAAGAGGTTGTAAAATAATGTTTTAGTCCCACTTTACGTGGGAAACTGCTTCAAATTCAAAAAGGAATGGCAGCTTCCATAGCCAACCATCTCAAAAGTTGCGATTATAAGCAACCATATCTAATTGCTGTTTGACTCCAGCACAATTCACTTATGAAGTTGATTGAAGACAATGAAGAACTAGCCAACATTTTTAGGTAATGTGGTAGTTAAGAATAGTCAAAACAAGTAAGATTTTGATGTATACTATTGTATATAGAAAATATATTAGTCAAAATATTCGGAAAATTTTCGCAATCTAAATACCATCCAATATTAAGAACGTTCCGTAGTTGCATGCGTCTTCCGATTTCTACAATATTAATTCAAATTATACCGCACAACAGAGCATTACCGAGATATCTTCACATCAATATTTGATCCTTCTTGCCAACATTCGCTACCGTATAAGTCGACCTTGTTTATGATTATCTGCATCTGTTTATTGCCCCGAGAATAGGCATATCGTCAACGAGTTTTTATTATTCTAATAAAATAAAATATTGTGCACTGAATACCCATTATTTTAACGAATAAATGATACAAAAATGGATAAATAAATATATTGGTTTCTCTTTTTACTTCCCTCGCATACCGAAGGGAAGTATTGTATTCGAGAAAAAATCACCCTCCGAGATTTTTTCGGATTCTGACGTTTCAGATCACGTAGATTTCGATCATATAGGTTTTTCAATTCCGTCAGTCTGTCTGTCTGTCTGTTGGTGCATTAACTAAAAAACTACTTGACGGAGAGCATTTGGTAGGTAGTTGACTCTACTGTCAGCGAAGAAATGGTAGAATTTTCACTGGAAAATATACAGGGTGGATCGTCTAAAGGGAATAAATAATGAAAAAAAAATTGTTTTGCTCAAATTTAAAATTTCCACGTTTCATGGCATTCTAAACCTATTAAAAAAGAGAAAAAAAATTAAATTTTTTTACCAACATTTTTGAAAAATTTTTTACGACTAAAATAGATGGAAAATTTTTTCTTTCTTCAAATTTAAAATTTCCACGTTTCATAGCGTTCTAAACCTATTAAAAAAATATAAAAAAACGACATTTTTTTCTATTTTTTTAAAAATTTGACCGTTAATACAGACTGAATTTTTTTTTCTTTGTTCAAATTTATAATTTTCACATTTTCATGGCATTCTAAACCTATTCAAACAAATTTAAAAATTATTTTGATTAAACCAAACCTATTTCGGAAAAGAAAATTTGCAACATTTTTTTTACTATTTTGGAAAAAAATTTACCACTAGAATAGATGGAAATTTTTTTTTCCTCAAATTTCAAATTTTCACGTTTGACATGACTGACATTCTAAACCTATTTGAGAAAAAAAAAATTTGAAAATTTTTTTCACCAACATTTTTGAAAACAATTTTACCACTAAAATAGATGGAAATTTTTTTTCTTTGCTCAAATTAAAATTTTCATGTTTCATGGCATTCTAAACCAATTTAAAAAAAAAATACCACTGTAGAATAGAAGGAAACTTTTTTTTTTGCTCAAATTTAAAATTTCCACGTGTCATGGCATTCTAAACCCATTTCAGAGGAAAAAAAATTTGAACATTTTTTAAAAAACATTTTTGAAAAATTGAAAAAAGAATGAAATTTTTTAATCACCACTATACTTCCACTCCACTACGTGTATGTGGAATTGAAAATGTGACAGATGGCAATAATATTAGGCATATGCACCTATTATACAGGGTGGTCATCCCAAGAAATAATTCAGTCATGGTGGACATTTATAAAGGTATTAGAATTTTTATATCACAAAAATTCAAGATGGCGGCTGTAAAATGGCGACGATGTTACCGTGTACGATCCCATTCTACTGTGGGGGTTTTCAGGATCGCGACTTACGGATTTTTAATAAGAAATAAATAATTCAAGATAGCGGTGTCAATATGGTAGACGAACTTCATCATTTATGGTTCTATTATTTCCACATCCACACACAGTGGGCCCAAATCGAGTTTCTTAGTTCAAAAATGACTACACAGCGCAAACCTTGTCGGAAATGAACATTTTTTTTTAAATTAAATCTTACCACAATTTCAACAAATCCTTGGAGCACGAATTTTGAAAAAAAAATCCTTTTTTGTTATTTTAAGTTAAGGACCAAAAAAGCAATTACAATTTTCAAACAAAAGTAGTTGTTTCCAATTTTTTTGAATAATTAAAGCTAGATAGAAAATAAAGTAAAGCAAAATGAGCTGTCAAATTAGACAAAAAGGTGTCCATTGACAGCTGCCAAATTAGCATTTGACTTATATTACAACATTTTTTCACAAAACTTGTTGCTCTCAGGTTTTAGGGCTCACTAAATTCAAACAAGATGTCAAATTAAACAAAAGATGTCAATGGAGAACGCAGCGAGGCTGTCAAATTTCCAAATGCATATTAAAAAAATTTCAAGGCAATTGATTTTGTCTGAAAATTGGAATTGTTTTTTTTTTTTTGGCCTAAAACTCAAAATTCGGGCTGCGAGGATTTGTTGGAATTTCAGTAAGCTTTAATAATAAAAAAAGTTCATTTCCGACAAGATTTGCACCCTCTAGTCATTTCTGAACCAAAAAACTCGATTTGAGACCGGTGTGCCACGTAGTGGAATGAAAGTACAGTAATCGTAAAAAAAATTTCAAGTTTGTTTTTTTGTTGACATAGGATTAGAATGTCAAAAAGCCGAGATTTTAAATTTAGGCGGAAAAAAAATTCCTGTCTGTCGGTCGGTCTGTCTGTAACTTTTTTGTGCGCACATTTTCTCAGGAATGGTTAAAGATATTGTCTCGAAATTTGGTACATATATGTACCATGACGAGATCTGGTAAACAGGGGACAATAAGTAAAGCAATCTGGTAAAAGTACATTAACTTGGAATTTGGTGTATATACTCGAAACTAAGGTCTCACATTTTTTTAATTATATTTTCCACGCCCCCAACTACCCCCACTACATTAGTTAAGGGGTTGATAAAATAAGATTGAGATACCCACTTGAAATTTGGTACACGTGTGTTTTATAACGGCATCTGGAACTAGATTATATTTTGTAATAATTCCGTTGAGGGGTTGGGGGTTAATTAGGGATAAATAGGGGGGAATAAGTACAGCAAGCTAGTAAGAGTACAGAAATTTGGGATTTGGTGTGTATACTAGAAGACAAGGTTTCAAACTTTTTATAACATTTTTCAACCACTCCACCTCCACTCCATTTTTAAAGAAGCTGATGGAATAAAACTGCGATATTAACTTGAAATTTGGTACACGTACGTACCTTAAAGACATTTGGAACTGGATTATATTTTGAGATGATTCCGTTGAAAGGGTGGGGGTAAATAGGAGAAAATAGGTATAGATAGCTGGTAAGAGTACAGAAACTTGGGATTTGGTGTATATACTAGAAGTCAAGGCCTCAGGTTTCTTTATAGCCATTTTTAATTATATCAGTAAATTAAAAAAAAAACGCTTTAATGTACCTATAGAACAAAATGAGAGGTAAGGCAATTTTACGAGAAAAAGGTTCTAAGCATTTTTTTGAAAGTGCCCACCATTTTCAAGTAAATAAATAAAAAACATTACGAGTTCATCACTGAGTAAGAAGGGATGAACGGCCGTTATATTCAGTCGCTGAATCGTGAAACTGAACGCTCCTCTAAAAAGAAAATGTACTCATTTCTTTAATAATCCTGGAATTAAAACGAAGTAAGAAACATTTTAAAGTGAAGGATTCAACGGCTGAATATACACATACTTTGCTTTAATACACCTTCCCACAATGATTTCGCAGGTTATATCAACAAAATGATAAAAAATGCCAAGACCTAATCTGTCATTGTAAATATTATTATTTAAGTTAGATAACGAAACTTTTAAAAACTGTATCTATACCTATGTTATATGTGAAAAAATTACTGCAGTTTTCGGGTCTTAGATTATTATCTGAGAACATTCTCCTGATGTGGATCTTGTCACAATATTTTCATCGAAAAAGGTTTCCATTAGTTTTCTGCATAGCGGACGTTGATTTCTTTATTCAAATGCAAAGTTTAAATATACCTACTGTTAACATAAGGCCACAAATGCGTGTTTCGCTGGAAAAAAAGGTTTTTTAGATGCAATCTAATATACATTTCTACATCCTGTCGAATGAGTTTGTAACATTATTCTTTATTTTTTACGTATTAGTTAATAAATTGCATTTTTAATGATAAACAATATTTTTTTAATTATGAACAAAAATTGTTAACTAATAAGTACAAAATAAAGAGTAATGTTAAAAACGTATTTAATGTGATTTAAAAATGTATACACTGTACCTAGAAAAATCTCAGTTTCGGGAGTCGATATCTCTCTCAGATATCAAAGATATCACTCTAATGACTTTTTATCACCATTAACGCTTCACTTCCACTGGATTCCAGCCTTGTTGATGGCGACCCCACCATTTTGCAAGATTATCTTGTCGATTAGAGACTGATTCTTGACAATCTTGAGCAAGCTTCCACGTCTCTTTACGGCAATTTCGTGCTCTTTAAGAATCTTTTGAACATTTGCGCTATCTATGAAATATTTCGAGAAATTTGCTAGAACTCAATTTTTGATGATGCGTTTTTTAATTTATTGTAACGATTCTCATTCCGAGTCGAACGAGGCGTCTCCCATATTTTTGTATGTCGAATGAAAATCGTTTGTTTTAACTCCTTGCTTAGACTACAAGACTACTAAATTTTGTTGATGTGTGTATACATCCAAGTATTTTACGTTTCATTGATAATTAGATTTACAAGTACGCAGATCAGCTGAACTATTCGACTGCAGTTATGTAATAGATAATAATGCGAATACTTTCATCATTATAATATCACACATGTTTTTTCTTTTTCTTCAAGTGGTTTTATGAAGATGTTATGTGTTTTATTTTAGCCAAGTTGTGTTTTTATGCACATAGAAAGTATATATTGCATATATCTTACGTAAGTATTGGACCTAATTAACATTAAAAGAATTCCTTTCAACTAACGTGAACCAGTGCTGAAAATTTGTATAAAAAATTATAACTTTTTGATATTTAATAAGCCTGACCATCAAATATATGTTAATTATAACCAGTTGAAAAGGAAAGTTGTTAAGCTTCTTATGTTTGGTCTTTTGGAGACGGTAGTGGAAGTATTTAAGTTTCTTTTTGATTACGTAGCTCTAGACTAAGTAGTAGGATTTATAAGAACGTATGCATAATAATGATTCATAAAGATAATTGAAGCAAGCCATAAATTTTAATCGAATTTTGTTCGTTAATTTGCTTAATGTGTTTTAAGATTATCGAAAATTAGAATGTTATAAACTGCGAGTAGATATCCAGTTAAAGACGTGAATGGATCAATGAAGACTCGTTGTAGAGTTATTTATGGTGAAGTTGAACTGTTTTTTTGTAAACAATTAGAGTGGTAATTTTATTCTTGAAATTAGTTTTTGAAATCAAGTGGGTCATTGCGTGATATAAATAAAAGCAATATATTGATTAACTGATTAATTAGCCAGGTAGGCATTGCTGTCAGTCTCCGATCTATCGCCGAGCAGGCTACGTCTACGCCGAGTTGAATTTGGGACTTTGTTATCAGCAGCAGCGAGAAGTGCAAGGTGTAGGAATGTAGGACGGGAAGTGTAAATGTTTGTAAAATACCTGTCGCATTGTGTTGTGATATGGAGTGATTATACTCCACTTTTGAATTTCTGTCTATCAATAAAAGTAACGCAGTTTATCGACCTGTTACATTTAACGTATTATCATTTCAGTTTATAAATTTTATGCTAGCACATTGACATCAATTTGCCGTCATTTGTTTGTCATAATATACGTCATAAGTCCCAATATAACGACGTTAAGTGTACTTCTAAATGACGGTCTAATGTCACATCCTCGGTCGCATCCTAATGACGTCATATCCTGGCGTCACCATCACGCTCAATAATACCTTAATTTGACGAATATGGCCCCTAATAAGAACCCTTTCCATACGTCATTTTGACGTACGACAAACGTCCAATGCTGAAGTCAATATAACGTTTAATATGACCTTGATTTGACGAATACGGCCCAAATAAAAATCTATTTTTACTTGAGACTATTATTTAATCTTTCAGTTTTTATTCATTTTACGTTTTTATTGGTTAGGAATGGTTTGAATATACATATATTATTATAAATAACACTAACAGAATTTTAAACACTTACCTTAAAATCATCCGGCTGTGGGATTTGAACCATCGGCCTCTCGCTTGGTAGTCCATCATCATCATAACAAATTTATTTAGTTCTTTTAATAAAGGAAATTGCCTCCCCGGATCGAGATCCGGAGCCAACCGTACAACCACGTCGCGCAGCGCCGTGGTGTTAGTGCGGTTGGGCTGATCGCGACCGGTTTAGCTCAATAAAACTTATATTTAAAAGTTTAAACTCCTGCCGCCCTTAAAATTAACATTAACATTGTTTTTGCCTACACAGTAAGCTTAAAATTAAAATATTTCACTTAAAGCGTTTGGTCGCGCACTGTTTCACATTTTAGAATTTGGATTACTGAGACGGGATAAAACTCAATGAAAAAACCCGTTCGAGGCAATTGTGCCCCAACAGTCTGCTCGCCGTTGGGAAGTTGTGGTTGTGGAAAGGAAATTTAAGTTTTTAAGAGGTTGTAAGTTTTTATAAGTTTCTCGGCCAAGAAGGAATTTTATTAACAAACACTGACAAGCTAATAAAATATACAAAAATACAAACAGAGTACAAACAGTTAGAGATAGAAAAGGGATAGGTACAGAATAAAATTATGGTGGTGAAAGTGTATGATTGTGAGAAGTTTTGGTAGAAAAGAGTTTGGCTAATACTAAAGAGGTTGCCGAAAGATAGGCAACGCCTGGTATGGTAATGGGTGTTTGATTTGGAAAGGGGCATTATGCATTCTGATTTGGGTAAAGTTGCGTGTAAGTGGACTTTCGCCCAGTCGAAAGGCGTAGAATTTCTGCGATGTTTCCCGGACGAAGTCCACTAGTGGTGTGCTTGGTAGTCCAGTACGCTTCCTCTGAGCTATTGTCCTTCGTGTAAATTTTACTTTGAGTGTATTTATTACTTGCAGTTGAGTACCCGGTTTAAACATAATATTCCCTGGCAAATTTTTATAAAATACTTACTTTGTACGAATAGTGAATGTTGTTCAATTAAGCAATGGATATTATGTTCATATGGGTGTTAAAAAATATTTAAACATATTCTTTATTCATGAAAGAGAGTTGAATGTTTTAAAATTAAAAGAAAAAAGTGAGTTTTCATTTAATGTAGATGGCGGCACTCCTATTTTGCATTATGGTCAAAGATAAGAGTTAATTTTCTAATGTTTGCTATAGTCGTGGTAGAGTGCCATTTTAATAATCGTTTTTTGTTTAATTCGCTCTGCGCTTTGAAATACATATATACATATATAATAGGTATGTTAAGGTAGAGGGAAATATAGGTCAGCGGTCAACTACCGGTTGTTAGGCCTATTTCCAATAAGGTGGCGATCAAGATGTATACTGCAGTTGTGATAGAGACGCTGTATAGTTTGAATTTCAATGTCATAAATACCTAATAAAAGTAGAATAAAAATTACATGGCATATAGGCGGTAAAGATTTCACATGTAGCTGTGTTACCTACATACGCGATAGAGTAAGAACATAGGAGTTATTGTGATTTAATACTAATCAATACAGCTAATATATAAAAGTAACTGTTATAAAAGATGAAAATATGAAAAAAGGTATTTGATCGTTTATAGTATTTATACAATACCCAAAACATAAACGTGACTCAAAACTGACGTCATAACAACGTTCTGTCTTCGACGTCTCTGCGACATTCTAAAATGTGATGTAACTTTGACGTCATTTTTAAATCCAGTGTATGACGTCACTAAATGGTCCAAACATGACGTCATAACAACGTTCTGTCTACGACGTCACTGCGACGTTCTAAAATGTTTAATTCAAAAAGATGGAGAAACGGTTTGTATATTTGAACTAAATCAGATACATTGGCTACTTGGTAGTTATATATTTGATTATTTGATTGTATAAAAAATATCTGCCAAGAAGTAAAAAAAATTAATAAAAAAGTGACCCTATGCGGGATTCGAAGCCGGGAATCCACTTAAAAGTAGTCGCCGCTTAACACGATGGGCTACGGCGGATCCCAAATTTAAAATTGACTATAATCTCGTTGGAGAAGGTAAAACTGCAAAAACATCAATTTTTCAAACGTTAAGAACTAAATAAGTACGTCGAGTGGGGGATCGTGTGATGTCTCTACAAAAAAAGAAAGATTGATATTTTGTCGATGTCGTAAATTGCGACGGCAAAATCGGAAATTCAGCTCGGCACGAGATAATCCAAACCGTCTTTTTTGACATTTCGACAGTACCGCTGTCAGGTTATGTACTGAACCGCCTCTCACCGCCAAGCGCAGCGCTTCCAGCCTAGCAGACTGATGGGCGGGTATTTAGTGGATCATCGACAACTATTAAGGCACATTCTGTCCATTTACAAATAGTACAAATTTCTATGACGCTAGCTCTCGGGGTATAGGATGTGGTTATACGTTGCTGGATCGTGTAAATTTTACCCTAAAATTGTCGTTTTAACTGAAGAATGTTGATGTAATCAAGTATCCCTTCTGATCAAGTATCCCCCCTCTCCCCTGTCATTGTCGAAAATTTTAGAAAATGGCGTATGAAAGGGTTGTCAGCCAAATGACTATCAGAAATTTGATGAAAGTAAAACAATATTGTTATGTATTACACCCCCTTGAAACTGGAGATGATACGCCTATGCCTAATTAATAGTGACTGGGAACTTGTAGAGTTTTCTAGACTGTGGTAGAAGAAGATTCTTGATTGGTCCTCGATGGATCTAGAAGGCAATTTCAAAGTATATGAGGCGCGATTACCGACGCAGGAGGAGAAGTTTATTAAAAAGAAGTTTATAAAAAGTGAATGGTAGCGAAAAAGTGAGGTTAAATATCAAGTAAACAAAGTGTAAAGGTTATTTTGAAGTATTGTATAGCCAGTAAATTATTAAATAAAGTGTTAGGGGTTTATCTCTTGTTGAAATTATTTTAGAACCCACGGATTCATACAGGTTGTTTCCTAAGAGGTGAAAATACGTAACAATATTCACATAATAACATTCAGATATCTTTGTCGTCATTTTCGGGAAGAATTTAATTGTAAATAGAGGAAGGGTTAAGGATGTCGATAATCTCTTCGAATCACCATAGCCGTAATAGCGTTTTAACGTCTTAACTCACATAATTGCGTGTGTACTTTTCCACGTATCTTAACCATTTTAATTATTATTCCACCTCAAATTGACATTTTTTAAGGTCTGTTGTACCACATTTTTGTTATATTTTACCCGCCATTACAAATCGACACCAGATTATTACTTATTCATTCTCTTAAGATATTTTACAGCAGATATTGCTTGTTTATTTTCATCTGAGCTAAAAATCTGTTGGAGTCATAGTTCTGCTGCCACGATGTGTGTTGTTGATAGATCACTTTTCTGAAATTGACACATTACTTAAGTTTTCTTCAGTGTTGGTAGTCATGTGATGTTTTTTATGAAGTTCCATCAAAGAGTGATTCATAACTTCTGCTACGATATACACATGACTTGATTATTACGATTCCATGTTGATTTTTATTTTTGCCAAACAAAACAACAACATTACTCTGAACGAAAAACATACTAATAAAATGAAAATTCCTTAAATGGCTCTCCCATAATAAACACACATTATATATGAAATATACTAAAAATTCTAAATTCTAACGTACCTACATGCATTAATTAGGTGTAATTTTAGTGAAGAATTTCACGTTGAAAATGTTTTTTGATTTTGTTGGAACCTTTCCAGAGATATTTGTTAATTTTCCGCATTTATAACGTATATGTACGTTATATTTTGTCGTAATTTAATAAAGCTGATTGAAGGTCAGTTATCACCGGGGTTCGTATGCCGAAAGCAGAATACAAGGTCTTGAGCTACTTCATGAAGAAAATCGATTTGTCGATTTCACTCCATGATATCAAAATCTAACTGAGCGAACGTTAGAATAGCCTTTAGCTATTCTCATGAAGAAGCATGATTTGTGCTTTCACCTTTGAAACTTTCAACCCTTATTTTGACCTCATCAGATAAGAATGTCAAAATCTTCCCAGAGGGTACGTGTACATATCAAAAGCAACATATCCACCAGATTTCAGACTTCTGGATGCAGAGGCTGTGCGCAGATTAATCAATCAGTTGGAGTTGGAGTTAAGATAAATCTAAAGCGATCCCAAGTGAACAGTAATCGTATGTACCTAGTCCGTACTGACGAAGGCTAAAAAACTGAAATAAACGGATGGTACAAAGTTCGCTCCTCAGGATAATGATTTCTTCTGCTGAAGGTAATTCTAATTTTTGAAATTGACTATCAAAAGTAATGCATTAACTATAAAACACGATATTTGTTAATTATAACTAATAAAACTATCTAAGAAATTAATCTGTTGATTTAAACTCTTACTTTTTCCAGAGAAATAATTGTGTATATAAATAACTCGTTCCTAACTACTTATTGTTCAATCAAATCAAGTTTTTATCTTGTTTTTAATATGCCAAAGCTAATCATCAGTAATTAGAATCGGAATTCTCTAATTGGACATGCTTGTCTCTTGAGCTTCCTCAATCAATCATGTTTCTAAACAAAAACAATGCTTGAGAAGTATAAACTTGCTAATTACACACATAACCCCGGAGAGATAAACTCTGCGATGTGATCATTTCGTAAAATTCATTCAAGTTATAAGGAATAGTATTTAATATTGTTGCGTATTTCCACCTCTTAGGAAACACCCTGTATGAATCTGTGGGCTCTAAATAATTTTAACAAGGGGTAAACCACTAACACTTTATTTAATAATTTACTGACTATACAATACTTCAAAATAACCTTTACACTTTGTTTACTTGATATTTAACCTCACTTTCGTTACCAAACGTCACTTTCCTAAATACTTCCCTCTCTTCCGCCGGTAATCGCTTATATACTCTGAAATTGCCTCCAGAGTCATCGAGAATCTTCTCCCACCACACTCTAGAAAACTCTATCTCTTTCTACAAGCTTCCAGTCAATAATAGGCATAGGCGTATCATGTCCAGTTTCAAGGGGGTGTAATACATAACAATATCGTTCTTTTGGTGTACATGATTCGGTTTAAATAATTGTTTTTAATATCCTTTCACATACTAGTGTAATCAAGAAGTCGTGATTTTGGCCCGATTTTGTTACAAATGAGTAACACAACCAGGACCCCCCTTCGTTTTCGAGGGTGCTGAATACGAATATGAGGGTAAAATGAGTTTTAATTCAGGGCAACCCCCTCGGAGACCCGTTCTATGTCTCGAAGGCGAGGAGAAGATCGGCAATGGCGGTAGAATGTGAATCTCGAGCTAAAAATGAAAATTGGGGCCGGCAGGAGATAAGGCGAATCGTCATTTTTTTACAATTCGAAAAACGAAATTTTCGTCCATCTTTTTTCTTTAATTTTTTACGCATTTATACACCACTAAGAGTTTGGTAGAATTGCACCTACATTATAGATACTATCTAAACTCTCTTTGGAAAAAATCTAGCTTAGATAGATAGATAGATATTAACGCGAAAAATCTGTCGCTGCCTCCCGGGCTATTCGTTTTGTATTTGCGAAGAGTATAATAATAAATTAGTTGCATCAGGACTAGATGGACCAGACCACTTACATTCACACTGACCATATTTCCTGGGTGGCTCAACCATCTAAGCGGGGCACAGACTGAAGCGGTGGCGTTGGCGGTAGCGGTACGGTAGCGGTGGCGATCGTGAGGCGGTACGAACCCGGACACATTGAAGCGGTGGCGTGGCATTGATTGTAAAAAAAACATTCACAAAGATGGAGCATTTGGAAGAAGTAATACTTCTAGCAGCTTTAATAGACGAAGAACAGGAGCGAAAGTAAGACAAAAGTTTAGTATTTTATTATATGCATTTTCAATTATTACAAAAAATTTTAGGCGAAAAAAAACAGAAATATATGGGTTCATGAGATCAACTTGAATCGCAAAGAATATGGAGAATTCCACAGACTATATCCACAACTTAGAATGAATGAATTTGATGATTTTTACGTAAGCAATTAACATTTCTATTTGGTCGTCTGCCTTTTTTAACTTTACTATCAGCGGCCTGCGGTCAAATATAACTGGCTATGTTTGCCCGCCACCGCAAGTTTACCGCGCGGTAGAACGTGGACGTACCGCTCTGACCACCAGCAAGCCGCGTGTTGGTCTGAAGCTTCTATTTAACTTTAACCGCTTCAGTCTGTGCCCCGCTTAACAGTATAACTAGACACTGGCTATATGAGCGTTATTGAGCAAGGCAGCAATTTTTGACATAGCTGCTATACTTACCTGTCAAGCTGTTTCAGAATATGTCATTTAAAAAAATGTTAAATGGGCACATTAAAAAAGACATCGAACCTTTTTGAGTATGCAGAATATGACTGCGTGAGCGACAGTCGACAGCAGTGCGACAATCATGAAAGCCGTCACTAAAAGATCAAATAGAGTTTGTCTACTGTTTCCTCTTATTGTTTATTTTTTAAAGTTCTTTTGTTAAATGCATTTGGAACAATACCTTTTTCTAATTCGCAAAAATGATGTAATTTGCTAGCAAATAATGGAAATAAGGAATGTGTACTACATTTTTCCTATTAATCTGAACTTGCAAACGATTATATTATCTCTTTTAATGCATGTTTTAAATTGCGTGTATCTGATGATAATGTTACTTTGAAATTTAAATTAGTTGATAATGAAGCTTCGGGAAAATGCAATAAATTCAATATAAGTGGTAATTTAAATACCACTGTACTCGAGTAATGACACTTCTCGTCGCATTTTTTTTCTGCTTTACACAAACGACATCTTAATATCTCAACTCATATATAGGGTGTTACAAATTTTAGGTCTGTATATGTAATTGGTGTTTCTAAATGAAAAAATGTGAATAATGTTCCGTAAAGATGGATTCAGAAATCTCTATCAACAGAGATAAAGCCCTTCAAAGTTGTAAAATTTTTATATCCTCTGAGATAACATATATGTAGAAAATGAGGCACCAAAGATATTTTTTATCACCATGTCTACTTTTCATTAATTTTTTAATGGTTTATATGTACCTAAACGAACCGTTCCATAGCTACTTGCTGAACATTGCCCTGAAGGAAGTAACAGAATTTTTAAATATGTAAAATAACTTTTGCTTTCATTGCTCAAGAGAGGGAATTTTATGTTTGACTAGATAGGGGTACTTAACGACGGTATTTTATTATATTTCAACGTACATCTATCTAGGTGCGTTATTTGTCCCATTTTGAAGCAACTAAAAATATCTGAATACTGATATGTCTTTAAAAATCGTGAGCTGTCTTACTTAGTATTTTCTGTGTTTTATCAATTAATTCAGAACTTGAAATCCCGAATCATTTATAAATGACTCAAAATGACAATGAAGTTCTATAGAACCAGATTATTTGGAGAATATTACAAAACAGTTCTTGGAAGTTCCATTTTAATTCAGTTGGTCAGGCATGGGACGATATTCTTTTGGCATTAATTTGAAGCTTCATTCAACAAAGATATTCTTATACTCCTATAAATATAGACGTAGCAAGAGCCAGGTTAAATAAAGTATAAAATGGTTTAACAAAAATCATAGCACAATTCCCTATGATAAAACTGTAATAATAATAATAATAATAATAGGTGGACAAGTGCGCGGTCGTCCATCTCAAGAGAGGACGATGCGGGAACTTTGCTGAAGACGCGCAACTCGCAGACGGAAGCATCCTAAGACATCTGGATGCCGGAGAGACCTACACATATCTGGGTGTGCAACAACATCATATCCAGGATGTGCAGCAAGTTAAAGAATCTCTCCGCGGCAAGTACAGACGCCTACTCCGAAAGATTTGGTCATCAGAACTTTCGGGGAAGAACAAGGTGTCTGCGACTAATATGCTTGCCGTTCCTGTCCTGCTCTACTCCTTTAGGGTAGTCAAATGGACTGTAGATGAGCTGCGCCAATTAGATAGAAGTACCCGCAAGATGATGAATATCAATAGGAGTATTCATCCTAGATTGTCCGTTCCTCGTGTGTACCTCCCACGTCAACGGGGGGGGCGAGGACTCTTGGGTCTGGAGTGTCTGCATGGCAGAGTAGCACTAAGTATGGCATGCAACATCCTAAGGAGCTCAGACGAGCTTCTGCAATTAGTGAGAGAGCACGAAAATGCAGGGGTAGGTGCAGGCCTGTTTAAGGCGGCAAAACGAGCCGCAGATGAACTTCGCCTCGTATTCGATAACAGACGAGGAGGCCGGCGCGGTGCTGACCCAGAGTCAGTCACTGAACTGCAGCCACCTCGCTTGAAGGCCCAAATAAAAGCTGCTGAACACTAATATCTGTTTAGGCAGCATGTCGATAAACCCATGCACGGGGTGTTCTATAAGAACCTAGAAACACTGGGTTTATCGACTAAGCTGACATTTGCCTTTTTAAGGTCAGCTGGGCTAAAGTCGGAGAACGAGGAATTCATTGTGGCCTGCCAAGATGGTGTAATCAACACTTTGGTTTACCGAAGCCGCGTAATGGGTGTAGAGGTTCCTGATATTAACTGCAGGACCTGTCGTCAGGCGCCGGAATCGCTCATGCATTTACTATCTGCATGCCCGGTATATGCAATTTCGGCCTACATCCATCGCCATAACGCGGCGTTACGGGTGCTGTACTACCATCTACGGCACTCGTACGGAGTAGACCAAACACCAGTGCTGCCTTACGTCCCCGGAGATATTGAGTCCGTTGTCGAAAACGATAGGTGCCGAATTTATTGGAACTGCTCGTTTCCGACAGTCAGGCTAATTCAAGCCAACAAGCCTGACATAGTCCTCCTCGACTATCAAAACAAGGTGATGTTTGTGATCGAGTTCTCAACACCTGCTGAGCCAAACATTACTTTGAAAGAGGAGGAAAACGGACCAAATACCGTGATCTCCGGTACGAGCTCCAAGTGCTGTACCCAGACTACTCGGTCAAGATGGTCGTCCTCATAATCGGTGTACTCGGAGGTATGAAGCCTACGCTGCTCTCAGGATTGAAGATCATACCGGCCTGTCAGAAGTCTGCTGATTGGTTGGCAGGCCAAATGCAGAAGGCAGTCATCTTGGGGTCCCTTCGCTTGCTTAGAGCACATGATTCGGGAATCTACAGTCACTAACCCTGCGGGATGTGGGGAGTGGCTGTGGATATATTGCTGGCGCTCTTTCCGTGTGATGTCGGAGGCCACGGAAGATTGGCCAGTGTCGGGAAACCGCAAAAAAAAAATAGTAATGATAATTATAAATATAAAAATTATGAAACATTTTATGAAAAAAAATCACACCAACAGTGTTGTAATATTTGACAACTTCTACAAACACAAAAATACTACATAATATACTGACGAACGCTTGGGCAATCAAGATGGTACCACCGAGAGGTGATTAAAATTACTTATAAATAGTCAATATACCAAACAATTAACACATCTGCCAAAAACTGCTAAGCGTATACCATCAACATTTATATAAAGAATTCAATAATCTACCGAAGAGTACTTAATGTTTATATAGTTTTTAGTTTTCAAACCATTCTAAATTCCTAAAAAAATATATGTTTATTCATAAATTCACATTTTTTAATTGTTTTTCTTTTAATTCTCATTTCAATACTTGTAACAAGTATTGTGCAAGGAGTCATTGAACAAGTGAATGATAAACATATGTATTAGCATTTGACATTAAACCTACACACTAATTAATATTAAATTAGATATCCATAAATTAGTCTACGGAGACTAAAAACATATTGCATTTGAGATGTACAAATCAATCAAGTGATTCGCTACCCGTTGATGTTAATGAAACGGTGTAAATTCACGTCTGTCTGGTGAGATACTATTTATATTAGACATACATAATCCGTAACAATTCTTGCTAAATCGTTTGAGCTTGCGAATCACAGGCTTAAACACAATTCGACATTAAATCTATTGAAGTTCAATAAATTTAAACGTTCATCCCTATGTGGGTGCAGTCCACATCTAACGTGAGAGGGAATAGATGTCTGTCGGCCCCCACTAAACGGTAATAGCACCTTTCAGCAGACAACGGAACTGTTGATATGTCCAAAAATTTGTGGAAAATTTTGGGATATTGGTGCCCAACAAATATATTGGATATTCGTTACGGTCATAAGGACCGAATGGGCAACATAGAAACTCTAACAAGGGATGGTTAATATGCCGCAATTTAGCATCATGGAGCGCAATAAACAGTCACCAATACCTTCATATATGATGACTACCACGATCAAGTACGAGCTATCATTCAACGTCTTGTTTCTTTAAGGTGATGAATGCTATCGCAATAGGACTGATCTCTAAGGCAGCCTCTTGTTGGTTCGCAGATGGCTCCAGAACCCCCCCACATAACAAAATGATATGCATTGTACATACAGTGTATATTCAATATATGGATATGTATATCCACAAGATGGAGAAAGTATATCTAATGTACATCAAATGGATGTGGAATTAACATTCCTAGCATATACATTTGTCGTCGACTTTCATATCTATTTCATATCCCGTGAATGTACATAAACATATGCAGTGTATATTCATTGGATATAAAACACATCATATACACAATCGCATATTTTATGAATATACATTACATATCTCTGAAGTAGTTTCCAGGGACATCAAAACACTTATTGAACACTGCACTCGACGCGTGTTGCCCCAGTCTATCCCCATCCTCTTGCTCTCCCTAATTATCTCATTTTTTTGACCATACCAATGAAAAAGAAAACAATACAAAACGATTGAATACTGAGAAGAAATAAAATAGCAAGAGGTCGCACTTAATACATTGGACGGATGTCACCAAGGACCTGATGGGAGAAAGCTTTGATGAGGCGGTGCGCCTAACAGATAACTGTGACTGATGGCAGTCCATTAAGATTATATTTTTACGTTGTAATCTAGGTAATTGTTTTCGCCTAATTTCAGTTATTAAATACAGAAAATATGTATGGTTAAATATCTGAGCATAATTCTAGATAAAAAACTATCATGGAAGCCTTATATAAAGCATGTTCTAACAAAATGCATTAAGGGCATACATTTTTTGAAAACAATTAGAGGTGCGTAGTGGGGAGCAGATCCACATACAATGATTATATTTTACAGATCGTACCTCAGATCAATAATTGATTATTATGGGTCAATCTTATAAGGTTCTGCTAGTAAATCATGTTCACATAAATTAGACTTTTTACAAAATAGTGCGCTCAGGTTATGGTTATACTTAGGTGCAATGAAATCAACTCCTGTTGAAGTATTGAGAGTGGAAGCCTTAGAACCACCATTACACTTGAGACGTCAACTTATACCTGAAGAAATAATCCTGAAGTTCAAGAATAAAGAATCTCATTTAATGGATACATTTTACAAATTAAATATATTCGACCTTACCAACAAATACTGGATTAAGAAGAACTTCCCACCTGTATGTGCAGGGTATCGCAAAATTGTAAGTTTTTTCAAGAAATGGATCAAAATAATTTAATTTGTAAAAGCTATGATTTTTTTTTTGCTCTTTTAGCCAGTCGTCATACCCCAATACTAGGAAATAAACCAAATAAATAAACATGTATTATTAAATGTTCTCATGGAATCGGGGAATTCAATCGATGTATATACGGATGCTTCCAAAAATGTTGACGATGTTGGTTGTGCATAAGTTGTATCTGCCTTTGACATACAAAGATCTTTTAAACTAAACAAAAATACCTCTATGTTAATGCCGAGGCTATGGCGATCCCTAAAGTCTTAGAATACATCGACGATTGTGAACATCAACAATCTACGATTTTATCGAACTCTATCCTCCAAACTGTCGATAAGTCAGGTCTTCGCTTACAATATTAATCCTTGTATTGCTAAAATTATAATTTTATTAAATAACTTAAAAGAGCGAGGAAATATAGTAAAATTTGTTTGAGTTAAGGCACATACAGGTTTAGAACACAATGAAGAGGTAGAATTATAGCAAAAAGAAGTATTAATGGAGGAGAAATTTTGAACAGCGGACTACAAACACGTCCAAGAGTGTATAAGCATTTATCGAAGTTAAAAGCAAGAAAGCATGTCAGCCTTATGGGCAGAATATGGTATAACAAATCCTACTCGCTATGTATCAATTCAACCAGATATTGGTACAAACATTCTATATATTCTAGAAAATACATTGTTTTTATCCTATCGTTTATACAGGGTGTAATTAGTTTCATGTCATTAAAAAAAATTGGTGGTAGGGAACGACAAGACAAACAAAAAACCTTATATAACATGGGGTCTAAGGCTCATAGTTTTGGAGAAAAAAAATAAACAAAAATTTCGCAAATTTTCAATACATTTTTTTGAGAACTGCTGGAATATTCAGGTAGGTTTAGCTCTAGATCTGATCTGAAGATAACTATACTCTAACTCTCCCTTGTGCAATATTTTAGTTACTGTCGGTGTTTCGTTATGTACACACGTCCAACCCGCCGTTCGTTATTTTTGTTATTTTTGAATTTCGCGTCATTGTGTATTTATAGTTAAGATTTATTTTATTGACTTACCGTTCAAGTTGTCAAATTCTTGATTACGTACAGACACAACTTACTTGTTCGTTCTTTTTGTATTCCTTTTTGGCTTTTGTACCAAGTTTTTATTTTATATTTCTTTATTGGCAACGTTAGTTGATAGTTTAGTGTTTAGTGTTGAACGAAGTGCGTATGTACTTAATTCGACGTACCGAACTGTGTATTGATACAGATGCAGAGATTTTGAATCATTTAGGTAGGTAGGAAGCTTTTAACCCAGGACACTCATTTATATTAAAAACGTTAATAAACCACATTTAAATTTTCTAAATTATAAACAATATTTTGTTCCAAACTAAAAAACACACATGTAAATAAATGCTCTGTTTAAACCTCTATGGCCATTATTTGCTTGCAATTGTGCACGAAGAGAGAACGAATTATTTACCTCTTTATACTTGCCTCAGTTCAGTTGAGGCGGTACATCAAAGGCGGTCGATGATCCTTTGACACCGCGTGTGCCGGCCAGCACTTTTTTATGACAATTTAAAAGTTGTATAATTGGGAAGTACAAGTCCATCGACCAAGGAAAGCAGTGGTTCTCAATAGTTGTCTACCATAATATTAAATATGTTAACCTAGATCAGTGTTTTTCAAAGTGCCCCTAGAGGGAAAAGTCATAAAGGTTTTTTGTTTGTCTAGTCGGTCCCCATTACCAGTTTTTTTAATGACATGAAACTGATTACACCCTGTATATTCCTTCCTTTCCATGGTTTTACTTTTTGTGTATTTGTGAGTCTATTCATGATCGGTGGTATAAGTTAGGTTAGAATTAGGGTATAATTAGTGAATTAATAAGTACATATTAACTTCGTATCTGACTGTATCGACGCAAGTCGCAATGCCAAAGAAAAAATATTTATCGGATTGATCATACTTGTTCTCCAAACATGTAAATATTTCAACTACCCAATGTATGTGTTTCACCAGATTGAAACAATGTAGAAATATGTACCAGCACTAATTTTTACATATTTCTGTGACCCACATTTTTTATTACAATTCAAACAAACCGTCCTCGCGTAATCAAACATAACTACATTGTTTATGGGACGGTCTATTATATTCATATCATTCACGATAATCCCAGTTTAAAGTTATAATGTAAATACCTACACATTTTTATCGTAGAATTTTTATCAGCTGTAAATTACTTGAAACTTGAATAATCTCCAAGCTTGAGAACAAAATTCCTGACGGTAAATCATGTGACCAAACTAGATGTAAAGCAATGTTATTAAATAGAGTTTGTAATAACTCGAAATTGTTGGAATTAATCATGAGCTTAGGCAATTACAATTACTTATGCGTATCTTTATCTCAGAATTTATAGAAATAATCTTGAAGAATTTAAAAAGTTCCAGCAATGAAAGACGATTACTGTGTATTTACGATAGTGGAATTCTTTTTCCTTAAAAAAATATCCTTCAGTTTTCGAGGGCAAGCTCTGAATTAAAATATAAAATGATAGAAATTCAAAAAAGGCCTTGCTCACAAAAAATATTTTCTTTACAAATTAAGGCAATATTTGGAAAATCCTGGTTGCATGAAGATATGAAGAACATTTTTTGTTCAGGAAACAGGTAGCTATAGCTGGTAGGGTAGCGCCGCGGACGAAGGCATCTTAGTGGCGAGTGTACTTCGTCACACTGTCTATCGTGTATTGGGTTCGATTCCAGCTCTGAAACTGGCAAGTCAGTGGGTAATGAATGTTGTCTGCGTTTTTCTAAATGTGTAGGTAGCTTCCATCCGGACAGCTTACTTAGGTTTTGACTTTGGGGACTGTCTACTATGTGTGGTGTGTTTATGTTTTATATTAATTAAATTAATCAGTATTTTAAAGGATGCTAGAAGGCGGTGATAATATTTTTTTTTATAAAAAATTCACAGATTTCGCAATTCTTGCAACCATCGGGACATTGGAAATGATAACAGCATACATAAAATATAAGCAGCTGCGATCCACTCTCGATTGCGACGCCGCTGTATTTCGACCTTAAATGAAAACTGGTAACTTGACCCCTTGTGATATATGCAACCCATATTACATTTGCATGTATCAGCCGTTGCCTATGCGACAGTCTCACTCGACCGCAACACCGCTGTCTTTTGACCTTGAACGAAAACTGGTAACTCGGCCCCCATATACGAACATAAACATTTCCAATGTTAAAATCCCTAAAAACTGATCTCATTTTTTAATTCCAGAGGTACAAGGGTATACTCATGAAAAGTGAAATACAGTGCGTATAAAAATACACCATACAGCGGTGATGCCCTGTCAACAACTATGAATTTAGAGGTTATGTAAATTGGTGATTGACAACAGCAATGACTGCGACATTTTCCACCTAATGTAGAAGATTATTTATTTATTTGACATAGTACACTACATTTAAATATAATTCCAATTGGTATGTTAGCAACTTTTACCTAATAAAAAACTATATCTAACACACATAGATAGAGATTAATATCAGACAACAAAAATGAAAAGGACGCAAGAGGAAAAAGCACATTTATAATGTCTCAGGACAGATTTTTTAAGGCTGTATAAGCTGGTGCCAACCACATCGTATGCAGCGAAATTGTCGTTAAAGTTGGTGGCCATTCTGTCGCAAAAAGCTTGTTGTGTATAGTTAGTCCTATGAGATCTGATAAAAAATAGTCTCCTGTGGCGGGTGTTGCAAGGGGCAGCATGAGTAAAATTAATTAATTTTACTCAAGAGAGATGGACAATCAATAGAACCATTGATTATTTTATGTAGAAAATAGAGAAGGTTAAGTTCCCTACTATCATCTACTTTAAAACCGTTATGTATAATCTTACGCGAGAATCAAATGCTTGGTATGGCAGGTCCATTTTATAAACATAAAATTTAGTAAATATGTTTTGCATAATCTCTAAACAGTCAATAGAACCATTTATTATTTTATGTAGAAAATAGATAAGGTTAAGTTTCCTACTATCTTCTACTTTAAAACCGTTATGTCTAATCTTACGCGAGAATCAAATACTTGGTATGGCAGGCCCATTTTATAAACATAAAATTTAGTAAATATGTTTTGCACAGTCTCTAAACAATATATATGACAAGTATAGTGTGGTATCTGTTGTATATGTTTTTTAATGAACCCTAACAGTTTCAGAGTTTTGAGCGTTGCATTGTTAATATGTTCAATAAAAGTGAGGTCTTTATCGAAGGTGACACCACAAATTGTGCCAGGGGATCCTAAAGTAACGTTATTAATATTATAATTATATATAATATGATTTTGGCATTTATAGAAACGAACCGTTTTACATTTGTTTCTATTCACACACATGTAATTTTTCAGGCGCCAGCTTGAAAAGTTATCTAGATCTGTTTGAGACAGTCATAGAGAGATTTAATTACATAATATGATTTTAGATCATCTGCATACGTAGGAACTTTACAGGTTGAAACTACATGAATCAGCATCATTAATAAAAAGCAAAAAGAGTACTGGATCAATGTGGGAGCCTTGAGGGACGCCTGATGTAACACTTATTATGTTAAACACGTTATCACATATTTTAAACACGTTGTTGTATGGTTTATAGGTAGGACTTATTCCATTCCAGGTAAACACCGGTGATGCCCATGCATTTCAGTTTGCATAATATTAGTTACTAATAATATTAACGTTCTTCTTCAAAAGCTTAATAAATATTAGTACGTAAGGATTGAGGAACAATTAATGATAGACGAGAAACAATATATCTACTTTCATCTTCAAGCAAGCTAAGAAGTTTTCAAGTTATATGAAATACTTACGTAGAAAAGATGTTTTTCGTGACGAATAATATTTTTCGATCAAAGCAATATGTTTCTCTATCAAAGATTAATAATGATCGAATGACTGTGACTATATTATGTTTTTTTTTTATAATTGACATCCCAAGATATTTCAAGACTAATGGTTTATTTTATTATATCCAACCTTTACTGAATCGTTCTAAATATTCATTACACATCAAGTTTCCCGGCATCATTAATTATAAGAACTACCGAGACAAATAGATTCTGTAATATTGATCAAGTTGATGTTGAACTTAATTTCTGTAAAGTGACTTTTATAATATTTCCAGTCTAGGTATTAACAGAGCCTCGCTAAATGTGAACGGGTGATCTTATTTCGATAACCGACGATCGTTGGATTACAATAGAATATAATTAGAGACCTTGTGAGTTAATTGTGTGAAAAGTGTTAATTTTCTTTTGTGGTTCAATTTAATTGTCAGATAATGATTTTCATAGTAATTTTGGATGTTGTTACATAATTCATAAAACCAGTTGCATTCTCCTCTCACATATTAATAATTTCTTTATTTTTCAATTTAACCGGAATAGGATGATTTGTTTTGTTTTTATTTTTTTGTTGTTTCCAAGACTCTGCACTCCTCGGCTTCTAGTTTAATATCCCATTTTCTCTGACACTCATTCCAGTATCGGCTCAGTTCCTAGAGGAAAAATAACGGCAGTAGGTTTTTGTAAGAAGAACGGTTAAAGAAAAGTTTCCAGGTTACCGCGGTTGCAACATAAAATAAAATGGCATCAAAATTCGAAAAATTGTTGAAGTGCTTAAAATACAAAAAGTAGTGTATAAGTGAAAATTGAACACCACAAACTGTTACGTTAAAAATGACCACCAAAAAATTGTATATGCAGCCCTTTTCACCCAAAGAAACCAGTGGCGGCCTGTGGCTTTTAGCTGTGGTTGGGCACATGCACAAACACAAACAAATAACAAATCGTAATATATGTTTTTTTTTTAATGCCTTATTAATATTAACGTCCTGGCGGAGTTCAGCTATTGCTACTCTACCACTCAACCAGGACACATACACATAGGCATCAACGCAACAACCATTCCCTGCGATATTGCCACCTACCGCAGCTGAGACTCGAACTCAGGACATATAACAGCGATTAGACATGTTGTGTCACTCAACAGCGATCCAGCTCACTGCTACCGTCTCGGTAACACATGAAAAAACACCACTAGACATCATACCCTGACCAGGATTCGAACCCGGGACTCCGTGGTCGCAAGCCAAACACCTTTAACATTACGCCACTGAGCTGGATACGTTACATGCTTCCGAAAATAAAACGATGTTTGACAAGAAATTAGTGAACAGAAAGTGTCAAGAAAGCAGTGTCCACATTCCACCCACAAACTACAGAGCCCTGTATCCATTTGTATTTGCATTTCATGATTTGCAAACAATATTATTTTTATAATAATAATAATCATAATTAATGTCCACACTAACTTCTTTTTTTTTCTATTATTTGTCAAATATCAAATTAGAAATTAGGTACACAATTAATATTCTATTTGATATTCTCAATATTCGCATAAGATTAAGAAATTAATTAATCATTTAATCAATTTTAATACATTTATTAATTAGTCATTTTTCATTTTCCAGTTTGATTTTGTTACATTGTTAAATGTAAACATATTCTATTCAATAATCCAATATTAATTATTCATAAGTTCATTAAGTTTTCTTTAGGCGTGGCATGCCCTCCCTAGATGTAAATCGCCTAAAGACGCAAGACATAGACATACGTCCCGTTTTGATACATATTGCAGGCGTAATATCGAAGAGAATGACCAACATATGCCTATACGTAGTACACACAATTTCAGTATACGCTGCCCGCTCTAGTTGCTAGTGGTTAGAGTTTAGGCTCATGCTCATAAAATATTAGCGCGCAAGCGACCCTGTATTAAGATTAAGCGGATTCGTATGTAAACTTAGCGGAGGCGGATTAATACATAGTAAAGTATTAAAAATAGTATCATTAATAAAAGTAACTTTTTAATTTTATAATTTTTAGATTAACATTAATGAACGGCAGCATTTTATGACTAACTACTGTTTGGCCTTGGCACTCTAGATAATTGGGTGGGCGCTGCCTACCCGGCCATCCCTGACGGGCCGCCACTGAAAGATAGAGTGTTAAGGATAGTAAATGAGCATCAGCTGTTCTTAATAGTTCTTGGTCATCGGTGATCTGTTGAAGTTGCTGACAATGCCTTGTATTGGTGATCTTTAGGTATTTTGAGTTGCTATATACTTTGTAGATTATTTAACCTGTTTTTGGTTTTATTTATTATTTTTTGCAAATTTTATTGTGCATATAGTTCGTACACATCTTCTGTATTTATATTTTCTTCTTTTTCTTCTTCTGTTTCGTCCGATTTGAAAATTAGTGAAATTTTCTCTGATATAAGCCGCAAGACACATTCTTAAATTTAAATATTCACTGTGAACACAATAAAATTTGTCACGACATATAAAAACGAAGTGGCCAGTGATGCTGGCCTGATTTCTAACTCTTGTGATATAGTTACGCAAATCGCCCCTAGAACGTCTACCCATGTCAAAGATTAGAGAATTAAGAAGATAGGATATGTGCGAAAAATTTTTGATATTTTAGTAATGGCGCCATTGGCCTCTCCGTTTACATTAGAGTTATCGAGCAGTTGCCACAATTTGCCAATAAGGTGAGAAAGGTACAATTAGAGAGAGAGAGGCCCATTGTGAAAAATCGACAACACTGTTCTAATAAAACGACCGAACTCGGCTGATTGACTGAACACTCTAAACCCATGGCTACCAAAGAAACACGTTGTGCTTGTTAACATACATGAAACTTCAAGTATTTGTACGTTTATATGTTAGCCATCTTTTTAATTAGTATAGGACAGAAAGCAAACCAATAATTCTGAGAGTTTTTTTCTGCAGTTTATTTTGTACAATGAAGAAAAAAGATTCACACGCGGCTGTCATAGAAGGCTATACGTGACGTAGCACTTGCTGATTCTTTTGAGGCAAGTTGTCTTTTAGTAATCTTGGTCAAGATCATTTAATGCGTACCCGACAAATCCCGAAACCGTTTCCGCTGGATGTCATGTCCCTTTAATTTGAAGTTAACAACGATCTTCGTCTATGTCGTCTTATCTCTCTGTTAATTCTCTAATCTTTGCTCAGAGAACAGATGCACAGAGCCGTACTTTGAATTTATCTGTCAATGTCGCGAAGGACTGGCAGTGCGTCCACCAATGTGTAAGATATTCCTATTTTGACGCAAAACTGAGTCAGATTTTTCAATTTATTAGAAACGTCATAAAGTTTCTGCCGAAAACACGATTTTTAAATCTCTAGTATTATTTTGTTCATTTTAATACGCAAAAATTTGAAGTACGGCTCTGTGTTGCTCCTGTCAGTAGTAATAGAGACCTTGCACATTTTTTTCTTGCATAAAAATGTTCATATATGTAACAAACTAAGATATGAAAAATATGACGCCTTAAATGTAAATAATTAATTTGCTATAAATAATTAAAGTTTTACGCGTCACCGAATCATTTAAAACAGTTCAGATGCGTGTGACGTCACATCGCATATAGAAGGCAACGATGCGAGGCTGGAATCGCTAAGTTAGTCATGCGATCTGACATCAGGACCGTAGGTAGCGTTTTCTTAGCGCGGTGTAAAATTTGAATTTTACGACAGTTTCAATTGCTTATAAGAAACTCACATATTTTTTTGTGACATGTACGTTTTATTATACTGTTACCTTATGTTTCTTAGTATTATTTCCCTATTTAAATTTTGATGGCCATTTTTTATTATCTTTTTTTATATGCACTAAAGAAATGAAGACAAGTATAAAAGAAACGCCAGATAAGTGCCGCCTGACCCATATGGATGTTGCTAACGGCGTTTCATAGAAAATGCCGCCTCTGTCGGCGTCGGCAGCACAAAGTGCATTTTTCGGCCTTGCGTTCTTTAGGGGCTAAAAAAGTAAATTTACTCACTTAATAGTCACAGTGCTGTTAGTGTGTTTGATATGACTAGTTTTAGGTAAATCTGTAACGAAAATTAACATAACTGGGTCTGATGAATGTGATGGTGAATTAAGTTTTATTGGAATTAAATAACCGCTATTAATTTAATTACTAACGGCGATTAAACAAATTGGCATTATAATGAAAAAAAGTTAATTTTATTCCCATCATTAAAATATATTTTTCGCAGTTGAACACTCAATATTTGCAGTGGTACTATTGCTTTGTAGTTTAAATAGTTTTCGGGAGTTTCTTGGTTGTGCAAGTAATTAAAAATAATTATAGCGGTTTACTTCAAATGAATTGTGATATTTGTATGTATACACTAGACATCCTGTATACAATCAAAATAACGAATATTGGTGTTTCGTGCACTGTGCGTCAGTTTTGGAAAATTGTGAGTATTCAATTCTGGAAATGCATTTATAAAAAAAATCCGATTTTAAGATACGTACTCTCGAAATAGAGAAAGAGATAATGCCTATTTTCATTGAACAAAATCTTACTGGGTAGCTGTATTTACAACACGTAGGTAATAAGTACAATTGTCATAATGTCCAGATTTAACACTGTTTGATATTTTCTTGGACATATTTTAAAAGTTCAAGTTTACAAAACTCCACTACAAGGTATTTGTAAGCTCTTTAGCTAGGATACCTCGAGGTTTAAGAATGTAGATAGATTTCCCTAGCAATATATACGAAAGTCCGATGAGATATCGATAGAATGTATTATTGTATGGCAGACAAAGCAACATAGTTTAGAACATATAAGTAATAAAATAATTTTCCAAAAAAAATATATATTGGTACGTATTGGTTGAATGATATAGAAGAGAAAAACCATGCATGGTCTGTTTCTCCTGCAAAGGATTACACAGGATATTTCAGTTTCACATAGTTAAATGTAAGAAAGCGTAGCAGGATGTAAATTAGATACCTGCAACAACTTTTGTATTGATTCGCTGCATTTCTAGTAGAAAAAAGGCGCCAAGTTTAATATTTGCCAGGAAATTAGATTTTAAAGACATCAAGACAAAAAATGGAGACATTTAAATTATTACAATTATATTCGTTAATATATAATGTTACCGCGATCAATATATATCTATGTTAGTGCATGTTAGAAATGCTATATATTAATAAAAACGTACAGATTTTTTGAATTTCCTTTATATGGCCAATGGCAGCAGGAAAATCCTAAATATTTTCTTCAAAAACAATTAGAAAACACTCATTCTTTTCCACATAAGATTGTTATCTTTCTAGCTATACGGATAAAAAAAAAAATCCTATAAAAGAGTACTTCAGGCCCGTTAATTTCTATTATATGTATTTTTTACAACATACTGAATGTTTATGACGTATTTGAGATTTAAACATTGTATCTCGCGTGATAAACGTTCAAGCGCCATTTTTAAACGATCCAATTTTTAGAACTATTCATCTTACAGAGATAAACAAAAAATGAAATATTTGTAATTTCATAGTCTTATTTTTTGTACCATACCATTTTTTCCATAAATGTAAGACTTTTGAGTTATTTTCGAAAAACGGTCTCAGGTACCAATTTTTTAAAGCTAAAATCGTAATCTTGCAACAAAAGCATGAAAATCCATTCATTATAACTGGGTTCCGAGGTAAAAACCTAATTGCTTTCGACTATACAGGGTGTAATTAGTTTCATGTCATTAAACAAACTGGTAATACTTTGAAAAAAACTGACCTAAGTTTAAAAATTTTATGTTCAGGTAGGAAACATTTCAGAACTACTGTTATATTAGAATATTAGAAATAAAAAAAAAAACCGTAATACCCGACTTGTGTTCCCACCGGAAGAAGTGCGGCACTTTGATGGGATTACTTGTACCGAACTTTTCATACCACTAATTATGAAAATGTAAATAATTCCTTCTCTTTCGGCACAACGCAAGCATAGCATGGCCGCAGGGGTTTAAATAGGGTTTATTTACATGTGTTTTTTAATTTGGAACAAAGTTATCGTAGCTTTTATTGTCGTTTATAACAATTTATAAAATTTAAAAGTGGTTTATTAACATTTGCAACATCGTGTTGAAAGCTTAAAAAATTAGTAATTATTGGAAAAATTGGAAAGCGAACAGTTAGACGTCCGAGATACGATAACAGAAAATAGTTGTGTATTTTAACTTGGGGAAAAAACTGATTTTTTCAACGAATTGAGCGCATATTTTTTTCGAATCAGGTATCGAAAACTAAAAATCGAGTCTTTGGTCTCTATGAAAATCAATGTAAACAATAATAAACAGATCAAAACAAGACAGCGAATACTAATAATAATCATACCTTTATTGCCCAATAGGTAACACCCAATAACTGAACAATTCTTTTCAATTTTTCACAGAAATTGTTCGAAATGACCTCCACCTCAACGTATACTCATTTCGGTACGTCGAACTAAGGACATACGCACTCCGTTCAACACATTTGGTAAATTAGGATCATTTTTTATGGTTTCTATGCACATTAAAATACGTTGTTGAAATGAGCAAAATGCATAATTTTTTTAAACATCACAGATGAATAGATCACTAAAAAACATTATTTTTCCAGTATTTTATTTTTGTTTTATGTTCTAATTAAAGGTTAAAAAAATATTTACTGCAGCTGTCAATTTAACTGCGTTTAAATGGAGAAGTTTCCGCGCTTCTTGTGTCTGACGTCATCGGGCACATCGCACCGACGGAAAACGTATTGTGATTGCGAATGTGTACACATTATTTATGTTGTGTTATGGAAAATACAAAGAAAACTAGCTATAAATATTGTATTGTACCCAAATGTACAAATGCTACAATAAAAACTCCAAAAAAGTTATTTTTTAATGTGCCTAGACGCGATAAAGTTAGGAAGAAATGGATCAGAGCTATGAGACGAGACGACCGAAATGCAGAATTATCGTCATCCTCAAGATTATATTGCTGCCAGGATCATTTTGATGTAAATTTACCCATTAAAACTAATTATTTTATAATAATATTATGAAAATATGTACCTAACCCTAATATTATTGTGATAATTTGTTTACATATCATGGTGAATTTGGTCACTTTCCTATTAATAGGAATACAAAAGTTTACTAACTTCTGTTAATAGGAACCTTGAATTAAAATGTATAAATGTATAAGAACGGTGGGAATAATGTAACTTCTCGACGTTCTACATATTATCCAGTTATATATTTATATATACTTACCTATGTATGTCAACAGTTATTTTTACTATCAATGTACCTACCTACCTAAAAGTACGTACTTAGTAAGTGACGGGAGTTATTTATTATATAAAAAAGTAAGGCATTCTAAGATGAAAAATATAAATTAATATATAACATTAAAACATTGCCTTGTTTACCTATTTTGAGGTTAGGTACATAAATAATTTGTTATATTTAACTACAGTAAAAGGATAAAAATGGGCACAATTGCTGTGTTGTTGTGTTTAGAATAATGAATGACACATACTTTGTTGCTTTAGTACCTCCAATTTCTGCACTAATAAAATCAGTATTACTTAGTAGCAAAAAATTGTCACTCTGGTCCCGTAAAAACCCACTGTCCGTCATTTTTACCTCTTAATAATTAAAATAAATAAATAAATGAATTATTTCTTTTATGAAGGTATCAATACACATTTACAAAACACAAACCAATTTACGATTTAACCCCTTGGCAGATAGACGACCATTAGACATTATGCCGAATGACGTCAGACCAATAACGTGGTGTTTTCAGTCACGTGGATATGTTCCCATAAAATTTTGAATTTCAAAGTCGTTTATTTAGGCTACACATTTTTTTTATACCTTTTCTTCATTACTTTCTCAACTCATGTAACATATATAACGAAAAAATAATAAATTATTGCATTTCTAAAATTCATGCATGTTGCTCATTGTTCTAAAGTGTCAATTGGATCACCGTAAACCAGAGGTACTGATCCGCCACGTCCAATCCATCGTCGAGGAATTTTTCTGTTCAAAAAATTTTGAACAGCCGGACTAAAATGGACTGGCGCGCCATCGTGCACATACCACATTCTTCTGCGTGTAGCCAGGGGTACATCAGGCAAATTTGGCAATGTTTGTTGCAAAAAATTTAAGTGTACATCACCATTTAATCTAGCGGTTAATTGTATAGGTCGAATTATTTCATTACCGCAAATTCCTACCCACAAATTAACGCTAAACCGTCGTTGAAAATTACACGTGGATTCTCGTCTGCCCAATAATGCATATTTTTAAACCCTCAATTTCTGGTAAAACACGACTCATCGGAGAAACACAGAACGTTTAAAAAATCCTCATTTGCCGCGTGTTTTCTTAAAATCCATCTGCAAAATTGCATTCGCTCTGCAAAATCTTGAGGTTCTAGTGTTGGACACGTTGATAGTGATAGGGATGTAAGTTCATATCTCTCAATGTCCTCCATACCACAAAATGGAATACTCCCACACGGTTCGCGATATCGCGGGTGCTTAAAGTTGGATCCTCTTCTACAAGTTCCAAAATTTGAACATCTGCGTCAATCACCCTTTCTTCGCGTTGTGGACCTCGTTCTCCATGTCCATCGAGACGACGTGTTTCTCGAAGACACTGGTCAATACTAACAAATGTGCGAGCACAAGGATGACGTCGATTAGGGAACCTTAAGCGATAAAGCTCTTCCGCACCAGCTGCATTCCCACCACTTTCTCTATACACCAAGTGCATATCCGCGAACTCTGGATAAGTGTAATCTCCCATAATGTCCAAAATCTGCGTTTTAAAACACCACGCTAAACTGTGAATTAACGTTATCAATAAAGAAAACAAAAAAGAAAAACCAAAATCCAAAAAGTAACACAAAAAGCACGAACGGAACTAAGTACTAACGACTTGAACGATAAGTCAATAAAATAAATCTTAACATAAGTGGCACAAAATTCAAAAAGAACAAAAGCAACAAACAAAACCAAGGAACGGGTAGGTCGCGTCGTGTGTACATTGTTTACCAAGTAAGGACACAAACTGAAATTATTACTTGAGAGTATTACAAGGGAGAGTATAGCACGCATAATAAGATAATTTGGCCACGAAGAAGCAAAAAACATAGCGGTGTCCTCTGTCGGTCGCTTTCAACTGCTTTGTCGGCATGCTTTTCGATGACCCCCGTCGCGGCCTAATTATCTCCTAGGCTCACCATACTTATTTGCACGAATGCCAGAGTATCATGTGCGACAAGACGCGAGGCAATAAATCCTAGCCCAATATGCCAGCAGTTCTCAAACTATGTTATTAAGTATTTTGAAAATTTGTGTTTATTTTTTTTTCTCCAAAACTATGACTTTAGACCCCATGTTATATAAGATTTTTTTGTTTGTCTTGTCGTTCCCTACCACCAGTTTTTTAATGACATGAAACTAATTACACCCTGTATCTTCTATTACCTTTCAACGAGATGTTAAAGTCCTATTTGCATCATGTTTAAGTTGCTTTTGCATCATAGCACCTTGATTTATGTATTTCATGTATGTGTTATCTTACCTCATAATTTAATGAATAAATTATTTTATTGTTTTTTGTGTTTTAAATCACACGCAACTGAATTAAAATGTATTGTGTGGGATATTTTATGTGTGTATAGCGTGTGTGTATCATGAAGGTGTATGGATGTTCCTAAAACAAATAAAGCATTATTTATATGGTTATTATTCGTAGTGTACAATGTATTCTCGACGTGATCATGTCAGAAATTACTTAATATTGTTATGAATTACACCCCCTTGGAACTGGAGATGATACGCCTATGCCTACTAATAGTGACTGGAAAAACTCTAGAAAAAGCCATGGACTTTTCTAGAGTATGGTTGGAGAAGATTCTTGATGGTTTCTGGATGAATCTAGAAGCAATTTAAGAGTATATAAGGCGCGATTACCGGCGCAGAGGAAGAAGTTTATTTGAGAAGTGACACGTTTGGTAAAAAGTGAGGTTAAATAAGAGTGTAAAGGTTATTTTGAATGTTTGAAGTATTGCATAGTCAGTAAATTATTGAATAAAGTGTTAGTGGTGTTTATCTCTTGTTGAAATTATTTAGAACCCACGGATTCATACAGGGTGTTTCCTAAAAGGTGAATAAATGTAACAATATAAACGTGCCTGGAAGTGTATCATGTTTAAAAGTTGCAGATGAAAAATAATTATTTTTCTATATTAAAATCCATTAACCTGTAACCAGTAATATAAATTGGACAGTTCAAACAACATATAGCTTGAAACTGAAATTGCTCTCTAATAGTCCATGACTCAGAGACGTGAAGAAAGATGCAGAAAACTAGAATGTTAGCAAGTCTGATCTTGTGCTTCGTGATATTTTTGTCACACCGAATTTTGTTCAACTTTGAAGTTATCAATCCTGCCATTCTGATGTACTTATTCTTTGTCGAGTCTCAATAGGCTGCAATTGAAAATGTCATTGTCAGGTAGAGTAATGAAACTATATAATTTGAAGAAAATTCAAGTGCATTTGTGCATGGTGTAGAAAGATAAAATACATTACCTCGACGAGAAGTTTTTTTGGGAATGTAAAAATTTAATTTAGAGACCAATTCTTGTACAATATCAATGAGCTTGTATAAAAAAATTTGAGATATTCACTAACGTGTACGACTTAACTGTTAAAATATTATCAAGCAGGTCTTTCTATGGGAAGACGACCTCTGGATAAAAACTACAATACAAGAATTTCAATTTGAGATAAAGTGATTCTAGATTATTAATGTGTACATTTTAGTGAGGGGATCAGACAGGCATATTCAAGCTTTTATCTGTCAACAAGTGTCTTAAGTGTGTCAATATTTGAAAACTCGCGAATTTCTAAATATAAATCCATACGATATGCTAGCTTCACACACAATGATGTTAATATGAAAGAGATTTGTCAGAGATAACACCAAGTCCCGGAGCGAGTCCAACCTATGTAATACAACATTATTATTTTCACGTGATTTTGAAGATGAATTACGCGTGTAATGCGTACTGTACATAATGTGCATATTGTCTATACTGTAATCCAATATTCATCGTGATATATAACCATGGAAGTAGTTTTGTGAGATAAGTTTTTCATAAAAGTTAAAATAAGTACTGGCAAGTATATTTAATATATTTCATTTTAAATAAATACTCATTTATCTTACAAACCATAGTTTTTGCCTGTAGAAATATAACAGCATCAATATTTTTAATAACTGTTTAATAAGAGATGGAACAAACATTCAATCGCGCTGCATTTACTGAAATATTTAAAATCAACCTGAAGCACTCTTTCTGCCCTTTTTCTAGTAGTGTTACTGCCTTTATGGACCAGAGGTAAACATAAATAAATTCTGAAAAGTTAAAAATTGCTGATATTTATTCATCTGTTCAAGATAGCCCAAATAGGCGAAAGTGGCGCTTACTATTTAAACAGTAAGAGTGTTCTAAGAGGTAGCGATGATGGGCTATCCAGCTAGTAAAGGAAGGAAAAATTGCGGTATACAATTTTTGCGCAAAACTAAAAATATAAATAATGAACAAAAATTGACATCATTTTTACAACGTATATGAAATGGAACTTCTAGTTTAGTTATTTAATTAATGATGATTCAACCAAAAGTAGCCACCCCGATAACGTTGAAGGTAATAATTTTCTGAAAAATTGTTAAAAGATCGAAGTCATTTTCCTCATTTGAATTGTCAGGGATAAAAGCTAGTTCGGTGATGTCATCCTCAAATTGCCAGCTCCAATATTTAATTCCTAAATTCAAAAAATGAGCGTGATTTAGCGTGACCAGCATATACACAAGAGAATTAAAATACTGTTAAAAAAATGTATCACATATATCATCTTGTCAACACCGTTGCCATTTGAGTTTTTGGAAGACTGACTGTATAAGGCCGATATGTTTCACCAATTTCTCAGAAAATTAGTACCTCCAAAGGTATTCGGAATGGGTACTTTTGGTTGGGACACCTTGCCTCTTGTTTACTTAAGTACCATTAGTGATACTACATTTAAAATTAACCTACATTGCATGGACATTTATCTTATTCGAATACATTTTTATTGTAAACTACAATTATAAAGGAATACATTCCACATCCCAAACGCTTCGAATCAACAAAATTTAAGAATCCACTAAACGATAAAACTAATTCCAGTTCTTCGGTCTCGTGTAGCACTTAGTCAAAACAGCGTAAATAATCATTTAGACTCATTTGCCTATGTACTTTTATTGGTCGTAAAATCAGCCTACGTTTAACACTTGACCCGATAAATTGACGCCCATATGTCAGGGGAAGAGAGATATGTACGGTGCATTGGTCTGCAGCATTCTCGTCATCTGTATGGCTATTCGAAAGCGCGTACACATCTGTCAATGTATATACATAGTAACTGGGTGGTGTTGCGTAATGCAGAAATATTCAGGACGTTGTAAATGAAATTAAAACCTATATAGAGTTGATGACCGTATCCATTATTGCACAAAAATATGTGGAAGCTTCTACCGATAAATGTGCAACGTTAACTGTTAAATGCATAGGTCTCGTAAATAAGTGAAAGTGAATATGAAAAAAATTACAGAACTATGACGATTATTAATAATTTCTCAAATTGGGCTTTCGAAATTTTAGTATATGAACCAACATCCTCTTATGGCATATACTGAATACCAACACGGTTTTCTTCAAGGAAACTAATCTACCTTAACTATTTTTTTTTGTATAAGTCAATACACAGGGTGAAACATATACGCCCTCCGTACTAGAGCAAAAAGGAAAAAAAACGGCAAAGATATTTACACAGAACTTCCCTCTTTATTCATACAAGACGGTCACTCTAAATAAAGTCGGGTACAATTCAAACTGACGTGTGTCATGGCCGCTAAAACGTCTGAATTAAGATTTTATTTAAAGCATAAGAAATACCAGTAGTTCTCAAACAGTTCTCAGCAATGATATCCCTAAATAATTTTAAAAATATATAAAAGATACTATCATAAAATGTTAAGATTATTAATTTAGTAACTTCATAATTTTAGTGGAATTCTGATTATACACTGTCCATAAAGTTGGCTACATATGGGGGTTTGTTTATGCATGACACATGACACATGTCATGCGATCACCGGTTTGGCAGGACTGTAAAAAATAGTTGACGGTGGTACCGAAAAATGGGTCAAATTGTTAAGATATCGAAAAATTTGATGAAGAAAAAGTGCATATAGAATACAAGGACTCCGTATAGTCGCGTCATTTTAGCATGAAAAATCTGAAAACCTCAAAAAAAGGTACAGGGTCAATTGACTTAATTCTTGTTGCAAAGAGTTCAGAAAGGCATTTAAAAAAACAGTACCTTTTATTTTTTGGCGGAAATGTTTTGGTTTCATTTCTTTTCCGATAATTGGCCAATTTAATTAAATTAATTGAAAAATTTGTTATCATACACAATATGCCATATAATTAAATGAAAATGGTTACTCGGGGGTTTCTGGGGTCGCTGATCACCAATCTGAAGTCCAATTTGGGAAATTCAAAATGGCGGACCGGAAATCGGGCCATCTTCCAGAAGAAGAATGAGAATGGATATCATGGCCTTGAAAATCTGTACTCGGGAGTTTTCGGGGTCTCTGATTACGAATGCGAAGCCTGATTTGGTAAATTCAAAATGGCGGACCGGAAGTAGAGTCAATTTATCAGGAAAAATTCATATTTTTTCGTTCTTGGGCTGAAAATGACTACTCAGAGGTTTTTAAGGTCGCTGATTACGGATCACAGGTCCAATTTACGAAATTCAAAATGGCGGACACGGGAGGAACAGTCAATCTCTTCGGAAAACCTCGTATTATTTATTTTTTCGGCCTAAAAGTATGAAAAATAAAAAAGTATTTCCTGAAAAATATACTACTTCCGGTCCGCCATTTTGAATTCTCCCTAACTGGACATCAGATTCGTTATCAGCGATAACGAGAATCTCCGAGTCCCCCCCCCACGTTCAGCCCAAAAAAGAAAATAATACGAGTTTTCAGGAGAAATAGAGTGTTATTCCGGTCCGACATTTTGTATTTCGTGAATTAGGCCTTTGATTCGTTATCAGAGACCTCAGAAACCCCCGAGTACTCATTTTCAGTCCAAAAGCGAAAAAGATACAGTTTTTCTTGATAAATGAACTCTACTTCCGGTCCGCCATTTTGAATTTACCAAGTCAGACCTCAGATTCGTAATCGATCAGCAACCTCGAAAACCTCCTAGCACAGATTTTCAAGGCCAAGATATCCATTGTCATTTCTTATGGAAAATGGCCCGATTTCCGATCCGCCATTTTGAATTCCCCAAATCGGATTTCAGATTGGTGATCAGCGACTTCAAAAACCCCAGAGTAACCATTTTCGTCTAATTCTATGGCATATTGTGTATGATAACAAATTTTTCAATTAATTAAATTAAATTGGCCATTAATATTGTCCAATTATTGGTCCAAAATTTAAACCAAATATTTCCGCTAAAAAATAAAATCTATTTTGAAGCAGATATGAGGAAAATAAAAAAGTGCAAATTTTACCCCTACCATTAATTACTATATGAAAAATCATAAACTCTTGTGTCTATTTCACAAATATTTGACTAGTTTCGACAAAAACTGTATGTATTTTAGTTGAATAAAGGTATTTGCATGTAAAAAAAGAAACGAACCCCCAATATAGTATTTTTTAGAAATCTCAATAATACAAATTTTTCCGATATGTAGCCAACTTTACGACGGACACTGTAGGTATATAGGTTCGGGCACAAATGAAACTGATAACAAAAAATGAATTGCCCAATTCAGTCAATAACAATGAGTAATCAGAAAAAGAAATCAAAGACTAATATTGCTACAGTCCAGCAAGAGACACGGGAAGGTTTGGGCATTTCTTGCCAGGAAAGGATAGGATCGTAGTATTAGTAGGGGAAACGATGTCGGTAAAAATAAAATATTTCATATAACAAAACAAAATCTGAAATCTCTATGAGAATAACGAAAATACCTAAATTATTTTTCTTTTAGCGGTAATAAATAAAAATTCTAGTTGACAAAATAAAAAAAGACACGTTTTTGGGGAAAATATAGTTTCAACAAAACTCGAGGCGCAGTTTAATAAAATAAAAATTATAGAACGAAAATTATTAACTTTTAATAGAGCTTAAATAAAAAAAAAAAGTAGACTAGCGTTGGGGATCGATCCCGCGCCAACCCCATTTATATTTATTGCATCGAGCATCTTACCGATTGGGCTAGGCTAGCTACTTTGTTCTTCTTTAAGATGTGTAATATGTACGTAATAGAAAATTTTAAGACTTAATTGTTTGATATTGTTCGTTTAACGGATGAATATCCACTATTTACCACTAAAAGTAACTTAAATATTTCATATAAAGACGTTTTTCATATTTAGAGTGGTGTTAGTTCACGGAAATAAATAATATTCGTCGTCAAATCACACAGTTTGAGAATCGCTGAGCTTATGACTATGTTTCTCACTCCTCAGTGTGCATTTCATATTTCCGTCTCAAAAGAAGTGGGAAAGAATCTTGGTAGACATACATTGACAATGTCTTTAGGCTATGGCTTTAAGTTTGTGTGCAAGAGATAGTGAAAACGTATGTGCAATATTAATTCGTACAACGGTCTTTTTAAATTTTACCCGACTATATTATTAATTAAGAGATGACATGAGAATTATAAACGCCCTGTAGTTAGCCCTATTATTACAGAGAAAACCTGATAACTTTTTTCCATCATCTACTGTATAGTAGTGGGGGAAAATTTTCTTCAATTTTTTTTTAATTTTCGAAACATATTTTTGTTGAAATAGGTTTAGAATATAATGAAACGTTGAAATTTTCAAATAAAAAAATATGTATATATATTTTTTATTTTCAAAACAAATTTCTTTTTTGAAATATGTTTATGATGTCATGAAACGTGGAAATTTCAAATTTGAACAAACCAATTTTTTTTTCCATGACCCATTTTATAAAAAGATTATTTTTGTTCAAAAAAAATTTTTTTGAAATAAGTTTAGAATGTTATGAAACGTGGAAATTTTAAATTTGAGTAGAAAAAAAAATTTCCATCTATTTTATACTTACCTACAAAATTTTCTATTTAAATTTTCAAAAAAAATTGTTTTTGAAATAAGCTTAGAATGTCACGATCTTTAATTTGTTCAAAAGAAAATTTTTTTCCATCAATTATTTTATAAAACATTTTAAAAATTTTCAAAATTTCAAAATTTTTTTACATTAAAAATTTTCAAAAAATTTTTGTTTTGAAATAGGTTAAAATGTAACGAAACGTAGAAATTTTAAATTTGAGCAATAAAAAATGTTTTTCACATCACCCATTTTATAAAAAAATTCAAAATTTTCAGTTTCAAAATTTTTTTTTATTTAAAATTTTCGTTTTTTTTTCTTTTTGAAATAGGTTTAGAATGTCACGAAACATAGATATTTTAAATTTGAGCGAAACATTTTTGTTTTCATTATCTATTCCCTTTAGACGGTCCACCCTGTATATTTTTCAGTGAAAGTCTAACCATTTCTTCGGTGGCAGTGGCGTCAGCTACCTACCAAATTTGACTGTTCTCCGTAAGGTAGTTTTTCAGTTAATGCACCAACAGACCTACAGACATACATACCGACAGACTGACGGAATTGAAAAACCTATATTTTCGTAATCTGCATCATCTGGAACGTGAAAATCCGAAAAAATCTCGGAGGGTGATTTTTTTCTCGAATGCAATACTTCCCTTCGGTATGCGTGGGAAGTAAAAAGGGAAAATTCATCTCATTCCATGGCATATGTTACAAAATGGTAAAGTTTTGAAAATTCTTAGAAACTGCTCGAAATAATTGCTACCATTTTCATTGCACAGTATTGTATTCTTTGCTTGGGTAGCTGGTTTGGATAAGGTATTCCAGGGTTCAGTTTAGTAAATAAGATAGTCCAAATATAATTAAACACTTTATTTCTCGTAAACCGGTAAATGAGACAGTGTCACATAATATACATTTATTTACTGGATTCCGTATCTTTTACGGTGTCTTGATATTATCTAATCGTACGTGTGCGAAGCGGGCGAGAGTGTAATGTAACAACAGAGCAGTCTGGCCTGATACAAATAACTTTGAAAACCCCAGCTTAACACGCTGAAGAGTTCCATCGGTCGGTCTATATCCCGTCCAGCTCGGTGACGTCGATGCGAATCTGTGGAATACCTGCAGCGGCGTAACGGCGTCCGATAAATAACTTGTCAGCATAACAGACTCCAGCTGCACACGCTGAAGACCCTGGAGGTCGACTTATATTCGGTTCGGCTCGATAATGTCGCTACCCGCCTGGGGAGTACCTTCGGCGGCGTAGTGACGTCGGATAAATAACTTGTCAACATAAGAGGCTCCAGCTCAGCACGCCGAAGGGCCTAGAGATCAACTTATATTCGGTCCGGCTTGGTAACACCGCAAAGAGTACTATACTGATAGTAGCCCAGCTTAGCACGCTGAAGACCAATGCTAGAAGAGCACTATTTTGTGTTGAATTTCGTTGTGGTTCAACTTTGGTGCGTGCTTATACACTGGTAGGGATAAACGGAAATCTAGTAATGTGACATTTATGAATGCCTCATTACAGCATATGCATAAAATTCAAAATTTGTTACCTGGTGATCTGCTGCGAAGAAGAGAATCTTCCAGGTGGTTCTTGCGGCAGACAACAAACGATGCTTTTTTCCTTTGGAGTGTGATTTGGACCGGTGCCGATGAAGCAACTTTCACCCGCGCTGGTATCTTTAATCAACAAAACGCTCACATTTGGGAACACGGAAATCCTCATGCCGTGCGGGATAACCATTTTCACATCAATTTTCGTGCAAAGTTTGGATGGGATTGTGATTGTGCAACGACTCACTCATTAGTCTATTTTTTCTGCCTCCACGCCTAAATGGTCCAGATTTCTTTACTGTTGAAAAATGATTTTCAACCAATCTTGGACGACATACCTTTAAATGATAGAGTAAACAGATGATTCCAATTAGATCGATGTTCAGCATATTACACTCTACCAGTCCACTGGTGGTTGCACGACTATTTTCCGGGAAGATGGATCGGTCGCGGTCGAGACTGCCCCCGCCCTTGGCCTCCAAGCTCTACTTTTAACGAACGATGAACGACAGGGGGTTGGCAGCACATGCATGTCTTTCGAGAATATGACGTGGCGACCGTTCCAAAGATGCGTTATTTTGTTATGGTACTTTTTGCAAGCAGCTGCGCTTATACCAAATAAATTTAACCGTTTTTCGCAACTCTGCCGCTGACTGAACGCTATCCTAATATGATGCGTATCTACATGTAGTCGTGTGTTGTGAAACAGACAGTGGCAAGCGCGATCTTCACTCGCACGATGCAATTTAACAAAGAAAATAGGTTTATCAAAGCGCTCGCTAAGATACGGGTTCTGCGTAAAACATTACGAAGACTCGGGGAAACAATAATGATATCGACAAATTTTGTATATTTTAAAGTATATTTGTGATATTCATCCATACTTTGTATATCTTAGACGTACTTGTAGTGAAGTAGACCCAACATTTAACTTAGACTTAGTGAACATGACAGTCGGGTATAATATTCCGTGAAAGGAACGCAACAAGAAATAAAAAGACCAAGAAAGAAATAGCATCAATGTCCGCTATACATGCATCTCATAGAAAAATTTCCGCCCTATAGATTCGTTTTTGAGGATTTTTCGCTTTAAGGTAACCGGTTTTGAGATATTCGCTGTGAAACTTCGTGTAGAATCGATTTTTACCTGTGCACCTCAAACTAACCACCCCCCCCCCACAATTCGGACGCTGTTAGTGCGAAGTAGGCGGGATAAGCTACAAGGTTAGTAGGGTATTTTTTATGCAGAATTTAACGACATTTTTTTTTATTTCTTATACTTTTGCTCTTTTGACAAACGGTTTACAAGATAAAAGTGAAAGAATTTCCCGTTAGGGGTGTTTTTTTTTTTTTGCAAAAAAGATATTCCGTTCTTGAATGGGGTGGGAACTTTTCGGGTATAAATTTCTAACCCTATGGACACATCGATTTCTTTATAAATCATTTCGTCTAAAATGTCTAATTTGCGTGGACTAGAATTTTCCGCAGTCTCCGCTGTAACGCCACTTGCTGGTAGCAACTAGAAGAGTGGTCAAGCCGGTCTAGGTCGCATACAATTTTTTTGAAGTATGTCACCTTAATCGAAGCCGAGACAAAAATATGAGGAAATTTTTCGAAAATTGAGAACGTTAATTCGATAGTGCTGTTTGGAGCCTTACTGTTGATGATGCTGAAATTCATGGTAACCTATAAATAAGAAACGAAATACTATTTATTGTACTAGCGACGTGGTCACTAATAGAGACATTAAATAATAAAACAATTAATTAATTGTCAAAACTAATTGGGTATGTATTTTTTATGTGGGTAGATAAACGTTTCCAAAAAAGTGAATTCACTTTAAGTGACTCCCACGTAGGTAATTAAAGAATTTATCCACAATATACTAAATAGATTGTGATTGGAAAGTAGAATCGATTTCAGAACTTACATCCAAAAGCCGCTCTTCACATGTTCAGATGCTGTTGTTGAGTTGCTGTTCAGATTGAAATATTATTATTATTTAATCCCACGAATTTAGTTACATAAAAATTAAGTAACCGGCATTAACATATGTTAGATGGTTAGATAATACGCTAATAATAGCCTGATATGTACTTAATGTACAAATACACTTTCTTATTCAGTTTTAAGTTACGTTCACACTTGAACTTGGCATCCGAGATTTGCATCCGACACTTGATATATTAGGTTGTAGACACACGCGACAATTATTATTATCGTGATTATATACGAGGTGTTTGCAATAAATAGAATATATTATAAAATAATTGGAATTATAGTAGGGTGTACACATTTTTTATCAATGATATTTTAATTAATACCTATGTTTTGAAAACCTTGAAATATACAGGGTGAGTTACTATAATAATAATAGTAATTATAATGCTTTTTCACCGAAGGGGTGGTTTTTTGGGGGGGGTTGAGCTGCACCCCCAATTGATTTTTGTGGTTTTGTGATGTATAATCCCTCCACTAACAGTTACTGAAGAAAATTCTCAGATAACATTTTTTGCGATGGAAATTTTTATAATTATTGGACTATAAGTTTAAAATCAGAATAAAGTGATTAACAGAAAAATGTATTTCATTGTAAAAAAAAGCGTGGGGTGCTTATTACTATAATTTTTTATACTAACTCTACTTTTACAAATAGCTACCAATGAAATATTTATACTAGTTGATATCAAGCATCCCACGCTTTTTTGATGACAATGAAATTATTTTTTTTGTTAATCATAATCACAAGTAACCAGAGGACGGGATTTTTTGGTGCTTGATCTGCCATTTTGACGGAGTTGTTAAATTTGGACCAGATAATTCTAATCTGCTACCTCGATAACCCACAGATACCGATTTTCAGTCGAATCCGACGACAATTGATAAAACCTATCCGCCATGTTGACGCCGCCATTTTGAATTTTTAAGTTTTGATGACATTTGCTTTCTACGTGTCAAGCCCTTTCCTTTGATAGAGTCGGATACAATTTAAGCTGACTTGTTTCATGGGCGCTAAAACGTCTGAACAAAGATTTTATTTGATGCATAAGGAATGCCAGTAGTTCTCAAACAGTTCTTACCTGTAACAGCAATATTGTCGATAAATAATTATAAAAACATGGAAAGATGTTGTCATAAAGTGTTAAGATTATTAATTTAGTAACTTCGTCATTTTAGTGGAATTCTGATTATACAGTGTCCGCCATAAAGTTGGCTACGTATGGGAAAGAATTGTATTATTGACATTTCTAAAAAACTCTATTGGGGGTTCGTTTATGCATGTCCGACGACAAAAATCTACATTTTGACACATGTCACGTGATAACCGGTTTGGCAGGACTGTAAAAAATAGTTGACGGTGGTACCGAAAAATGGGTAAAATTGTTAAGATATCGAAAAATTTTACTAAGAAAAAGTGCATAGAATATAACAATATATCAATTGAAGCAGATTTGAGGAAAATAAAAAAGTGCAAATTTTACCCCAACCATTAATTACTATATAAAAAATCATAAATTCTTATGTCTATTTCGCAAATATTTGATTAGTTTCGACAAAAACTTTATATATTTTAGTTGAATAAAGGTATTTGCATGTAAGAAAAAAGAATCGAATCGAAAAAAGAATCGAATCCCCAATATAGTATTTTTTTTTAAATCTCAATAATACAAATTTTTCCGATATGTAGCCAACTTTATGGCCGACACTGTAGGTATATAGGCTCGGGTACAAATAAAACTGATAACAAAAAATGAATTGCCCAATTCAGTTGAAAACAATGAGTTATCAGAAAAGGAAATCAAAGACTAATATTGTTACAGTCCAGCCAGAACCAAGGGGAGATATTGGCATTTCTTGCCAGGAAAAGATTGGATCGTAGTATTAGTAGGGGAAATGATGTTAGTAAAAATAAAATATTTCATATAATAAAAAAAAATCTGAAATCTCTATGAGAATAACGAAAATAAATTATTTTTCTTTTAGCGGTAATAAACAAATATTCTGGTTGACAAAATATATATTAAAAAAAATAACAATAATTTTAAAACAAATAAATTAAAACAATTCTGAAAGAGCAACGCATTGGCACGTTTTCATAAACACTAAAACACTTGAACACTACACTTAACAATTTAGGACATGTTTTCATAAACAATACAACACTACACTTGAACAATTTGTCTACTCGACGCACGTTTTACCATTCGTGTATTAATATATAACGTGAGAAAGTCAGTGGTATTAGAGGTAAACACGCGCTAGTAGTAATAAAAGACATTTTTGGGGAAAATAAAGTTTTAACAGAACTCGCGGCGTGGCTTAATAAAATAAAAATTTTAGAAAGAAAATTATTAACTTTTAATAGACCTTAAATAATAAAAAAAAAGATGAAGTGGGGATCGAGATCTAACTCACAACCACCCCATTTACATTTATTGCTGCTCGAGTATCTTACCTATTGAGCTACGCAATCCTACGTTCGCTATATTCTGAAACGTGTAATATGTACATACTAGAAAATTGTAAGACTTAGTGGTTTGATATTGTTTGTTTGAGACTGATGAATATCCACTATTTACCACTAAAAATAACTTAAATATTTTATATAAAGACGTTTTTCATATTTAGAGTGGTGTTAGTTCACGGGAATAAATAATATTCGTCGTCAAACACACAGTTTGAGAATCGCTGAGCTTACGACTACGTTTCTCACTACTCAGTGTACATTTCATATTTCCATCTCAAAAGAAGTGGGAAAGAATCTTGATTGACATACATTGACAATGTCTTTAGGCTATTGCTTTAAGTTTGTGTGCAAGAGATAGTGAAAACGTATGCGCAACATTAATTCATACATCGGTCATTTTAAACTGGACCCGACTCTGCCCATATCAAGGGGGTTGTACAGAAAATGATAATCCGCCATCTTGGGGCGGTAGACTATATTGTATTGTCATCGGAGTTACACACAATTGCCAAGTTTCATGATGATACAACAATTAAAATTGGGTGAAAATTGCGTTGAAAGATTCCGTTACATTGATAGATACAGGTGAAGGTAATAAAAAGTACTTTTTCCAATATATTCAGCCAAATTGACTGAGGTCCAATAAATAATTTACATCAAGCCCATCAATTATATAAAGTAGTAAAGATATATTCAATTTATTTCAAAAAAAATTTTTTTTGCGATGACTATACTTCCAATCCACTACGTGGATGTGGAAGTAAAAAATTAAGAAATGATTCTAAATATTTTCGGTCAACGCTTAAGACATTGCTGCGATTATGTGCAATTCCTTTGTCGGTCTTTTTTCATGATTTTCCAATTGACAACAGATAGACTACTGACAAATGAAATTTTATTTTTGTCGTGTGATGCCCAATTTAAATGCCCGACTGACTTCCCCTAATACTTACCTCGTGCTCCCATAACGTCGTTATAAATAGATTAAATGATATGTCACGGCGTTTCATCAATCGTCTAAAAAATATGTATCCAGTAATTATCATCGGAACAATATAGGCCATTGAACCGCCACGTTGTCCAACAGAAAGACACTTCTTGCCTGGTGTTCGGTGTGCATTTGCTCCTATTTATAATTTTCTACTATTAGACTAGGAAGTAGAGTATTAACCAACATGTGAACTTAAATTTAGCAATGCGACTAGAATTGATAAACACCAGTGTCTCTTTTGTTGATAAATGCAAGGTTGTAGATGTATAATGAAGTTTTATTATATACATTTATATCTGTCTAAACAAATTTTTGCACATTTTTCCACGAACCATGTTATAAATAGTGTAAACTGCTGTTTTTGTGTTCACTTTATATATGATTGGCTCATAAAGTACAAGAAATGTGTGTAAGTAATTGTTTGCACCGTGGAAGGTACACAGAGAAAAAACTGCTGCCTAAGGTATCTTTACTTCCACATTCAGATTTTCCATCCAAGTGTCTTTAAAGGAAAACATCTTTACTAGTACGGCAGCCCGTGACCAAAATCAACTGTTATCACCTAATGCTAATTTCGATCACCGGGTTATACTTTATTACAATACAAAACCAATTTTCCTCTGAAAAAAACTTCCATAACGTTGCAGTAGCCGGGAAAACGATTTTCCGTCCGTTAAAAAAAAAGACGTTATATTTTTATCCCCTAATGTCCTTTCTCGATGAATTCTTGATATAAATGTTGAATAAAACAAGAATCGATACAGAATTATTGCATAATATCATAATAATTTCAATAATAAAAATAAAAATTGTATAAGAAAATGGTATAAAAAAGGTTCTCCCTAATGGCTGTAACCTTTAAAAAATATAAAATATGATTCAAATAATCGGAAAAAAGTAAACGGACATTTCCTATGCTGTACAGCTGCACAAAATGCAGTGCGCTCGCTTGTTGACGTGGTGGCGCGCGTACTTAATAGAGATGCCTATACCGGGTGTTAGAAAAGTATGGAAACGGTGAAAAATCTCGAACAGTTTGCATCAAATCGAAAAATAAAAAATACGTGTCAAAAAGTTTTCAAAAAACTATCTAGGTACTGATACCAAAAATGACCTCCCCACCCACCACTCAGTGGGTGGCGAGGGTCAACTTTAAAATTTCACATGGAAACCCCTATTTTTTTATTACGGAGTCGGATTCTACGGCAAAAAATACGTGAATTTTATATTGGGCATTTTTTTCGATTCTCGCAAGATGTCGGTGCAATCGCAAAAAAATGAAATAAACCTGAAGCCTCCATATGTTTGTAAATACAGCTACTCATGTTGACAAAAAAACGTTCAGTTTAAGAAACAATATCTGTGATATCTTAATTTTTATTTTAGTTTTTTTTTAAGTGTTGTTAATAACAGTATTTGTTTTGTGAAATTTTTTTGCGATTTTCATTACAAGTTTCAAAGTTGCCCCCCGCCCCACCCACTGGGTTGGAGGTGGCAGAGTCGAACCCAATGTCATTAGATAGATTTCGTAAAAATAACAAATACGTGTTTTTCAGTTTTTGAATTGGATATTTTTTTATGGGCTCAAGATGCTACTCTTGAAACAGTCATGTTTTCTTTTCATTTTTTGCGATTACAGCGACACCGTGCAAGAATCGAAAAGAATGTCCTGAATAAAATTTATGTATTTTTTGCCGTAGAATCCGATGCCGCAATAAAAATAGGGGTTTCTATTTGAAATTTTAAAGTTGCCCCTCGTCCCACCCACTGGGTGGTGGGTGGGGAGGTCATTTTTGGTATCAGTAGATAGTTATTTGAAAACTTTTTGACACGTATTTTTTCATTTTTCAATTTGATGAAAACCGTTCGAGATTTTTCACCGTTCCCATACTTTTCTAACACCCGGAATATATCCTAAATGCATCTCGACTCTATGGCGCGCGCTTCATAACGATGGTGTTGTTAATATTTTCAGTTTTCTAACACGAGTAGAACTTAAAGAAAAGATAAAAACTTCCCTATCAACAGTTCCCTCCACCAACCTATGGCACCCCTATCGGCAAAAGAGTCTCCTAAAACGGGATTTTTATTAATATCAAAGCACGCATCGGCTTCTTCTTAGTTGAAAAAATTATTTCGCGTTGTATACTAATATCAAAAAATCAGTTTGTACTTCGACATTAATAAAATTCTCGTTTCGGTGTTGGAAGGGGGGGAGGGGTACTGAGACTACTGGCATTCGATTATGTGCCCAAAAAAACGTAGGGAGCGAATTTTTACGCATTTTTACACAGCTGTATCAACATATGACACTTTGCGCTCTTGTTATTGAATTCCGACGGAAAATGTTTTTTTTTCAGCATATCAAGTTGAAAATTGTCCGTTCATATTTTTCATACATGTTTTTTATATAAAACATCATTTTGATTAGAGAACGGACATTAGGGAGTACCAAAATTAGCCTAGAAAAAGACGGAGAATTGAAATGCAAGTACTATGATCAGGGCTGTAACATACGACTTACACCAATCTTCAATAGAAATTTCGATGGGCGAGTGCTGGCATTCATATTAATAAACTCTTTATCTCTATAAAAATTTCGAAGGGTGGAGTATTTCCTTAGAATTAAATATTTTTCTCGATCGAAATTTTGGAGAGCGACGGGGTAACATTCCTTAGGGGGAGGGGGTGATATTCCTCAAAATTGAATTGGCATCGCACTAATCATTTATCAGTATACCTCTCTCGTTTTACCTAATGCACATGCTAATTTCCAAATCTCCAACATCGGGCGAAACCCGGGGGGCCCCCTCAACAACCGCCGGGCCCGGGGGGAAACACCCCCCGACACCCCTCCCTCTCGTCGAGCCTGACTATGATATGGAACGATTAAAACATTCGTTTTTATTTTGTTGTTGTAGAAAAACTTCAGAAATAGACGAGAATTGTCGGAACGGACATTTGAACATGACGCGAATTTCCACCTGTTTCCCAGTTTTCAGTATTTAACCCCTTATATCTTGACACAGCACTCAAAATTTCCGTTTTCATTTTTCCTCGAACTCTATGCATAGTGGTGAATACCAAGAAACAGTAAACGGACATTAGGTGATTATTCAGATGACCTAATATTTTTTACATGTTGAAGGATACATTTCAACCCTTTCGCGACGCTAAAAATTTTCGTCGCTCTGAACTTTTTTACCCTTGTTCAAAGAAATAAGCTGTGGCGCGGGAATTTCCCATTAGGCGATAAGTCGAAAATTTTTGTTACGGGCTGCCGTACTATACGTTTGCACTCTAGTATGTGGAAATAATTGGTCATAGAATTTTAATAATGTTTGAGGCATAAAACGATTTGTAGCGTTGGTTTCTAGCATATAAGCCAAAAGCGAAGTTTCTGGACTCTTATTAGCTTCCTCTACTCATTTTCCCCAATTTACACCGCCATCCCCCAACCCCTTCAACGGAAAAAAAAATTATAAAAAAATCTGAGGCCTTGGCTTCTAGTATATACACCAAATCCCAACTTTCTTTACAAGTATCAGGTTGCGCTGCTTATTTTCCCCTATATAACCCCCACCATTCAACGGAATCATCCCAAAATATAATCTAGTTCCAAGTGTCGTTAGAAAAATGACCTAATTTAAAAAATTTGAGGACTAACTTCACAGAGCCGTCAAAATCTACATCATGTTAAAAATGTGGACAATTCCAACAGAACCCAATTTTCCATAAGAATGGTGCGGGATCCTTTTCGCCTTTTTGGCCGATGTAAATCGAAGTGTCTACAGAATTGTTTAAATAAAAGTTGTATATTATTTATAAAAATAAAACTGTAGGCGTTTAATAGAATAGAATAGAAATGTATTTCATTTCATTTTATTCATGCTATATATACATAAAAAATGTTTGCATACGTCAGTGGTAAATAACTACTTAATTTAACAAACAATTAAAAGTTAAAAAATATATATAAAAATGTAGGAATAGGGTCACAGAAACACAATGTAAAATAATTAGTAATAAATAACATACTATCTTAAGTAGAGGAAATTTATAAATATGAAATTGTTTAATACACAAAGAACAGGTACTTAATGCAAAAATGCTAAAATGTTGCGTTGACTACAATAGTCTAATTAGACAGACGATAGATTAATTAGGCAAGGAGCCAAAAAAATCAAAATATTCATCATATGAATAAAAGGCATTCTGTAAAAGAATATTTTTTATTTTTTGCTTAAACGTGTTTACGCCCATTTCAAGATTTTGTAAGTGTCTCGGTAACACATTAAAATTTATAGATAGATATAAGTGGGAATTTTGAGATTTACTCAGTCTGTATTTGGGCAAACTTAAATTTGTTTTCGTTCTAGTGTCATGGTGATGTATGTCCTCTTGCTTGATAGCTTTATTATCACTTTTTAATTTCTTTATGTAGCACAAGCATTCATATGTATAACATGATGGCAGTGTCAATATATGGAGACTTTTAAAAAGGGGTTTGCAGTGGTCATCGTATTTAGATTGAGTCATTATTCGTATAACTTTTTTTTGCAATTTAAAAATTTTGTTCAAGTGACATGATGACCCCATACTATCACTCCATATGTCACTATGCTGTGAAAAATAGAAACATAGGCTATTTTTAAGCAGTCTGCTGTAATTTTGCTGCTGAGTTGTCTTAGTGTATAAATACAGGTTGATAACCGTTTTGATAAATTTTGAATTTGGAACTGAAAGTTTAATGAATTATCCAAATGCACACCGAGAAGTTTAATAGGTTCAATTTTTATTTCTCTATTTCTCGTCTCAAAATTGATGGTTTTTGTTTTATCATTATTTATGGTAAGATAGTTGTGTCTTGATCAGTTATTCATTAAATTGTCAGCTTCCTTTTTATTATAGTGCACAAGTTGGAAAATATTTTGTCGCTGAGTAAAAATGTCATGTCATCAGCATACATTATTGGCAGTATTTCAGTAGCACAATTGAAAGATATATCATTAATGTAAGTTATGAACAGCACAGGACCCAGAACAGAGCTCTGTGGCACTCCAAATTTTGATACTATACCATTAAACTTAACACATCGTTGACGGTCCGCAAGATAAGAGGTAAATAAATTTAAGGCTTTTCCTCTGATGCCATAGTATTCCAATTTTTGTATTAGAACGCCATGGTTAACGGCATCAAATGCCTTAGACATATCGTAAAATTTTCCAGTGCATAGTTTACACTACTCAAAAGCTTCTGTAATGTTTCCATACATTTCACAAATTGCGCCAATAGTGGATCTCTTCTGTCTATAGCCGAATTGAGCATCAGTTAGTAAGTTGTTTTTTTTTCAAATATTCTAGCAGTCTGTGTTTAAGAACAATCTCAAATATTTTAGAGATAATAGGTATAATAGAAATAGGTTATTCACGTGTCGAGCAACAGATTGTACTAACATGCAAGCAAATGCAAAAAAGAATTGCTGTTATAAAAATTGTTGATTTTTCGACAAACTTACAAATGTTGCCCTTTAAAATGTCACCTCTTTTCTAAACGCGTTCATTGTGAAAATCGTCTGAATTGCAATAAACTACAAAATCAGAAACAATACACTAATTGCCATTGTCACTTTCACGGTCTACGGCCGGACGGTGATATGGCACTAACTTCGTAGACCATTGTTGGATTAATTCATTCACGACAGCGTCGCGACGATCCTGACAAAGAATAATCGCTCAACACGTAAAACAGCTATAGTTTTAACTTCCGTTACCATTAACCTGCTCATCTATCAGCACTGCTGCTAAAGCTGTGTGCTTATTTTAGTTGTCGAAAGAATGTTTAGTATTTAAACTGCGACTGATATAAAATGAAAATATTAGTAAGTCGTATTTTAATATACTTATGCATGTCGTATATACACATAAATAATATTCTAAACGGTTAATTGCATCACCTTGTTAAAGTGTGCGCAAAAACTTCGGTTCAACGCTTTTAATTTGTGTTTTTTATGTTTAAAGACATCGCCAAACTTTGCTTTGGAAAACTTCCAGTTTTGTAAAGCTATTTTTCTAACGCTCAGTCTTGACTTTGTCATGGACTAGGTAATTGCCTGCAACACAATTTGATCGAATGCTGAATCAATTCTACTAATTATTTAGATCTTTAGTATTTAAACTACGACTGATAGTGGGGCAGATCTCGCTATTATATCTCGCATATTTAAAGTAGAAAACATTTTCGGAGTAGAAAGATATGGGGCTAGCCATATTATTAAGGGACCTAACGGCAGATTTTTCAGTTCTAGTTTAACTCAATATGTAGAATACCAACCCATACATACCATGTTTAAAAAGAAGAAAATTAGTCCACGGAAATTAACATTTGACCTGGACAAAATTAGCAAAAATCTGAATTTTTGCACAGATGTTCTTTGAGGTGTCCCAAACCCAAAAATTCCAACATGGCTACCCAAGATATTGAAGGTCAAGGTTTTTTGCAAATATCTCGCATACTACGCATCGAATGCCCATGAGGTCTATGTGAAAGTTTTAGAGGAATAAATTATCTACAAATTGTCTTCTTTTTTTACCTACCGCCCCCCCCCCCTTTCGAGATATTTAAGGTTAAAGTTTCAGAAACTTGGGTTTTTGCGAGTTTCTCGCGCCAAAAACATCAGAGAGCAATAAAGTTAACATGAAAGTTTACCCCGATACGTCCGATGCATAGGAAGCGGGATATTCGCGGAAAACCGTTTTTTTTTAATCTTCGACCTTGAATATCTCGAAACGTATCTCTACAACTGTCACCATTTTCCTCATGGACATCTGATGCATAGGACGCTCTAACCAAAACTTCTTTCTATCACATACTTTTCACCACCATATTTTTATTCTGTACCTATCCTCTTTCTCTTTCTTATTGTTTGTCACCTGTTTGTATTTTTGTAAATTTTTATTTTGTCCTTTTATATTAAATTCCCTTTTGGCCAAGAAACTTTATAAAAATTCAAACTACTTTTAAAACTCAATTTTCCTTTCTACTAATCACAACTTCCCAACGGCGAATAGACTGTTGGGGCACAATTGCCTCGAACGGGTCTTTTCCATTGAGTTTATTCCCGTCTCAGCAACCAAAATTAAATCAGTGTTTTATCCAAATTTTTCAGTGTTTTCTTAGTTTCAGTGTTCTTAAATTTAAGTTTTAAATATGTAAAATTTTAATGACGATTTTAAGCTGCCACAGGCGGCAGGAGTTTTGTCTATTTTAATTAATTTTATTGAGCCGAACCGGTCGCGATCCGCCCAACCGCACTAACACCACGGCGCTGTGCGACGTGGTTGTACGGTTGACTTCGGATCACGATCCGGGGAGGCAATGTTTTATACGATTTTAATATTGAATAAATTTGTTATGTATGTATGTATGATGCATAGGACGCGAGACATTTGCAAATTATTTGACTTTCAATATCTTGGGTAGCCATGTTGGGATTTTTGTAATTTTTGTGGATTTGGGTTGGGGACACCTCAAAGAAGGTTAGTGCAAAATTTCAGATTTTTACTGTTGCGAATACTAGATATATAATTCTGAATAGGTATAGCTATAAGATAAAAAAAATATATTTTTTTAATATTTTGATATTTGAACCACGACTGATGTATTTAAATAAACATATGCATGTCGTATATATACATATTTGCATCGTTATGTGTGTACTTTGTCACAGCTAGAGGAGTTTATGTTCAAGTTCAGCCTTTTGCGTGCAGTTATTGCTGAAAGTTTTCACATATGAAAAATCAATACTGTATGTATTAAAATAAGAGAAAATTTATGGTGCCAACCACAGAATTGCTTCTTTTACAGTTGACCCCTCCTTCCTCGTCTAAATGTAAAGCGTTTGAGGGTTGGGTTGCAAATATTAATATCACGAAAAATATTGTTTTTCCACATAAACTTCGCGTTCTGTTACCATAATCTGGCGTAGACTTTATTCTACACCTGCTCGCTTATGGAAAGGATATTTTAATAATCAACTCAAGGAAATTAGTGTATGAAACATTAAAATCTTTTACTAGATTGCGTGTAGGCGAAGCCCGTACGAAACGTCCTGAATTAGAAAATCGAAGTAAGAAACAATGAAAAGCGCAATTTCAGACCATCTAAATATATATTAACAAAAACAGGAGTGGGCAGTTGTCCAACATTTTATGTATTATATTTGTATAGTCTTTATAAAGGTACGTTAAATTATTTTGTATATTTGACCTTGGTAGTAATGTACATTGTACAGTGAATTTCCCTGGAGGGCAACTTTACTAGCTAGCTAGCCTACCGTCAAGGTGCTGGAGTACTACAACTAAATATTCTCACCTTCTAGAGGGTTAAACGAACCGACCCAGATTTTAAAGTTAGCTAATTTGTTCCATAAATATCTTTAAAAGAATAGCGATATCTTAGATATAATATAGTGGGTACCTGTCCACAATTAGTACTGGCCATAAATGAAGAATAAAATATATTTTCTATTAACGTCGCAATTGTAAATAAAGAGCCATTCAACACGTTCGAGAACGGTCGCAAAAATGGGCTATTTTTGACCCTCTTCTTCCTCTTGTGATACTTTGTGTTTATGAGACCTCCCTTATCGGTTGCAAACTCCACTCTTCCTCTACATTTAGGGACAAACAATTACACTTTTTTTCAAAACAATAATCTGTTGGTTAGTTTGCAGTGAGAGAATGAACTAAAATTGTTGAATATGCAGCTATTTTCCAACGGTTTTTTTGTGCGAACGTCAAAACCAGAGGGTTGGCTCTATCTGATGTGTCACTGCGTCAATATGTGCAATTGTACATGCATATTGCATATAACAATAATAATAATAATAATAATAATACATTTATTTACCAGTACAAAATACATAGTAAAGAGGTAGAAATTCGGCACATACAGCCGTTCTTCCATTTGCCCTGCACGCGCATATATGACACAGTATCTTACCTCGTGATTATTTTGTCGAGTTCGATAACATTCAAAGTTAATATGAAGAGAGCTGAAAATATTGATGAGTGTAATAGTAACTTTTCTTGAAATTTAAAATAAGTAGTCTTTTTGCCTCAGAAACTCCCGTGTAATTTCTCAACTCTTTATGGTTTTGCCAATTACTCCCACATCCGCACGTAATGCAGTGGAATGAAGTAGGTATAGTAAACGTAAAAAAAAAATGTTGTTGAAATAGGCTTAGAATGTCATGAAACATAGAGGTTTTAAATTTACAAAAAGTTCTACATTTCTGCCCGTCTGTCGGTCTATCTGTCAATATGTAACTGTTTTTTGTGCACACGTTTTCTCTGAAACAGTTTGTGATATTAACTTGAAAATTGGGACACTTGGATTTTGAGTGAAGGGGTTAGGGGGTGAAATAGGGGTAAATAAGTGAAGCAGGCTAGTAACAGTTCAGAAACAGAATTTTGTATATATACCCCAGAAGCCAAGGTCTCAATTTTTTTTGACATTTTCCGCCCCCACCACCATTACTAAAATCGCATTCTAGTGTATACGCGAGCTCTCAAGAAAATGTTTTGACATTAGACACCTTCATCCCCATTAAACGTCGGTCAGTCGAAAAGGTATTGATGCGGCACGTGGTTATTAAAATTCTATGAACAATTATTTCCACATATCGAGTGCAAATATATCAAGATACTTTCGTTAAAGAGACTTGGATGGGAAATCTAGATGTGGAACTAGCGATTCCTTAAGCTGCGTTTTTTTGACGTGTTTACATTATATTATTATTTAGGGTGTCTCAACAAGAGCGCCGGATTAATGTTTAAAAAAAACAATTTTTTTTTAATTAAGCGATTTATTTTTCAACGTGAAGGGGAATAGTTGCGATTAAACAGGAAACACGAGATCCGACAAATGGCCACCACGGAACCTCTGGCACACAGTCATTCTCTTCATAAAGTTCTGGATGACTTTTTCGCATACCCGTGGCGTTATTTCCGCAACAACGCGCTGTATCTCTTTAAGGCGTTCAATTGTTTGTGGCTTATTCTCATACACCTTGTCCTTCAGATAACCCCAAAGAAAGTAGTCTATTGGCGTTAAATCGCACAACCTTGGTGGATCGCCAAACCGAGAAATGACACGGTGTGGAAACCTGGTCCGCAGTAACGCCATTGTTTCGAGAGCTGTGTGGTAAGTCGCACCGTCTTGTTGGAAAAACAAATCATCCACATCAATTCGATCCAATTCGGCCCACAAAAACTCGGTTAACATTACGCGATACCGCACACCATTAACAGTTAGTGCATTTCCAGCCGCTTTTGAGAAGAAATACGGTCCAATCACTCCATCAGCCCTAAATGCGCACCAAACAGTTACTCGCGGTGGATGCATTGGTTTCTCCAGTATTACACGAGGATTTTCAGCACCCCAAAGTCGGCAGTGCTGCTTATTTACATACCCGTTTAGTTGAAAATGTGCCTCATCGGAGAAAATGATTTTCTTACAGAAATCCGCATCAATTTCGTGATGCTCCAGCACCCAATCAACATGGTGGCTTGATTTCTTGCGTCAATTGAATCTTATATGCGTGCCAATGAAGATCTTTTGTTAAAATTCATTGCAGAGTGGGTCTGGTAATTCTTGACCACGATGCCGAATGGAAGTGTCTGGATTCTCCGCCGCACTTTCCCTCACTGCGAATATGTTTTCGAGCGACCGACATGGACGGCGACGCACAGTGGTCTTCTCATCCATCAACGTGAATTTTGTCTCAAATTTGTTAATTAAACGGCGAACTTTCCACTCATTTGGTGCATTGTTGCGACCGAAAATTGCACGCAATCTGCGAACTGTTTCCGCAAAACTTTCACCACTTTTGTAGTGAGTTTTCACAATAATTAAACGTTGCTCGTTAAAGTAGTGCTGCATGATTTCTAATCGCGTGGTTTGTACATGACAAGTGTCAACAAATGAACACCGATCTAATCGCACAAGCCAAATGGTGGCAAATTCAAATCCGGCGCTCTTGTTGAGACACCCGTTACTTAAAAGTCGCCTCTGGAATCTATTTCTGCTTCCCGATGTCTGTAGGGACGCTCCGATACCACAAAAGTATCGATACTTGTATTTACATTTTCTTCATTTTAGTGATACCACGGTATCATATCGAAAAAAAAGTATCAAGTGCACAATTACTTAGTATCGAATGAAAAGTATCGATACTGGTATCGTATCAGAAGAAAAGTATCGAGTACAAAAGTACTTGGTATCGAATAAAAAGTATGGATGCTCTTCATTACGAGTCCGCTGGGTTCATGTTCTGAGATAATGGCCGGCAGATAGTCAATATATTATATCTATGAATAGGAATAGAGTATATGAATAAATTTAGATTTAGAGTCACCTTTTGTTTTTGATATGCAAATGATATTACATTTAGGGGTAATGCCAAAGACTATCTTGTAACTCTTATAATAATAATCCAACATCAGTTATAAAAATAATAACCAGCTGTGTCAGTATGCTCCGTTTGAAAAAAAATTGTTACTATCTTTGAAAAATACTTGCAATCGTTGAAATCTGATTAAGTAAATATTGATGTTGAAAAAATTATTTTATTTTTAAGCTAACATATGGTTTGTATTTAAATTAATAATTTTGTGTGGGGTCCCACACCCACTTTACATGAGAATTTAGATTTATTTAAGAAAATTAGGTAATTCCCCAAAATACGACCAAGTCTATCAGATAATGACCAACATATTGTGAAACTTCTTTAGGTTTAAAATAGAAAAGTATGTTTGTTGTGGCATTCTTAGCTTGCAGGAAACATAATTTTCAACTACATGAAAATTGGCTAAAACGTGTGTGGTCATATAGGTATTAATACTTTACAAAAACTTTTTTTTAACTTAATCGCATACCTGTCGGACGTAGGGGTGGAAGACATAAGGATGGCAGTATGCTTCTTCGTGCTTTTCAGTAGATTGCAGATTGTAGTTTGCTTAGGGGGTCGCTCGGCTCTTTCAGCCTTTCCCCATATCGATCTAAAATATCTTTTGTGAATTACCCTACAATGGGCTTGTTCGGCATTTTTTTTTATTTCATAAATCGAAAGTGCAAGTATAAAATGATGGATCTGCAAAAAATCAGAATCTTATTCGCACGTTTAGTATCTTAAAAACTATTACAAACCTCCACCTCGCGAAAATGGGGCGTGGCCAGGCGCTACGTCACTATACGCATAGACTCGGCGATCTCGATAGACTTAATGCTCCTAAGTTGTTATAATTATAAGTGTTTTCGAAGTATTGTTTGTTTTGCTTACTTCTTGACAGTAGGGAAGTACAATTTGGTGAAATGTCAAGAAATTACAATTTTCTCTCGCCCCTGTCGGGACCAATTTTTGATTTTGACCCTACAATTTACGATTAGGATTCATCGCCGACCTTCTCCTTTCCGTCGTGGATTCCAATTGAACTAACCCCAGAATCCTTAAGTGACCAATCGAATCGCCTGGTTTGAAAGAGAGTACTTGTTGCAGCGTTAGGACACAGAGTGCTGCCTCCTTCCTTACATGCAGAGGAATGTGTAACAAATGTATATAAAGCATTTATATGTGTAACAAATGTATAACCTGTATATGTTTACTGCTCAAAATCTTAAAATGATAGAGCCCGTTGTCAACATATAAGTATTCTGACTATTCAAAATTTGTATCAATTCCCTATGAACCACGATTTACCCGTGGTCTAACAGATTTTTTTTTAAAACTCAGATATGACAGTTGTTCATACATCGGAAAATAAGTACAACTTTTAGGTAGCCCAAAGGATAAAATTGAATCAGGTCAAAGGTCCAGCATTTACCAAATTAATTGTAAGAATTGGAATTTGAGGTATGTTGGACAAACGAGATGTGTATTGTAACGAGATTCAAAAAGCATATAACTCATTTTTGTGTTTCAGACAGAAAGGTCCGTGTCAAGTGTTTGCATATAGGTTGAGAAAGCTACGCCATTGGTAGTGGGTATTAAAAACATACGCACAACTGAAAATTCGAAGTTGCATATTCATATTGCGAATTCGAAATTGAAATTTACACTAAAATTTATGATACAGGGTGAGTCAGAGTTAAACCGCCAAACGTTCAGGATCGAGTTTTCAGGTTAAAATAAGACTTTTCATCTATAATGTTTTTTTTTTTCAAAATTGCTCCTCCGAGCTAGAGCAACTCCCGGACTGCCTGAACAATCCGTTCCTGAGGGGCAGCTTCATCATTAACGGACTCCGTCTAAACCTTGCATTTCATTGTTCCCCTTATAAAAAGTCCAAGGGAGTCATGTCCAGGGAACGCGCAGACCAAGAGCGGGGGGAGTCTCGACCGCGACCGATCCATCTTCCCGAGAAATAGTCGTGCAACCATCGGTGGACTAGTAGAGTATAAAGGGCCTGGGAATCGTATTTTTATGCTATTATTTAAAGGCATGCCGTCTAAAATTGGTTGAAAATCATTTTCCAAAAAATGAAGAAAAGATGTCAACGTTGTACAGACCTATCCAAACGTTGTACGAAAATTGATGTTGAAAATGGCTATCTCGTACGGTATAAGGATTTCCGTGCTTCCAAATGTGAGCATTATGTTGATTAAAGATACCAGCGTGTCTTAAAGTTGCTTCATCGGTCCAAAACAGCCTCCGAGGGAAAAAATATATCTTTTTTGCCTTTTCGCTCTAGCTCGAAGCGCATTTTTGGAAAAAACTTTGTAGATGAGCATATTCTTATTTTAACCTGAAAAATCGATCCTGAACGATTGGCGGTTTAACACTGAGTTACCTTGTATAATACAAAAATGTATCTAGTATTATCTAAAAGTTTTGGCACAGCTTTAACAGAAACATATTTTATTCGATATAAAATATCGTATACTATTTGAATATGTAAAGAATATTTCTCTCTAAATTAGGTGTCGACCTACTGAACAAATGGAGCATAATTTATGCAAATTTTGCAATTTATGATATGCACAAAACTTCACTTGTGACTAAACTTAACAATAATTACAAGCATTAACAGTGCATAGTCTATTATATTATAAAGAATTTTGTATGTAGGTTAGTTGTAAAAATATAAGCGGCTTATCTTCTAAGTCAGTTAAAGTTACGTGGGAAAGGAAATTATCATACTGCTGTACTAATTTCCTTTCTGTTTCCCTGAAAATGTTACATAAAACCTGACAACTACGTGTAATTATTATCATGTAGGCTTTGTTTTGTGACACGCCGAATTTTGTGTGAAAGTTGAGTTATATATTACGCGAAAAATATTTTAATTTCTTATTTACGATGGGCCATTAATATTCTTACTGAGTATTACTTTCTTAACTTATTTCGTTTGCGGAATACTTTGCCAATGCAAATGAATTTAACTAGAATTAGTATGCCAGGTGTACCATACTTTGTTATCAAGCAATATCTTATTGGAAAAGAGAAAAGGTTGATCTAAAGGAACTTGTGAAGCAGTCCTTCTGATTATACTTTAAATTTCCTAGACCTAAAGAGATGTTTGAGGAACTCGGTTTAAAAAACCATGTTGCTTCTTATAACCCATTAACAAACCATCTCCAACTTGTGTTTTTTTTTTAATTTGCACCCTCCAAAATTATCAAATGATTAAAAGTATAAAAATACGAATATTGAATACTCTGACAGATATAACTACCAAAGTAAAAAAACTCAGGTTGACACAGCAACACACTAGGTCTTGATTTAGTTTGAATATATTTTCACAAAGACCTGAGGTAACAAAATTGTAGACTATTGAAACGTTAAGTTTCTTAACTTATGACAAATAAAATGAATCAATTAAATTCAACTACTTTAATAGTTTACAGAAAAAGACAAACAATGATAGAGCAAGTGACATCAGGGTTGCTGGTAAACTACAAGAAACTTTCGTCATATTAATAATATAAAAACCATTAAAGGTGGAAAATATACAGAGTGGACCGTTTAAAGGAAATAGATAATGAAGAAAAATTGATTTAGTTCAAATTTCAAATTTACACGTTTCATGACACTCTAAACCTATTTTAAAAAAGAATTGAATTTTTTAACCACTGCAATACTTTCGCTCCACTACGTGGACATATGGCAGTAATATTTGGCATATAGTTAACACAATTGGCAAGGAAGACACTATTATAGTTTTATTGAAATATATACAGGGTGGTCATCGTAAGAAATAATTAGGTGTTTTCACTATGTGCAAATTTGCTTTTTTGATATTATTAAAATGAAGTACTTGTTATACTAAAGCACTTATTGATATTTAAACAGCATTCTAACGTCCATCAAATTAAAATTTCAACAAATAAATAACATAAAGTTTTAGTAATTGAACGAGTACGCGAAACACGTGGTGACGTCATCGGTTACATTAGTTTCTTAAATCGCGTTTAAAAATTGTTAAACACAATATTTTATTCACTTTATTTACGTTTTACGTGTGATTAAATAAGTAACGGCCACCTAATAAGGGATTTGTAAAAGCTACTTTAGGAAATTTATCTGCAAAATAACGTGTTTATAACACAAAATGACACTGACAATATAACTGATGGCGTCATGAGTGCGTAGTGAATTGATGTAGTGTTTTTGGCGAAAAAATTTCAATACAAAATTAAAATTGCTTATTTTAAGGTATTATTCGATTGTTTCTCAAAATTCAAGTGTTTTTAACTATAATAAAGCAGTGAAAGTGAATTTAAAATTTGTGAAAACACCTAATATGGAAATAATGGTGGAAATTTATTAAAGGTATTTACGCAAGCCTTCCGTATTTCCCATCTTTTATTTAATATTGAATTTTTGCTGTCGGATGACCACTTTGTATATTTTTCGACCAAATGTTATCAGGTTTTCTTTGTAATAATAGTGATAACTGTGTTCCGAATATTATTCTCATATGTCGTTTCGTATTTAATAATTTTTTAAGGTACCGTGCTGTATAAATAAAGAGTGAAATTCTGTTCAAATATCTTTACCTATTTTTTATTTTGTGTTTCGCTTTAATTATATTATTTCCAGTCATGAACTTGACAAACTGTATCAAAAGTACCGCTAATACGGAATACTTCTTCATATTTACCCGTTTTTAATTTCCTAAAGGATTTAAATTCCTTGGAAAAAGTTTTATAGTATTTTCAACAAAACCGGAACATAAAGCAACCTTATCTTTTATACCTACAGATTTATTGAATTCTATGATTAAAGCTCAAGTTATAGCTCTTCCAACGAATTATCATTAGACTATTTTAAAGCATTGAATACATAAAAGCAAAGATAGATTGTAGTAAATCGTTGTATTTAGAATAAATTTCTACAATAAATAAACGACTCGCCTTTTAATGGATGTCGATAAAGTTTGTAGGTGAACGAATGATTAAAATTAGTATTCTCTGAATTTTATGTCTATGGAACACTTTTTTTATATAGCCGTTACTTCTGTGTAGCTTTATTGTTAAGTAAATACCTTATTTTATCTATTGTAAAGTTCTAATCTCGTTTTATATATTACTTGATAGGCCGGTCGTTGTAAAGGTAAAATCGTCGATTTGGTCATTTAAAACACCAATTTTATGGACTATTCTTATAGGAAAAATTGCGCTGAACACGATAGTGACATTAAAAAAATTATAAAACACAGACTTCATTGTTAATAACAATGGCTTTTAGCGAAAATTTTCATTTTTTGATGTTTTTTGACTTTTTGACGAAAACGATGCATCGAATAAAAACAGCAGATATAAGAAAATGAATATTTTATCAATACGCGTCGTTTGAGACTTATAGCAACCTTTTTATCTTTGATCATTTAATTGTTATAAACAAATTAAGGGACCTAAATTAACCATTTTTTTCCTGTTCAAGGAAAGGGCATACGGATATTTTATTGTAGTCAAAATGTTGCATTTTGTTCATAGAATTTATAATTTTTTGTGTGTGTGTCGATATCTCGCGCATTTTGTAATTGTTTAAACAAATGAGCTAATTTGTTTATTAAGGATTTGTGACTTTCCATGGCATTTCTTGCACTTTTCACCCCCGGAAATCGATAAGTATTGATAAAAACTACCATTTCTGTGTGGTCTTGCCTCTTTTCTTTTTTTTTAACCCCCCGCCAACTTTTTAAAAAATTGCTTAGTAAACAAATGAAATATCTCGGCTCAGGAACGTCGTGCAAGTATCGGGAAATGAAAGATAATAAAAAAAAGGAAAATTTTGAGCCTAGATGGACCTCAATCCGTTAACTAGAACGGGAGATATAGACCATTTTGCGTTTACGACTATCAATTGTTCATTAATAAATTTTTTGAAAAAAATCTTGTGACAACATAAAGTTAATATATTAAACTAAGTAGTTTTCAATTGTCACACAAATCCATTGGTTTTTCATACATTTTATGATTTTATAACAATTAATTTATGGTTTTTAAGTGTTCCAATAAACTTCAGTTACTGGAATTTTTAAATTTTGGTGCTTGCTCTCTCCAGTTTCAGAAACCAAAGTATTGTGGTATATTTTATGTTTAGTTATGCATTAATTCGTCGAATTCAATTGGCTACCATTTATTTTTATTATATGTTTTGTTTCAGGATACAGTTTAATGACGCCTTTTAGCAGACATTAGGAATCTACATATAAAATATGTAAGTATATCGTAGTAATTTCATTAGAATTTCTTAATTAATATTTTCTTACGGTGACCACACTGTATAAATATAGAGGGAAGTTCTGTGCAAATACCTTTACCTATTTTTTTACTTGGGATTATTTGTTTAAACATTTTGAACACAGAAAACTATACTCCTGTTAGTTAATTAGCAGTGATCGGAATTTGGGTTTAATTTTCAGGTGCGTCGTTACAAGGATTTATTCAAATAAACAAAGATGTTTATTTCACTGAAAAATAAATAAATTTTGATTTATTCTTCGTGTAATATAAATTATATAATCTATTTATACAAAAATTAAAGAAAGAGAGCGCGTAAACAATGCATACCTGCAACACGTGGCCGACACGCCAAACATTTTTTACTACTTACTTGCCTTTAAATTAAATGGACGTGGCACAGGACCTAGTTTATAATTGTGTTTACTGAAAGAACGACTAATGGGCCTTTCCCGCATGACTGAATTTTACTACTTCACTATAATCAAGCCATATAATAAACTGCAATATAATTTTATTTTAATTTAGTTTCTTCCAATTTTTTACGTTCTACCAAATATTTACATTACAAAATCAGTTTTATTTCAGGTAATTTGAAACGTAAGTTTTAAGGCGCCATGCGTGACGTCACACTGATTAGACCAATAAAAGTCGTATTCTTAATGAGGATCCTCTATTGCCAGATGTATGTCTTTTTACATGAACATCGTATTTCCGTTATCAATTGTCTACTTTGAATAGCGCACTTTTTCGTTACAACGTATTCTCCGTTTCTCTGACACTAAATAAAAGCAAACATTGTATCAACTTTTGACTGTATGAGTTTCTAAAATCTATATATCAGATTTATATTCTCTATTTTTGTTCATTTGGTTCACATATGGTATAATGCCAGTTTCATTTGGCAACGCTGTACTGAAATGTTCAAACTTTATTCGATAACCTCACTTTCTATTGTTTACGTTCGATACGAAAATTAATTTTGCTCTCTTCTAATTATAAAATGCCGCTTAAAAAGGTTTGTTTTGTACCAGTGTGTCCAAATAATAGTGAAAATAGTACGAAGTTATTTTTGCGAGGTATTGTTTATACTGCTCCTGGATTTTTCTGTTGCGAAGATCATTTTAACGTATGTATATATTGTTCTTTCTTTTAGTGGACCTTTTACAAATCTGTCTTCACATTTACTCATATTTTTAAAAGAAATTAATACTATAACACCAAACAAGAAGTAAACACGCTGGGCTGCACTCTCGTGATTTATGACAGATACTTCTTGGCACTGCCAATGGGCGTCATAAACGCACGTTCACAATTAAGCGTTACCACTTTGCAATATGAGATTCTATTGGTAGTTCCTCATAAATGTACTTCAGGCACCAATAGAATTGCAGGTTGTGGAAAGCAAGGCAGAGAAGTGAGGTTCTTTTTGAATGCACCTTCATAGCTAATTCTGACGGCCGTTTAATCTCATACTGATTGGTGCAGTTTATGATGACGTCACATTGGCGCCCGAAAGCTATCGTTTCAAACTGCTGTTCATTTACGGAACATTTGTATTTTTTTTGTGGTATTTTATGCGCTCAGAAAAAAAATAAAAATTCATTTTGAGCAATATTTTGATAGGCTCTTTCCAATAACACAATAAAAAAAAATTGAGGGAAAAGCCCATTGTTAATATGCCGCGTTTTAGTCCGTGGAAAAGTACTGTCGAAAAATGGGTTCAGAACTACATTTTGAAAAAATTATATTTGTCATGTCACAATAAAGTGTACACAGAAAAATGTTGTTTTTAAACATGTAAATAGCTAAACATACGAGTGTTATACAAGAAAGGGATAATAGAGTTTCAAAAAACGAGTTTTATTTTTGGCTCTTTTGTTAATATGTTTAAGTCTTCCGTGGAGTGTACTAAATAACGCTCGTTTTACACATTTTCTAAACAAATGTTGTGTGAGGCAACATGTTCAGAGTAGTGCAAAGTCTGCTTCGTAAAAAAAATCTCACCTAACTATATGATGAAAAACAAAAAATCGTTTATGGGGGAGGGGGGGTGCCTAGCTTTTGTGACGTAATATTTGTTAGGGGGTCGCTAAAAGTGTGACAGCGTGACGAAGGGGGAGGGAGGGGTCCAAAAAGGTGAGTGACGTATTTTATGGACGGCCCCTTAGCAAAAAGCCGTCAAACACTGAACTATAAGTAATACATTATATTTATAATTTAACTTTCTCTAGAAAAACGAAGCATACCCCGCTCTCCCATTTATACGTAAGCGGCAAAGTTTTGAGATTTTTTATGTGCATTAAATATATGTAATCAACTAAACCGACATATTATGCACATAAAGCGAGACCTCTGAGATAAGATATGACTTATAATGGTGAGCCAGGTAAACAATCGACTACCTTCGTTTGAAGTCGACAACCGCAAACGCATAACATATCTGGTTGAATTTATTCCTATACGGGTATCGTTTGTAATATTCAAGCACGGTTTCGGTGTTTTTCCGTCGGAGGCAGGCTTTGTAATAATTTATCCTGGTAGCAACGATTTGTAGACTGAATTTCTCGATTGAGACACGCAGATATATGCCCCGTTAACAAAATAACCTTCCCAGAAAGTTATGGCGATAAAGAAAAGTACTGCACACCCTTAACTATAGAGCAATTTAACATTTTCCGCTAAGTTGAGTTTCTGCCGCATCTCAAATGTATTGTTACTCTCTTACGCCCCCTAGAGACTGGTACCTCATGAGTAGTAGCCGAAATCAAGTAGCAATGGTGATAGGCAATTGTAACTGGATTCGTCAAAGCCTGTAGTGTGCGCCATCTCTGAGACATTGGTAGTACGTTTTCTACAAACTTATAGAAGAGGATCGAGATTTCTACATTGTTCTGGATTGCCGCACGTGAATGTTCTGGACTTTGCTAGATGGTTGAGGGAGGCAATTTGTAGAGTATTTAAGCCGATGTAAAGACGCCGGAAGGAAGTCTTGAAATAATTTAGGGTTGGAAAATCGGAAGTGATAAAAGTGAACAGTAGATTGTAAATATAAAGTTATATATGTTGTTAAAGGTTATTTAAGTCAGTAAAAGTGTGTTTTAGTTAATCTAAGTATTGTGAAGTTTTCAGTAAGTTATTCAATAAGTGTGTTAGTGTTTATCTTTTCTTATAATTTTTGAACCCACGGATTTAAAAGAGTGGTTTCCTGAGGAGTGGAAACACGCGACAGTATTGTACCATTATTCTTATTTTTAATAATCTGTTATAATTTTCCTAAATAAAAAGTATGCATCTCCAGACTAAATTCGCATCAGAATAGTTTTTACACATATTTCAAAATGAAAAAATGTACGATTTTATGCGGAAAAAAAATGTCCTTAACTGACTGGCCGACGTGCGTCAGAAGTCCTTTCCATAGTAATTTATGTTCGATAGAATTAACTCAAATGAAATTCATGTAACGATGAGTTTAAAAAAACCATCTAGCCGGACTATTGCTCGTAGTTTATTAAATTTCTCGAGTTTTCTTTAAATTATTTTAAGTCTGGTATTAACCATTAGATTATACAATTTTTCGAGTTTTATTTTAATTTTTTTAAGTCCAGTACTAATTATTAGAAATCCGGATTTGTTAGATACGCTTCCAACAAACGAAATCATTCGAAATTTTTAAATTGAGTAAATAAAAAATACAAGAATTATGCACAATTAAAATTATAACGTTTTGCTTTGAAATTTTACGGTTGTTTAAAAAATGCAAGAAGGTTTGGCTCTAAAACATTATTCAAGGAAATTTTTTTGTTATTTTAAAGAGTATTATAATTTTTTCACTCTTAATTTGGAACATCCTATATACAGTGTGTCCCACTTCGTACTAAGCCACCCCTATAACTTGGCTATTTGTATTTGGATTTGTATATATTTTTTATGGCACATAATGCCCATAATGAACTACCTACCTTTAGAAGGTAGAACTGTTGCTCAATCTCTATTTCGAAGCCAACTGGGATTTTTTTTAAATGGGAATTTTACAAAAGTAGCATTAGCGATTGAGATAGAGGAAAACTGTATTTGGAAAAGTCGTTCAGAAAAATGAAGTAAGTTCAAATATGAATTTTCATTTAAAAATATTGATTATTATTTTTTTTTTTTAAATATTGCAAGTCAGAAAAATTCGATGTTTGGGTTAGTTTAGGGCATCCAGATTGCTATTGCAACCACAACTTCTCAGCTGGCTGCTGAGGAAGCTATGAAAGCGTAGCAACCAGTTAGCTCAGGGCTGGTCGAGGGTCACTAGGTGGCGAGAAGAGTTATATATTTTTGTTTCTTAACAATTATTTGCTTGTCAAATTTACCAAACAAAACTTTAATAAACTATACAAATTTGGACGCCAGCGTATTCAGTAAATAACACTCTTGCAAACTTTATCAGGGGGAGAAAACAATCAAAATCAAATATAAAACAAATAATATATTAACATAAGTATAAAAGAGCGAAAATTTTACAACACTTTACAATTTAGTAGAAATATTAATGGTGAAATTTGATTTAATTAGTTAAACAAAATTTTAGTTTAGAAAAAAAAATTTAAATTTGAATATTAACAAAAAAATTACAATGAAACGATCAACTGGTTTACAAATTTTCTTCTGACCAAAAGTTGAATTTTGCACATAAATTTGGCTACTTAGCTTAGCGGAGACGTGGAATCCCGACGAGGTCTGTTCCTGAAGATGGCCACGGGTACCCGGGAAGGACGTAATATTCAGGTCCTGACAACGCTGATTTCCAGGAGACGCTGCGTCGGAATAGTATCCAATACTTTTAGGATAACTCCAAATATTCAAGTTATGCCTTGTGCCTTGCTTCAATGGTGGTTTGGTCCAGGATTTTACATGAAAAAGGGGAATGTAAAGAACCAGTTGATAATATAAAAACTTTAAAATGGTGAGAAAAAAGAGATACAAGAAAACTACAAAAAACTATGGTGACGAAGGTCACTGCAAAACCAAACTATCAGCAATTTAATAAAAAACCTGAGTCTTGATAAAATTTTACTTTACTCTACTACTGAAAATATATGAATAAACTACTGATTAATATAATATATGAAATTAATAAATAAGAAAACTCTACTCTCATGAAATTTTAGCCGTTTACAAAATGGCTGACTGGTTATGACCAAAAATTTGAATGAAGGTAACAAAATTTAGTTAGAATTAGAGAGAAAATATCTGAATTACTATCTGAAAAAACACTAATACTGTAACAAATATAGCAAACAAAATTATGGGTTTAATCTCCCAAAAAAAATTAACTAATAAAAAATTATATCTTAACCTCTTGTACTAACACGAGGTTAACTAAATGCGACAAAATGACTTTAGGTTTCGACTTTTAATGAGATAAGATTGTCTACACACGATTAAGAAACAAAGATTCTAATTTATCCTTTGATTAATTTCCGAGTTTAATCCTTGTACAAATAATCTAAATAATGACAAAACACCACGGTATTGTGTCTCAAGCGACCACAAAATACAAAATTGCCGCGATAATTAATGAATTAGCATGTGTCCAAATGGACGCCGACATCACACAAACATGTGTGTTAATAAAAATTAATTATTATACGGAATATCCTTTAATTCCCAAAAATAACTATACAGCAACGTTAACTCAATAATATGACATCATTTAATAATCAAATATATTCAAAATATCAAAGGATTAAAGAAATAAACGTGAAAATTCGTTAAAGAACAAGTAACAGTCTGCACTCACCTAGGTCGAAATCAAAAGTCAACTAGCAGGGATATTTCAAATGATGCTTCTACCGCGTTTGCGCACTTGTTGACTTCTGGTCGTTATTTCGGCGGGTAATTCAAATTTATTTAGCACGGGTGCTTAAACGAAAAATTATTTTTTCGTTACACTATGAATGTCAATCTGCTTACATCAGTTATTGTAAACACCAAAGTTCTCAATTTTTACGTCAAAATTCGTGTGAAATTAACAATTCCAGAAAAAGTGGAAATTATTCGTCTCGTTGGAGATAATGTTCGTTCCTTCAGAGAGGCTGCTAAAATATTTAATCGTAGACATCCCGAGCGTCCTCCACTACATCATTGCACCGTAGCTGCCCTTAATAAGAAATTTGATCAAACCGACACTGTTGCAAAGCCAACATTGAAACCTACCAAAAGGCATCCAGATGATGATATTATACTGGGTTTTGTTAATGGAAACCCACGAACCAGTGTAAGAGAAATTGATTGCGCGGAACTTAAATTTATCAAAACACAAGATCTGGCGTTGCCTTCGCAGGCACAAATTAAAACCCTTCAAGCCAAAATTTCTTCACACGTTGCAAGAAGGGGACCCAGAACGAAGATTAGAATATTGTTATTGGCCACAAGGCATTTTTGTAGAGGACCGTCGTTTTATTGATAAAATACTGTTCTCAGACGAAGCCACATTTACCACTAATGGCGTGGTTTCGTCACAAAATTGTAGATATTGGGCTGCGGATTATCCAAATTGGGTAATCACATGCCAGTCAGTACTCCCAAAAGTGAATGTATGGTGTGGTATACTGGGAACCCGGTTAATTGGTCCATTTTTTTCGAGGGAAATTTAAATGCTGATGTTTACTTGAATTTCCTTAACACAGAATTGTCCGATGCTATAGACGATTTACCGCTTGCATTGCAAAGAGATATCCACTTCCAACAAGATGGCTGCTCAGTACATAATGCCTTGATTGTGAGGGAATGGTTTAATCAAAATTTTCCTCGAAAATGGATAGGACGTAATAGTCCACTTTGCGAGTTTCCGCCCCGATCCCCAGATATCACTCCCCTGGATTTTTATTTATGAATTAAAGAAAAATTCTATAAACGCAGACCACGCACAAGGCAAGAATTGTGTAACAAAATTTTGGAAGTTTGTCGATCAATATCTCCTGAAGAATTAAGAAAAGTATCGAATCATAATAAAAAAAGACTTATAAAATGCATTGAAATTGAAGGCGCGCTAGTTGAAAAATATTTCAGATAATTATTATTGTTCATATTACCTATGTACGTGTTTCTTTTAATTAAATAAATTATCAACATTATGTAAAATGGTTTATTACTATTTTCTGGAATTCATAGCAATCTGGATGCTCTAAACTAACCCAAACATCGAATTTTTCTGACTTGCAATATTTTTCAAAAAAAAAATCAATATTTTTAAATGAAAATTCATATTTGAACTTAATTAATTTTTCTGAACGATTTTTCCAAATACATTTTTCCTCTATCTCAATCGCTAATGTTACTTTTGTAAAATTCCCATTTTAAAAAAATCACGGTTGGCTTTGAAATAGAGATTGAGTAACAGTTCTACCTTTCAAAGGTAGTTCATTATGGGTATCATGTGCTATAAAAAATATATACAAATAGCCGAGTTAAAGTTGCCTTCATATTTCTAAGTGACAAATTCCCGTCGAACGAGTCCGCGCGGCGGTATCATTGAATAGGTAAAGATGCTGTCTGCCCGCTTTGTACTTACAGCATTTTTTACATGCCTTAGAATTATTATGAAGACGACTTTATATGGGTGGCTTAGTACGCAGTGGGACACACTGTATTAATATATTATATTATACCTAGTAAAAAATCAATGCCCTATCCATAATTAATAATAATAAATTAACGCATTAGTTCGGTTTAAAAAATGAACGGCTTTTTTATTAGATAACATCAGAAACGTTTAAACTCAGTTCAAATCAATCCACCTGATTTTAAGAGTCTCGGAGATAACCGTGCCAAGTTTTGAGTTTCTCAAGTTTTTCTCCCGTACTTTTAAATAACTTTAACAATGTGCCTTTGGTGTAACTAAAGACTACTTCAACCATTTCTCGGATATTGAGGTGGTTTGAAGAGTTTGGTAGTAATACCAGAGAACTGGGCCGTGGGATAGCGACAGGATGCTTTTATACGACGTCAACCCTTCGACACCATTCGTCACTAGCACTTCTCTCTCCAAGAACATATTTTTAACTTATAATAATTATAGTATTAAGTGAAACAAAGTACACTGATTAGACCTCAAAAGTTCGCTTAAAACTTGGACAATATTCGAAATAAGGGAAGTCCTAATAATATCGTTTATTAATATCAGGACATATAAATGTTTACACAAGTCCAAACACAAAAAAAATATAGTTAAGAGTAAATATAGTTAAACATAATAATATTAAATAATTGAATAATAGGCAAATAAAAATATGTAAGTAAAATACAAACAACATAGAATTTATCTAAATCTGGAATTATTATTCCTGTTATTGCAATAATTATAATTTATAACCAACTAACCATTATACTCTTCGCCGATCTACTGCACTTTTTATATAATTTTTGCACGTTCTATAGGATACTCTTCGCAGTTTTCTTGTAAATAATATTACAGGTTGACCATCCTAGAATGACCGATGAGATCAGGATGCGCAGTGGTCGAAACCCGCCCACCTCTACGGAGCTCACTTGTTTATGTTCGTTGCTCGTGTAAACATCGGTGGTACAGTCTCGAGAAAAGTGCTTGTATTGTATAACTTATATTATTTAATACACAGGTAGTTATTAGAAGTATCTAGGTACTTATACACATTGTTACGTGTACTATCACTAGCAGTATTTATAAGAAAATATGGTATTTGAAAGCAAAGTAAAACATAAATCTTTGTCAAGCCGAGAAATTTTAAATTTTGTTTTAAAATTTATGGAGGAATGCAGGAATCTACAGCTGAGGCTCCTATTATACCATTTTGAAAAGTATGTGTACAAATCTATTATCAGTTGTGTTATGTATAGTAAAATATATTTTATTTTAATTGCATAAAAAATTGTATTATAAATAGTGTATAGACAGAGTATAAAAAGGGACATTTTTTGTAACCACGGCTGGCCGCCGGGTATCACGTATTGAAGTGTCATCATCAGAATCATTATCATTATATTATTACCGACTACTAATAATATAATTTAATATTGTTTACCGGACTACTTCGGAACTTGGATAGAGCAGAGGTAAATAAAATATATCTCAAACTCTATAATTGTAATCTCATTACATTTAATTCTAATGTGTATTTAGTTTGTACGTTTGCTATATCGTATTGTTTACTTGAAACTAAAACAATTAAATATTATAATTTACAAATATTTCAAATGTAAAACCAAAGAACTGTTGTTCATTCGAAAATACCAACTGACCTGTGACATACCGGAATTCTCGGTGAATAGAGAGCATCTTTTACTGAAACTTCTTATCCGACTGTACTGCGTTCATAGTTAAGAAACTTGTCTCTATTCAACAGCGACGGTATTTCCTCTCTCTCTACGCGGCTATCGGCCATCCTACAATGGTTTACTTGTAGTTTTAAATATTTTTTGTTTAGTTGCAAAAATTTGTTTTCTAATTTCAAATAACCAATAACTTATTTAGTTATTGACCGATAGGGTTCTTTCTCTAGCTAACGCTAACGTACTGTCCAAATTTCAATACAACTCGACTTTTCGTTCTTAAGTTATCGTGCTTACAAGAAATGTGACAGACGAATAGACAGACAGACGGACGGACATTTTGAGAGTTGTTCGATCACCAACACTGTTATATGAACATTTTTTTCTCTACGAGCAATATTACTGGTTTTAGAAATGTGCCGATCGAATGCAATATACTCTTCGTTTTGTATTTGCGAAGAGTATAATAATATAGACCGATTTATAATAGTCAGAGAACTGCCCATATGTTTTGTGACAGGTAATGGGACTGTCTGCTGTCCATAAGATATCATTGTTGGTAGTGCCCCAAGTCGCCTAGTCAGGGTTTTCGAATTTCTACGTGGCAACTTCCCGGGGAGGGGGGGGCTTTGAAGTACAGTCGGTATGTGACCGCTCCAGTAAACCATCTGCCGTTTTGATATATCGGCGGTAGATATGATCCTGGACATACCTCCTGTAAAGTTTGACCCTCGCAAGTGGTTACGATTCAGAGATATGCCCGAAAAAACATCATTTTGGAATTTTGCTGGATACGACTGTTACATGAATGAGGTGACAGGTCCGGTAACTGCTCAAAACCTTGTCAACTGCCTTGGGGCTCACGAGAGGAATGGGAAAATACGTTTGGCTGACGCGCAAGGGGTTTTGGGCAAGTGTGGCAGCACTTTGAAAAGACCGATATTTCACAAAATTCTGCAATTTTTGTTAAATATTGAAAAATATGCAATAAGAATGTCTGCTGTTTTTTTTCATATACCTAGATATTACAAGCAAGAAAAACCAATGAACAGAATTTTTTGCCCGAAAAACCATCATTTGAAAATGATGGTTTTTCGGGCATATCGCTGGATCGCAACCACTTGCAAGGGTCAGACATTGTAGGAGGTATGTCTAAGATCATATCTACCGATATATCAAAACGGCAGACAGTTGTCTGGAAGTTGCCACGTCGAAATTCGAAGACCCTGACTAGGCGACTTGGGGCACTACCAACAAAGATATTTTATGGTCAGCAGTCTCATTACCTGTCACAAAAACATATCAGTAGCTCTGTGAGTATAATAACGACCCAATACTACAGGAGCCGATAGCAGATAAAATATAAAAATTAAGTGTAGTTTTTTATATACACTCAATATCGCATAATATGGGCGATACGAGCACACACCACAAAGGGGAATAACGAAAGTCACCTTTCTGGCGATTTCATCTAATCGACTTGAAATTTGAAATATTAAATTATAATTTTCCCATTTGAGTGGATATCCTGGAACTGTCCTACCGTTTTCAAAGTATTTGGCGGTATCGCCTTTTCACCCCCATCTTTTTATTTTGAACTTGTTAAATGAAAGTTAAAAAGTAATATGTTCATTGATGCAATGGGCTTAAGAAAGAGGTATTGTTATTAATATATGGTAGAATGAATGTGCGCGATGTTAACATCCCAATTTTGAAAATTTCATTCGAACCTGAGACCAGAATTCCGAATGATCACATCACCAAAATTTTTGACTGCAAAAAGTCGCGAAAAACTTGGAAATTCAGCGCTTTGGTGTAGGCGGTGATTAGTATCCCAATGCATACTCATTACCCTCAACATAATTATAAGTACCATTATTATTCCGGTAGGTAATATTGCTCGTAGAGAAAAAAATTTCATATATCGAATTCTGAACAACTTTCAAAATGTCCGTCTGTCTGTCTGTTCGTCCGTCCGTCACGTTTCTTCTAAGCACGATCACGGATTGTAGCGAAATTTGGACAGTAAGTTAGCTAGAGGTAGAACCCCATTGTTTTTGATCAATAAATAAAAAATTCACAGATTTCGCAATCCTTGCAATCATCGGGACATTGGAAATGATAACACCATACATAAAACATAAACTTCTTCAACTTTTTGCGGACTCGGCACGATCCACTACACCGCTGTATTTCCACCTTAAATGAAAACTGGTAACTTGATCCCCTGTGATATATGCAACTCATATTACATTTGCGTATATCAGCCGTTGCATACGATAGTCTCAGTCGACCGCGACACCGCTGTATTTTGACCTTGAACAAAAACTTGTAACTCTACCTCATACACAAAAACATAAACATTTCCGAAGTTAAAAGTTATTAATTATTTAAATTCATTAAATTTGTATACTTATTTATATTATATAATATTGTTACATTGCAAAACCGGTAATTTCATTATTCATGCATCATATATCAAGTTAACAACAATAAATTTGTCACAAATGCGATAAGATTATGGATCAAGTTTTGGCGGCTTTCATTTATCTCGTTTTTTATTTATGATAAAATACGGAGACCATGCGGTAGAATGTGTAACAATTATATAAAAATTAGAGTAAATCGGCGAAGAGTATAATGGTTAGCTTGTTATATGTTATATTTACCTCCTGCGTTGGAATGGGTCATTCGAAAAGAACCAGCGCAGCGTGTCGCAGTTGAGAAATCAACTTCAAAATAACAAAAAGTTCCAAAATGCAAAGAGAGCTTCTCTGCACGTGAAAATTTGTTGTTTTTTTTTTTAATTCAGAAATCAACTGCAATGTACCTGATTCTTTTCTGATAATCAATCGCGTATAATTATGTTGAGGGTAACGAGTTTGCATTGATACGCTAATCACCGCTACCAAAGCACCGAATTTATTTTATCGCGACTTTTTGCATCATTTGTAACAAGTCAAAGTTGACTTCGTAAGTAAAATCTTAATATGTAACATATTCATCAAATCGCAGTAGACGACTTGTCGGTGACAAACGAGGAAGCGCTTGTATCACTGAATACTGGGCGGATCACAACGGTGAGGTTGGTTTCGACTCCTTGTCATTTATCAAAATGGTGAATTCTCCATCGTAACTACTTATCTGTTACTGAGTTCCTGGTCCGTTTTCATTTACCTCCTAATACAAGTAGTTAAAATTAAAATCTTGAAAAAAAATTATAAGTATTAATTTCAGTAAAAATTTTTAAAAGAGAAATTCAGTAAGCTACCTGGTTGTCCTAGAGTATTTTAATTATATTCATGGGCATTGTTTTGATTTCAAATTGACAGAACAGATGTCAAATTGTAAGTTTAGGGAATTTTAATTAATAAGCTATCTGATGACAAGATATTCAAGTTTTTTCACTTGGGGAGAACAAAAAGGGGCAGCCATCATTACAATTTGGAGAAAGAACAAGAGTGGTTCTTCAGATCTCCCATTAGATCCAAGATGGTTTAAAATTAAACCTCAGAAGGTCAGTAATTTTGCATTCAAATATTTAGTAATTAATATAAATACATACCTGGGCAATTAAATAAAGGTATGGCAGTTTTTCAGGTTTTTTTCTCGATACAACTTTTCGTCCTATTGCCCTATTGCATTCCTTCAAATGCTGTCAATTTGAGTCAAGCACATAGTTTAGTTGGCCCTCCAATTAGAATCAAAGAGTTTAGAACCATAGAAGACATTTCTAACAAACTGGCACCAGGTAGTCATCATAAAGCGAGGCGCGTTGTCCTGGGTTGTCGTTGCTAAGTTTCCAACGGGAGATTTCATTCGCAACACGGAATGATCTCGATTTATGATGTAACATTTATGGCACAGAGGAAGTAAGGTACCGATAACTAGTTTTCATTTCCATGGAGAGACTTGGTGCAGCTATAAAACTGTGAGGAATCTTATTGGTCTTCAGCGCTGCCGAATCTAATGCTGTGACGAGTTATTATTTTTGTTGTTTGTCACCATTCGTTTTTTTTGCTATCGTCCCTTTACATTGTATATGCCGAGTTGTAAATGTTTGATGAGTTATTTTGTATGTGAATTTGTGAACCATAAGCAGCTGCTTTCGGTACTAAAAATACCAAGAAAATACTTTTACAGATCTGTTATTAAAAATGTATGAGATTAAAATTTATAAACACCTACCTTCTTAAAAGGAAAATATCCCCCTGTTCTCTATCTGCAAAGTGCAGATAGGTCTATTTATCTTTTACTTCACCATGTATAGTTATACATTTTACAATATTATATTATTAAACTTTACCTTATGCTACACTGGTTTTCCATTTTTGTTGTTTTGTTCTCTACTCCCAAATTCTGTCAATTAATTTGACTGGCGCCCTCAAGCTTATATAATTGATATAATCCATACATAATTATTTTAAACGTTCCAACCGTTTGCATAAAAGTTTTTAAAATAATTTGACAGCTGAATTCTAACCTTACCAACGAACCCTGCTGGCCGTAATTCTGAGTTGTCAGGCATACAAAGTCAAGTTTCCGTTGGTCACTTTGGAGAGCGGGAGCTCGACCGTGTGATTTTTACGTAACACATTCTGAATTCTGACCTCAGATTCGACTACAGCGGGTTGAATTAGTCAAAAAACACGCACTCCTGCTATGAAGATCTTTGCGAAAACCATATTAGAATCTATTAACATAACCCAAATCAGAATGCATTATGCTCCCTTCCAGATCAAACACCCCTACCATATCAGGCGTTGCCTATCTTCCGGCAGACTTTATAGCCACACTTTTTCTAACTATAACTTTCTCTCACCCTATACTTCGCCTTTCCCCACCTATCAATCAGTATCCTTTTCTTTCACCTCTCTGTTTGTCATTTTGTTTTATGGGTTTTGTCTTTTTTGTCCTTTTGCCCTATTTTGTTCTAAATTCATTTTAGACCGATAAAATTCCTAAAAAATTGTAATTGTTAAGAATCCTAACTTTTCGCCTTCCCTAGGTTCCTAACGGCGCGACCTATAGACCGTTAGGACGGGTTTTTTCGTTGAACTTTTTCCCTTACCAGCAACCAAAATTTAATCAGTGTTTTGTGCTCTAGTTTTTATTGTGTTAATGTTAAGTATTTTAAGCCTGCTACGCAGACATAGTGTAATTGTAATGTTAATTTTAAGCCGCCATTGGCGGCAGGAGTTTTAACTTGTTTGTGCATTTTATTAAGCCGAGCTGGTCGCGATCCGCCCAACCCTACGCACACCACGGCGCTATGCGACGTGGTTGCTTGGTTGGCTCCAGATCACGATTCGGGGAGGCAATGTTGTATTTTTGAATTTTAATAAATTGTTTGATCATGACGATGATGGACCACATTCGTATTAATACGCGACCAATTTTTTGTATGTGGTTGTGATAATTCGACTAATGAATCAATGTTATAGATATAGCACTTATTGGATAAACCAAATTGTGAGATGTGCACTTTTACATTTTTACCAGCGATTTTCAATTATTCGCTCCTGTAAAATATAGCGCTAGTTACACCTATAAATCTGATCAGGGACAAAATGCATCACAAATATATTCTGCGTGACGTTGTTCATGCAACTATGCATTTAATTTGCACTGTGTATAATATTCCCACGTCAGACATCACTTGTCGATCATTATTAGAAATAAAAATACTAGTTCATCATTAGGAAATAAAAATACATTACTACGTAATTCAAATCTGTCGTGTCTCTCAGGTGAATCACGTATTTGCAGGTGCGCGTCCATGAGCGGAGGCATACCATGTATCTGGTATTCGATTGGTACCGCAGTATTAGTCTAAGAGCTACCGGTCGGTCCGAGTAACGTGCTTAGCGCAAGGCTAAAAATTTGTAAATTAATGTTTTACTACCAGTTAATTAAAAAAGTAATGACCTGCCAGGCGTCCCGCGACTGCGCCCCTAAATTTTTGAAAATATTAAAAAAATAGTAAAATAAATGTTCTTCTACAAAGCTACAATTTTAATATGTTTAAATTTACGTATGTATAAATGTAAAAACATAATGGCAGGCGATTTGAAGGGTTGCAAGTACGTGGCAAGCGATGGTAAAGTTGTCATAGGGATGGCAATTTTTAACATACTTCTACAAGGCTGTAACTTTGAGGCAATATTCTGTAAACTATTTTAAGAATGTATGTTAAGAGGCAGGTGATTTTGACGCTTACAAGTGCCCGGCAGGCGAGTGTAAAAGTAAAAAAAAAAGTAAAATAAATGTGCTTCTGCAAAGCTACAAGTTTAAAATGCATTATACATTTTCAAAAATTTAGGGGATGATGACGCAACCGCGGGACGCCTGGCAGGTCATTACTTTTTTAATTAACTGGTATTAAAATATTAATTTACAAATTTTTAGGGATTTTATTTTATTCCTGTGTGGGGGTTTTAACAGTCCATAATTGTATAAAATTCCAGCCATGTAAACTTTTCTGAGAAAAATATCTGTGACATACAGACGCACGGACATGAAATTATGAGGGCTCCATGGAACCCTAAAAAGGTTGGTTTGATCTTCTAAACGAGCCATTTGGTAGATTTGGTTACAATTACATGCATAGTAAAATACAACGCTACCACTAATAGTATAGAACCTAAGGAAATAAAATAAATAAGTTGAAGCAACAAAAAAATATTATATATGAAAAATTTAGAAGGTAGGCAACGGCATGAGTAGAATATCCAATAATTAATGAGCCTGTAAATGAAAATGTATCATAAATAATATAAATCAAATTAAACTGGAAAATAATTATATAAAGGAATATAGTAATAAATTTTGAACAGTAATAATAACACATATATACAAAAAACTGAAATTAGCCCTGTGCCGAATAGAAAATATTAATTTTATTTTACAGAAAATTAAGTCATAAATAATATAAAAAGCTTAGAAAACAATGCGTCCCAGGTTTAGACTCTGTAGGTAGGGGTAAATACAATCAAGAAGACTATTAGTGAAAAATATACGAAGTGACCACCTTAAGAAAACAATTAAAACAACGAAGGAAATGGTCACCCAAAAGAAAAAATTATTCATGAATAGAGAGCAACAGAGAGAGATAAATTTTGTGAAAATACGTTTACAGATTTTACTTTTTATTTATTGTTCGAAGACAATCTTTTCTTGGCATAAACTTCCATACAGCCAGCTACAATTTAACAAAATAAAATTAATTTTAAGAAACTAAGTAATCTAAACACTAAGAACCATGACATAAGTCTCAGCCACAAAAGACAATATTTTATAATTAACTATATATAAACAATACTCCACGTTCATGAAAAAATAATTTTAATGTCCGAGACAACTATCCTGTGTGAAGATTTAGAGCTGCAAATACTCAGTTTACTACGATATGAGGCAACACTCTTTTTTTATATACTTGCGTCCGATTTAATTGGGCGTAAAACGCCAGAATTGTAGTTCTAGGCAACTTTCAAGGAGATTTTTTCCACAACCTAAAAAAATTATTCGGTAACATTTTTTATTAACTCCCATTCGCTACGCTTATGGTGTGATTATTGTAAAAAATGCTATTAAATTGGCGAATATATATGAGCATTATTTGAATTGCTAATGAGCTAAAATTCTAGTTATTTTTGGTTTAACTGGAGGCTAGAAGTTTTATTCTCACTTTTGTTAGTATTTCACATTTGCGAATTCTGTCAAGGTAACGATTTATTGAAGCTTTCTGGCTAAATAACACAGTAACACATGGCTCTTAAGTTATTGTTACGTCTCCCTACGCAGGCATTCTTAGAATACTGATTAATACCTTTAACTCGATAATTGTTCTTGGCTATTGATCGTTATATTATTATTATGTATATGACCATATTAATTATTATTGAAAACTAAAATCCTAAAACAAATTTCCTTCCACATGCACGTAATAGCAATCGTAAAATAAATGTTAAAAATGTTTTTTTCTTGATAGCAAGCGTAAAAAAATGTGTTTTTTTTCTTGAAATGGGTTTAGAATGAAACGTGGAGATTTTAAAGGACTACGAACTAATCTTGTGGAAAAGCGGTCCCTATCGAATTGGCTGTAATTTTGATATATTGTAATTCAAGTGATGCTGATTAAATGTCTCAATGGGCACAAACCTCTGCTATGGCTAGTTTCGTCACTGCAGTCACCCAAATCTTGTACTATACAAGATTTTAATAAAAATCGTTCTGGTGTTTGAGTTTTACTTAAAAGTTCCTTAACATGTAATATTAAAATGTAATAAGAGTATACCTGAAATAGTGAAAAGCAATAATAATAATAATTGATTAATAATTATACAGGGCGTTGAATATATTTTTTAATCGTTATTTTTTTATCTCAGAAAATGCTTTAGATATTGTCAATTTTGGTATGTGTTATTAGAATATAATAATAATAAATCGGTCAAGATGGTCGTCCTAATGATCGGTGTACTCGGAGGTATGAAGCCTACGCTGCTCTCAGAACTGAAAACAATACCAGCCTGTCAGAAATCAGCCGAATGGCTGGCACGCCAAATTCAGAAGGCGGTGATCTTGGGATCCCTTCGTCTACCTAGGGCACACGATTCAGGAATTTACTGTCACTAACCCCACAGGTCGTGGGGAGTGGCTGTAATTATCACCGGCGCTGCTTCCGTATGGTATCGGTCGGAAAGCACGGAAGCCCAGTCCAGCAACGGGTAAACCTAAAAATAATAATAATGATAATAATATATGGTCTTTATTAGAAGAAAGAAATACAATTTCTTAATCTGTGGATATATTTTTTAAGCGAAGCTTAGCTCAACAGCTATTCCACCACTTATAACGACATATTTGATTTAGAAAAATTATTTAAAGCTCCACCAGTGGCGTCCCTGGAAACATGTCATCTGATATTTTTTAACAAAAAAGTGATAGGACTGCTTTTCTATAAGTGCGTGGTCCCTTGAGCGAAAAAAATATTATCGGTCTGTAACTTTTTCTGTTGGCACGGTATCTCTGGAATGGTTAAACTGATCATTATTCATACATTCATACATTTTTTTTAATGACATTGCTGGCCTTAGATACTGCCACGTAGGAAATACTAGTAATTTGTCAAATCCGGGAAAGGAGCAAATGCTTGTTTAAATAAAACATATCCGACCCTAGTGCACTTTAAATCGGAAAACAAATAAAGTCAATGTCGATGTAGAATTGTTTAATAATAACCATAAATATATATAAACATGACATTGGCCGGTATAAACTTCTGCTAAACACACAATTAGTTGCTAAATATATAAAACGAATAATCAAAACAAACTGGCTCTTGGTTCTTTAGGTTCCCGAAGTTCCGACGTTTTAGTGTCGACAGTCAGTCTTAGTTCTGGGCCCTCATCTTAAGGGATGTGGGGCCCAGGCCCTTCGGATAGTTTTAGTGATCTCCACCTTGGAGATCACAAGTTAATTGTATAGTGTAAAGTGACGCCTCTTCCTCCCCATTGTATATATTGGTAAGATCGTTTAAGTTGTTGTGTTCCATTTTTATTATGTGTATTATTGTTGTTGATTATTTATTTGTATCTGTTGATTGTTCGTTATCCCCTAAACGAGTGTTTTAATAAAATCATGTAAATTCTCGAAGTCGCCCTTCTTAACACACCTCTCCAGAAAACCCAGTCACGTAAGGCGTAGGACCATGGTTTAAGGCCCTCGCGCTAAAACCTGACGCGACAATACAAGTCTATTAGCCAGTCTTCCTTATTACTATTCACACAAAAAACGTTATTAACTTTGTGAGGTAATGGTCTGTGTAACAAAACTTTGATCTCACCCAACAGATAATGTATTTTTAAGAGTAGATCTAGGGAAATAGAAAGAATCTCTTTTATGTTTTTATGAAAAATTTATGTTGTATCAAGAAAATTGAAATATTTACTTACCAGCTGGTCTTACATTATCTCCAAGTAGATAATATTATTTAGAATAATGTAGAAAATTTCATTTATTCATGCAAAATTGAACTCTTTTTTTTAATTACGACTTTTGTTTAAAACGACTGAACGAGATACGTTTTTAAATGTTTAGCAAAAGTAAAAAGCTGTGCATGACTTCAGTAGAGGGGAAAGTGAGTTATATAGTTTATATACACTAAATGTAAATGACCTTCAAAAATGGGCCGTTTCGTGGTAAGGAGGTGTTAATTTACCTTTCTACTCTTTATATTCAGCCATTTAGTAACCAAAAGCTGTTTAACTTACTTAATAGTATCTTCTGATCCCATCAATGAATCTAAGGCAACAGTTTTAAATTCTTTGAATCTGCTGTAGCGTAGCAACAAATATAACCAGGATCCATATGCAATTGAAAATCGACAAAATGAGAATATCGCATAACAATATTTACTTCGGTATTTAAAACATGACGGAAGTTGTACAACATTTTTAAAGTAGAAATGGCTCTTTTAATAGAAAATGAAATATGTTTCCTAAATTTGAGTGCAGTACAATCGTTAAACCTAAATCTTTTGCTTCTTGTTTGAGCGGCAAATGAGTTCCGTTAATAGTTAGGTGGACAATAAATAATACCTGCGTGTTATCCGCATACATTGGAAAATTATATCTTTTTATAAAACTGTGTATTATTGACGTCTTCAGTGTATATAAAATGGGACTTAATGCTGACCCTTGTGGTACACTCCTTGACACCTCTAAGACTGATCATTCAGTACCACTTTTGGCTGCCTGGCCTTTAAAGCTTTTAAAAGAAGATATTGATTTTTCATCTAGTCCAATGTACCTTAATATTATTAGCCAAGCACTATTTTTCAAAGTATCAAAGGGTGTAATAAAATAAGCATGGTAAAATAGTCCCTTGTCGCCACTGGTAACCCATGGACCCTAATAAATATAGTTTTTCATTTTCATTTTTTATCTCCGCAAGTTATGCGTTAATTGTTATGAGAAAATTGACGTGATGTACATGTGATTTAAAAATATCTTTAAAAAAAATTAGCTGATTTGGCTGCCTCCTTCGAATAGTAAACAAATATTGAAAAATTGAAATATTTATTTTTTCATGAAAATAATTCGCGTAAACAAAACTTTTACCAAAAATGCATTGTTATGAGTAGTTTATTATAGATTTTTTTCAAATTTTTAGAAGCGATGCGCCATATTTTAAAAAAATTAAAAATATACTGATGCGTTATATTAGTTTGATCTAATATGTAAAAATAAATACATCGATTCAAAAAAATTATAATGTGTTTGGGACTTAAAAAGGTAAGTTTCCACTAAATTTCGTGAGAAGGGAGATAAAAATCAAAGACGAAAAGGCAGGTTTTTTCGATTTTTCTCGAAAAATTTTAGGTTATGTGAAAGCATGGTTCATACAAAGTTATAGACCTTTTCACTACCTACAACTTTTTTCGATGGAAGGTCTAGTTTCGCTGGAAATTGTGAAAAACCATTTTCCGCCCCTAAAGTTCACCCTATTTCACCCTCGTAACTCGAATCGACTTTAATTTATTTTTTCCGTTGGTTGCGCTATACCTATTTCCTTCCCTTTCCAACAATTCTCATGCTGTTATTAATTTTTTTTTCCAAAAATTATTTGCACTGGTCTATGACTTATACCAACAAAATTATTCGATCCTGTAATTTCTTGGTAACTACAAAAAATCTAAGGGTAGCGAAAACCTTAAATAAGCCTACTTTAAAAAAGATATTTATGATAGCCATCTACTATGTACTTTTGTTTGAACAGTTAAAGCCTATCTATGGGTCGATGCGCGGTGGTTGTAAATGTGGAGTAAGCCTTTCACTTAATTCTCGAACTAATGGTACATTAATACATACATGTATAAATGTATAAATTTGTCTCCGCATCCTCTATCCTCTATATCTTGCAGAATTTGGTCTGCTAACAAAATTTCATGCACGTCCATTTAAAAAAAAACCTTTAATAATTACTTAAGCTACGGATTTAACAAAAAATCGCCTACACAAAAATTAAAGATCTCATGTCAAAACGGATGTGATAGATAAAATAGTCTAATTCAGCCAGGGAGTGACTGTTCCCTTGCAAATTTGCAAGAGATGAAACCGGGGAGCGCGTTCTCCTACCTACCGAGAGAAGCATTATTTAAGAATACGATTCTCTATTCCCCAAGAGAACCACGCCCACTTTTTCTTGGCTGTTCTACTCCCCGGAATTCAAGAATAGGGTCCCTGAATACAATTTTCTATTCCCCAAGAGAACCACGCCCACTTTCTCTCGGCCGTTCTACTCCCCGAAATTCAAGAATAGGGTCCCTGGTAAGTTACGATGTCAGATTTGGACTCGACCTCGAAAGCCGCCGGGAAGCGATTCTCACGAGATTTTCACTTTCACAGCTTTCTATCAATTTCTAGAATTTTTCAAAAAATTATGCGGTTTAGATGCATTTTATGCACCCCCCCTATGCAATTTTCTTCGAACGGCTTATTCACTATATGTAGACTTTTTTCTTAATATTTTTCCGAAAACGATGCCGAAAACCGCATCTCGAACCGAGCTGTATTTATTTATTTAGCATACACTGCTCAACAGGTATAACCCATTTACAGAGCAGGACGGATACATAAAAACAAAATATTAAGTATATACAATATACATTAAAGAAATATAAGGTACTCCTAAAAATAACATAATATTATAACTAAAGAAAAATAAATATCAAAGACAAGAAATATAAAAATACACATTATAAGATAAGCATAATAATAAAACTATATAAAAACAGAATCCAAAGAAAAACAAAGAATCAATGGCTATAAAAATCTTGTATGGAATTAACAGTGCAGCTGAAAATATCAAATTTGTCACAATGTTTGTTGTAATTATGACACATTGAGACTAGAGGAGAATATTTAAGTCTATTAGAGCGCGGAGTGGGAAGATAAAAAGTTTGCATTATCCGAGTATTTAATGGGACATACAATTGAAATTTATTTAAAAATTCTGGGCAATAGATCTTGTTATGTATTAGATTATGTAAAAATATTTGAGAGTAGCAAACCCGCCTGTTCTCAAGAGTGTCCATAGAGAATCTACTCAAGAGTTCTAGATGTGGAAAACCAATTGATGGGTATACTCCATATGTCAAAATTAAGTTATTCCGGGCAAATTTGATCTAATTTCCCTGGTCTAATAGGGTCGTTCAATATCCACTAAATATAAACCGATAAAATGTTATTCATTCTTGTGAGATAAAGTACATTTATTAAACGTTTTGCTAGACATTGTTTTACTGCGAATGGAAATAAAAAAGTAATTAGATTCTATTAAAGTTAAAGAATTCATGTCCCCTCAAACATAACCATAATATTACGATGTACTCATCTAATAAACATTACGCTATGGGTAATTTAAATTTGAAATTCGCGTAAACAAGAAAATTAACTTCGTGGAAAATTCAGTCTAGTTGAATTTCTGAATATTTTGCATTCGTTTTATGCATCACCATACTTAGACTCCAGTCGGATTACACCGACGAGTTTCCCGACTTGCAGAGAGATTTGGATAGTCTATTTTCGTATATCTAACGAGGAATGTTGAGCTTATTTTTCAAACCATTTTCAACGCCGTGCTCATGCTGGAACACGAACATTTACTAGAATAGTCATTGTTTACTCAAGAAATTATGTAACTATCTAGTTTGATGGGTGGTACAATTAAATATAAATGAACCAGACAAAATTGCACTGGGCCGTTGCCGAATGCTATTAATGATTTAACTGAATATTATGGACTATTTTGTGGAATGTATCTACTAGACAATCCACGTGAATTTAGGTTTGGTCCACCCTAAGGCGCCTCTCTGTACAAGGCGTAACTTGAACTGGCACCATTTTAAACCATTAACTCTTTTAGGGACAAGGAATCAGGATTAAAAATCTAAGTTCTTAATACTTTGTTTCCGTAGACCTTCAAGATGCACCATCATCTAGAGTTTTTAGGAAAAAGTGCATTTTCTGTGAGAAAATTTATTTCAAATTCAAGGGTCGACCGGAAAATCTAGTGAAATATGAAACTGAAGCAGAAGATAATATCAAAGAAGCCGTACAAATACTTTACGATACCAGCTTGATAATACAAATAGATGACGCTGATTTTATAGCAAAAGAAGTGCATTGTTATCATTTGTGCGGAAGCGAACACGTCAATCATGCTACATTTAATGAAACTGAAACAAATTTAGAATCATGCCATATCGACAATACTGTAAAAGGTAGTTTCCTCTACGAACAGCACAAAAGAGCTTTCCGAAGACTGCTCAGTTCATTTTTCTTGGATACGTTTCTAGCTTCAGTGATCATTTTGATAATGACTTTTTAAGTTTTTAAGCATTGCAAGAACCTTATTCTTCTGAGACAGTGTAAAACTAGTGAATGCAATGCCACGTTTAAGTGAAAGAGAACGCGTAAAACTTTTTATGATGGTTGGATATGGTTATAGGCTGAGAACTCATCAGGAAGCATGTGATGTGTTCAATGCCAAGTATCCCGAAAAGCAAATTTCTAGATCCACTGTAAGTAGATTGGTGGCTAAATATGATGAATCTGGCAGTATAGCTGACCTCCCTCGATCTGGTCGCCCTAGCACAAGCAACGAAACCAAATTAAATATTCTTCTAGAAAGTGGGGAAAACCACCATCTTTCGGTAAGGCAGCTGGCTTTAAATCATAACGTGAGTCAAACTTCTGTTGTACGTCTATTGAAAAGAGAAATATACCATCCATACAAAGTGTAATTATTGATCCACGAATTGAATGAGGACGATCCAGATCGGCGCTTACAGTTTTGTGAACAGTTGGTAACCTTGTGCGATGAAAACCCAAATTTTTTAAAGAACATTGTTTTTCCTGATGAAGCTACATTTTCTTTAAAGGGTACTGTACATCAGCATAACTGTAGGTATTGGTCACGCGAAAATCCTCATTGGACCCAAGAAGCCCATACAGAGCGACGAGGCAAAGTAAACGTGTGGGCTGGTATGATTGATGATCGTTTATTGAGACCTTTTTTTTAAGAAAATCTTACGGCCGCAAGATATTTACAGTTTTTGCGAGTTGAGTTAGTGCCAGCCTTAGCAATTATGTTTCCGAACAATAAAGATGAAGATATTCCTGCTGTAAACGTCTGGTTTCAGCAAGACGGAGCCCCATTTTATTTTAGGATAGCAGTGCGTCAGTTTTTAGATGACACTTTTACTGGAAGGTCGTCGAGGTTCGATTGAGTAGCCTCCGCGTTCACCGGATTTAACCCCCTTAGACTTTTTTCTTTGAGGTTACTTAAAGTCAAGGGTGTATTTTAACAGACCGGATACCATAGAAGAATTGAAAGACAGTTGACTTGGAGATGAGACGAATTGCCCATGAGATGATTCAGAACTGCGTGCAAAGTGTCTACACCCGTCTTGGTCAATGCCAAATGGTTGGAGGGTCGCAATTTGAGCAATGGAGATGATTTTTTTCTCACAATTACTTATATAAGGTATCAATCAATAAAAATATTTTTTTCCAAAAGCATGGCTTAGGTAATATAAATTTTTTTCATATCACCAGAAAGCTAAAAGAATATACCACCAAAAACTGTAAACAAAAATGTCTGTTTACATTAAAAAAATATATCATGACGCCATAACTCAAGAACCAATGACGCCATAAATTTTGGTATAGTGACAAAATGTAGCATTTACAAAACTAAAATCGACCTGTTCGAGGATTATTTTGACAAATGACACATACCAAAGATATGAATTTTGTGCGCGTCTTTAGGTTCACACTGTATAAACCAGAAAAATTGGTGCACTCCATCGTGTCCGCATTCGGATCACCAACTTACCACCTGTCAAAATTGTTAACAGCGAAGTTCGAAGTTGTATCCAATGCACAACCTAGTTTCTCAGTAATCAAGTCCAATATCAATAGAATTAACGAGATACAATTGCAACATTTTGGTCACTTTTGGTGTTTCTTCATTGTTTCCACGTGTACCAATCCCACATACCTCGGAGTGTCTTAGGAATTTACTCGAATTAAATAATATCAAGTAGTGACCTTTCTAAACTTTGCATCAAGCAAAATTGCTTCCAATTTAATAAAACGTTCTTCCGGCAACACGAGGGGACTGCAAAGTTCCTGTCACCTCATTGTCATTGTCACCTCAGATTTTTCTAGAGTGTGGTTGATATATGCGGATGGTATATTCACAGCATTCGATAAAAAATTCCAGATGTAGACAACTTTTCGAAATTTAGAATTCAGATATTATCCCGTGTTTCCACCCCGTAGGAAACCACCTTTTAAAATACGTCAGTTCATAAATTATAACAAGAGATAAACATTAACAATATTTATTGAATAACTTACTAAAAACTTCACAATACTTTTATTAACTAAAATACACGATTACTAACTAAAATAACATTTAACAAAATTTATTACTTAATATTTACACTCTACTGTACACTTTGTATCACTTCCGAATTATCTAACCTCAATTCAATAAGAATGTTTCTTCCCGCGTGCTTACATCGGCTTATATGCTCTACAAACTATCGGCAATCTAGAATAAAGTAGAAATCTCGATCCTCTTCTATAAGTTTCTAGCTTCTATAAAACGTACTACCTGTGTCTCAGAGATGGCACACACTACAAACTTTGATGGTACTGCAGTTTCCTACCACCATTGCTACTTAATTCCAGCCACTACTTATGAGCTATCAACATCAACCCTTAGGGAGCGTAAATTCGTAACAATATGAAATGGAAACCAACTGACAACTACTAATTTTAGATATGTTAGTAATTAGGAATAGTGAAAATAAGTTGGAAGTGGCCTTCAAGGATGCAAAATATAATTTTTATAAATGGAATTTAGTGTTGCCCAATACTGCCCGATTTTATCCAGTTTTATCCAATGTTATCCATGTCGTGCATTAAATTAAAAAAGACACAAATTCAGAACCCTGGTTAGAAACGCTTGTGCTGAATATCAGCCGGTCAGACTGTTTCTCATGTCAGATAACATTAGACAAATAATAATATTAATAATTACATAAATGTCATTCAAGCTTACGATTAGTTTTTGTCTGTAAGTGTAATTGCAAGTTTTCGGTACTTCACTTCCTGTAACATTGTGCTAATTGCGATTTATCAAATGAGGTTTTCACTGACCGCTAAAGGAGTGAATGACAATTATTTGTGTATTAATTAACATCGACCTGTTTTACATATTATTAGTTTAGTCATGTTTGAGTTTTAATTATAGTTGATACAACCGCTGGAATTTGTGGTATGTCGTAATTTGAATACCAATTATTTTATACCCATGTATGTTGTAGCCGCTCGATTACCATACAGTTTTAAAGATAAGATTAATATGCCACACATTGTTTTATAATATATTAATTAGAAATGCAGTGTTCTCTATTTGTTGAAAGAAGATTATAATATATTGCAATCTGAGACAGCCCGAACCCAGATCGCGTATTGCTTACTTCTGGGTGTGTGCGTTATTCTTTGATAAGTCATTTTTAATAGTTTAGTTTTTCAAGGAATTGATTTTAAATACAGCCTTTTAAAAAGGGAAACGTCCACTCTAAAAATTATTACAATTTTTAAATTGATTTGAATTTTTATGAACTGCTAAAATTGCTGATAGACTTGACCGTTACTTGGTGAAAATACGTATCATCACTACATAATGAAATAGAAACACTAAACTGCTTTTTTTTGCATTTTCGCAATTTCACAATTACGTCAACATGACAATTATTTCGCTAAAGCATTAGCTTCACCAGATAAGCGTACTAATATGCTCATCCGAAGCTAATGTAGAGGCAGTAAGTCTAGTATTGCTTCCATAGCTGCTGTGGGTCAAGAGCAAATTACTCTTGTAATCCCTAAGCAGACAAGGCTGCAACTTTCCTTGTGTTCATTTTTCTTCAGTTTTTGACCACCATACACATGATGCATAGGTTACCATGGGTCTCACAGCCGAAAGATAAGATCAATAGATTTTCGGTTTTAGACTCCAAGTCTTACCGAACAGCCTGCGGCACGGCACGTTCAAGTAGCCGCAGTGGCTTTGGTAAGTGTTTTTTCTAAATGTGAGTTTCAGGTGATAGACTCCAGAATTACGGCTATATATTTTACTTCACTGGAAAAGTTCAGTACTGTTCCATTTAATACATGAGCTTTTAAACTTAGTTTTCTCCTTGGTAAACGGAACAAAAAGTCTAGTTCGGATTGACACTGAGGCCCTCGGACGAGCACCATTTGCATATTATGTCCTTAGGCCCGGCGCGCACTGAAGTGGTGTTTAGGTGACGTGGTAGCTGTGTGGCAGGTGGAATTTTTAAACCCATGTAAATAAATGCGGCAGCGCGCATTGTGGCGGAGTGGCGGTGACGTGATGTTTTGCAAGTGGGGTGTTGCCACTCGGTCCCCACTAGTCTCGGACGTGTTTAATATTCGAGTGGTAAGTGGTGCTTGTATTTAGTATTGATTTGCCTAGAGAAGAAATTGCATCTCCAGTGTTTTCCGCGATTATCGTATAATGCAAGACGACCAGGAATTCAATATACATTTTGTAGGCCTTGTAGAGACTGATCCTTGTCTCTATGACGGGCCTGGACATTATATATGGCATATTCTCTATTTTTTTGCCATAAAGGATGGACCCAATGAGTTTTTCTTTAATATCGATTTTATAAATTTACTAATTGAATCAATGCAAGAGCATCCTCATCATCTGATGACATTTTACTAAATGAGAAAGCAATGGCAGGATGGCGCTGCTTGCCATTTCGATACGCGTTACATCACTTTGATATCATTTTGTCGCCATTCTACTGCCACACCACGTCTTAACCATTCCAACGCCACCGCCATTCCTTTGCCACACACGCGCGCCGTGCGTTAGGCACGGCACGCACCATTCCTTTGCCACACACCACTTTGGTGCGTGCCGTGCCTAAGGCACGGCGCGCGTGTGTGGCAAAGGAATGGTGGTGGCGTTGGAATGGTTAAGACGTGGTGTGGCAGTAGAATGGCGACACAATGATATCAAAGTAATGTAACGCGTACCGAAATGGCAAGCAGCGCCATCCTGCCATTGCTTTATCATTTAGTAAAATGTCATCAGATGATGAGGATGCCCTTGCATTGGTTCAACCAGTAAGTTTACAAAATCGATATAAAAGAAAAAATCTTTGGGTCCATCCTTTATGGCAAAAAAATAAAGAATACGGCATATATAATGTCCAGGACCGCTCTTAAACTTGGGTAATGTGGTAATCATCCCGCATATTGTCATAGAGACAGGTATGAACCTCTATAAGGCCTTTCAAGATGTATATTGAATTCCTGGTCGTCTTGCATTATACGATAATCGCGGAAAACACAGGAGATGCAACCTCTTCTCTAGGCAAATCAATACTAAATACGAGCACCACTTACCACTTGCCACTCGAAAATTAAACATGTCCGAGACTAGTGGTGACCGAACGGCACCACCCCACTTGCAAAATATCACGCCACCGCCACTCCACTTCAATGCGCGCTGCCGCATTTGTTTACATGGGTTTCAAAAATTCCACCTGCCACACGGCTACCACGTCACCTAAACATCACTTCAGTGCGCGCCGGGCCTTATGCCTGCCTTTTACAGTAATAACCGGGTCATCAGCATAACCCTGAACATTGAAGCCAGAATTACTTAGTTTATGGGGGAGGGGACATCCACCGCCATTGACCACAACAAGGGCGATACAACTCCATCTTGCGGACAACCCTTTACCACAATCATCGTAGCGAACTCATCCCCCACATTTGTAGTAATTATTGGGCTTCTTAGCATGGACTGAATCCATTAGATTGTTGAGGACTGTATTCCCCTTTTCTCCGCGGTGTTGGTATGGATTCATAAAAGGTCTTGTAAAATGCACCCTCTGTATTGCAGCAGTGCCTTTAACCAAGCCATGTAGAGCATTTGTTGTGTATTTGCCAGGTTGATGATGGATTGTTTTGGATGAAGCGGAGACCGTGTAAGGGTTTCACTTCTGACATGTTCGTCTAATATTTTCTCCATTGTTTTCAGAAGAAAAGAGGAACCCTTAAATGCATGATTTTTTATTTTTGAATAAAATATCTTAAATATAATAGTATAAGTGGAAACAAATAAACGAAAAATATTTTAAAAAATTCCACAACAATTTTTCCATTTTTTTATTATAAAAAAATGTTTGTTACCAAATGGCTACATCATGCGTTTGGAACAAAAATCAGTTGTTATGAAAACTTTTGAAACAATCATTGTGTTTGTTCAAACACAACTCAACTTCACAATTTTTTCAAATTTATTTACGGGCATGACATCAGCTATGGTAGAAAATGTTTATTACTCCAAAATGATCTAGTATTGGGCATACGGACTAATGATATATATTATTCCGATATACTGTTCTATTTCAATTTCTGTAAATATAGATGGCCTCTCAGGTTTAGATTGTGCAGCATATAGGGGTTAGTTTCTTGTACAATATTGCTTATAAGTTGATTAGAAAAAAAGTAACTAACGAATTTGTAAGGGGTTTCCAACTCACAAATATTGGCAGCAATTTTTGTTTCCAGCTGAATCGTAATTGGTCCTCGTTTAGGATTTATCTTATTTCCATACAATGTTGTCATATAGGCTTTTATTCTTATTTTTTGCATGATATTTTTTGGCAGGACTTTTTTTGCAGCACTTTTTTTATGCAGCATTTTTTTTGCAGCACCTTTCTTTGCGGAATTTAATAAAGAACCTACAGGTAAATTATCCTTCTCGTGGCTAGATATCTTTTAGGCTATATCTTTTTCCCTTTCTGGCAAAGGTAAATTATCCTCTTCGTCGTTAGACATCAGTTCCCCTTCTAGCGGTGCGGCTTCACTGGGACTATTTTCGTCATCGTATACAGGAACAATGGAAGGATCTTCCAAACTGTCTGTTTCACTTATATCCCTGCCACATTCGCTATCAAAGCCAGTGAATTGTTCCCACAAGCCAACCAAGTCATCTTCTAATAATTTTTTATTACGGCTCATCCAAAAATACAGAAAAACAACACATTATAAAATTAGACCTAAACGCATGATGTTACCGATAATCAACATAAGAAAACTGTCAAATTTTACACTACATGCATGATGTTGCTGATTGGCAACAAAACAAAACACACATTTACAAAAAAAAAAGAAGAAGAATGGACAGTTCTAAAATTATAAGGGGATAATAAATACCTTATTGGATGGCTAACACAATTTTTAAACTTTTAAAAACGTAATGTAACAATAATAGTAAATACACAAAATGGTAGACTTAACCAGTGTGCAATTGTTCTGACTGGACTACAAATTATGGCCGAATTATTTTTGAAAGCGCCAACTATCTATAATGTATGGTTTTACCTACTTATATGGTATGTAGACAATCGGATACAGTATGCAGTAGGCTGAAATTTACATTCCCGTAATTTTTGGGCATGTAAATGTTGGTAAGTTGCCAAACGGCAACTCGATGCATTTAAGGGTTAAGCTAATGGTGCCATAAGATATAGGTTCCTCAAATGGACGCCTGTCTATCTTTCAAATAAACGCGGCTTTAACTTCCCTGCAAGTTTGCAGAACATATGCAACAGTAGCTTGCTTTAAATATGCTTCTCAGACATGGTATGCCATGTTGAAGTAGGGCAGGAAAAATGTCATCCCTACCCGGTGGTTTAAAGCTTTTGAAGCTGAATACCGCCCATTTAATTTCGCGAGAGTCAGAGCATGACATGATTCTAAATTTCTTTCCGCTCCTTTAAATGTGGTCTGTTTGACAAATGAGGATTCCTGATTTTCCCGCAGAAAATGCACTTTGTCTTCAGATTATGATGCATTTTGAAATTCAAAAGATCTTAAGAGCTTATATTTCGCTAGATTTTACCGATTAGTAATTGTAGATAACAAATATGTTAACTATACTATTTGACTATATATTTCTATATATTTTGATTGTTCAATGTTTTCAAGCAAATAGCTACAGCATTTCTTTCCAAGTCTTCTTTTTTTATAGAACAATATCCTTAAATCCCTTCGGAAGGAATTACATTGCATACTGCACAACTATAAATTTTCAATTCTAAAACAAACAAAAAAATATAAATTTAACAATTCAAAACAATAATAGCAACGATAGATAGAATGAGGTTTAAATAAAATAAAAGCAATGGCATGGTCTTGAAATATGGCTATTTTGTTAAAGACATTTTTGATATGTATGTTAGTAGAGAAGTTATTTCACGACAAAAACCCAAGGTCGGTAATCAAATAGAAGATTTTCACTGTTTCTCACGTAATAGAGAACGCTTACAGATCAAGTAAAATTGTATTAGAAATAAAATGATTCTTAGAGTTTCCTGAGTATTTGAAAAAAAGTTAGTTTGTTCCAGCTCAAATCGATGGGAAGATACGGCGATGAAAGTATAATAATATTACTAGTAAAGCGGCCGTCTTGATGATGTAAATTAATTTCCCACCACCAGATTTTTTCTAAGAATGCAATTTTTCTGCTTCCCACCTAAAATTGTTAAAAGTAATTCTTGTGCACATTTTGCAAAAGTGGATACCTTTTGAAATTCCATGAATTGGTTTAAAATGTCTGATCATTTCGTATAAATACAACTTATAAATTTTACATTGTCATTTGTTTCAGCTACTAACGTACGTTTTTATTTTCAGATTTTTGTTACGTGACCGGCCTATAGCAGAAGGAAGCATGGAATTGCCCTGGCGAGGATTGTCGTCAGGATACCACAGCATCGTCACGCTACGCTAAAAAGATCCAAAGATAACCATCGATAAAAATATGGCGGCAACGGCCCGCAGGAGAGACCCCGATGACGATATTGCGGCCATCGCGAAGCAAATTTCAGATCAAGCAGAGGCGATTTATCAAAATTGGAAATCAAGGGGTCTGGCGCCTGCGGACCTCATCACTTGTCATGCTGCTGGGGACACCTCCAAGTTAGGGTGAGTAGTGTTTTTCTCCCTTGTATAAAATCATTCGACTAGCTTTGAACTGGTTTTGTTACCTTTAAATGAAATCGTTTTGTTGTTGGGTAAAGTTTCGCGCAACATTCGTAGCAGTTATGAAGTTTTTTTGTGGTAACAGATGACAACATTTGTTTTCCGCTTTAGAACTATTAGTCCAGTCAGCCAAGCCCAAAAGAAGCCAAATAGAGGAAATCATTCGTGTAGTTGCCAATTTCTGTATAGTTGTTGGGGAGAATGCCTAAAACAACGTACTAGTCCTGACCAGTGCATTGTCTGCGGGGGGTTGGGGGGTACTTAGAAGGTTCTCTTTCAACGTTTTTCTTGAATAACTTGAAAGCCACGCCCTCTAACGAAAAAGTGTCTATATGCAAGATTAAACATGAAATTTCCTACAGATAAGTTCCTATTCATTTTTTTCTAAGATCAATACTTTTTGCAAAGTTTTTTTCCATCATCTATTTATTCTATAGCAGAATGTCACGAAAATTTTAAATAGAGTGGAATTTTTTTTTCATTATCTATTCCCTTTAGACGGTCCACCCTGTATGTTTTCCAGTGAAAGTCTAACCATGTCTTCGGTGGCTGTAGCGTCAGCTTACTTACCAAATTTGACTGTTCTCCGGCAAGTAGTTTTTTAGTTAATGCAAGAACAGGCCGATCTGTCTGACAGATAGACAGACTGACGAAATTGAAAATCCTATATTTTTGTAATCTACATGATCTGAAACATGAAAATCTGAAAAATCTCGGAGGGTGATTTTTTCTCGGATAAAATACTTCCCTTCGGTATGCGATTTTGCCACCCTCTGTATCTTGTAAAATATTGATCCTAGAAAAAAAATTTATAGGAACTTGTTTTTTCGAAATTTCGTTTATTTTAATATTGATTGATTGATAGATTTGCCAGCGTAAGGTGAGCATTGCTGCCGATTCCGGGCATCCATGGGGGTTCGTTCCAATACGCAGCCTGGTCGTTTGCCGAACCCGCTCAACGGACGGCCAAACCGCGTGCCGGAACCAAATCTCGAATGTTTTATATGCCGCCGGACCGGCCACACATGCTGGGTTGGACATGCTTGTTGTCAGCAGCGAGAGCCACATGACGCATGGCATAGGAATATTAGTCCAATAAATCTGTCGAAAATATCACTTTTTTTTGCAAAAATTATTAACAGCAAACCAAGGTATGTAAAATGTCGGAAATTTTCCGTAGAATTCAATGAACTATTTTTAAAACAAATGACGAACTTGCGTCCTCTTCAAAATGGCGGCCAAAGTTTGCGAAAAACAGTTTTTTTGCGTTAAAAAAAAAAGTTGGCGCTGCACAAAAAAAAGTTTCATAGCAGAGTTGTGTAACTTTTTAATGCGGATCGAGCCGGCCCAGTCCGATCTTAGAAAATTGCAAAATTATTTAGTTATTGCAAAAAAGACGTTAAAAATCGCATTTTTTTGAAATACCTGTATCTCCGTAAAGAAAAGATATTCTTTAACGAAACTCAGTGAAAGCATAGTCCAAAATATATCGAATACAAACATTTTTACAGATTTGCAAAATATTACAAATTTCTTGCAGAAATCGATTTTTTCGAAAAAAAGACGATTTTTTCAATGTCCAATAGCTCATACAGGTCTTCATATTTTTATATCGGACCAGACCGAAAAGTTTCTTCAACAGTTGCGCTAACCTGTGTAGTTATTGCGCATATATAACGAAGCGATCCCTAATATGCGAAAAATCGGTAAAAAAAACGATAATTTTTTTTACCCCAAAAAACTTTGAATATTTTTGACATTTTAAATTATATTGGAACACCATTATTGCCAATGGATAGCTGGCATTTTTCTACAAATTTACAAAAAAAAAAAAATTGCCCTCGGACTCTGGAGCCGAGATATATATTTTTTTTTAAGAAATTCTTGTGGCGCCATTTTTTAAGGTAAAGGGCTGAAATTTGCAGTGGTTATTGTACAATACTTATATTTTCAATAAAAAATCTTCGCAACTTGATCGGCCGTTGCTGAACATTGCAAATTCAATGAAACTCGGAGCTCGATGCTGTGGCGTACGCCTGCAGCTGCCGAAAACACGGCATAAAATGTTCAAATGTGTGTTCAACGCGTGACGATGAAATTTGCTCAAATATTGAGGAGAACAGAGTTGTCGCTGATGATATCGACGAAGAAATAGACGAGCCAAATATCACAGAGACTGAGCTAGAAAGAGATGAATTTTCAAATGATGATAACGATAACGATGATTGTGATGACGATAATGCGGAAATAATATTACATGACGTTTACCGTGACAGTAGTAGTGGTAATGAAGACGAGTCTCCTATTAAAAAGCAAAAGAAAAACAAATATTAATAATGCAACGTATTCTACAAAAACAATTCGAATACATAAATGAGACATAATAAAATTTTGATGTTTCTTTGGTAATGTAACAAATGTAATAAAGCGTAAAGGAATTAAAATTACTTGCCATACAATAGCACGATTGCGTAGATAGTTTGGGACGATATTTGACGAACCCCAAAATGTTATCGAGGCGGGCGATGTACTATTAGATTTTTTCAGCCATAGCTATGAAGTAATCTGTAGTAAATTTGCTAAGTCGGAAATATTTTATTACCAGCAAAATACCCCTCATAAACTGATAAAAATCCGTTATGATCGATGTCATCGTCAAATTGCTTTTTATTAGAAATGTAACAAACGCGCGGGTAATTAAATGAGGTGAATGTGTAAAATAATCAAATCATAAAAGGGGTGTAATTGATTACAAGAATTCCCCAAATTGCACATTAGGTAGGAACTAGTTGCTTTTTCCTTTTCTAAGTCCACTCGTAAAACAAATAGGTTTTTTAATAATAGGTATAATTAGCTAGCTTAGATGTAGAATATTTTAAGTTGTTTAAATGGACGTGTTATACTGAAGGGAAGCCAATTTGGCCACAGTTACTAAAGAGAACGCCACTTGCCAGGCGAGTACTATGTCGGTACATAATTTCTACTATAGAGGACGCAACCTTCCGGATGACTTGATGCCTCTAAAAAGAGGCGGACTTTCATTCATTGATTTAGATTGCTTTGGGGTGGATAAGGACCACTAACTAAAAATTGACGAGGATAATCCCGTCCGGAAAGAAAGACACTTTCCGATCAGCTACTGGTGGTGTGACATCGGCCTACTTTTATCGTGATAATTTTAGTATTCCCGAGTATAGGTATTTGCATTTTTGAGCTTCTGTTATAAAATGTAACTTCATGTCATCAGATTTCTCAAATTAAACGTTACCTCGTTCATATTGTCACTGGCAACTGGTTTCTGCACTAGTTTATAAAGAAATAATTAACTTCATGCTAGTTAAGGCTATTGTATTTTTTGGCCCTTCTGGCAATCAGTTTGAATTTGAGTGTAAATGATTTTTTCCTTTAACAAAGTAATTTTTCTTGCTTAAGTTCGAGACTACGGTCCAATTTCCTTATTTGTTTATCTTTTAAGTTGCATTTTCTTTTGTTTTAATTTAAGTATTAATTATTGTTGTTCTATTTTCCAAACTGACTGTTCTTTTGTAACGTGTTCTTCTATCCGTTTTCAGCTCTTTACTTAAAAAAATGGCTCCACCAGAATTTCTTAAAAAAAATTATCTCGGCTTCAGAAGGCCGGAGAGCAACTATTTTTTTTTGGAAATTTGTAGAAAAATGCCAGCTATCTATTGGCAATAACGACATTGCAATATAATTTAAAATCTCAAAAATATTCAATTTTTTTTTTTGGGGTAAAAAAAATTATCGATTTTTGACCGATTTTTCGCATATTAGGGATCGTTTCGTGATATGCGCAATAATTGCACAGGTTAGCGCAACTGTTAGAGAAACTTTTCGGACCGGTGCGGTATAGAAATATGATGGCCTGTATGAGCTATTGGACATTGAAAAAATCGCGTTTTTTTCGAAAAAATCGATTTTTGCAAGAAATTTGCAATATTTTGCAAATCTGTAAAAATGTTCTTATTCGACATATCTTGGACTACGCTTTCAACAAGTTTCGTTAAAGAATATTTTCTCCTCACGGAGATACAGTTATTTCAAAAAAATGCGATTTTTAACGTCTTTTTTGCAATAACTAATTAATTTTGCAATTTTCGGAGATCGGACTAGGCGGGCTCGATCTGTATTAAAAAGTTACACAATTGTGCTGTTAAACTTTTTTTTGTGCGACGCCAACTTTTCTTTTTCAACGCAAAAAACTGTTTTTCGCAAACTTTGGCCGCCATTTTGAAGAGGACGCAAGTTCGTCATTTGTTTTAAAAATAGTTCATTGAATTCTACGGAAAATTTCCGATTTTTTGCATACCTCGGTTTGCTGTTAATAATTTTTGTAGATAAAATCCCTCACTTACTGGACTATATAGGATGGGAAGTGCAGGTGTTTGTGAGATGCTTCTTTTAAGTTTCCATTCTTATTTTTTAGTTTCCATCTGTCATCATTGGATGGAAAGTGTAGGGGTTCGCAAGGTGCTTCTTTTAAGTTTCCATCGATCATCTCCTTATTTATTCTTCCTCCAAGTCTTCTATTTCTGAATCTAGCAGTGTGCACCTCCTTCTGCCCGCTTGCTTTCACTTCGTTTGTCTGCCAAGACATACATGCATTCGCTCGCGGCAGGGAGCTTTTTTTAACCGTTCCACAGGTAAATATCCATTTACGGTGGAAGTGCCCTATCTCGCGATAAAAAGCTTTTTATGGCGGCTTGGTTATGAGAAAGAGGCCCGATAAAATATTTTGCACACCCTGTATATTAGTATGTTTCTACAGTAATTACTTTCAAATGCTGCTTTCCAATTCCGGGTATTTTCTATTTCATTACCTATACTTAATACCTTTTCATTATTACCTTTAAATTTTTCTTTGTTCTGTAATAAACTGTCCTGTGACAAAGGTTAATAAACCGATAAATAGAACTTTAAATAAATAAAAATAAAATTGATCTTTTCGTCCTTTTCTTATGTTACTACCTTCACTCGTTAGAAACCAGTCCGTTGCCTTTCACTGATGATGTATTGTCAGATGTTTACTTGATCGCACTAACCACTTGAGAAATAGTCGGTCGTCTTAACATAGGTATATATAGGCACTTACACTTGCTTTATTTGATACTATTTAAAAGACTACGCGTAATTATTAATTCCACATGAACTTTGTTTTTCTATTATGGAATTTTAATATTGTACCTATATAAATACTTTTTCTCTAGAGGACGTGGTTTTCAAGTCATTTCAGAAAGACGTGAAAAGTGGACCTTTAAACTACCCCCTACTGCCCCGCAGACCATCCACTGGTCAGGACTTTTAGTATGTTGTTCTAGGCATTCTCCCCAAGAACTATACAGAAATTGGCAACTACGCTAGTCTTAGTTTCAATTAACTTTCATATTGTTTATATCAATTTAATTATTGACGTTAAATAAGTTAAACCATTACAAGAAAACAGCTGCGATGAAAAATTGTATTTTTAAAATTTCACCCACGAGTTGTTCTTATGGTTAAAAATAAGGGTCGGACGAGTTCCCACCTGATCCGTGGACGGAACCTCCCCACTATCACCAAAAGCAACCCTTAGAGGCGACTTGATTTCAGTTTTTTTCATTTTTCTTTCAAAGCGTCATTTGGGCGAAAAAAGAAGATTGTGATGAAAATATTATACTTAATGATTCCTTATTATACGTAAAGTTGAAGCGTCCTGTGGACTATTCGGTTAGTTTCCACCCTACTTTCACAATCGACATTCAAAATGCGCACTGCAAAAAATCGGTCTAAGGCGATTTTTCACACTGAATATTCCCAAAATTGCTACGTTGACTTTAAGAATGATTACAATGAAAATTGTAGTGCCGGTTCTCCTCTACAAGATTCGCGTACCGTGATTTGTTTCGATTAATTTTCATTAAATTTTAACGTTATTTTTTTAGAACTATAATTTTACGTTTTACGTGTTTCTATTTGACTATTCTTGTCAGGCATAAATACCATTAAATTTAACAGCTGCTTGACGTATTTCGATTCGGAGAATGGAAGGTGAGGGGTCAGGTATATAGAAAGTCGACCATCGTAGATTCTATAAGACCCTCGAACATTTAGTTATAAGAGAAAAGAAATTCATGAAAAAAAAATAACGAAATAAATACTAAGTAATCTGGACAATAGGGATCTGATTCCAAAGTTCGTACAGAAATTTACAAAGAGATAGAGTTAATACTATTACGGCTGAATACAATTGCAGCTTGCTGATTTTCAGTCTTTCAGAAAGTATTCTTTGCTCAACTGATTAATGTTAACTTAATTTTGAAGCTTTTTAAATAAAAATTAAGTGGGTAAATATATTAATAATCTTTTAATCATTGCATAATTCACTATTGTAAAAATACTGTCTAAAGACCGACGAAGGAACAGTTGATAATACGGGCGATGTCATGAGCGCCGATCAACAATTTTTAGAATCACTTTTCAATTATTGTAAATATTGTTTTACTACTTTATATTAATTGTTAGGCAAGATGTAAATTATTTATTTATAATAAAGAATGTTAGTTTATTGAACAACTCCATAAATGATTCAAGAATGAACGAAGAGTAGCTAACAATGGACTACTTTCTGGTTAACTATATTCGTATACAGATATCGTTTGCAATATTCAAGCATGGTCTCGGATGTTATTCAATCACAAACAAGCTTTGTAATGATTTATCCTGGTAGCAACGCTTTAGACTGAATTTTTAAATTGACAGTAAAAATACTATACATACACATGACGTTTTAGTCATTTGTTAAATATTTTTACAGACGGTGCTTTTTACTAGATATGTCGCTTTGGAAATGTGTGTTTATTTGATGCAAATCATGGAATTGAAAAATAAACAAGCTAGTAAACACACAAAAATGTCAGAAAAGCATCTGGAAGCCATAATTTAATTTCAAAGATATATTTGATTCTTTTAATTAATTTATTACTGACATATTCTCCATACATATCACTCGTGCCTATTAATCTTTTCTCAAGCTATGTTGCCAAATGTAATTCGTGTAAATTATCAGTTATTATAATAATATAAACCATTTTTTTTCCTTCTTCAATTCTTTGGGACTTCCTGCCACATTCCGCACTCACACGAACAAACAATACGTGGGTGAATCATCCAGACCTTTTAGTGTAAGATTGGGCGAACATCAAAATTATATCAGAAAAAATGAAATTCAGAGGTCCAAGATCTGCGAACACGCGTGGGAGAACGGACATAGAATAAACTGGGACTCGGCAAAAATTTTAACACAAGAGGCAGATAATAAAAAAAGAAAAATTAAAGAATCCGCGATAATATTACTGAATGAGGATAATTGCGTGTCGAATTGTTCCGTAGATGTCTGTACAACTTGGCTGCCAATGTTAAAAGAAGAACTTCACAAACTTAACATTGTATAGAAACTAAAAAACTGTTAACTATATCAACAGTTCTATGTAAATAGTAAGTATCTATGGATATTGAATATAACAAACATTCTTAGAGCTGTGTATTTGTCACAGCAAAAAAGATTTTTCAAAAAAGCCTTGAAAAAGGAAACATATTAGATTTCCGAAACGTCGGCGAAATATTTGATTTCAAGTTTTTATACTTATTTGTGTTGTTTATTTATAAAAAAACAACCTTTAACTGATCCTTTGACGTAAACGTCACAGGCGTAGAGGTTTTTTACCAGTAACACAAATAACATTTAGACAATATAAACCATATATGTTATTTTTTCAAAAAATCTAATTTTGTTCGATATAAGGTTAGAAACCAAATAAGACTTAAATAGACCGGAGATAAGAAATGTCTGGAGAACTGTACAAAATTTACCATCTACGTCTGCAATTTTGTTTTTCTTTTTACAAATTTTTATATGTCCATCATCAGCATCGTGTAATTGAGACGTACCTTATTTTTCAAAATCGGTTCATCCATTTAGATGTTACAACATACCATGTAAACATATTCACATACCTATATGCATACAAACATAGGAGAGACACGTGATACGCATTAGATTCCTTTGCCTAGTCAGTTTAAAAGTGTATTCCATGGAAGAAAATTACTTTACTGTATTTTTTTGTCAACAACAATTATGAAATTATACAATAAGGAAATTAGAAATTATTAAAATCGTCAATTGATGTGTGCGACTTTGCCGACCTTGGCGGTAATTTATGAGAACAACTGCTTGGCATTGTTTCATACACATTTTAATCTAATAATAGGCAATCAAACAATCAAAAATTTACTAGCCTTTGATTTTTAGTTTCACATAGACGAGAAAAGATAATTATGTCAAAATATTGGAATGTTTAGCAATAAATTATATTTTAAATATGAATAAAACGATTTTATTACAATTTTATTTTTATGTTAACCGATGATAATTATTGGTTTTCATTATTTTTGACAAGTTTATTTTTATGTAACATCTAATTGTTTATTTTATTTGTTTATTTTATATATTTACTCTGTCTTTACGCATCCAACAGCCAGAACTCGGTTAACAGGTTATAGCTAAAATTAGATAATATTTAAAACTCGTGTAAAGTAAATATTGAAACATTACACAGTGGACCATGATAGGCTATATAGCAACGGGAATCTTTTTGTTATAAATAGTGATAAATGAACATATAATGGCAGGAAGGTATTAGTTTGCAGTTAATATGCCGCTGCAATTTTTGTAGGTTCTGTTGGCACGGTATAAATATGCGTGAATAATGGCTCTATGGCCGTATTGATTCATAACGTTTTCCCTCTCGAAAATGATTGATACGCTATTACATTAAGGACCCTAAGCATAAAATTTGGTTCCGATATCGGTAAAATGTAACATATACACACCTCCGACGTCTTTGCGGTGTATTTTGTATACATGATACGGTATCGATCCAAATGTATATAACTATGTAACTCGTAAAAAGGTTTTCAATATATGAAGTAACTTAACAATAACCTACATAAGTTCAAAACAGTAACAAAAGAATTCCTAAATGAAAAATGTCTGTACTCACTACAAGAATTTTATAGTCTGGAGTAATATCGACCTCTGTCCATATTAACGTAATGTAAGTCTCCTACAGGTGAATACGTATGAGTACATATCTGTGTAATGTTTGTCTAATTGCAAGCTTTGTATTTGTAATTTTATTTGTAATTTTATTGTATTTAATGTACTTTTATTAAAATACGATATATATATATATATATATATATATATATATATATATATATATATATATATATATTTTTATGCATACCTATGACGCTTCATATCTGTTTTGTACAGCTTCCTTGAATAAAGTGTATTATTATTATTATTATTATTATTATTATTATTATTATTATTATTATTATTATTATTATTATTATTATTTTAACATTTTGCCAGAATTTTATATATTTTATATATAGTATCAGTATATAGTGCCTGGGCCAGCAATGAAATGGACTTCATGATTATAACCCTTTTAAAACCTATTCGGGGGGGTTCCTTTTGACGAGTCTACCACGAATATTCATATCGCCCTATATGGAAGCGGCGCTTTAACCCTTACGCACTCCTCAAACACGTCATTTTTCAGCCTTTAGGGTTTGTGATAAGAACCCGTTTGTTTTTTATTTTAATGAGAAGATTATATATAAAAACCCCTATACGGAAGCTATTGTCCGACAAAAAAAGTGACGCGTTCGCCCAGTCCGACACCCAAAACATGTCAATTTTGAGCCTTATGGTTTCGTGACTATAACCCTTACCATTTTTGGCACAAAGTTTAAAAATTGAATGTAAAACATCGTGGTAAACTTGTCCGACAAAAAAAATGACGCGTTTGCCCAGTCCGACACCCGAAACATGTCAATTTTGAGCCTTATGGTTTCGTGACTATAACCCTTGCCATTTTTGGCGCAATTTTTAAAAATTGTATGTAAAACACCATGGTAAACTTGTCCGACAAAAAAAGTGACGCAAAATCTAGAAAAACTGGAAAAAAAATTTTTTTATGCAAAAATGTTTTTTATTGCGTTTTATTATAATCTTTACATTAAGATCATAGGAGGTTCTAAATTAACGATCAGTTTTTATTCAAATTATGAGAATTGATTAATCAATGTCCTAAAAGTACTCAGTTCAATTTTTGTAGCCCAAGCGTGTGTTTGATTTGAGTTATAAGTATGTCTATTTTTACATGTTTGACACGGTCTTAAATGGAATTTAACGGAGGGAAAAATCGAGATTTTTTCATGTTTAATTAAACATGTCTTAGTAACTAATGCTCAGTTTTCATTTAAATTTGATAAATGAGCAACGAATAAACAACTTTCTATGCGAAAAATTGTACTAGCATGTTTCTAAAGGTAGAAATCAAAGAAGTAATGTCATAATTTAGAATAATTTAGATGAATTAATATTCATTAATCAAATAATTATCTCTTTATATTTCTGTAACAAATTCAACTATTTGATAATAAGTACTTTTCAAGCTATATGCTTGTACCCGTAATTTATTTTTTTTATACTAATAAAATAATGACAATATAGCTTCTTCATGGGAATTTATTCCACGGCACGGAGTAGTATACTAATACTACTCCATGTTCTGCGGTGATCTTTCTTCCAAGAAAGTCGTTCTACAGCGCATGTACAAATGAAGGAAAGGGAGTAAAAAAAGAAGGAAGGGCATCAGCTGCTCCGTTTCATTAGTATATTATATATACATCAGTTTTGCTCCATATTATTTCAGGTGGTCGTAATTTCGTTTTTACAGTATTTATTGAAGGGTATTTACAGTATTTATTGAAGGGTAGAAAACAGTTATTATTTTGCAAATTATTTTGCACCTGTTCAGTAAAGAGTGAGATAGTAAGATCTTATGTAAAATTTAATTACAAAACTTTTATCTCTTTTGAACTTTTCACTAAAACTAGAAAAAAATAGTCAAAAAGTCATTTTTTCGGAATTTTACACAAAATTAATCACCAAAAATTTAGCTAAACTTTTTCAGGCTGCGAATTCCTCAGTTACTGTTCTTTATGTTATTCTTAAGGATTTTTCACAAAAAAATTACGTGTCCTTTATAACAGCCAACTGAAAACAGATGCTTCCTAGTCTATAATTATTCTGAAAAAAAGCACCACTAATAAAACATCTTTTTTGCATTTTTCTTGTCGGACCGTCCATATTTTTGTCGGACATAGATATAAATGATTTAAGAAAGTGTTAATGAATCACGTGGTGCCTTTGTCCGACAGGTTATAGTCATGAAACCATAAGGCTCAAAATTAACATGTTTCGGGTGTCGGACTGGGCGAACGTGTAATTTTTTTTGTCGGACAAGTTTACCACGATGTTTTACATTCAATTTTTAAACTTTGTGCCAAAAATGGTAAGGGTTATAGTCACGAAACCATAAGGCTCAAAATTGACATGTTTCGGGTGTCGGACTGGGCGAACGCGTCACTTTTTTTGTCGGACAATAGCTTCCGTATAGGGGTTTTTATATATAATCTTCTCATTAAAATCAAAAATAAACGGGTTCTTATCACAAACCCTAAAGGCTGAAAAATGACGTGTTTGAGGAGTGCGTAAGGGTTAAAGCGCCGCTTCCATATAGGGCGATATGAATATTCGTGGTAGACTCGTCAAAAGGAACCCCCCCGAATGGGTTTTAAAAGGGTTATAATCATGAAGTCCATTTCATTGCTGGCCCAGGCACTAATAGATGACTGCGATATTTTTTGTTAATATTAGGATATTTATCTGTCATTATTTAGTAACAGATGCTACCACCAAACTTATTTATATGAGTAGAAGTTTTCTATATAGCAGAGTAAAAACAACGTCTTAGAGAAAATTAGTTCGTGAAAATACAGTGTGAACATGTGTCATTTTTCAAAAAAATTCTCGAACATGTCGGTTTTAGTTTTGTAAATGCTACATTTTGTCACTATACCAAAATTTATGACGTCATTGGTTTTTGAGTTATGACGCCATCATAAATTTTCTCTAATGGAAATAGACATTTTTGTTTACTATTTTTGGTGGTATATTCCTTTAGCTTTCTGGTGATATAAAAAAATTATATCACCTGAGCCATTCTTTTGGAAAAATGACATTTTATGTAAAAATAGCTTACCTTTCGCAAATTCACGAGTAATGTTCCACTTTCTTATGGACTGATAAATCTTGTTGCCTACATTTTTGTTTTAACTAGCATGAAAAAATTTGATATAAAACCAAAACAAAGAAAATAATGAAAACACAATCACCTTAACAACAGAGAAATGCAGGCCTTTTTGTGTAAAGTATCGATAACTTTTTTATTCCTGACATGTGTGGAACCTCAGTTTTGTGACACTTCTGAGACGGTGTAAAACTAGTGAATCCAATGCCCCGTTTAAGTGAAAGAGAACGCGTAGAACTTTTGATGATGGTTGAATATGGTGATAGGCTGAGAACTCATCAGGAAGCATGTGATGTTTTCAATGTATCCCGAAAAGCAAATTTCTAAATCCACTGTAAGTATATTGGTGGCTAGATGAATGATGAATCTGGCAGTGTAGCTGACCTGCCTTGATCTTGTCGTCCTAGCACAAGCAATGAAACCAAATTAAATATTCTTCTAGAAAGCGAGGAAAACCACCATCTTTCGACAATGCAGCTGGCTTTAAATCATAACGTGAGTCAAACTTCTGTTGTGCGTCTATTGAAAAAATGAAAATACCATCCATACAAAGTGCAATTAATTCACGAATTGAATGAGAATGATCCAGATCGGCGCTTACAGTTTTGTCAACAGTTGATGACCTTGTGCGATGAAAACACAATTTTTTTAAAGAACATTGTTTTTTCTGAGGAACCTACATTTTCTTTAAAGGGGACTGTACATCGGCATAACTGTAGGTATTGGTCACGGGAAAATCCTTATTGGACTCAAGAAGCCCATACACAGCGACGAGGCAAAGTAAACGTGTAGCAGGTATGATTGGTGATCGTTTATTGGGACCTTCTTGTTTGAAGAAAATCTTACGGCCGCAAGATATTTACAGTTTTTGCGAGTTGAGTTAGTGCCAGCCTTACCAGTTATGTTTCCGAACAATGAAGATGAAGATATTCCTGCTGAAAACGTCTGGTTTGGAAGGTGGATAGGTCGTCGAGATCCGATTGAGTGGCCCCCGCGTTCACCGAATTTAACCCCCTTAGACTTTTTTCTTTGGGGTTACTTAAAATCAAGGGTGTATTTTAATAGACCGGATACCATAGAATTGAAAGATGGAATTGGCTTGGAGATGAGACGCTGTTCTGAATCATTACATGAAATGATTCAGAACAGCGTGCAGTGTCTACACCCGTCTTGAACTTTTCAGGCTCAATTCTTGATATGAAGTCATGTTTGAAATGTTTCTTTTTGCTATTAGAAAACTAAGCAATAATTTATTAACTACATGGGACACATTCTTTTTCCAATAACTCTTTTCTTGTCCACCTGATACCTTAAAAGAATGTTTTAACCACATGCGCAATCTCATTATTAGAAATAAAAGCATTATGCAACGTTTTACTTAATTATGATTTATAAAAAAAGAACAAAATCGAGCAAGAATTTTATAACACCCTGTTTCACAGCCATATACTACAACTGAATAAATTATAATCTGAAAGTAGAACTATGAGTACTTTTGTTTATAACTCTATGTAAAGTTAAGAAACAATAGAAATGGAAATATTGTTTATAGATGTATAACACAATCGTATATGTTTACTAAGATAAAACAGAAAAGGGAATTTTACAAATGATAATAATACGTATTTGCCTGAATAATAGCCCTCCAAAATAAAATAATAGTTCACAAACTTTAATAAAGTGTACACAATATACGTCTATTAAAACAACGTTTGCAAGTCGAGGGCTTTATAATATGCCTGTAATACGAAAGTAAATGAAAAAACAGGTTAATTTATTGGAAGAACTGTACAGGAGAGGGTTGTAAAACAGTAAATGTTGTAAATACTCATCGTAGAAAATATTTAGTTTCGCCCTTTTTGTCGCGTTTTACATGGCAACGGTATACCACTGTGGAGGGTGAGGTTAGGCAAAAAATGTCAATAGTAAAAAATGCTTAAATTTTTTCAAGATATAAAGTCCACATGTTTTATTCCATAATAAACGTCCAAAAATACTAGTTAGTTAGTAAATACTAGTTTTTTGAAAAAGAAAGCCTAAATAATAATAATAATAATAAATGTCTTTATTTCCGTTAATATTTACATATGATAATGAAGTCATACATATTATAATTCTTGGAAATCTCAAGGGGAAGTTCACAACAAGTGTGCTCTACCACTTAACCCTTGCTTTACAGTAAAGAAAATGCACTTAAGTAAGTGTAGGTAGTACAGAAAACTAAATATTGTGTTAACTAAATATTATATATGTAGATAATGAACAAACAGCAATAAATAATAATAACAATAATAATAATAATAATAATAATAGGCACATGTAATTATCCTGTCTGTCCTAGCAAAACAGCTTTCATATACCTTTTGAATTTTGCGAGACTTAGTGACTTGGCATCAAATGAAACCTGATTATATAATTTGTAAATACAGTATTTGAAGCCTCTCTCATAAAACGAAGTTCTATGCATAGGTGGACTAAGTAAACCTTTGGACCTGACATTAAGATTATTCACATCACTGCGAAAAGTTATTTTATTATAGAGATATGATGGTGCCTTCGTTGTGATAATCTTGTGAAACATACAGGTTGAATAAAAATTTCTTCGGTCTTGCATATTTAGCCAATGGAGTTCTGATAACTTATGTGAAACATGTTTGAATTTACGAATACCATAAATAAATCGAATACATGAATACTGCACACGCTGTATACGGTTACTACAATCCTTGTCCAAACAGGGGCCATACACTGGGGCACAGTATGTGAACTGCGACAATACTAATGTTTCACAAAGGGCCTTTTTAGTGTTTATAGTTAAATAACTTCGGTGCGGGTAGAGAAGTCTTAGGGAGGCGTAAGCTTTTTGTATAAGTTTACAAACTTGCTCTCTAAATCTTAAAGATGTGTCTAGGATTAACCCCAAATTTTTAGCATGTTGCAACAATTTCAAAGAAGATCCGTTTAATTCTATTTTGATTAAATTTTGTAAATTATTACAGTCGGGCTTTTTACCAAATAAGAGCATAGCTGATTTTGTTGGATTTAGAATGAGTGAATGTTGTGAAGATATATCCGATAAGCTTACTAGATCACTATTGATTTTTTGTACAGCGGCTTCATAATCCTTAGCATAGAAAGAATAATAGATCTGAGTGTCGTCCGCATACATGTGAACCGAACAAGTACTTTTTTAAACGCTTATGTCTCGAGAAGAGTGAGGTTAAGTAAAAAATATCAAGAGTAAAAAAATGCTTAGAATTGTCCAAAATATAAAATCCAGTGGTTCCTTTTCAACTTAAAAAAAGAATTTGTTGGTAACCGGAAATAGCGAACTTCAGTTTGCGACCGGAAATCGAAAAAGCACAAGTTCCCATGATCCTGACTTTGTTCCATACATCTTTAGGAACATTTTGCACCATCTCACATATAAATCTGGTGGGGCGGGGTCTCATGTTGGGGTTAAATGCTTCATTTCCTTGACTAAATGGGTACCAATAGAAATCAAGCTGACATCAACCAACCTAAATTTTTAGCCACAAAATATCAATTGCTTTATGCTGTAACAAATAAAGATAGTGTTTGACAGAAACTGTGAAATGAACTTAGAATTATTCCGCGTGTTTTAAGCCTTTCCCAGACTATGCAATCTATCGCTGCGACAAAATTGCGGCGATTTATCGATAGTGTTCGTATAGGTCTATTAACATCCTGGTTCCTTCACGAGACCAGTCAAACGCGATTTTACTCATTTTGGATTTTGGAATATAAATAGAAATCGAAAAATATCAGATACTCTACACAATAATGCCTATATGTACATACAATGAAGTTGTAGTTGACTGAAGACATGTGATATTAGCTTTTAGTCAACTACCTAAGCGATGCCAATAGAAAAATATATGTTGGCAGTACCAAAGTTCCTACAAAAATCACTAAGTCGCGGCGATTTCTTGCAGAAAAATAGGACATGTTCTAATTTGTGCAATTCGGTTGCAGCGACAGAATCGCATAGTGTGATAATAAAAATTGCGGGGATTATGTTGCAGCAACCGAATCGCAGCGATAAATTGCATAGTCTAGGAAAGGCTTAATAATGAATGAAAACAGTGAAAAGCGCGAGTCGAAAAAGAATATTTCAAAATAAACTTGTAACACACAAAAAATAATAATGCTAATAGTACTTGGCACAATTCGTATCAAATCGTTTATTTTCCTCAATCATGTCTTTTTTATTTACTTGGTTTTTATGTGTTGGAAATTGTGTTACACATAATTATTTTTGTGCATGATCCAACTATAAGAAATACGCGCTTGAAAACAGGTTTTAAAGTGATCATTCCGAGTGACAAGTACACAAGCGCAAATTAAACAAAATATGTAATTATCCACAATTACTGTACACGTGGGAATGTAGCACTTTGTTATAGAAAGTTCAGATGACACTTATTTATAAGTTAAGCGTCGTAACAATTATTTATATTACTGGATGCATGATTATTAATAATATACGAAAATTAAAATTAAGAAATACTTGGTAAAAGTTTACGAGACCAGGCGTAATTAGTGGAAAATGGACCTCAGTCAATTTGGCTGAAAATATGAGAGTAGTTTTTGGTATCCTGGTCAAGTGTCCATAGGAACAATGCCCAAAAATGGCACTTTTCGAACTGTAAGGCGTCAAAATAAGCGGTTTTCGAAGTTTAAGGCGTTAAATACTAAAAAACTGAGTTAATTGACTAATAACCCAAGTAACAATTGTAGTTTTAAAATAAATTATCCTAAACACTTATTTCCAAGACTACTTATAAACGTAAATTTTGGAAGGACTCTATGAAGCCGAATTAAAACCTTTATAAGAGTACAGGGGCCCATCTAGAGAAGGGCCTACATGCCTCCTTTTAAAACTACTATGAAAACTTTGAAGTTTTAATGAATTATCCAAAGCTTTACTCATAGAGTATCTGAAGACTATTATAAAACCATAATAAGTAACGATAAATGCAAATAAATCTATTCTACATGCACTATGGGCCGCTATAGTTATATATAAGTTATAAAATTGATAATTGGCGACTGCTAAGAACGATTGACAAAACCGTTAAAGATGGACTAGTTGTAATGAATTGATGAGACTACTTATAGTGAGCTACAATTTTTAACGAAGCTTAGTTTACTGTAAAACATGTATTAGATAGTTCTTAAAAATTCGTGCGCTCCCTAAAATCACAATTTTTAAAATAATATATAATATATAGTAATAATAATAAATAATTACTTTTTTCTGTGACTTAAAAAGTAAAGAGAGCACAGCACTATCATCTACCCATAATATGGTTTAGTATATGTATGTAAATTGTTTTTATAAAACATTTCTATTAGATAGAAATTACATTTTTTTGTTCAATCTGATACATTCCCAATATGGCTGACGGCTGGAAATAAAATGGTGGTTGTATGTATAAGCCACAAATCAAGAAATAAACATAGATATTGAAAACAACAAGGAATGTTTGAAGCCAAAGTCTTATTTGTTGTGTTTATTATTTTGTTTATGTTTTTCCGGCTTATGATTGGGCAATTTGAACCACCCGGCCAACGTACTTGATCACAGAAATATCAACAAAAGCAATCCGTTCTGTGGTTTGTTTTTAAGTTTGTGTTTTTGTCTGATGTACTTTATAAAGTGTTCAACCATTGTCTATTAATGCATATGTACTATTTTAACAATGCCTAAAAAGTGCTTTGTGTGAAATGCGTATGAAACGAAAGAAAATATGCCATCTTTTCATAAATAAGTCAACAGACGCATAGGCGTAGAGGGCGAGTCAGATATCCATATTTATTTTAAGTTCATAAAATTATCAAAATATGTATTTTCATCTTTCTCATTTTTATATTTTAATATCTTGGATGACTCAGAAACATTTATGTAATATACCTAGTGTAATATAACTGTTTCATAAGTTCATCAGTACCAAAGCATCAAAAATTAATAACAATCCTTAGCTCATAATTAACCCTTTTCAAACGATGCGCCTCTGTAGACCGACCGATGTAAACATAACCCCTCCTTGTCCCTTTATTGTTTACTTTGGCTTCAAACACAGTATATACTGTTTCTACAGTGTTCTTTATGTACGTCTTTTATTAATCTGTGGTATAAACCCTATGAGCTGTGAATAATTTTGCTTTTGTCTTAAAATGCCTATTACATTACCAATTGCTCTTTATAGGCTAGTAGTGTAAAACCAAAAAATTAGACGAATCGGAAATAATTGCTACAAAAGGTTTTATGGTTTTAATGGCTTCATTTGTTGCCTAATATGACTATCCTAGATGTCTCCCCCCCCCCCCAGAAAAGGGGTATTTTTGCGGTTTTACGGTTATATCTCGTAAAGGATTCATAATATCGAAAACATTGTCGTGTTAAAAGTTGTAGGACATTAAATTCTGCATTGAATGAGACCAGTCGCATATTTCCTGAAAATATTCGTGTTAATCTGAAATAACCCACTTTTTTCTAAAATAATAAATTTAAAAACACAAGTCATGTATTCGATACATGAAATGGTCTTTGTAAGCCTTCTTTAATTAAACGTATTAATGTAATTGTACCCACTCCTATTATAAGTGTAACCTATTTATTATATAAGATCATCTTCTGCTTAACCCCAATTAATTATAATTAACATAATGATATTAATAAACTAATAAACCACACATGATGTCTAACAGTGAAGAATAACGCGTGTAGTAATTAAAAGAAGTAACGAATATAGACATTTGTAACGTTTATGTAAAAAGAAACATGCTAAACATTATACCCTTCTCAGTTTTTCTTGTAAATAATGTTAGTTTCAGACTTTTTTTTATTACAAAATATTTAAATTTTTTTTTTTTTAATTTAAGTCCGACATACCTACGGGAACTAATGATACGTCGTAGAGAATTGCATAATGTAGAAGTTAGAAACAACAATATGCTGTCTATTCCCCAGCACAAGACAGAGTTTTTTAAAAACAGTTTTAGTTATCAGGCAGCTCATATTTTTAATAAAATGACATGCTTACAGAATGATACAGTCAGCGCTGCCACTCTCAAAAGGCAGGCCAAAGACTGTATACTTCTTATGTGACAGCCATTGAATGTTGTAATGTTTTATTATTCGACGCTATAATAATATATACTATTTTATTTATTTTTGTTCTTTTAACTGTCCTATTATATATTAATATTAAGCAAATGTAAATTAGGTGTAAGTGAAAACACGCTATGCGGTATCTTCCACCTTTTGTCTGTAAAAATTTGTTTTTTTCTGGCAATAAATGTTTATTTATTTATTTATTTATTTTATTTAAATAATTAATAACTGTTATTTATTGATTGATCTTGTCCATAAACAGTAGGGTTCTTCTTCCAGCTTACTGTCCTTTCAATACAATTGTGTGAGGTGTGGTATGGTACCGGTTTCAGTGGCTTAACCGCAAATTTACCAACATTAAAACAATCAACAAACTTACGATAGACAGACAAACAGACAGTGGAAGAGCGCAACTGGGGGTGACCCTGGATAAGAGACTGAGTTTCACCCCTCACATAACACAGACTTTAAACCGTACTTACGCTACACTTAACAGGATCTATCATATTACCAACAGTAAGTTATCAATCGATAACAAACTTATACAAGGCGATTTTTAGGCCGCCTCTAACTTACGGGTGTCCTACCTGGAATAATGTCTCCGCCACTCAGTACAAGAGGATATAGACAATCCAAAATAAACGAATACACCTCTGTAGAGTAGTTACCTAACTACTTTCATGATTATTATGTTGTTTAATTTAATTTGCATATCACTGACCAAGGAGTGCAATTTGAATCAAAATTATTTCGCGAATATTCAATTTTTACAATTCCATCGGATTCGCACAACCTCTTACTATCCACAGAGTAATGGAATGGCTGAACGATTTCATTGGACATTAAGAACTACTTTACTTGCAAGAGCAAATTCGGGAAATTGGGTTTCAGAACTCCCTATAATTTTGTTAGGGTTAGGGGCTATGCCCAAAGTTGACTTACGTTGTTCATCTGCGGAACCGGTGTTTGGTCAAACCTCACGTCTGCCTGGAGATTTTTTTATTAAGTCACATGTAGTCTATGGAATTGGTACATTTTACCTTACATCAAATGAGGTAGTTCTGTTTTTTTATATGTTGGTAGTGATGAAATAGTAATGACAAATCCAAGCCCTTCGGATCATTGTTAAGTACATGAGAATCCATTGAATTTTAGGACTTTTTTCAGTTTTTGTAATTTTTTTCCACCAAGAACCCGTATTAGGGCAAAAGTCACTATGCACACATTTAAGTAGACTAAATTTGCAATTAAATGAGAACAATTTGGTCTTAGTAAGCCAATTAGTTTCTAAGATACGACCATTCAAAGGTTTGCAACATTTCTAAAAAAAGGGATGTTTTACATTTTTTTTTTCTTTCGACAGTTATGATGACCCCTAAGGATCCATTTCATGACGAGATCACCTTATACATTATTAAAGTGCACCAAATTTCCAACAAAATGAGACTAATTAGGTCTAAATAGACTTGATAGTTCCTGAGATACAGCTGTTCAAAGTTGTTGAGGTAATATGTATTAGAAGGGTTTGCAAAATGAAGTACCCTTAGCTAGTGAAATAAGCATTTTAATTTATAAAAATAAACAGTTTAGTAATTAAAACATTAATATTTAAAAGGTATGTAGTATTATGAAACACCTCATTGTATATAATGTACAGTACAGTGAGGGAAATTGTTATTACTCGTCTTTCCTGTATATCTTTGATGGACCAGGCTGATCCTCTGAATCCACAGCACTCCTTTTGGGGGCAGCTTGCTGCGGTAGCATTTCTTCGTCGACCTGCTCAGGCAGGTCGAAATCGTCATCTGATGGTGGGTCATCAATGAATGGTTTATCAATGACGTCACACATCAGGTCTGGTACAGAAATCGTATTTAGCAGGGCTTGAGGAGTTGATGGTTCCAGCATCCCAACTCCTCTTTCCTTTTTTTTTTTTGAAATTGTGCAAAACTTTGAATGGCCGTATCTTAGTAACTATTTGGCCTACCAAGACCAGATTATTCTCATTTTATTGTTAATTTAGTATACTTAAAAGTGTGCATAGTGACTTTTACCCTAACAAAGGTCCTTGGTGGTAAAATTTGACAAGAGCTAAAAAAAGTCCTAAAATTTAATGGATTTTCAAGTACTTAACAATGATCCGAAGGGCTTTCAAGGTGGAAAATTTGGATTTGTCATTATCATTTCGTCACTACCAACATATGAAAAAACCAGAACTACCTCATTTGATGTAACAACACCTCTTGTTTGATACGACTTCCATATACTTACTAATGTTGATGCAGAAGTTCCTTATTTTATTGATAAATTGCATAACAGTTTTGACAAATTAGATGTTACAAATCCTAAATATCATATCTCTGAAGAAGCCCTGAAGTTAATATTTGCAAAATTGTGTTTCTTCAAAGAGCACGTATTAAACCTGCTTTCTCGCCTTTGTTTGAAGGACCTTACGAAGTGATTTTACGTACAGATAAAGTTGTCACCGTCTTTAAGCGGGGAAAAGAAATGGCTGTCAGTATTGACAGAATTAAGCCAGCCTATTTATAGGCTAACGTTACTGATCAACACGCTCCATTGGTAACTAGAATAGTACGTTTTGGGATTGATTGATTTATTGTATTTTTGGACAGAGGGGTATGTGTAGTGTAGTTGCCTAACTACTTTCCTAATTTACTTATTAAATTATTTAATTTGCATATAAACTAGATCTCCAAGGATAAGGAATAAAATCAGTAACTTGGGTTACATTATTATTATGATTAATCAATCAATAATAGCCTCCCAACAGCTCAGACAGATACACTCCGATTGCTGAATTGCATCGGGCCACGAACTTACCGATGACACGTGATTACATCGATGAAGTCTCGCAAAAGTTCTTCACCACAATAATTCAGTAATCGGCCCTGACGACTGAGTTGATAGAGCATACGACAACCCGACTTACACACCAACGACTTCCCGTCTCTCTTGAAAGACGGTGACATTGATCAATGCCCGCACATGACAAAACAACACAAAACACACATACTCTCCAAAATTCCTTCCTTCACCTCCCATGCACCCTAACCCACCGATATATCAAATAATATAAATTACATATTAACACTCTAATTATTACTACATTTTATCACTTACCACACACGAAGTTTTTAAACAGGTTTTTTACAATGTATTTTCCTGTATTATCATGCCTGTATTATCAGTAATCCTCGTCATTCCAAAAAACACATCTGCCATGCATTAAATGCATATATTTTAATTTTCGAAAATAAGCATAGATAGTCAAGTGCTTTATTGCAATGAAATTTTCTTCAACAAGCTAGCCGAGGTCTCTTGCCATTCCATCAGGGATCTATGTATTGTGATATAATTTCAACATAATACCACATCTAAAGCACCTTTACTGAACATTATTGTCTAAATGTTATTTGTGGCATTATCTTAATTTTTTTTCTTCTTCAATTTTTTGGGACTTCCTGCCACATGTATTTTTTATTTTTAAGCGGTGCTCGGGGAATCTACAAGATATCACAATTAACCAGTATGTTACTGGTAAATAACCTCTACGCCTGTGACTTTTACGTCAAAGGATCAGTTAGAGGTTGCTTTTTCTTGAATAAACAACACAAATAAGTATAAAAACTTAAAATTGAATATTTCGCCGACATTTCGGAAATATAATCTGTTTCCTTTTTCAAGACTTTTTTGAAAAATATTTTTTGCTGTGTATGATAAATGCACAACTCTAAGAATGTTTGTTATATTCAATATCCATAGATACTTACTATTTACATAGAACTGTTGATATAGGTAACAGGTTTTTTTTAGTTTTTATACAATGTTAAGTTTGTGGAGTTCTTCTTTTAACATTGGCAACCAAATTGTACAGACATCTACGAAACAATTCAACACGCATCTATCCTCATTCAATAATTTATCGCGGATTCTTTTATTTTTCTTTTTTTGCTATCTGCCTCTTTTGTTAAAATTTTTGCCGAGTCCCAGTTTATTCTATGTCCGTGAGTGCAACAAACAATACGTGGGTGAGTCATCCAGACCTTTTAGTGTAAGATTGGGCGAACATCAAAATTATATCAGAAAATATGAAATTCAGAGGTCCAAGATCTGCGAACACGCTTGGGAGAACGAACATAAAATACACTGGGACTCGGCAAAAATTTTAACAAAAGAAGCAGATAGTAAAAAAAAATTTAAAAAATCCGCGATAATATTACTGAATGAGGATAGACGCGTGTCGAATTGTTCCGTAGATGTCTGTACAACTTGAAAGAAGAACTTCACAAACTTAACATTGTATAAAACCTGTTAACTATATAAACAGTTCTATGTCTATGGATATTGTATATAACAAACATTCTTAGAGCTGTGTATTTATCAAACACAGCAAGAAAGATTTTTCAAAAAAAGCCTTGAAAAAGGAAACAGATTAGATTTCCGAAACGTCGGCGAAATATTTAATTTCAAGCTGTTATACTTATTTGTGTTGTTTATTTTGAAAAAAGCAACCGCTAACTGATCCTTTGACGTAAAAGTCACAGGCGTAGAGGTTATTTACCAGTAACATACTGGTTAGTTGTGATATTTTGTAGATTCCCCAAGCACCGGGGCAGGAAGCCCCAAAAAATTGAAGAAGAAAAAAATTTACTGAACAATGTCTAATCATAAACTCAATTTTACTTAACTTGCACCAGTCCGCAATCCCTTATAAAACGGTCATCATTAAAATATGAGGGAAGTAAGATAAAATTCTCAGAACTATTTAGTTTAGGGTATTTATTACTAAAATATGTTAAGGAGACCAGTCCCTAGAAAGAGACATCCGTTAGGAAAATATTTATTATTTTTGGCCATTACTTTTTTTTCTCAGTACGTATATATTTAAAAAAACTATAAGAGTACCTAAGTAGAACCATAACAAGACTATTACTATGAATTTTCACTCAATAATTTCAGTGGTTTGCAAAATAGCTAGATTTAAATTTAAAAATTATGTTAATCTATTTCATAGTTTTAAATCTAGCTATTTTGCAAACCACTGAAATTATTGAGTGAAAATTCATAGTAATAGACTTATGGTTCTACTTAGGTACTCATAGTTTTTTAAATACACGTACTAAGAAAAAAAGGTTATGGGCAAAAATGATAAATATTTCCCTATTATGTTCGCCTAGATGAATAAAATTGACCACTGTGTGGCGCCCAAAAAATTCACCTAATTTTCTAGAATATTCCATATCTGGAATTTTGGTTTTTACCAAAGTCAAGTTTTGGTGTTTTGATAGGTCATGACCTGGCCCGTCTCACTAGGTTCAGAATTATCGGTGTACCGGATACCCTGTATATTTATATCTCTGTTATCGATGTTACTTTAGATGAAAATCAGGCAGCAAGAATTCTGAGATATGCATGTATTATTTTTGGCATTAAAATTAATCGTCGAGTAAGTACACTGTAAATAAATCAAAACACAAACAAATGTTTTTCAAATTATTTTTCTGGCACCGGCCAATGATCCGACCCGCCCTAGATAAATGCATTAATTTCGTTTTTATTTCTTTTTTCCTACCATAATATTAAAGAAATCAGCTGAGCAGTGATATGCTGAACAAAACATATATTTAACTTGTATACCTTGGATTCGATTGAACGTCTAAAGATTTTCCAAGTTGTTAAATATTTACGAGATGTGTTTATCTAAATTCTTTCAGGAACCTCCATTCATTATAGAATTTAGAGTTGTTCCTGAGCAGCTAATTCGATCACTACTACATAGATAACCCACATGTTTTATTTTAGCTCCAGCCGTCCTAAATCTAGAATAGCCATTTCCACTTTCCTTTCAGTGCGTTTACCTTTGTTTGTTGTTCGGTTGTGAATCCCTTTTTGTCGTTTTGTGACCGAAACGTCCATTTCTGTGTCTGTGCAGCTTAGTGAAAAAGCTTCGGTGTAAAAATAACAGTTTAAGAACAAGTTTATAAATACACATAAAATGCGGATGAGAGAGGTAAGGCCCACCTATATTTTATACGCCGGTGTCTAGAGTGCGGTGAAATATCACTTATATTCGCTTGCAGCACGTATAACCTCACTTAAAATACCTAACTTATTTTACTTTAAGTGAACTTCATGACAAGGCAAAATAAATATTTACTAGATGATGGATACGTTCATGATGGTGTTTGAGAAAGAAGATTAATTCTCTGTACAAGTTACACCAACGGCCTTGTGTGTATTTTACTGTGTGGGACGCGATCTATTATTAAAGTTAGGAAAATATATGCTTCTAAGCGTGGAGCAGCGTTAGATTGTAAAGGTTAGGATTTTCGACAATTCACATAAATTAAATCACGCGATGTTTTAAAAATGCGTGTACTGTGTGAGCAAATTTGTTGCAGCCCCCCGCCCCCTTTAATAGCTTAGTTTTCAAGATAGTGAAAAACTTGTGTATGAAAGTTGCAGAGATTTTACATTTCTTATATCGGAAAACCAATAAAGCAGTCAATAAAAATAATATGGCTTAACGCATAGACAAATACATACACTTCGTTCACTAAGACTACTCGAAAAGATTTGCAAAGTGGAACCACGGTTCTCCTTGGCGTATGCAGTGTGCATTTGACAGACGTTAATGCCACGGCCGTATTTATTCCAGCGTTGCCAACCCTACAGATTTCTCAGTCTATCTACCGAGTTGTACTAAAATCTACCGAGTTATGTTGATTACTCATTATAATTAAGACATTTGTTATATTTCAAAGTTAGATTTATTTAAAAGCAAAAATATCATCACTAGATAAATTAAATATACGGGGTGTAATCAGTTTCATGTCATTAAAAAAAACTGGTAATGGGGACCGACTAGACAAACAAACAACCTTTATGACTTTTCCCTCTAGGGGCACTTTGAAAAAAACTGATCTGGGTCAATATTTTTAATATTATGGTAGACAACTATTGAGAACCACTGCTTTTCTTGGTCAATGAACTTCTAGTTCGCAATTATACAACTTTTAAATTGTCATAAAAAAGTGCTCGCCGACACACGCAGTGGTCTGCGGTGTCAAAGGATCAGCGACCGCCTTTGATGGACCGCCTCAACTGAACTGAGGCAAGTATAAAGAGGTAAATAATTCGTTCTCTCTTCGTGCACAATTGCAAGCAATTAATGGCCACAGGTTTAAACAGAGCATTTCTTTACATGTGTGTTTTTTAATTTGGAACAAAATATTGGATTGTTTATAATTTAGAAAATTTAAATGTGGTTTATTAACATTTGTAACATAAATGAGTGTCCTGGGTTAAAAGCTTACTACCTACCTAAATGATTCAAAATCTCTGCATCTGCATCAATAAACAGTTCGGTACGTCGAATTAAGGACATACGCACTTCGTTCAACACTAAACTATCAACTAACGTTGTCAATAAATAAAAATAAAATAAAAACTTGGTACAAAAGCCAAAAAGGAATACAAAAAGAACGAACAAGTAAGTTGTGTCTGTACGTAATCAAGAATTTGACAACTTGAGCGGTAAGTCAATAAAATAAATCTTAACTGTAAATACACAATGACGCGAAATTCAAAAATAACAAAAATAACGAACAGCTGGTTGGAAGTGTGTACATAACGAAACACCCACAGTAACTAAAATATTGCACAAGGGAGAGTATAGGGCAAAGACACGCGCGACGATCTAAACCTACCTCAATATTCCAGCAGTTCTCAAAAGATTTTATTGAAAATTTGCGAAATTTTTGTTTATTTTTTTTCTCCAAAACTATGAGCTTTAGACCCCATGTTATATAAGGTTTTTTTGTTTCTCTTGTCGTTCCATACCACCAGTTTTTTTAATGACATGAAACTAATTACACCCTGTATATCTCAACTATCGTTAAATGTCAACCACCGAAAAGTTGTGTAAGTGTTTTCATTCTTGTCAGAAATCTTTAGGATGATACGAACATAAGATATTCGAGATAACATTACTGTTACAAAATAAGCTGTAATTTTTTTGACATTGGAATATTGAATCTATATCGCAGATACATAATTAAAAAAAAATCACAAAAAAATATATGTATAACCCTACAGCTCCCTCTAATATTTAAGAATAACGTATTTTATTTATGCTGTCATAGCTATTGAAAGTAAAGAAGGTATGCAACATAATTGCTCACCCTGTATTATAATATTTAACCTTTTGACATACAGTCACACTTGAAAGCGTTGCCTTTTGTCTAATTTACATTTGGAGCTATTTAAAATCGCGCGTCTCGTCAATTTTAAGATTAATTACGGAAGTACACATTGTTTTAGACAATTCTGGCTTGGAAATAACTGCCATTTATAATAGTTTGTAGTGGAATTTTCTTTTGCATATATAAACACGAATCATCATCATCCATCATAATCATGGCGCTTTGTTGTCTCAACCGGTCAGCTATCTTGTTTCTGGCTTGCTTGCGTTCTTGATTGACTACGTTTGTTTGAATTGTTATTTTGTAAATTATTTAAAACAACAAAATGGGACAGCAGTCGTAGGCCAGTCGGTGAGGAACGCGGTAGGGGTCTAGTATAATGACAAAAATTAGTGGAAGCGGGTGGTTTACGATCAAACCGTACTCACAGCTTATTTTTTGAAGGTTGTCCAACAGGTGTATGAGCTCATCTTCACTTGTTGCAATTGAATTGGTATCATCTGCAAATCTCAAGTTGAACTCTTAGTTCCACCGATAGTTACCCCACCTTGTTCATGCTCCAGCACTTATTCAGCATCAAGAGCCCTCTATTTCATTTTGCCATCTTTACATTTCTTGGACATTGTTGTTGACTTCCACGAAATCGGAGTTTTCCTCCTATAGCGATAAAGAACAGACCTCCATATGTTTCCATCATCAATTATACGGTCAGGGTTGGAATAATCATGATTTTTTAAATGTAAATCAAGGGAATGGGGCAGGACCAAGCTGGCCTGAAAAAGCTCATCTGGAGGAGGTTCATCCCCCTTTTCATATATTATTTTGTTGAAATCATGAAATAGGTAGAACAATACTCATAACGTATCAAATATAAATATCAACTTACTCTTTTACTACTACAGGATATTAAGCTACCCTTGCACTTATCCCTAAGCCATGCCCCACCTCCACCGGACAGACAGACAGTCGGACGGACATTTTGAAAGTTGTTTAGAAATCAGACGACGTATCGTGTTGGCTAATAAGTACTTTATTGGTGTTGTGTCTAAGATTTTCTAAGTCGTGTTTCCGGCATTTTGTCTATTCATTCGAAATTAAGCCACCTGAATTTGCTAGGCCTTATTGAAAGTGTTCGTAACATCTGATTGTTAACTGGGAAACTCTGTGCAACATCCCGTATATGCACCACTTTTCAAGATTTCTAGAATCGAAAGAATTCTTTGCGTTGCAACACCATCTTATACCTTAATTTGTCGAGAGATCGACATTTGTTTGTTCTAGTGAATACCTTTTACAGAATTTAAATATAGCTTTGAATTATCGAGAGTTTTAAATAGGTCACCCTGTGTATAAAATACTACTTCTATGCTCAAAATTTACTTAACGACCCATTTTTGGGGTAAACTCCATAGAACCCCAAAGAAGAAGAACAAATCGTATTATTTCGTTTTCGTCATCATTAAACAATAAAATTGTTTATTGATGATGAAAACTAATCTCGACAACTAGAGAGTTATGTTATGTGGCCCACAAAACAAGCCTGCATACCCTCCATGTGTTATCGATCCGCCCTTTTGAAATACATCGAAATTAAATTAAAACAGCATGGAGAACTCTTCCGAACACGAATTATACTTCATGTTTTTTTGTTCTACATATCGCCATAAACCGAGGGTTATTGCCGCATCCGCTAGTTTTCTGATGTGCCGTTTTTCCTCGTTGCAGGTCGATGCTGAAGCCGCAGCCGCCGGCGAAACCGTCAATCGACTTGTTGGCTCAGGCGCCCACCATGGACAATAACCGTCTCGAGAAGCTCGTCAAGAATTTCGTGGATGAGGACAAGGCCAGAATAGCGGCGGCGAGGAACAAAGCCATGCCGTCTAGTATCCAATACGCCCTACAGAAGTTCGAAAAGGGCTCATCGCAAACCGACGGGGCCATGGGAGGGTATGCAAGGAAGACCGCAACGTTACCCAGTAAGAAGACGAATAGCTACGGACCGGTTAATAATTTCACAGCAACACCTTCAGTACAGGTGAGACTTTCACTTATTCCAATTTATCAATAAGTCTTTATTTATTTTGATTATTGAACAATTGCTATTTTGAATCGCTTTTAAGTACTGTTTTTTTTTTCATTTCGTTAGTATATACTATAGGTAGAAAGGCGGCGCTTACAATTTACGCTCGCGGCCTAAGTAACTTACTTGCAATACCTATCAGAAATGTCAAAAAAGCTGTTTTTGTTTCTCTTGTGTCGAGTTGAATTTCCGATCTCACCAGCGCAATTTACGATGCTGACGAAATGCCAATCTTCCCTTTTCCATAGAGATATCATACGATATTAATGTTTGAAAATTTGATGTTTTTGAAATTTTACCTTTTCCGCCGCCGCCGTAGCCAATCGCGTAGAGCAACGACCACCTAAGAGGTTTTCCGGATTTGAGTCCAGTTACCTGAGTGCCTTTTTTTTATAATTTTTTTTTTTCAGATATTTTTGATTCTGCGTTTTGCTTATTTTACTCGAGTAACTTTCAAAATTTTTTGCCTCATTTTGTCAAATGGTGTCACTATATTCAAAAATGTTAACGTCTGCAAATAATAATCTATAAATATAATAATTTCAACGGTATCAACACAATAAATAAATATGCTTATGAAAATTATATTTACTTTGTAAGAAATTTTATATACTCACGATTAATAACAATTGCAAAAGAAACAATATGCTTTTTATTTAAAAACATATAAAAAAATCAACGCATAGAGAACAATACAAAAGTCTGCACAAATATGCGGAAAAATTCCGCGCCGCTGCGCTAGTAGGCATTCCGTTGATAGGATATAAGTCTGTCTCAGTTAAGAATGCAGTTGTATAAACAACTGGATTCAGGGTAGCATTTTAGAGCCTTTATTATTTTCAATTTACAAAATTGTCATCAATATAATCAGCCCTTAACATCGCATCGTCTACCTGTAGCAAAAATCTGGGACTGTATTTGGATGTAGATCTACGATTTACCGAACATGTAAATAATATAATTAAAAATCATGTGGAAAATTGAAAATGTTAAATATGCACGAAGAAATTTTGAGTACAGATTTAAAACTCGGATTGTGTGATAGTTTAATGCGGGGTGGATAGGCGAAAAAGCAGGCCCACCCCTTACGAGGCCGGTCCAGGTCTACAGCGATAATTGGGGCAAAGAGCTCAAGCTCGACCCCTAATCATCCGAGACCATCATCTTTAGTCAAGAATATTGGCGCGTGATAGTTTAATCTTATCTGGACTTAGTTGTGGTCATATTATACTGGCCAGCACTTCTTGGTAGGGATAAAGTTAGTTTACAGAAAAAACAAAATTCATGTATTAGATTTAGTTTTAATCTTAGGAAATATGACCATATTAGTGATAGCTATCGGGAGTCAAAATGGTTAAATCAAAATGAAAGATATTCGCTTAAAATGTCTTGTCTTGTTTTTAAGATTAATAGAACTCAAGCGCCTGAATATTTGTTCGATAAATTAGTCAAGGGATCGGACATTCATTCACGCCCGACGCGTGCCTGTGAGTTGTATATAGGCCCATTAGTCCCCAAACATAACATACAATTCAACAGAAAGTTTGAATAACCTGCCTCCTTTAATCAAATCAATGTCGTCGATTACCACATTCAGAAAACATGTCAAATCCCACAGTTCTTCCCGAAATTAAAACTCAACTTTTCCATTTTCTATTGTGTATTCTAATATGTATCTATTAAATTAATATAAGGTCGTTACTTAATATTATTTATTGTACGAATGATTTTTCTTTTTCTGTCCTTAATGCATACTTTTTTTGAGTAGAATTTGTTAATTTCTAACATATTGGTAAAAGTGGCGGTTGCGTGGAAGAGGAATGAAAAACATTTAACTTAGATTTAGTGTAAGTTTAGCCTGGTGTAATATTCCGTGGAATAAACTGAACAATCCAATTCGCTGGTTAGGAAATTCTTGCAAAATTGCACGCTTAGAAAATATGAAACTGTTAAAAGATAAAAATATATTGCACCGTTGTATGAGATTATTTAAAAAAACAGTTTTCTCAGAATTCCAAAACAAATACTTATGGGTTAGTGCAGCCAAAACGATATAAAAATATTACAGATAAGAAAATAGTTCGTATAGTGCTCGGTAACAAGAAGGGGAAATCTTGCGATGTAAGCACATTTGATAGAATCAAAATAGTTGATAAATGTAATTCTCAGTCAGTTTACGTCTGATACAGTTGAACTTGAAAGCAGTTGGAAGGACTTTTAAGGCAAACTTATTTTAACATAGTACGTCTGATGTGTTTAGCACATGGACTCTGATGTCGACAAATTCATATCAAGTATAAGGCTAGTGTTTTAAAAACGCCAGAACACAATTACAATACTCTGCCTGCTACACCACTAGCGCTCCAAAGCCTGTTTTGACGCTGCTGGCCTTACATAGTCTTGAGCGGAAATCAGCAACAGAAAACTTTTCTGTTGTGGTTGCATGCAATGTTGTATTCGACTTAATAGTCGTTTATTTTCCGGTAGAATGGAACTTCTACGAAACAAGTGAAATAAAAATTCGGAAATGTTTACATAGTTACCCAGAGTTTGTCACTTTCTCTCGTATTGTGGATCATTTCATGGGAATAGAAGTACACTTTTCATTACCCAACATACACATGTCATCTTTAAAACATTTTACGTACTTTAAATGTTCCCCAACTTCATCTCCGGATGTTGAAGGATCGTTTTCGGAGTATTCTTAGATTTTTGAGAAGAAACGTCAAAATTTGAAGTCTTAACATTTACAACAACTACTTAATATTATTGTCCCACCACAGATGAATAGTTTTGGTGTCCTAAGTGTTGTGCTATGTATATTTCACCAAATTAATTTAAGGTAATAAGACCTTAGTTACTGAAATTATATGGACTATTATTTTATGTGATTATTAATTTAAGCAGATTAAATTTTTTATCTTCCATTTCCCCATTCATTTTGCTAATTTCAAAAAACGGCACAGCTAAAGACACTTGAATACTGCGCCGAATCCAGCCTAGGAAACAAAAATTGATGGGTCCTGCCAGTTTTTCTTCTAATAAAAAAAGGCATCGAAGCGAGGATTGGACTGATTTCAGTGGGCCACTCTGTATATTACCTTAGCCCAAGACATTGTACATTGTCACCTTGCAACCAATTAGCAAAAAACAACGTTTGCATGGTATACACCACCCGACTTCTTAAAAATCTGTGTCTCTCTACCAAATTTTCTGGCTCTTCAAGGTTTTTTAGAAAATACTAACGCTGACTGCATCACAAACATGATAACCGTATCTTACCACCGAAATGAAACTGATGTTAAAATCTAAATATCACACCAAAATTCGGCGCCTTTTATCAAGTTACTATGTCCAACACGTCGTCCATGTAGGCTATACAAATATCTTGGGGGATATTTGTCAATTTTTCTTTCATTTATATGTAGCATTTTCTCTTTAGGCAACACCTCAGGAATAAATCTGGGGGTATTATATCAGGCAACGTTGGTGCTCAGTCAATATTTTGTTTTACAATACAGAGATTGACTGTTCCTCCAACAATACAGTTATCCTACATGTGTTAATTTAGTTATAGTATGGGAACGAATGGTAACATGCATGGTCTGTCTTAGATTTTAAGGAGGGCTGGTTTCGGAGGCTGAAAATAAGTTTATAAATAAGTTTTATACCAGTTGAATTAAAACTGATCTCTTCAACTTGAGGAATGTTTTAACAATATGTAATATTTTTTCATAGAAAAGCGCAGCCATATTTGTAGCGCCACGGTGCTGCAGTTGTTTGATTGTGTACATGCTAGCTTAGCGGTCGTAATTAATCTTATATTATATTCTATGTGCATCTGTAAAACGAAATAGGAGCGTAAATTTTAAAATATACGATTTAAAAAGAGTACCATTTTCATGAACACTTCTTTTCCTCGCAAAAAAAATATGTTTAAATTGATTTATTTTCTAACATTTAGGTTGACGTAAAGGACATTTTAATTATGCGCAATGAGCCCAATTAGAATTGAACCGAGCGCGCCGCACGGTTCGTATACCTGCTTAATGCTTCTCAAGACTAATTCGAAAAGCTCTTTGAATTTTGGTCTAGAAGTTTAAGGAAATATTCTCACGTAGTACCAGTATCGATTAAGATTCCTTCAGAAAATTCGATATTTAATTTCGGCCTAAAAGTTTAAGAGGATGTTCTCACGTAGTACCATTATCGATTAAGATTCCTTCAGAAAATTCGATTTTTTTGCACCCTAAGAACCAGGTTTTCCTTAAATATCACACATAAATATAGTACAAATAAAAAAAACAGCCAAGTGCGAGTCATCCTTGTGCAATCAGTGTTCTGTACATCAGTCGTATTTAAATGTAGATTTGATAGATTTATACAAAATTTGTCGTCGAGATTTCTTTTTATATACCAAGAAAATGTAATGCAATTTTTTTTTGGCGCTGCTTTTAAATGTAGGGTGGGGAGACAGCGTTTTGATTTGAAAAGCATTAAAAATAATACATTAAAAAAGCAAGTAATATATTGTTGATATCACGTTTTAACAAGCCCTAATTTGACACTCCACACGATGACCCTGACAAAAGATGTTTTTTATAATTTTCCATTTTACCCCCAATTTTTACAATTCAAATTTCTGTTATTCAATTAGTAATAACATGGTATTATATGTACGTACGCAGAGCCAGCCAGACATGCACGGCGCAAAGCGCCGTGGCAATTGAATGGTTGGATGAGTGAGTGAATATAAAACTTAAATAATTAACAATGAAACTAACTCCTATCTCTAAAATAAAAAAAATTACAAAAGCTGCTGACAAAATTGAACATATAAAAGTGTATATTTAAAATAATTTTCAAAACGTGTGTATAAATATGGTTAAAAAGGCAAGCTCAGTCGTTGGTGGTAGACATATACAGGTGAGTGCTAAGGCGTCTCACCTGCTCCATGCAATTCGTTCAAGACTTACATTGCTAACAGTCGGCGATGCCGCAGAGCTTTTGGTTTAAAATAATTTGTTTGGATAAATTTTTTAATTAATAAAATTCTGGTTAAAATAGTATTTTCTGAAAATAATTTTGAGAAATAAATGAATTTAAAACAAAAATGTACAAAAAGAAAAGAAGAGAAAGATAGAATGATACAATCTTGTAATGCAAGAATGTCCAGATATTGTGGCTAAAGTGGCTGCCGAAAGATGGGTAGCGTCTGATATGATAATTTGTGATTCATTCTAAAAGGTGCATTATGCTGTCTTATTCGCGTTATGTTGTTTGTTAGCGGACTATCGTTTAGTTTGAAAGCATAAAACTTTTGTAAAATTTCAGAAACGTAGTCCGCTATTGGAGTAATGTCGTGACATAAGGCGTATAGATCCCTGAGGGGGATGTATCGCGTTGTGTTAGTAATGAGGCGCGTGAACTTATGTTCAAGGACTTTTAATTTATTCATTGTCGTGCTCGGTATGCTGCACCATGCCGGAGCCGCGTACGTTATTGCTGGCCTCACTACAACGATGTGTATGAGTTTCTTATTATGTCAACTTTGCTATTCCTGGCTAGGAGTGGATACAGACTCCTGGACATAGAATAGACTGTCTGTACTCGTTCGTTAATGTGTTTCATAAACGTTAGTCTTTTGTCCAAGTGTACCCCTAGGTACTTTACACTTTCATCCCTGGTCGGAATTTGGGTGCCCTTGATCAAAATTGGCGTAATAATTTTGTTTTTAGTATAATTACGTGTGAAGACCATTGCCTCTGACTTTTCGGCGTTGACCTTATTCTTCCAATTGTCGTAATAAGCCGAGGCACGAGTCATATGCGCCTTCAGCAGCATCGTAGATGCTTGTGCATAGTGGCTGTGAGCGTACATCGTCGTGTCGTCGGCGATTTTAGTGTTAGGAACTTCCGGAAAATCAGAGACGTACAAGTTGTATCCATTTTTTGTTTACCCCCGAAACTAACCCTCAAAATCAAAATTCTACTGTTTGTTATTCGCGTTTATAAATGGGGCACAACTTCCTACAACTGTGCCAAATTTCAACTTTCTGCGTCAAACAGTTTCTGAGAAAAATGCCTATGACAGACGGAAGAACGGACGGTCAGACACCGCCGAGGTGATTCTGGTAGTGTTCCGTTTTGCCATTTTGATATGGGACTTTAAGATAAAAATTAGCAAAATATATGTCGACAGTAAATAAAATCTATTCTTTTTAGGATTACACAGCTACACAAAAAAAGTTCAGACGACCTACCAATCTTTATGTATTTTTAGACCTCAGAATTTAATTTCATCGTTGGGTTTTTTTTCTTTGAAATTGCGCTTTTATATTTTGAAGCTCTGAATCCGAATTTGATGTTTGAAAAGCTGTGCGATACAAATTATAACGGGTGTTTATCGAAAGTTCGTAAAATCAGAAATTTTCTTTATTAAAAATCATCAGATAGCTGTAACGTTAAATTTCGTAAGGTAAATTTTCAGGTAAAAAACTATCCTAACGATATCACGAATTTCTTCTCGCCTTTTTACTATACCGTTAATCTTCCATTGTACTACATTCTTTTGGTATGATATCTTGATTCCTTATCTTCAAATGATCTACGTAAAAAATGTCCTTTTTTTCTTAACGAATGAAAGAATATTCCTCTTCAACGACCAGCAATAGTCGTAATATCGCTATGATAGCGTTTTACCAATTCTCAGGTAAGAAGCTATCATAGCGATATGTTGCTGGTCATTGAAGAGGGATATCTCTTTACGAAATTTAATTTTACCTCCATCCGGTGATCGTTTTTAATAAAAGAATTGAATTTCACAAACTTTTGATGAATACCCGTTATAATTCGTATCACAGAGCTTTTTCAACGTCAAATTCTGATTCAGCGCGTCAAAATATAAAAACGCTATTTCAAAGATAAGATCTGAGTTAAAAAAAGACCTAAATATAAAATGAAATTCTGATGGCGGCTCGGATGGCGGCCTCGAATACAGGAGGTCAGAATACATAAAGATTGGTAAGTCTAGTTTCTGGGTCTGAACTTTTTTTGTGTGGCTGCGTTAAATTATTATCTTTGTTTGAAGACAGAACGGGAGTCCCTCATTAGATAGATTAAATGTATAATTCCAACAGGCGCCTGATACCAAAACACTTATTAAACTTCCTTCATTAAGAGTCTCCTTCCATCGGTTCCTGGAAAAACCCTCCAATTAACTTGAAACATGTTACAAACAATATGCTGATCCATTCGTTTGAGTCGACTATATATAGATCGTCCTTGAGGACGTTCTCTCCCCAGATGAGTTAAATACGCTTGCTCTTAAATTTTATATTACTTTTCTCGATTTAAACGTAATAATTCATAACGAGAAATGTTCTCTATTGATTTCCATGTCAAGTGAATGTAACGGAATTCGCTTCTTTGCAATATTAATGTAGGTAGGCGTGAATTCTGACAGAGCTTGAATGAGTCGTTGATAAGGACGAAATTGCAAGATTTATGAGCAATGTCAACCGGGCACTTTGTAGTTAAATTTATGTGCTGATAAGAGAAAATTGTAGTATGTTTCTGTCCAAGAGCTCAAAATTAATAATTCAAGACACTATACTGAATATTCAGGAATATATGGCAAAAAATTCTTATACAGGTATACCAGAATCACCGGAGGAGCTTGTAACATTCTGAGACCGAAAGCTTGATAGAATTATGTCGAGGTTTCAACCGTCTTCAAGTGGGACGCTATTAAAGATTCGCAAAGAAAATTTTCTTGTGTAAGGTTAATGATTTGTTAATGGAGAATCACAAATCATATATAGAAAACGGCCTAAGCGAGTTTCCAAATAAAACCTATAACAAATTAAAGTTCACGACAAGTACATTAAAAATTCTGCTGGACACAACTTCATACGATAGGTGTTTCTAGGATTTTCAAGACTCTAAGGTTCGAAAAGTTAACATAAAAAGTATTAAGTTTTACATTTCTTTCAACGTATTTCGCTCAATATACAGGGTGTCCCAGATTTAAACGGACATACTCTAGTGGAAGGTAGAACACACTCAGCTGAGTTCAAAACACCCCTATACTTACCGTTGAATGCGAACTTCAGTCCGCCATATTTTTGAAATGAGTGCATATTTGGATAAATTTTGATATACATATACTCTTTTAGGTTAATGAACAGAGCCCGACGCAAAAGTAGTTATGCCAGAGACGGTCTCCACACACAGATAAATATAATGTTTTGTATGATTCACATAAGCAAATGAATACATTATTTATAGGAAACAAATACCTACTTTTGCGGTGAGAAATAAAAAGTATTTCATAAAACTCATGAAATAATAAATAAATAATTTATTGTTGCTTTGGAGAAATTATTTATTTGGTATAGTTGAGCAAGTAAATGTAAGAGATGTTTACTGAAACTGGTGGATAAAAAACACCCGACTTCGGCCGCACATTATATATACCTGCAGCGTCGCGCGTCGGTCTGATTGTCTAATCGAAAACAAAAAACTCGGCACTTTAAACGGCATATACCACTTCAACTTTTTATATCAGTTAAGGAAACGTAAACATCTCCCATATGTTTCTTCCCAACTATATTAAACAATTTTCAATTTAAAATATAATTTTTATCTGTGCACATAATATAAGGCACTATAATTTAAAAAGATAGAAGGAGAATTTTCGACACCACAAAGTCACCGCCACGCTTATCACTCTCTTTCTGCTTTTTTAGGACAGCAAATAGGATACGGTAAACAATAATAATAGTAAAATAAACAGCAGATTGCGTTTTATATTTTGCAGAAGACTTCAAACATACAGAAAGCATTTAAAATAAAAAAGGTCCAACAATTATTATTAATTTATTACAGGATGACCAATGACATGTGAGATTGTTTCATATGCACATATGCATTATGGAATCAACACTACAGACTAAGACTTGTCAGTACATTTGATAGAAGTAAATGTGTCGTGATTTGTTATGGCGTCGAGTGGCTTTCCATTAAATGAAATAGTACTTTCGTAGATTAACGATTTTCTGGAACTGCGGTTTAACGGTGTAGAACTTTTCTGTGCCAGCTGTGAAAAAACACTTTCGTGGACATGCAATTCGAACATTTTAAAACAACTTTCATCTGAATGTCATAAAAACTAAAATTTAGCATATTTACATGGATATTTCTCACGGATCCCTCTAGCTATACGCAACGTTCAACATAAGCCGAAAACAGATCAGTATACAGTAATTGATGCAATAAACATTACAGGTATTTGATCTACGACAATATATTTTTAGAGTCTCAGGGGATATTGCTGAGTGAAATACAAATTGGATACATAACAGTGTTAAGAAACAACCCCGGTTTTTCAACATTTTTGTATGTGGCAAAGAAGTGGACTGTTCAATGACGGACATAAATCTGCCATCTATAAGAAACTATACTTATTTTAAATATGCGCCTATTACATCGGTAGACGTTGAACGGTTGAACGATCCTTTTTCACAACACAAGTGGGATATTTAGTGACAGGCACCGGAGTTTTATTTCGGACGATTTAGAACAAGTGCAAATAATATATTTTTATTATTCTAATAAGGTATAGTTACTAGGCGTTTGTGTTTGTGCATCCAACAATAAGTGCATCAAAGTATGATTTATAACCGTTTCGGGGCCATTTACCTTTAAATATTACGGAATTCACTAGATAGAACGATAAGGTAAAATATTGTATTATTGCGCATGACAATGTTTATATAGTTCATATTGCGCAAAGCCGACTCTGGCTTTTACGTCATAACTACCTTTGAGCCGGGCTCTGTTAATGAATAGCTTAAGTGATTTTGGAAAAATTCCAGGACCGACCTCCATTTTTTTAATATGGCTCTTAGGGTCGTTAACATCACACTGTATATTATTTTGTGGTAAATGTTAGTAAAGTTTTAAAAAACCTGTGAACCAGTTTATAAAATAATGTCATAATATTTGATGGAACGCTTATGGTTATTCTTCAATAAATTTTTAAAAGTATTGAAAGACCAAATTTGACATTCTACAAATAACATAATCCAGTTGCCAACATCATTATTTTATTAATTTTAGCTAAATACCCCGTAGAAGATGTTGTTATTTGTTTTTGTTTTGACATTCAGTGTTTTTTCCATCCAAAATAAAGCACATTCCATTTATTTCACAAATAAAAAATAATTAATAAAACGATGCGATTGACATATGACATTGTTACATTAAAAATACCAAGTAGGCACATGTCAAATGTGTAATTCTACAAATAAGAATTGCTGTTCGCTCCTAGTAATTATTAGAATAAGTGATATAAAACCAGTTATTAAAACTAAAAATTTTAAGATGCCGATTCAATTTAGTAATGAAGATTATGCGGATATTATTTTTGTGTATGGCCTTTGCGACGGAAATGGGAGAGCTGCAAAAAGAAAGCATCAAAGGCGTTTCCAAATCGCCGTATACCAGATCATAAAACGTTTTCAGAGATATACCAATTTAGTAGGGAACATGGACAATTTCCGTCAATGACAAAGCACGAACATGTTCCTAGAGCTTTTCCACAAGAAGAGCAAATATTACAGGTTGTGGAAAATAATCCATCCATAAGTGTTAGAACATTAAGTAATGAGTTAACAGTACCTAAGACAAGAGTATGGCGAACATTAAAGAAGGAAAATTTGTATCCATTTCATGTTGAAACAGTTCAACGTCTAGAAGATGGCGACGACGTTCCCCGCTTAACATTTTGTAGGTGGATCTTGTGTCACAGAAGAACAATATTGAGAGTTCTATACACGAATGAAGCCCAATTCAGACGTGACGGAATTATCAACTGTAGAAATCAGCATGTTTGGGCAACCGAAAATCCACATGCAGTGATTCAGAAACATTCCCAATACAGATTTATTATTAATGTGTGGTGTGGCATTTACAATAATCATCTAATAGGGCCCCACATTTTTGAAGAAAGGCTAACTGGTGAAGTTTATTTAAACTTTCTTAGAGATGTCTTGCCAGATTTATTAGAAGGCATCAATACTAGCACGATGGTTGGTGTTGGACCCCATTTCTCTGTACCGTCCGGGATCATCTGAACCAGCGTTACAGGTGTAAGTTCAGGAGACCTCTGTGGCCAGTTCACCGGACCTCCACGCCCAATCCATCTGTTGGTGTAATGCTGGTTCAGATGATCCCGGACCAGTACAGAAAAATTAGATCCAGTACCATCGTGTTGAAACCACAAATTTAATGTGATGAAAATAAAAATTATCATTTTCGGACCCGTAGCAGAAAGGTGTAACTTTTATGTATGTCATTTCTTATGATATCTCAAAGGCCGATGTCAGTGTTTAGCGTTTTCCATCGAGAATTTTCCGTTTTATAGGTGCTTTGTGAAATTTTCAAGTTTTGCTTAATTCTGAATCTAAGAGGGCCTTGTAACTTTTTTGGACCATAGGAAAATTCTAACTTTTTGTACATGGTCTCAAATACTTATAACAAATATTTTGCTGCAAAGTAGAAGTGGTATTCATTGGGTTGGATCATGACCAATTTTTAAATTTGCCGCACTTTTTCCGGTATCACCAAAAAATTGTAACTTTTTCTCTCTCAACTCAGAACTGTACAGACTATCGTATACCGCAGTTGTTAGCAGATATTCATTCGGTTCAAAAATTCCAAGGCCCCGCGCCCAAAATCAAACCACTCTGGGGATTTGTGATCCGGCCTACGGCGATTAGTATATTTTCCTCAGGATACCCCAATTGTCAGTAGGTATTCAAAATTAGTCGATTTTGAACACTGGCTCTTAAGCGATTGGTCGAATTTTGCCAAATAGGAGAAAGGCCAAAACGTCTACTACACTGACGATTGCTTTTTAATATTTTGGCAGAACACTCGAAACAATAACAAAACCAGCGGAATTTTTAGATCAAGAGTATGTCGTCATTGAGACATCTGACGAAGAGTATGAAGAACCCCTTTCTGCTGAGGATTAACTTTTTAGTGCTTGTCGAAAGGCATCCTCGCACAAAAAGCAAAAATGGATATTTAACTACTTAGAGACACTAACTAATCCTAAACCGACGAAAAAGTATCCACAGTATGAGATTTGTCAAAAAATATATACAATTTAATATATTCTTTTAAAATTCAGTTTATGAACTTCGGAGAGCTGTGAAAGTTCTAGAAGGACCCATCCTATAAAATTGTGCCCAATGGAACTTTTAATGTACTCGTCATGAACTTTAATTTGGTATGGGGTTTATTTAGAAACACGCTTAGGCCATTTTGGCGAACCTCCTAGACGCTGTAAACAAAATGAATTGTGACAAAATGGTATTTTAGACATAACTAAAATAATTGATCATTGAGTTAAATGGTGGAAATTGCACCCATCTATTTGCAAACAAAGACGTGTTCGACGGCTTAAATCCAGTCTAACTCTTTGCATCATATCTAGCGTAACTGTTCGCGCTAATACTTCGGTTATTTTGTCATTTAGTTATTTCAGAATATATATAACGCTTCTACTGTAAACATATTGTTTTAATTGGCCCCAAGGAAAATAGTCCAATGGGTTAAAATAGGGAAATCAAGCAGGCCAGTTTATAGGGCCACCACGTCATATCCACTTATTTGGATACATTTTGTTTAAAACTAATCATGTGTGCGATGCACAATGTGGTGGGGCCCCGTCGAGTTGATACCACGTGTTCCGACGATGTAATAATGGCACATCTTCCAGTAATTCCGTTAGGTCTATTAAATACGCCCTGTAAATTTGCCCGTTCAAGCAAGCAGGAGGTTCAAAGGGTCCAAACTGCAAAAGGGCCGAATCAATGAAGATTTCTTCTTCATAGTTTTCAGGAACAGATTCAAAATTTTGAACAGTACGGATGTACATGTATCCACATTTCCCTGTCCTAGCGTAAGAAATCACGGTGTGCTAACGTCAATGAAAACCCATTCAGGGTTGCTGAGACGGTAAATTGAAATTACTGCAACAGCAAATTGTACTCGAAATTCGTCGACTTGCCGGTGAATGATTTGGTGATGTTTGGTTTCAACACGATGGTTGCCCTCCCCACAATTTCTTTTTTGTTCAAGCATACTTGATTGAAACGTTGTCAAACAGTTTAGTGAAATGGGAGCTATTCCACCAGCCAGATTACCATATCTTTCACCACACGGCGTTTTTCTATGGAGATACTGAAAGTCGTTGATTTATGGCTTTGAGAGTAGGCCTATTACTTTGGAGGAACTGCGAGTTGAAATCGGACAATGTTTCCACAGTGTTACGCCCGTCATGCTATCAAATGCCAAGACAAGCTTCTAGCTTCTACGATAGATTGGGACAGTCTCTCCTTCAAGTGAAGATATTTTTGGGCATTTTGCTCTAATAGTTTCTATTTAAATGTCATTTTTAAATTCCTTTCTTAAAATTTTTCATTTATTTTTTCGGAATGAATTTTATGTTTGTAAGATTATTTGTTTGTTTCGATAAAAACAGTGCAATATTGTTATCTCAAAAATCGAAAGCGGCAAATACCTAAAGAATTTTTGTTTTCAGATAAAACCATGGTACATACCACTACCACACATTGGTAGGACGGTACTAGTGAACTACTGAACTACCGTCCAGCCAGGGTTTTTGCCTTGTCTATATGCATCTCCCCCTCGACTTACTATCCGCGCATGGCAATAATTCCTTCAACATGCAAGCGTCAGTTGATGTAGTGCCTTCCCATGTTAGGTTTTCACAACGTGCATTGGTGCATTGGTGCATTACGATGTAGCAATCTGTAGATATCGGACTCGGCCATTTTTTAAAGAATGCGGTGAGATTAAATTTTATGATTTAGGACTTTTACTTTTACCAGGTTCATTACGGACGTAATCTGAATGTCTGTGCAAAAGTCCAACCTTGTTAAAAAAAATTATTCAATTCCTTGTTCTGCCGTACTGTTTTGCAATTTTTCACAATGTGTACGCTGTTCGCAAACACTCGTTTTCATTGCTTTCACTTTTCTTTGGCAAGAAGAAGCTTTTCCATACACGTTTTAACAGGTCAACGCTATCCTCCATTTTTTAACACATCCATGATGGCAGTTAGTAGACAAACAGGCGCTGACATTGAACTTAAACCGTCAATAACTTATATACGAGAATTTTCCTCGATTTTGTAAAGTATATCTGCTATTATTATGCACTGTTTTTCTAGAATCGTGTCTATGCTGGAGATGAGAATAAATATTCTATTTGGTTAATTATAAACAAATACTTTCCATCTGTTGCAGAATCATCAATAAATATTTCTGCGTTGGCTATTATTTTGATGTTCTGGTGGGTGGATATTTATTTGTTCCGCAAAGCGTATTTTTATGTATTCGAATATATATTACTTTGGTATACAGCTTCAGAAATTTTCTAATTTAAAGTTACATGTGTCTCCTGTCAACGTACTTTCGTTTGAACTCTCAAAAGTCGTAATGTCTAGTTTCCTCTATGAACTCTAGTGGGAAATTTTAAAATCAATTGTTGTTGGAATGTGTATAAAGAGAGTTTTTACTCAATTTAATACTTGTCGCCAAATCACAATAATTTATCCAGGCGAGCTTTTATGCTGACAAATCAGCAGCACTTGCTAAGATATTGCTGCGAGCATTCCTGTACTCGAAGATAAATTAAATATTGTATGTGTTATTTCAACATTGTCATTTTCCCTAAATGTGCACAGATAGGAACATAAAATTCTGTGTTTTTTTTGCGTGAAATCTAATAATTCGCTTTATTATGTCCAGTGCGAGGAATTATATACATATTTTACAGATAATAGTTACTTGTTTTATGTTTTCAAATTACTTGATGACAATGGAAAATATTGCATTCGGATTTTCGCTTAAAATTTCATATTTTCTTAAATACGGAAATAATAGATTCGTAATACAGGCAAATTAGCCATTTAATGTAACAAGAACTAATGAAAGGATCATCTCTGGAATTTAAGTAGGTAATAACCTGGAGAATAAGATGATGCATTCTTTGCACTTCCAAGTTCCGGGAAAATTCAAAAAAATTTGGAAAACTCTTTGATTGAGAAAAATGAGAATTCTCCGGGAATTTCGTACGACCGGGCTCATCGATCGATTATTCTTACTATTCAGAACCCCTAAAAAAATGAAAATAACATGAAATGTAGAGAAAAGTCTCAGCTTTAATGTGTAACTAACCACAAAATTCATAAAAAAATTTATCATGGAGAAAAAGTGTCGGAAGATGGCTTAGTAAACTTTGTACAGTTGATCTACAGATTTATTCATAACTTTGAGTCGTTAGAATGATAATTAATTTTGCTTATATATTCCTATATAGTGATATATTAATCCACTTAACATTTTATTGCAATTACTTTTGTTGCAAAATATGCCTTGCGATCAAAGTAGAGGGTATATTTCTTATCGATCAATCACCTCCAGATTTTGGAGTTTAATTCGCTATATTTTAATTAATAATAATAGCACAGTCTTAATTTTTTTATTAAAAATACAATAAAACATATTCTTTCGAATGACTTTAGAGTTTTTTAAATGCGTGCAGTACTTTTTGAATTTGTCTACATTATTCATACACGTTCACACAATGATACAGTAAAACATATACAACTTATTTGTTTCTTAACATTCTTCAATGGAATTTTCACAAAATATAGATTAAAGTGCGTGGAATCGAATCCATGCAGTGAATAAGCACCCATTGTTATGGGAGAAATAGGCAGAATACATAAAACTCAAAGATATCAATAAATCAACTGTATAAAGTTTACTAAGCCATCTTCTAACCCTTTTCTCTCTATGATAAAAATTTGTATGAATTTTGTGATTAGTTTCGCATTAAAGCTGAGACTTGTCTCTACATTTTATGTTGTTTTCATTTTTTTTAGCGGCTCTGAATAGTAAGAATTACCGATCGATGTGTCCGGTCGTAGAAACTCCCAGAGAATTCTCAAAACTATAAGTGGAAAACTGGATTTATCTACTAAACAGCTTAAGTAAGACAAAAAATTGTAAAGATTTTTTTTGTAGAGAAAGAGGCGGGCTACAAATTTTGTTGAAAACTTTTTTCTGTATTTTCATTATTTTAGCCGCTAGAGCAAAAAAACCGAAAATCAAAAAGTTTTTCGAAATTTTTTTGAATTTTCCCGGAACTTGGAAGTGCAAAGAATGCATCATTCCATTCTACAGGTTATTACCTACTTAAATCCCGGAGATGATCCTTTTATTAATTTTTGCGAGGTTTTTACAAAATTTTGCCTTCATTGCCTGTACTGTCGGTATTAAGTGGAAAATTAATTCATACAGTATATGAATAAACATAGTTTTAAAATACCATCTAAGAAAATCAATATTCACATACAAAACCAAAGAGTTTTAAAAATGTAAATAAATAATACAGAATCGGCAATCAATAAAGACCTCGATGTAAAATAATCCTAGGATTTGGGGTCCATTAATAACGAATAATCTATAGTATTGTTACATCAGTGACACCATCTTATAGGAATCTATATGGTGCTTTGCTGGAGCTTCAATTACCACTTCAGAGATGACACTGAGAGTATGGGTTCTAGAGAAAGCGGATCGAGACTTTGATGGAATTATTTGGAAAATGACAGAATATTCCGGGAAGGAGTCCTGACGGCTCTAGAGGCCATGTTGATAGAAGACTCAGTCAGGGACAGAGAGTCAGTTTTAATTCGGCTTGAGTTCAGTTAGGTTCTGATAAGTCTGAAGTGATCTCAAGTGAAGTACAAAATAGTAAATAGTATTTGATGTTATATTAGTGAAATATTCGTATTGTAAATAATAATAAATAGAGATTAGTGGTATCCTGTGTTAAAATTTCCAAACCCACGATTTTGGGGATGTTTACCAAGGGGTAAAAACACGTGACAGTATCTTCAGAATGTTGATTATGTAAGCAAATAAAAGGACTTGGGTGGAATTCGGGAAGATTTAGTACTAGCTTTCTCACTTTTACTTTTAATTCACCGATTCGGCGAGTTCTGGGAGATTTCCGGATAAAATGGGAGCATGAACGTAAACAGACGACCTCCTGGCTGCTCTGTCCAGATACGACTCGCTTGTCTCATAATGAACACAACCTACGAGGCGCTTCAGATTATAGGAGGAGAACTAACTAGTAACATCGATAATGTCTATCAAAAACTGGTAGTACTTGTGGAAACTGTCTCCAGGCGAAGCATTACATCGAAGGTTCCAGGACAAATCTCATCTTTTACAAATTTTTTCAAAACCACGGCAATCGAGAGAGACATTATAAATATAAGCCACTTTATATCTTCGAATTAAAATAACGGATCACTACAGGTTACTGTAGTATAATGATATTTTTTTTCATTTAAAATTGTACCAAGTTGTTTTAATACACGTCTAATTAATTATCAGTGAGGACTTTTTTAAATTTTCCAATATTTTTTTGCTAATTGCGAAACAGACTACGTTGAGATAATTTTTATTATAATGGTTGTTATAATCTGTGCGTTGCCGGTCAGCATAGTTATGCAAACAGCAATTAGCAGGTCTAATTTCTTTGCATGATTATTAAAATTTGTGTCTACGTGTAATAAACCTATTTGATTAAATCTCAGATTAAATCAAATAAATACTCGGGAACGGTCGTCTGTTTCAATACAGACAGAGCAACACTGGTGAGGTGGACAATGAATTTTCTGGAACATAAAAGGTAACCTCCGAGCTCTCATTTTTTGATACCGTTGTAATAAACCTCTTTACCCTGTTTAGATTACACGAGGGGTTATTATGTTTACTGATTATACCCATGAAAATTATTGAGACCAATTTACACTATATGCGACTACCAAGAAATACTCATTCATCAACATCGGGCCTGTCTTTACGTCTATACTCACACTACCCCTACACAGCGGGCCACGTAGATCTAGATGTGTTAATCTCATTTCATACGTGGACCGTTCGCAGAGATATGTGTATACACTTAAAAGGTTGTTCTAAAACTTACCCCACTTTTCTTTGTCAGGGCTGTTGCTTCGCTACGATTATCTGACCTTGATGACTAGACTTTCCACTAATAAGCAAGTAAATGAAACACGCAATTTGACAACACTTAAACTGTGTTTTACAAAAGAACACGAAATTAATCGGTTTAGAGAATGGAACAATAATAATTAATAATTAAATTAAAACAAAAAAAAATGCAACTTTAAAGTTAAACAAATAAGAAAAATAAACCGTAGCCTCGAACTTAAGCGAAAATAAGTTCGTTAAAGGAGAAAATCGTTTACCCTTCAATTCAAACTGATTTCCAGAAGAGTAAAAAAATACAATACCATTAACGAGCATGAAGTTAATTATTTCTGGAAACTATACTTTAGAAACTAGTGCAGAAAAATGTCAGTTGCCAGCGACGGTTTGAACAAGGTAACGTTTAATTTGAAATCTGATGACATGAAGCTAAAATTTTAGAACAAAAGCTCCAATGCATGCTCCCGGTAACACTAAAATTATCACGATAAAAGTAGGACGATGTCATACCACCAGTAGCTGATCGGAAAGTGTTTTTCTTTCTTGACGAGATTTTCCTGGTCAATGTTTAAGTTGAATGGGCGTTATCCACCCCAAAGAAACATAGACCATTGAATGAAAGTCCGCTCCTTTTTAGGGCCCTCAGCCGCCCGGAAGGTAGCGCCCTCTATAGTAGAAATTATGTACCTAAATACTACTCGCCTGGCAATTGGCGGCCTCTATAGCAACCAAAATGGCTTCCCCTAAATATAAAACGTCTATTTAGATAACTTAAAATATTCTACATCTAAGCTAGCTAATTTTCCTAGTCGGTGAAAAAACCTTTTTATTTTACGAGTGGACTTAAAAAGGAAAAACCGACTAGTTTCCTGTCTAGTTACATTAAATATGGATCTTTGAACCGACCACAATATTTATGGGACGACTCGCTCCCTGACTAATTTAGATATTTTACCTTAATCGCGTTTTCGCGTAATTGATCCCGCGATTTTTCATTTCCAATAAAACGATTTAACAAAAGAGGCGTTGACCCAGTCGAACTTTCTCATGGTTTTGGAGTTTATGAATTTATGGAAGGCCTTTAAACGGTAATAAAACATTTCCGAATTTAGAAAATACACTACAGTATACTTTATAGTTATCGTCCAAAAGTTTTTTGTATTTAACATGAAGCGGTTAAAATTAGAAATTTATACAATCTTGTTTTTGAAACACCCTAATATTACACTGACACGACTATTTTATGACAATTTAGGATCTGTGAACTAATGTTTGAATTTTCTACCCATATTGCGCTATTGTGTGAAAAGTAATCTTAATTTCTTTAACCCCCTATCTTACGTTTGTTACACCGTTGTTAGCATGATGAACACGTTGCCAAGTCTTTTTTATACTGAATCATTTCCATATATGCAATTATTTACAAAACATATTTACCAAACATAGTTGTGTATTCAGTTCAATCTAATAAAATATTTACATGTTAGTTAACTTTATTTACCACTGTTTGAGTAGTCTAATGCGTTCGTTCATTCCTGGAACTGCGGTATAGTTAAAGTTCGCTCTTAAACTCATTTATCATTTCATTTCCATCCATCAACGCGGAAATAAGTGAATGGCTGCCCGAAAATTAATTGATAATATTAAAGTAACATTACAAAGGCCCATAATACGAGCCGCTACACAATTAGAATCGTACAATAAAGGTTTTATGTTATTTTCTTCTACATAACAACGGACGTTGCTGTTTGCATTGTATTCAAATAAAGATTAGTGAATCGCTTTTTGAAGTACAGCCTTATACTGCCTATAATAAAAAATATTTTTATAGGATTTCGCAAACCGCTAAAAAAAGTAATTATAGGAAATCAAAGAAGAAAATCTATCTATAAAAATATTAATGTCCAATATATTTTTTAACGCCTTATTTAATTAACGCTCTGGCGGAGTTTAGCTATAGCTATTTCACCACTCAACCAAAACACATACACATCAACACAATAACAATTCCCTGCAACATTGTCATCTGCCACAGCTGAGACTCGAACTCAGGAGAGATAACACCGACTGGACATGTTGAGCCACTCAACAGCAGTCTATCCCACTGCTACCACCTCGGTAACACATTAAAAACGCCACCAAATATGCATTCCATTGCAAAGATTCGAACCTAGGGCTTCGTGGTCGCAAGCCTAACACGTAAGCACTGAGCCGATGTACATTATTGTGATATGATAACCTACTTCATGTCATACTACATTGATTGATTGATTGATTATCTAGCGTACGGTAGGTATTACTGCCACTTCCGGATATCCAATCTGGATATTTTTATACCGCCGGACTGGCTACGTGCGCTAGACAGGATATGGGACATGCTTGTTGCCAGCATCGAGAGCCACATGACTCATGGTGTAGGAATATAGAATAGGAAGTATTGGTGTTTGTGAGATGCTTGTTTCCCATCTATCATCATCTTGTTTATCTTCTTCTGAGTCTTCTGAGTGTGTTTTCTGAATCTAGCAGTGTATATTCTTGATATTTTTTTATGAGTGCCTTGTTCTGTAGTATGGAGATGTTTCAAATGTCATCATTTGCTGTTTTGTTTTATCCTTTAGCGAGCTTTCATTTTAGTTTGACCATGTGTGAGCTAAGGTTTTTCCCATGATGTTCTTATCCTCATGTACTTGATACATGTTTTTCTTTTTCTGCGACCTTCGCCTTTTTTAGTTTGTATTTATTTTGTGCTCATGGGTGATTTCTTCCGTGTCAGCGTTCTCCCCGTCCCTATTTTTTAGTTTTGAACTCATTGTTGACCAGTTAAGTTCTTCACCTGTTAATCATTTTCCATTTTCTCCTGGCATGTCTTTTTATATTCTTCTTTCTATAGTAAGAAAATATCATAAGTGTTATTTGATGTATTCTTGTATCCTTTACGTACTTTCTTTTTCTTTGGTTTTCCTTATAGTATTTCATGGACTGTGTTACTTTTTGTTGTTCTTTTTATCTTAATGTTTTTAACCCTCTCCCTTATTTCTCTATCCACCAGGATGTGGTCTATTTAGGAGTTGGTGATTGCGTTGCTCTATGAATTCAGAGAGATTTGTCCTATCGAGGAACCATGTGCCACTCTTTTAGTGGCCTTCCATTTACATTTAACTATATGTGAGGTAGGGTTTTCCAATGATGTTCTTATCTTCATGCGTTTGAATATTATATTTTCCTGCGTTGAGTGTAGGGATGACAGAAAAATTTAATATATCGGTATATGAATCATTTGATACATCACAAGACTCGATATATATATTCGATATATCGAGAAAAAAATATCGATATTTCTATATATCGATATATTTTATACATTTTGAAGGGCGGGTGGGGGGGGGCTATTCCTCGCAATAAAGTTTTTATGCAACATAAAATTTTGAGGGGCGGGGGGCGGTGATATCTTCTTCTTGACGCCGCCAGTACAGTTCCCTTTCGATGTATTTAGAAAAATATCGATATTTGAACCCGATATATTGCAACAAAAAAACGATATGACTATATTCATGTTTTAGGATTAATATATCGATATTTTTCTGTTCTTATTTCTTCTACTTTCTTGGATGAACTGCCGCCGGATTGTTATTCATCCTGCCCGCTTAAGTCCAGATGTGGTTTCAGGTTTTCTAGAACCTCGTGTTTTTTTTAATGTCCTATATTAGTGTGTTTATTTCGTTTACATCCGAAGACCTGTATTAGTTTGCCGTAAGAAACTTTTATTAATAACTGTACCACGGTAAATAGCAATTCACAGTGGCCTGAGCGATATATTAGATTTTTTTTATTGTCTTTACCGAGGTAAAAAAATATTTGTTTCGTCGCAGTTACAAATGAGAAAGAAACCTGAGAGAATATTTTGCACACCTTGTATGTGGATCTGTTAAAGTTTTTGTAGTAGTAAATTAAAAAAAAACTTTATAGTGAGTTTATTATCAGAAATCTGTCTCAAACTTTTAAATTAAAAGAGGACTCACCTTAAAATTTATATTTCATTCTATCTCTTAGAAATCGCCTAGCCATTGAAACATTTTTCCACCTTATGAGTTCTTCAGGAAGGCAGAAAGCCGTTCTTTCTCAAAACAAATCATCATAAACCAAGACAATTTTTTTAAAGTTAAAATACTGCTGTAAGTAAAATTTCTGTATTGGCAACATAAATTGGCAAATAAATCAAAATACATTGCATTTTCTTAGCAGTATTCCAGTATTCCTTACCAGTGCGCATGCCTGATGTGCTGACAGATGCCAATAAGGCAGACATATAAATCAATTTTGTGCAGTGAAATTTTTCGTTTATATGATATAAAGATTGCTATTTGGAAACAGAATGTCCATTGTCCATATTGATAGGCGGAATGAGCTAGACATTTTATTAATGAATATAGTCACAATTTATCTGTTAACAGATTGCGAATTTTTGCATTCGCTAATAACAGGCCCGTGAAAAGATAATCGAACATGTGTTTTAAGCTTCTTATATGGACGTTTCGCATACTTATTCCTGCAGTTAGTTGTAGTTTTAGATGGCAAAACCATTTAGTTTGGTAATTTCAAATTATCTCGTTCGTGCAACACTGGGGTGATTTATCGTCCATGGGAGTAGTTTACCTGCCACCAACGTTAAATAACTCGCTGATGTACGTGTTAGCATGTGTTTTGTGAAGGAGACAGAACTATTTGCACTGCCAAATTACAACCGGCAAAATACAATTTACACATCAAATCGAAGTGGAAGTGTATTTATTTAAAGCTATGTTGGTGGTCCATTGAAAAAAATAGCAGGGCCAGACCTGAAACATATTTATTTTAGTAAAATGAGTAATGGGTGTAATTCGTTTGGTGATTACGTAAATAATTAAAATTGTAGTTTCAATAATGGCCATTATTGGAAGAGATATTGAAATATTGAAAATGTGCAACATGTCAGTATTACTTTAATGGGTGATAAATGTTTTCACGGAATTTTAGGTTTAATTTTAAGACATCGAGAGGGGATTTGTAATTGGGAATATTTTTATTCCTAACTTTTTCTGCATTGAAGTACTACCTTGAACTAAAAGATAATGTATTTATAATTGTTTGGGTGGTTTTTTTGGAGGGTTGCGGGGCACCCCCAGAACTGATTTTTGTGGTTTTGTGATGTTTAATCCTCGCACTAACAGTTACGAAAGGAAAATCTCAGATAACATTTTTTGCGAGCTTCTGGTGTATTTTTTACTTTACCGACTGTACTATTCAGTGAGTTTTTGATAACAAATAAGATTTTGAGATTGTTTTAAAGTTAAAACTTTGCTTAATATCTTTTGGAAGGTTAGGTACATTTTTCTTTATAACGACGGACGCCACTGGTGGATTTTAAAATATTTTACTGTTACACAATCTCCTTATGAGTAAGTACCTTCAACCCAAATTTTAAATAAATCGCATTGTAAATAAGAGAGCTGTGATATTGGAGTCATGAAAAGTGAGACATGCTGTATAAGAAAATTATGCACTGGCCACATCACATACTTTAGAAATAAGTTTCACTCAAAACAGTGCATGATTGTAAACGCTGTTGCATAATGTTATTTTCAAGCCTTAAAACGATAAAAATAAATTGTTCAAATCAATAATTATAACAGTGGGTGGCGGAAAAATTACTAATTCACTGTCGCCTACGATAAAAAAAATATATGAATGATTGTTGCTCGAAACCTTTAAAGCAGTCCCACTTGAAATGAACCTGGCCTGTCATAATCCTGCGTGGTTTCAACAGTACATACGGCATCCATTTACAAGTTTTCACATTAGCGAAATTGTATGTAAACATGCAAAATACGCGTTTTCGTGCAAATTTACAAAATCAATCGTTGAGGCGTCCTTCATCGTCCACTAACGATGATGAATAGGTAGATTTTTAACCCATCGCGGTCAGGATAATTGCTTTAATTAAAACCCTCTCGAAATAGCTAATCGCCAATTTGCTTTGTGCAATTTTCAATATTAAAACACGCATCAATCTTCACTTTAGTTAGGAAATATTTGGGAAATTGGGTTAATAAATTTGCGAATTTGCGATGTAATTTTTCTGAGTACTTTAAAGAATTAGGTTCCCCTCTGACCTCTGACATTAATACAATTCAAATTAGTGTACTTGGTTACATAATCTCATTGTTGTTATAATTAAGATCGTTTCGGTTTGTTTAATTCAAATTGTAAGGAAATTATTACTTTACGACTTTTATAGTATTAGTATAACATTGTTATAAAATGGTTTTTGTAGTCACCAGGGTCGTTAATTGTACAGTTAATCGAACAGTATTTGTGCAGGAAGAATATATGGGATAATAGATAATAGCATTTGTTCACATTAACTGTGTCAAATGCGGTGACATTAACAGCGGTTAAGATCATAAGTAGGCGCGTTTGATGACTTATTTGAACAATCAGGGCCGAACTGGGCCCATAGGGACCCAACGGAAAGAGCAGCTCTGTACGCGTAAAACAAAAATTTTATTGTTTAGTTTTAAAATAGCTGAAGCCCTGGGAACCAATAAGGAAGTTCAGTTCCCATTAATTATGCTGTGTGCAAAAATATCCAATCTGTTCTTCCATACATAGGTATTTTACTAGTAGATATATGTTTAAAAGCGAATTATGATTTGTTTGCTTATAATTGTATTGAAATGTAATGTAAAATGTAATTAAAATCTTGACGTTTCATGACATTCTAAGCCTATTTCAAGAAAAAAAATGTTTCAATTTTCTTTTGCGATTACTATACTTCCAATCCACTACGTGGATGTGGAAGTAATTAGGAAAGGTAGATAAATAAATTCATTCTAGGCCTTTGTTCTCATTTTTAACTGAATCTTCGTGACCGTAGGGGGTTATGTAGATACTAGTTTAATCTGCATGGTCGTACGGGACTGTGTGGATGCTAGTGTTAGAATGAGAATTTTCAAATAAGAAATTAGAAAAATTCATTTTAGGATTTTAATTTGCTAGCATAACCAGAACTCAGGTTATCGAAATAATACATAGTAGATATGTATTTTTGACAGTAATCCTAATAGTGATCCTCAGAAATAAACTCATACAATTAACAATACCCCCAAGCGTGGCCCAAACTATTGTAAATTTACTTTTTAACAAAACAGTTTACCTAAGATTACCTGACAATAGCAAAACTGGACGACGATATGTATCTTCAGGCCTGCCTCAGGGATCAGTCCTGAGTCCCTTACTGTTTAATATCTATACAGCAGATTTCCACAACATAAATAATATCACTATTGTACAATACGTAGATGATTTATGTGTTTACACCGAAACAAGAGGTTTTCAATTGTCCCCAGAGAAATCATTTGTTACGTTTTCATCAAGACATACGCTCCCAATATAACTAATATTAAACTTAGTAATGCAAATATTCCTGTTAAGAAAGAAGTTAAATACCTAGGCATAATCCTAGATAATCATATTCTAACAAAATGCGTTAAGGGCATATATTTTTTGAAAATGATTAGTGGTACGTGGTGGGGAGCAGATCCACGATATGATCCACATACAACGATATGCTATGGAAATTGTCAAAGCCTTATTATACATCGACGATTGTCAACATCAACAATCTACAAATCAAATTGAATGTAAAGTTCGGGGTCCTTTGTGTTTCGAGTAATTCTCAATTAATTTTAGTTTGCCACGCAGACATTAAATTAAGCTGTTTTTTAGTAAATAATTTAACTAAATCTACATGGAACAAAAATAAAATATTATATTTTGTTTCAGCCTCAACCAATAAAACCTGCTATAGGCCAAAAGCCCCAAATTTCTCCGAAACCCCGCCTAGACACAATAGAGATGACCCTACCGCCGGACATCACCACTTCCGGTCTTCAAACGTGGCCGCTCAAAAACCGCGTCATCTCCACGGATACTGTAAAAAAATCTACCGGTGAAGTGCGGGAAAACCACCATTACAGTCCTCTACCCTCAAAAACATCCTCGGTCACTATCGACCAGGTGGCCCTTGAGGAAAAACGGCTCATAAACGCGCTCAAAAACGGTGACGTAGTCAACGAAGAACCGCCAGTAGTTATACCATCTAAGCAAATAATCAAGGAACCTGAAAAACCGGAAGTGTCGACCAAATGGGGACTAAGAAGTACACCGCGGAGGCCTGAGCAGCAGGTGCCTCATCCAGAACTGACAACGACTCAGAAGCAACACCTGCGGCAGACGGCCTCGAATCCCGTAAGGCCCTTCTTGACGCGCGGATCGGTAGCCGAGAGGGTGTTGATCTTTGAACGGTGCCCTAGTGATCTTTTGTTGGACAAGAGGGTGAGGGCGCCGATACCACAAATTAGTAAACCGCAGGTGAGTGATTTTTTTTCTTTTTTAATAAAATTCGATGGTCAATGTACGATACTCATTGGGGTGGCTCAATATTATACTTGTGAAAAATGAATGTGATTTTTCTGTCTCGCCATGTTCAAAATCCCAAAAAAATACTCTCCAAATTTGAGCAAAATCAGTTGATACCTCCAAAATCATAAAGCTTCCCATGTATTTCTTATGGGAGAAGTACATTTTTCGTAAAGCTATAGAATCGTGAAAAGAGTAAAATTGAGGTACGTCTTAATATTTCCTCTATTTCGCTCTTTGGAGATCATTTTTGCCGGATTTTGAACAAATCTGAAAGTGAGACGAAAAATAATTCTTGATATTTTCAGCCATCCTAATGCCCATGCATTTTTTCTATATTTAAAAACTCTGTTCTTGTACTTGTAATTAATAGCAAGTAGACCCACGCATCTTACTTATTAAGAGCACGTCGTTTATTATTTCGTCTTTATAAGTAAAGCTAATAAATCAATGTAGATTAATGTTACTTGAAAAATTATAAATTTTTGTAGCCCGTTTCAATTCCAGCGCAGCTGAATTTAAATTAGTAAAAATAACGTTTCAATTTCGTACACTTCGAGTGTTCGTTTAGAAAATATGACCTAAAGGATAAAACATAGTTTAAATTATCTCGTAAATAATTAAGTCAACGCTCGAATTATAACTGCATACAGTGTGAACCTAAAGAAACGCACAAAATTCATATCTTTGGTATGTGTCATTTTTCAAAAAATCCTCGAACAGGTCGATTTTAGTTTTGTAAATGTTACATTTTGTCACTATACCAAAATTTATGACGTCGTTGGTTTTTGAGCTATTACGCCATCATAATTTTTTTTAATGGAAACAAACATTTTTGTTTACTGTTTTTGGTGGTATATTTCTTTAGCTTTCTGGAGATGTAGAAAAAAATTATATTACCTGAGCCATTCTTTTGGAAAAATTACATTTTATATAAAAGTATGTATAGCTTACCTTTCGCAAATTCACGAGTAATGTTCCACTTTCTTATGGACTGATAAATCTTGTTGCCTACATTTTTGTTTTAACTAGCATGAAGGCATTTGACATAAAAACAAAACAAAGAAAATAATAAAAAAACAAGCACCTTATCAACAGAAAGATACAGGCCTTTTTGTGTAAAGTATCGATAACTTTTTTTTATTCCTGGCACATGTGGAACCTCAGTTTTGTGACACTTCTGAGACAGTGTAAAACTAGTGAATGCAATGCCACGTTTAAGTGAAAGAAAACGCGTAGAACTTTTGATGATGGTTGGATATGGTGATAGACTGATAACTCATCAGGAAGCATGTGATATTTTCAATGCCAAGTATCTCGTAAAGCAAGTGTCTAGATCCACTGTAAGTAGATTGGTGGCTAGATATGATGAATCTGGCAGTATAGCTGACCTCCCTCGAACTGGTCGCCCTAGCACAAGCAACGAAACCAAATTAAATATTCTTCTAGAAAGTGAGAAAAACCACCATCTTTCGACAAGGCAGCTGGCTTTAAATCTTAACGTGAGTCAAACTTCTGTTTTACGTCTATTGAAAAAAGAAAAATGCCATCCATACAAAGTGCAATTAATCCACGAATTGAATGAACAGTTGATGAATTTTAAATGAATCGAAGACAGTTTTTATATTCAAAAACCACTATCTGACAATATAACTCTATTCAGAAACATGACATTAACTCAATGTACCAAACTTCTTGGTACGCATATAGATTCCAAATTATCGTTTGATACCCATGTAGATCATGTTTGCAAACAGTTAAACAAGGCATATTTTGCAATTATGCGAATGAAAAATACAATTAACGAGGAATGCCTATTAAATATGTATTACGCTCTTGCATATTCACATATAGCGCATAACATTCTTTGCTGGGGAAGTTCTACACATTTTGAAAGAGTTTTTATGTCAGAAAAGAATTATCAGACTAATATTCAAGTTGGGTTATAGAGAAAGTTGTAGAAATACTTTCAGGGATAAGAAAGTATTAACTGCACCTTGCATATATATATTAAAATGTTTAACGTATATGAAGAAAAATATGAGCTTATTTGAGACTTTAAATAATAATCATGATTATAACACTAGACATGGCGACTGTTTAAGTATTCCAAGATACTTAACGACTGCCTTCAAGCGATCACCAAAATACAATTGTATTTCTCTTTATAATAAATTACCTGTAGAAATAAAAAATATTGAAATGTATAATAAATTTAAAAATGCAATAAAACAGATGCTACTTGAAGGAGAATTTTGTAGTGTAAAAGAATTTTTAGATGAACTTAAGGTGGCCATTCCCTAGAAAGAGACATCCGATAGGGACATATTTATTAATTTTGCCCATAACTTTATTTTCTTAGTACGCATATTTAAAAAAAAATATAACAGTACCTAAGTAGAACTATAACAAGACTATTACTATGAATTTTCACTCAATAATTTCAGTGGTTTGCAAAATAGCTCGATTTAAAACTACGAAATAGGAAGATTAACACAATTTTTAAATTTAAATCGAGCTATTTTGCAAACCACTAAAATTATTGAGCGAAAATTCATAGTAATAGTCTTGTTATGGTTCTACTTAGGTACTCTTATAGTTTTTTTTAAATATACGTACTAAGAAAAAAACGTTATAGCTAAAAATAGCAAATATTTCCCTATCGGATGTCTCTTTCTAGGGAATGGCCACCTTAAATGTGTATTTTTATTCTAATACTGCTTATGCAGTAAGTATTTTATTGTTTTACTGTTTATTCAGTGATATTTATTTGTGATAGGTCTATTTTTGTAGATTGTTTTATTATAAGAAATATGTTATACACAAATTATTGCTGACTTGCCATATATACTGTATTTGTATCAACATGTGTAATAAATTATTATTATTATTATCTTGATGAGACTTTCCCACGCAGATGGATCGGTCGAGGAAGTGAGTTTGCTTGGCCACCAAGGAGTTCTGATTATACTCCTTTGGATTATTATGTGTGGGAACATATGAAGTCCTTAGTGTATGCAAATACTATCAATTCAAGGGAAGAACTGTGGGACAAAATACAAAACACAGCCAATTTAATTAGAGGACAGGAAAATGTATTTTTCAATGTAAGAAAATCTTTTATGAAAAGAATTAGAAAAGGCATAGAAGTAGGTGGAAACCATATCGAAAATTTACTCTAAGTTGCAGCAATGGGGTATTAAGTAACTAATATTAATGTCATTAAGCCAACTTTTATGTTATTTTTTGGTCTTCTACTAAGATTAGATCCATATTTTACACAATCTTTTGATTTATGTATTTATCTCAATACCATGAAAATACTTCATTAGTTCATAAGAAAGTGAGAAAGAGTTTACGCTGTTATTGCGATTTTGTTACCTTTTTTACGTGGAAAGGGCGCCCTCATCAGATTTTCTGGTCCGAAGTACCACAACGTTTCGTTCAAAAAAAGAAATTAAAAAAAATCATCATCAGATACAGGTCCTGCGCCGCCCTCTATAATCTAACGTGATGTGATACATACATTATTGTTTCTTGGAATAAAAAAGTTGCTCTAGCAAATTTGGCGAAGATCAGTTGAGTTATTGCAAAGAACGAAAAGATGATTTGAATTTTGACACCCCGTATCTTTTTCCGCAGCAACATTTTACTAAAGCATATTTTGGCCCAAATAATCTACCCCTGCACTATGGCCTATTAATAATGGTCCACCCTGTATAATGGCTATTGTAGATGATGAAATATTATCTCTCATTTCAATAGGAACTATTCAACTTTTCTAACTGGAGTTTCGCGTTTAACATTAAATGGACTCATAATTTCAGAAAATGAAAATCGGTACAAAAAACAAAATAAAGTGCCTAAAATATAATATTATCCCACATTGCAAGTGTTTTTCATAATTAAATGTTCATAAAAAAGTATTTATAAAATAAACTACTTAAATATTGTTTTTTATTGGCAATATCCATATTTCTGAATTTATGAGACTGGAAGCAGTATCAGAGAATAAACAGTGCGCTGATCCCAAGGATTTCAAATGTAATTTGTCCAGTCTATAAATCGCTGAACTTTTTTATGTTTCCAGCAAACTGCGAGAAAAACAACAATGTACATAAAATGATACCGAAAGCAGTAACTCCAACGTTATGTCAGTTCCCTAACCTACATAACATATGATCAGTTTTATTATTTTTGTTGGGACTGATGCGACATGTGGGATTTGTTATGTAAATTTGCATTCTTTTCCACGCACCATACTTGCTTACGATTTACATTAATATTCTCGTTAGTGTTTACAAAATGAATTAACCACGGAGAAGAGTTTATTTAAATGATTATGTGGATAACAAGGTAATTTAAAAAAAAAATCGCCTAGGTTTATGAAAATTGTTTCATTGTGCAGATTTAATTAAAATGTTTTTCAAAATTTTGTTTCTTTAGTTAACCAATATATAGGGTGTCTCACCGGGAACTGAATCGATCGATATAGAGAAAACTACACATCAGACATTTTTGAAAATTTAGATAGTTAACTAATGTCGGTGTGGCCAATTCAACTAAAATAATTAGAAGCATTTGGTACTTCCGGTTATACCGGAAGTTGATACTAACATGCTTATTTTAAATGGAACATCCTATATATTTTCGACTTTTCGTGATGAGAATAAAATTCTGAGTTCAGGCATGTAGCACACCCTATATCTAAACCCAACTGTTTCGAAGATATTTGACATTTTATAAAAAATTTGACAGGTGCAACGGTTTTGAAGAACCGTTATAACTTTTTCTGTGTAGGACATCCTCATTTGCTCTTTAGCACGGAGAAAGAACACAAGGAGAACTACATTCTACAACTGAAATAAATTCAATAATATCATACCAAGTGTTCCGTTTTTCGCATTACATTTTGTCAACTTCAAACTGCGAAAACTTGTTTAGGTCAAATAGAACACCCTGTATGTTTTTACGTCAAGTTGTGTAAAATTGAATTCTCTTTTTTCTGATATTGGCATTGAGGGGTTAAAGTTGTCAATTTTTTAAAATATTTGCGAATTTATTAGAAATTCATGAATTGTAATCATTTCATCAAAATAGCCATGATTAGAAACAATCAGTCATTATCTTATGTCAAAAAATACCAGCACGTTTAAATTACACCCACGAAAACTTTTTAAATTTGTTTAGTATTCTTGGAAAATGTGATAAGGTAATATCAAGAACTTGCAGCACATTTGCTACTCGATATCCACAAAAACGAAAAATAACACTAATACTGTAACATGCGTATTAATCGAATTGAGGATATGGCATGAACTAAAATAGCAGAGATAAGATCAATTTAAAATCTGATTACATTTTAATTTAATAATTGCTCAAAATTCCGCCCTCGAACCTCGACACATTTTTCGCACCTTCGGATTAGTTCCTCATGGGTAGCTCTTCTAATTGAATCCTGTGATATGTTTTGAAATGCATTTCTTACTCTCTGCATACAATCTTCAATGGTTGTTAATGGGCTCTCATAAACTTTATTTTTAATAGTTCCCCAAATAAAATAATCCAGAACTGATAAGTCGGGCGAGCAAGGAGGCCATAAGAAAGGTCCATTATTGGCAATCCATTGATCATAAAAAGTTTCTTGTAAATAATTATTAATTAAATATACGTTATGTGTGGGAGCACCGTTGTGCTGATAAAAGATGTTTCTATGTTTGGCGAGAGGTAAATTTTCTAAATAGTTATTATTCAAATTTTGTAAGATATTCAGATATCTTTCACAAAAAAAAAAAAAATACCTATACATATTAGCGGAAGAGAAAATGTAATTTACCGTTTAAATTTTCCTGATAAAATTGTAATGCCACCACTCTATCGTTTCTTATGGCACAGTAAACATTGAACTGCCAACTTTCCTGAAAGTTTCGCTCTCTGAACATGAGGATTTGAGTCACTCCAATAATGCGAATTGTGTCTATTAAAAAGTCCATTTTTAATAAATTTTGCTTCATCTGTCCATATAATATTTCCCAAATAAAAATCGTCACCCTCAGACCTTATTAGAATAAACTCACAAAAATTCTGTCTTCTTAGGAAATCTGTTTCTTTTCATCCTTGGACCGTATGGAATGAGAACGGGTGAAACTTATGTTTTAATAAGATTCTGTGAATTAAATCCTTGCATAGTCCCTATTCCAGAGCAGCTTGTCTTAATGACATCCTTGGAAAGGCATGAAAATATCCCAGAATGACTATTTCAATGTTTTCGTCATCAACAATAGGGTTTCTTCTTTGCACTTTTGCCTTGACAGAGCCATAATTTTTAATATTTTCCAGTATGCGTTTTAGTGTTTGGTGACGGTTTCCGTTTTTCTGGATATCGAGTAGCAAATGTGCTGCAAGTTCTTGATATTACCTTATCACATTCTTCATAAATAATAAACAAATTTAAAAAGTCTTCGTGGGTGTAATTTAAACGTGCTGGCATTTTTTGACATAAGATAATGACTGATTGTTTCTAATCATGGCTATTTTGATGAAATGATTACAACAATTCTCATGAATTTCTAATAAAATCGCAAATATTTCAAAAAGTTGAAAACTTTAACCCCTCAGTGCCAATATCATAAAAAAGGGAATTCAATTTTACACAACTTGACGTAGAAACATACAGGGTGTTCCATTTGACCTAAACAGTTTTTCGCGGTTTGAAGTTGACAAAATGTAACGCGAAAAACGGAACACTTGATATGATATTTTTGAATTTATTTCAATTGTAGAACGTAGTTCTCCTTGTGTTCTTTCTCCGTTCCAAAAAGCAAATGAGGATGTCATACACAGAAAAAGTTATAACGGTTCTTGCAAACCGTTGCATCTGTCAAATTTTTTATAAAATCTTCGAAACTACTGGGTTTAGATATAGGGTGTGCTACATGCCTGAACTCAGAATTTTATTGTCATCTCGAAAATACATAGGGTGTTCCATTTAAAATAAGCAAGTTGGTATTGAATTCCGATGCTTCTAATTATTTTAGTTGGATTGGCCACACCGACATTAGTAACTATCTAAATTTTCAAACATTTCTGATGCGTACTTTTCGCTATATCGATCGGTTCAGTTCCCGGTGAGACACCCTGCATAGTTAACCAATATATAGAACATATTACCGATGATTATTGCATGAGCTTATTTTATTCTGTGCCAAACAGACTAATAGAAGTTCTAAAGTTCAATTTTTGTATAGTCTTATGAATTAATTAAACTGTTTATTCTCCCCTTTTTTTAAATGTTAAATATCGGATTTTTGTTAAATTTATAACGCAGTGCAATTTGTCTCATTGACAATCCATCCTCTGCTACAGCAATAACTCCAGCCTTACCATCTCCGATTTAAAATAAAGTAGTGATAAATCTGTTTTATTTCGGCTATTCATTACATATTCAAATAAAGATAGATTTACAGTAGAAAAGAAAAAGTTGTCCCATTATTTATTGTCCACAACAGTACCGATGACAATACAATTTTTTACAATAAAATCCATAGAAAATCAAAAGTCGAAGTAAAACGTTGTGCGTGTAATACCGGCGACTTCGGCAAAAGTTGAAGTTTTTTAAGACCGTTTACATAATTTGCTTACTTCACTACAAGCTTTCAGGTCAGGGCATCAATATTGATTATGTGAATAACAAGATAATTTGAAAAAATTATTAAGATTGTTTCATTGTGCATATTTAAAATATTTTTCAAAATTTTGTTTCTAGAGGTAATCAATACAGGGTAATTCATAGTGGATGGAGTATTAGAAGTATATGGAGAATGGGTAAACATATCATTTTGAAAACTTTGGGAGTTACTAAAGTCAGTGTGGCCAATCAAACCAAAATAATTACAAACATGTAGTACTTCCGGTTATACCGGAAGTCGATACCAACTTGCTTATTTTAAATGGAACATCCCATATATTATGAACTTTTCGGAATGACCATCAAATTCTGAGTCCAGGCATGCCGCACACCCTATATCTAAACCGAGCAGTTTTGGAGATATTTGACATTATACACAAAATTTGACAGACACAACGGTTTGCAAGAATCGGTATAACTTTCTTGGTGTAGGAGATCCTCGTTTGCTTCTTGGCATATAGAAAGAACACAAAGCGAACTACACTCTACATTAAAAATAAGTTCCATCATAGTATACCAACAGCCGGTTTTACAATCGCTGGTTAACTTCCAGTCAGAGTTAACTTTCAGGTTATTATAGAAATTGGGTTTTACAATAGCTGGTCATTTTCAATGTTGTAGTTATCTAGTAGTTAACTTTACTAGCAGATGAGGTGTGGGTTAACTAGAAGTTGGCAGTTTACTTACAATTTATAACCTATAAAATAACTGTCACAAAATGATTTTTTGATATTTCGCTTAAAAATGGATATGTGCGAAGTAAATGCATATAGCAGTGATGAGGAGCCAAGGTAATCCGGTATAGACCTAACTTTTTCCAAGAATACGATGGAAGAGATTTTTTAAATATATCGAGATTAAATACTACCTACTTACTTAATAATAGACCACTAACTCATAAATTGCTTCTGACATTTATATTTGATAGCAGGTGACGTGACTTTGACAAAAATTCATGCATTTTATGTATATTACCCATTTTTTCAGTACCAACATTATAAATTTTATTCATAATCTCTCGTTTACAAATCATCACTTAACTTTATATTGAAAAACGCAAGTGTCGGTAAAGTTGTAGTTAACCTGCAAGTAAGAGTCAACCAACATGAAAGTTAACTTGCGATTGTAAAACCGGCTGCAAGTGTTCCATTTTTCACGTTACATTTTGTCATATTCAAACCTCAATAACTTTTTTTATTTTAAATGGAACATCCTGTATTTTACTTCCACATCCACGTAGTGGATTGGAAGTATAGTAATCGTAAAAAAAATTTCAAAAATTGTTTTTCTTGAAATCGATTTAGAATGTCATGAAACGTCGAGATTTTAAATTTGAGCGAAAAAAAAAAAACATTTTTCTGTCTGTCTGTCGGTCTGTCTCTCAGTCTGTCTGTAACTTTTTTTTTGTCCGCACGCTTTCTCCGGAACGGTTTAAGATATTGACTTGAAATTTTGTACACGTGTATATTATAATGAGATCTGGAACTGGATTGTTTTTTGAAGATATCCGGTGAAGGGTTGGGGGGTAAATCGGGGTAAATATGGGGAAATATGTAAAGCAAGTTGGTAACAGTACAGAAACTTGAAATTTGATGTATGTACTACAAGCCAAGGCCTCAGATTTTTTTTATAATATTTTTCAACCTCCCCACCACCCCTTCTTCATTATTAAAGAGGTTGATAAAATAAAATTGAGATATTCATTTGAAATTTGATACACGTATGTATTATAACGACATCTGGAACTAGATACTAGATTATATTTTGAAAAACTTCCGACGAAGGGTTGGGGGTTAAATGGGGGAAAATAAGTAAAGCAAGCTGGTATGAGTACAGAAACTTGAAATTCAGTGTATGTACTAGAAGCTAAAGACTCAAAATTTTCATAATATTTTTCATAAAATAAAATTGAAATATTCACGTGAAATTTGGTACGCGTATGTATTATAACGACATCTGGAACTGGATTATATTTTGAGATGATTCCGTTGAAGGGTTGGGGGTTAAATAGTGGTAGATAGGGAAACTAAGTAAAGCAAGCTGGTAAGAGTATAGAAATTTGTGATTTGGTGTATATACTAGAGGCGATGGCCTCAGATTTTTCCATAATATGTTGCACGTATAACGATATCTTAAACTGGATTATATTTTGACATGATTGCGTTGAACGAGTAGGTTCCCTATTTACCACCAATTGGTGGTAAATAGGGAAAAATAAGTAAAGCAAGCTGGTAAAGGTACAGAAACTTGAAATTCGGCGTATGTCCTAGAAGCCAAGGCCTCATATTTTTTTAGTAATATTTTTCAACCCCCACCACCCTTAATCCATTATTAAAGGGGTTGATAAAATAAAATCGAGATATTCACTTGAAATTTGGGACACGTATGTATTATAACGACATCTGGAACTAGATTATATTTTAAGATGATTCCGTTGAAGGGTTGACGGTTGAATAGTAGTAAATAGGGGGAAATAAGTATATCATGCTGGTAAGAGTACATAAATATGGGATTTGATGTATATACTAGAAACCAAGGCCCCAGACTTGTTTCTAATATTTTTCAAACACCAGCATTTCCGCTCCATTAGTAATGGGTTTGATAACATAAAATTAAGATATTTACTTGAAAGTTAGTACACGGATGTATTGTAATGACATCTGATTGAGATGATTCCATTGAAGGGGTGGGTCGTGGTAGGTTGTGAATAGGGGAAAATAAGTAGGGTAAACTAAAAACTTAATTTTTAACGTATTTGGTAGAAACCAACGCCTCAAACTTTTCTATGACATCTGTTCCAAATATTATTAAAATTCTATGGCCAATAATTTTCACATACTAGAGTGCAAATCTAGTCAAGATGTTTCCTTTAAAGTGACTTTGATGAAAAATCTGGATGTGGAAGTAGTGATTCCTTAGGCAGCGGTTTTTTTACATCAAGTTATTTAAAATTAAATTTTGTTTTTCTAGTATATGCATTGTACAGGTTAAAATTACAACTTTTTGAAATATTGACGGTTTTCTTAAATATTCAATATTTTTTTGTAAAAATTGACATCAACGTAGCCATGATTAGAAATAATCATTAACATCGGTTATTGTCAAAAAATACCAGCACGTTTAAATTACACCCACGAAAACTTTTTAGATGTTTGTTATTTATGGAGAATGTGATAAGGTAAAATCAAGAACATGTAAGGCATTTGCTACTCGATACCCACAAGAGCAGAAATCATTACCACACACCGCAAAACGCATATTGGATAATTTTAGAATATTTGACTCTGCCAAGGTAGGACTTCTAAGGAGGAAGCATATTGTTGTGGACGAAAACATAGAAATAGCAGTTTTGAGGCATTTCCGGGCATTTTCAATTATGTCGTTAGGACAAGCTAGTCTGGAATCGAGATTATCCAAGAATTCAATCATAGAATGTTGTTAAAACATAAGTCCATTCTCGTTCCCTAGGGCTCAACAATTAAAAGAAACAGATTTTCTGACTAGAGAAAATTTATGTGAATTTATTTTAATACGGCATGAAGGTGATAATAATTTTTTGGGAAATATATGGAGAGATGATGCTAAATTTACCAAAAATTTACTTTATAATCGACACAATTCCCATTATTGAAATATCTCGAACGCTAATATATTCAGGAAGTGAAATGTTCAAGAACATTAGAAGTTTAATGTTTACTGTGCCATGAGAAACGATAGAGTGGTGACACTACAATTTTTCGAGGAAAACTTAAATAGTAAGTTAAAAAGATTTGTTTTTCAGCTAATGTGTCTAAGGGTTCCTCCTTAGAATTCCTGCCTTGACAGAGCCAAATATTCTAAGATGATCCAATATGCATTTTACAGTGTAAGGTGATGGTTTCTATTCTTGTGGGTATCGAGTAGCAAATGCGTTACATGTTCTTGATATTACTTTATCACATTCTCCATAAATAATAAACAACTCTAAAAAGTCTTCGTGGGTGTAATTTAAACATGCTGTCATTTTTTGACATAAGAAAAAGACCGACGTTAATCATTGTTTCTAATCATGGCTAAGTTGATGGCAATTTTTACTAAAAATTGTTGAACATTTAAGAAAATCGCCAATATTTCAAAAAGTTGCAATTTTAACCCCTATAATGCATATACTAGAAAAAAGGGAATTTAATTTTAAATAACTTGATGTAAAAAAATCCAGGGTGTTCCATTTGAAATAAAAACATTGTTGAGGTTTGAATTTGACAGAATGTAACGTGAGAAATGGAACACTTGGTATGCTATTATGGAATTTATTTTCAATGTAGAGTGTAGCTCGCCTTTTGTTCTTTCTATATCCCAAAGAGCAAACGAACAAGAAAGTTAGAGGTGTTTTAAAACCTCATGAGCCGTGACCTTCATATGCGCAGAGACATAATCCGTCCTGTTGACTCACTTACACTTCTTAAAAATATTATATTTATTGTTTACAATTTATCCCGAGCTCTTGTTTATGTATACAGCAAAGCAGCCTCCAGTGTCTTCAAAAACATACTTATAACTCAGATTAAACTTTGCCTTTTGCGCATTTCGCGGCTCATGAGATTCTGAAACACCTCTATAAGGATTTTTGTAAACTATTGCACCTGTCAATTTTTTTTATAAAATGTCAAATATCTCCGAAACTGCTAGGTTGAGATACATGCCTGAACTCAGAATTTGATGGTCGTTCCGAAAAGTCCATGATATATAGGGTGTTCCATTTAAAATAAGCAAATTGGTATCAACTTCGGGTATAACCGGATTCGATTGGCCATACTGACTTTGGTAACTCCGAAAATTTTCAAAAGGATATGTTTACCCGTTCTCCATATACTTCTAATACTCCATCCACTATGAATCGCCCTGTATAGAAACATAGGGGAGTCTACTCCGATATAGCCAATTATAAAACAACACTTCGGCAATGACCAGCAAGATCCCCCGATCTCAATAGACTGGATTTGTTTGTGGGGTCATCTTAAAATCCTAGTGTATAAACTCCCATTAACTCCAATAACAAAATTTTGTTCCAATTTCTGCTCATCTTGTACTAGACATAACAGATGAAACTAATGGGGTAAGTAGTAGAGCTATAAGAGTTCTGGGACACCTGCGTCAGTAGTTGAGGAGACCTCGATGGCGTGTGTCCATCTGGAGCAACCGTGGGTGTTGGTGGGGTGGTTGGATGAAGGCGAAGAAGTGTCCAGAGACTGCTGAGAGGGTTTTAAAACAGACTTGTTTTAAAACTGTACAGACCCTGTTAAAAATCATACAGATCCTGTTTTAAAGCTGTTTAAGACTTCTTTAAACTTGTACAGACTTGTTTAAAATCGTACAGATCTGTTTACAGACCTATTTTAAGGTCTTCCCACTTCCTATCTGATTGACTCCCAGAACTCTTATAGCTATACTACTGGGGCACCACCACAGTTTGAAAAAGATTTCCGTAGATTGTTTAAGCTACCCTAGAATAATGGTTGAACAAAAATATAAAAGACATACCTATTCCAGTCCAATTGAGTGCCTCCTCGTTTTTTTAAATTTTTGAGCCATGGTTTTTAAATTATTTTACAGTGAAATTTTATTGTTAATTAACCATGAATAATTGCGACAGTGGTGGTGATTATCGTCAGCATCATATACATCATATATTGCCGACTAATAATAATAGTTATTGTTTAACCTTCTATTTTACGGCCTATAAATCAATTAGCGTTTATACTTCCAGTTTTATTTGATTTCGGCGTCATTATGTTTTTTATTAGCTTGCGTTTGTGATTATCGGAGACTATGAAACGAGATTATATTAATGCAACAAAATATAGAATTTATCAGATTGTTGTTTCCCATTCAATTTTTAAACATGTGTCAAATGCCCATGTAACAATTCAAATAATCGTCACGTTGTGAGTTTAAATTGAATTAATTGACTCTAACACACGCAGGAAAGCAAAGAAGAAACCTGTTTCAAATAAGTCTTTTGTCATTTAATTGATTGATTAGCCAGCGTACGGTAGGCATTGCTGCCACTTCCGGCTATTCAATCTGGTTATTTTTATATACTACGTACGCCGGATTAGGGCATGCATGTTGCCAGCAGTGAGACCGACATGACGCATGGTGTAGGAATATAGGATGGGAAATGTAGATGTTTGTGAGATGCTTCTTTTAAGTTTCCATCTATTTTCATCTCCTTGTTTATTCCTCTTCTGAGTATTCCATTTCTTCTATTGCTGAATCTAGCAATGTGCACATCTTCAATATTTATTTATTGTATTCTTTGTTTTTATATTCGTTCTGTAACAGGAAGATGTTTGTTCTGTTTTTATTTCTTCTAGTTTTTTGAGTGATCTGCCTGAATAGTCGTTCTACACGCTTGCGTCCAGGTGTTGTTTCATGCTTCCTAGAAACCTGTGACTTCGTTTCAACGTCCTGTAACAGTGTATCCCCCTTGTTTGTTTGCCAAGACATACATTATCTTGCTGTAAGAAGCTTCCATGTATCAGTAATTCCACGGGTAAATAGCCATTTATAGTGGAAGTGCAAGCAAGAACCCTGAGAGAACACCCGAGACACTCTGTATACTGATCTGCTAATTTAAAGTAAAAAATAAAAAAATCAAATCTGCAAAAATAAAAAAGTGATCTAGGAGAATTCTTGGGACGCTCTGTATATTAAGCAGACCTTAATTTTTTTTATTCGTAAATAAGTTTAATAAATGGACCACGTAACACTTGATAGTTGAAAGTGTCCTACTGTGACATATTTATGTGTAAGTAAAAATTTCAAAAATAAAAAAATATCTGTTCCTTCTGCCATCGCCATTTTGTTGATCGCTAGTTTATTTTCTTGAGCTGATTTGTACTTTCCAAATCAATTCCACTTTTGGTCTATAAACTCTACAAGATAGTTTATTATCACTTCACTTTATATATCTGTCACTGGTCCAACCCTATTTGTTGCACATGTGTTGCACAGTAATTTTCAGGTATTAATTCGGTATGAACTTTGTTCTTCTATTATGACACCTCAGTTTACGCAGAATTTTGTTACCTACTCATGACTTAAATTTCATCGAAATTAACGGAGTTTTAACCCATTCTTTTCGCGTTTCCTTTGGGAGCATCCAACGGTACGTGTGCCCTCGACGTTAATCAACTACGGAGCTTCAAATAATTCTTTTGTCATTTAATAAAATATTGGGTCACGAGTTTGATAGATATTTTGATACAAGTTATGCTGTTTTTTTAAGGTGTTTTATGTTTTATGTTATTTGACAGCAGGTGGGATGGGTTGTTAGAGGTGTTGATAGAGGGCGGGTAGAGGTGGTACTATGATTTTGTGGATTACACCGATACACACAAAAAATTAAGTTGCGAGTGAGAACGACCAGAGTATCTAATTTTTATGTTTTTGAGGATGGATTTGTAAAAGCCAAGGCCATTTTGATTTTTAAAAGTGGCATTTATAGGGGCGACGCACTATATTTAGAGCCATAGAACACCGATTTTAGTGATCAGCGACCCAAAAAACATAAGATACAAGTGGTCCCGATGTAATAAGCCCCTCTACCCCGTTTACACTACTTTGGGGGTTTATTATGTTTATTGATTAGATCCGTGAAAACTAATGTACCCCTTTCAAATGAGACCAATTTTCCCCAAAAATTTCCTGGGTCTAATTTTAGTGAAATAGGGCGGGGTTCTTATGTATTACTTGGGCCAATGGGCTACGGACCCGCCCTTTGTCAAGCTTAGTGTATACCTTGCAGCTGGCGCCCTCTGAATTCCAATATGGGACAAAATAGCTCCCCGCAAATAACAGATACTAAGTCGATCTGGCAGATGGCACCATCTATAATAAATATGGCTAAAGGCCCCAAATATAAACATCCCTTTAATAACTCAAAATATCCTATCTCTAAGCTAGCTAATTTTCCCCAGGTTGGTGAAACCCCCTTTTTCTGTCTAGATTCATTCTGGTTTTTGTCAAATGTACAGTAAGTAAGGGGAAATTCGGACCAATCATCGCATTTATGGTTCTACCAGTACCCCCAACTAATATGATCATTTGTTTGTTTAATCCTGTTCTCGGTTAATTGTGTGATTAATCCCGGGATCTGCCATTTCCAATAAAACATATTTGACAGAGACATTGACTCAGTCGAACTTTCTCATGGCTTTGAAGTTTATGAGTTTATGGAATGCCTTTAAACGGTAATAACTAATAAGATATTTCCGATTTAGGAAATATACTGCAGAGTACTTCCTAGCATAGCCGAAAAAATCTTTGTCAAAGGCACGGAACGACTGTTAAATTATACATTTTACTAGCTTGTATACTCTTTAAAAACTGTCAAAGCGTACATCGCCCGCCTCGATAACATTGTAGAGTTGGTCAAATATCGTCCCAAACTTTCTACGAAATCGCGCTATTTTATGGCAGTTTGGGGTCTGTGAACCAATGTCTCAATTTTCTACCTATATCGCGCTATTGTATGAAAAATAATTCTTATTTCTCTAGCCCCTATTACCTATTAAACGAATAAATTGTTGTATTAAAAAAAGAAACAAACTGACTTATTTTATACTTATGAAAGCGTATATTAATGGAATAACCACAAATACTCTTGCCTGAGAGCACTTTTGTTGGATCACCTTGTATTAATTCAGCTGTTTATTTTATGCAAATAAAGTTGAAAATTAACCTTGAAACTCAAAAGCGTATATTTATAAAATAATTCTTCGTCCTACCAATATTTAATTATGCTGTTAGCGCTGTTATTTAACAAGCATTTGGAAATTCGAAAGGCAAATACCGTTTATATTCGACTAATTATTTCCTAATGACCGTGTTAAAAATTATGAAAGAAAATTGATGTTGCAGTTCGGTTGGGCAGAGTCTATATAAGGTTAGTAATTCAAGTAACCAATTTGCATCTGTGTGGCCCGTGTGAAATATTTAAAATAATATGTTTGGTTTCAATTTAGTACAAGGAGGATTTGATTAAATACATGTAAATGTTTTTAACCCACGTATTCTAAAGAGGTATAGATGTCATTCTCTTAAATTTGGAAATGAACTGTACAAACATTAATTCTGAATAAATTTCTTTTTGAGACCCGTATTTTCAATGGAGGACGCACATTTTACCATAAAATTCGTTTACTTCATTAACCTAATCACCACAGCCACCTAGAAAATTAACAATTGAAGTCTGAAAACTAGTTGAATTTTTTCCAGACTCGTCAATTAGTTACACTTACATTTCTTGCATACAGTTCCTTCACAAATTTGAATTCTCACATAAAAACTTTTCTTGGTGACTTTTTCATATCAAAATTGACCGTAGTTTACTTTTACATCATTTTCAGATTCCTTTATTTTCTGAACCCTGTACATAACATTTTAAGTTACTCCATGGTAATCATATTTTTAACCAAACAAAACTTTTTATGAAGAATAAATTTTCCGCGTAAAATGAGAAATAAAAATGTTTACTCTCTTATCCTCTCTAATTGTGGACATACACCAGATTTGAAATAAAATTTTTAGTCTAACAGAAGTTATGTATTCACAAATACCTACTGGTCTGCACACATGCACACAGACATTGTTTATTCAATATTGTTATTGTTGTTCAACGTCTTATGAAACGAATTTCAGTTCAGGTATTTTTTTGTAGGGTATCGATTAACATTTTTGTCATGTTATAATACCTTTTTAAAAATGGCAAGAGACATATCCGAGGAATATCTCAACGTGATTATCTGCTACAATGTTTTCGAAATATGTAATCAGTAACATCCACTATTTAACGATTATTCTCGGAAGGTCGTAATTCCCTTCGGAAGTATTTCCGGACGTATGTTTATACAGGGTGAGTCGTGAGGAGAGGGTCGTACTTTACCAAAAGATAGAAAACATTGAGGTGATCTTAAATCTACAAACAGTAATGGCTAAAGCAGCTCCGTTTTCGAAATACAGGATGTTTTATATTTTTTGGAAGAATATTCTTTTCGCCAAATATCTGTAATGCGTAAGCGGAATCAAATGAAATTTTGTATTTTGATTACAGTAGTAATTCACCATCTAATGCCTGGGATATTAATAAAATATCAGGGCCGAACCCAGAATAAAAATATTTTTAAGTTATTCCTAGAAAATAATACTCTGTGTACTATTTATAAAATATTTGACATTAAAATATTAATTTACACCTAGAAAAATACAATATCCCAAGAAATTAAATTGTTGATGGTTCAATTTTTTTTTCTCTTTAAATGCAGAAATTGAGAGAAAAAAGTCACTCTAGGGATTAACTACATATTATTTTTTTTGTTCCCTATCTGCACTAGCAAAATGTAGTGCAAATAGGAAGAATAAAACTTCATCACATATACCTGGTGAAATAAAAAAATATTTTGTAATGAATGTGTAATTAATAAACTTAACAAAATAATAAAAATTAACAATTTAACTAGAACATAAGAAATCAGTCAAACTTACTAAATCCATAAATTATTTTCAATCACAGTCTATTTTCAAAGTGACCACCGCCAAATTCAATACATTTACTTGATCGATTTGTCATTTCATTTACGCTTTTTCTAACAATTTCTAAATTGTTTTTAATTTCGTTGCAAAAATGTTCAATTCTTGCAATCAGCTGCTCTCTGGAATTTATACCTTCTCTATATACTTTAGTTTTTAAATATCCCCACAAAAAATAGTCAAGGGGTGTGAGATCTGGTGATCTCGGAGGCCATGCAACGGGAACACCCCGACTAATCCACCTATTTGGATTATTGTTCATTCAGATAGTTTCTGACTCGTACCGAAAAATGCGGCGTAGCCCTATCATGATGAAACCACATTCCTCTTGTATTTTCATTATTTAATAAATTTGGCAGGGTATGTTGTAAAAAATCTAAATAATTGTCATCATTTAAGCGACTTTCAAAAATATGAGGACCTATGAGTTTATTATTGAACATCGCACACCACACATTTACAGAAAATCTATGTTGGGAATTCTTTTGGATTATTACACGGGGATTCTCGTGACTCCAAATATGAAAATTTTCGAGTATTATTTATACCATCACGAGTAAATTGAGATTCATCGGTAAACAATACTCTTAACATAGTTATAATAAAACCCAGCGGCAAAAAGTTAACCGAAATACTTCATCACCTGGCACCAATCGTTGGACAATTTGGATATGATAAGGATGCATTTGATTGCCTTTATAGTTCTCCAAACTCTGGTTTGAGGAATATTTAATTGTTGACCAATTCTTCTTGTGCTGATTTTTGGGTTCTGGTCAACCATATTTAAAATCAAATCTTTTTCTTGCCGGGTCTTCCTAACAGGACGTTCTATTTTCATGATTGAGGGGACAGTTCCAGTTTCAGAAAAATGTCTAAACACCCTATAAAATATTTTATAATCTGGTACACGTTGATTTCCAAACCGATGTCTGTATTCCCTTTCAGCAGCTATTACATTGCCATTACAATATCCATAGACAAAAACCATATTTGCGTATTCTCTTCTCGTGTATGTAAACGGCATGATTTAGAATTATTACAAAACAATATTGTAACCAGTAAAAGCAACAGTGGTGACGTGACACTTCTTAATTACAATATGACTGATTTTTGACAGGTACCTACTTGATTATTGAAAAGTAGGTAGCCATAACTTTTAAAACAAATGTAATGGCAAGACCAGATGATTGTAACAATTAATTACTCTTGCAATGAATTAAATATTGCTGAAACCAAAGTTTGGAGAACTACCTTTTGGTAGTGCAGATAGGGAACAAATAAAAATAATATGTAGTTAATCCCTAGAGTAACTTTTTTCTCTCAATTTCTCATTTAAAGAAAAAAAGAATTTGAACCCTTAACAATTTAATTTTTTGATTTAAACAATGAAATGATGCCAAAAGATTTTTTTATGGGATGTTGTATCTTTCTAGGTGTAAATTAATGTTTTAATGTCAAATATTTTATAAACAGTATACAGAGTGTTATTTTCTAGGAATAACTTAAAAATATTTTTATTCTGGGTCCGGCCCTGATATTTTATTAATATCCCAGACATTAGATGGTGAATGACTACTATAATCAAAATACAAAATTTCATTGGATTCCGCTTACGCATTACAGATATATGGCGAAAAGAATATTCTTCCAAAAAATATAGAACACCCTGTATTTCGAAAACGGGGCTGCTTTAGCCATTACTGTTTGGGGTTTTAAGATCACCTCAATGTTTTCTATCTTTTGGTAAAGTACGACCCTCTCCTCACGAATCACTCTATATAAACTTTTCTTACTACATTTACGTCTAGTATTATAAAAGGATGATGTACCCTCCTTCCTGGATGATTTTTATTGAAACCCCAGCACTGTTATTATACTCCTTGTAACTACGAAAACGAAGGGTATATTGCATTTGATCAGCACATTTCTAAAACAGTAAATATCAATTGCAGAGAGAAAAATTTCATATCACAGTGTTAGTGATCGAACAATTTCTCCTCACTATTTCACTCTATTTTAGGGGATGTTTTTGCGTTTTACTAAAAAATTATCTGATAAATCGGTTTTTGGGCTGCGGATTTGGTTTCAGCATAAAAAAACATGCAGAATCTATGTACTCATTTCTCTGGAACCGAACTTTTTTTTTGTTGGGCTGCGTTATTTAATTTTTTTTATTATTCTTTTTTTATATTTTGTAGTTAAACAAAGAATGTCCAAAACGAACACAATCCCATCTTTCTGGGGAGGGTTATTTAAAAAAAAAAATAGAAAAAAAAAACAAAAAAATAATCAGATAAAGTTTAGATATGAATATTGTTACATTGCGAAACTGGCTACGCATAAAGGATTATTCTCTATTGTTTATAAACTTAAAAATAATAAATTTGTCACAAATGCGACAAGATTATGGACCGGCTTGGCGGATTAGTTCATCTAGCAGTAGACAAGGCCAATGTCACTCGAGAACACAAACATTATAGACGATAAAACTGCGACAAGTATCCCATAGAATGTGCAACAATTATATAAAAAGTTCAATAAATCAGCGAAGAGTATGATGTTCAGCTTGTTATTGCAATGAAATCCTAATATTTCAAATTTTTCCTGCAGGATGTAAATCGTAAGAAAAGAATTAAAAATTAAATCACAATTCAGAGGAACATTAGTAAGTGTTGTAGTTTGAGAGCAACAGGTAACTGTTCAAAACCTTCAATGTTATTTAAAAGTTCAGGCACCTTATTGTTTGTTAAATTTTCACAGATATCTTTCCCTTTCATGAGAAAACCCAAATCCTGCCTGGTTAATTGTGTCAATATAATTTGAAAGAAATATATTTTTTCGCGATTCTATCACTTCGTTATGTGTATTCTACTACCGCATTCCTAAATACTAACTTTAATCATTAGTTTTTCAAGGTACCTACTGTGATCATTTATTCCAGTCACGTTTCGGACACATATAAAATTAAAAAGGGCGGACCGGACCAATCACTCAATCATCCCCTTTCAAGATCCTAAAACTGAATTGACAGTAATTTAATGATGTGGTCGGCACTGTGAGCGACATAATGTTACTAACGAATAAAGTTTTCACCCACACAGTCCCGCAATAGCCTTTTAAATAAATAACACAAATAACGAAATAAAATAAAAAATGGTAGGAAAGTTCGATATCTGTTTTAGGTGGTTCACTCAAGATACCTTTGTAATATTATTATAAAGCGAGGTAAGTCGGTGCTTGGTGAAAATTTCAGCCAAGTCTGCGAAACCTGACAGCACAAATAGCAAATTCAGAACTGTTTAATTACGGGTCACTTTTTTATTTTAAAAAGGTAAAAAATTTCGCGTATTTACATTATGTATTTGATTTTTATTTAACATTTCTCTATTTTTAAAAACAAACACATATTTCAAAAATAAATAGAGCTGGTAAAGTTAAAATGTTGTGCCCTCCAAAAAATTCTTTACAAGAGTGAGTACTAGAGATACCTTCCATACAACGTAATATACGTTTTTGTGCAACAAACACATTCTGTGAAAGACTGGAGTTTCCCCAGAAACAGACACCGTACCTTAACCTAGAGTCTACTTGGACAAGACTCAAATTTAGTAGCTATTTCTTGGTTAATATCATTTTAATATTTCTGAATAGAAAAGAAATTGAAGTTAATTTAAAAATGAGATGTGCACAGTGCGATTTCCAGTTTAAATATTCGTCTACATATAGCCCTAAAAATTTTACGCTTTCCTTACAATTAGTCAAAGATGAATTGTTAATATATTTAGAGAAGTAGATTCGCAGTGTTTTTGGCGATTCTGAAATTGAATTACCTGAGTATTATCTGCATTAAAGTATAATTGACGTCGGTTGAAAAAGATTGATTATTTATAACGTTATTGCATTTGATTTTTAATTTACTGCTTCTTTGGTCTGAAGTAATGGTAGAAAGGTCATGAACCCACATAGAAAAGAATTATCATAGAGTCAAGTCTATTTACGTATAACATAAATAGCTCAGGGCCCAATACCGACCCCTGTGGTACCCCCATGCTTAAAAGACTGCACTCTGATTTGATCCTGTTTACTTTTCCGGCACTGACGTATTACATACTAACATATTGTTGACGGTTTTCTGGAAACGATGTAATCCAGTTTAAAGACTTTCCTCTAATGCCATAGTTATATAGCATGGATGATTATAGAGAATGATTGACGCAGTCGAATGCTCTGCTAAGATCGAACAATATCCCGACAGGAGGCTCTCCTTTCTCAATATAAGTGATTATTTGATTATAAAAAGATTTTTCACAACGAAAACCCTGTTGGTTTTCAGAGAATATGTTGAATTCGTTTAAAAGTGATATCAGACAATCTAAGTAACAATACTCAAATAATTTGCAAAAAATAAATGGCATTGTGATAGGCCTATAATTCTCTAACAAGTGTGGATCTTTCTTTTTAAAAGTAAAAGAAATTATTAAATAATGATGATGCTTTCAGGATTTTCAATAAGTTCGTCTTTATTTATTGTAATATTGCTGTTTTTTGTTTTTATTTGATAATTCTGGTATAGATCTCCAAGCTGCCTGAAGTTGAATTAACAATTTTATTTTGGTAATAGTTCTTTTTTATTTCATTTATTAAATGGTTGTGCATCTTCTTTGCCTCATTGTAAACCCAGATCAATTCGGGATACGTTCTCCTAATAACGTAAAGATCCCTCAAACGTGTACTAGACGATTTCACAGCGTCACTTACCCATTTCTTATCATATTTTGTATTAAAATAAAATCTACTTCCTATGATCTACAGGCAACTATGTTGGTACTTATATTTAGAAGAGATTTCAAGATTTAAGTTATAAAATTTTTAAAACGTCTCGAGGAAATCATCAGCCAGTAAGTAAACAAGTGCATAATAGATACTCAGTAGTTCCGCTTCATCGAAACAATTTTTCATTTACAATATAGTGAAGTAGGCCATCTTAAATCGCGAACATACATCCTCAATGTGCTTATCCTACAACACAGTATTATCGTGTAACATCATACAGTGCTCGAATGTCTTCGTAATTTCAATTTTTCTGTTTTATTCTCGTTCATTATCAGTTGTCGCTTTGAAGGCAAGTCTGGAATATTGCAACCACAACTTCTCAGCTGGCTGCCGAGGAAGCTATGAAAGCGTAGCAACCAGTTAGCTCAGGGCTGGTCGAGGGTCACTAGGTGGCGAGAAGAGTTATATATTTTTGTTTCTTAACAATTATTTGCTTGTCAAATTTACCAAACAAAACTTTAATAAACTATACAAATTTGGACGCCAGCGTATTCAGTAAATAACACTCTTGCAAACTTTATCAGGGGGAGAAAACAATCAAAATCAAATATAAAACAAATAATATATTAACATAAGTATAAAAGAGCGAAAATTTTACAACACTTTACAATTTAGTAGAAATATTAACGGTGAAATTTGATTTAATTAGTTAAACAAAAATTTAGTTTAGAAAAAAAATTAAATTTGAATATTAACAAAAAAAATTACAATGAAACGATCAACTGGTTTACAAATTTTCTTCTGACCAAAAGTTGAATTTTGCACATAAATTTGGCTACTTAGCTTAGCGGAGACGTGGAATCCCGACGAGGTCTGTTCCTGAAGATAATAATAATAATAATAATAATAATAGAACTTTATTTATACTGCACATCATACAGAATACAATATTCCACTTACATGGTGTACAGGGTTTTTACTACAAGATGGCCACGGGTACCCGGGAAGGACGTAATATTCAGGTCCTGACAACGCTGATTTCCAGGAGACGCTGCGTCGGAATAGTATCCAATACTTTTAGGATAACTCCAAATATTCAAGTTATGCCTTGTGCCTTGCTTCAATGGTGGTTTGGTCCAGGATTTTACATGAAAAAGGGGAATGTAAAGAACCAGTTGATAATATAAAAACTTTAAAATGGGGGGGAAAAAAGAGATACAAGAAAACTACAAAAAACTATGGTGACGAAGGTCACTGCAAAACCAAACTATCAGCAATTTAATAAAAAACCTGAGTCTTGATAAAATTTTACTTTACTCTACTACTGAAAATGTATGAATAAACTACTGATTAATATAATATATGAAATTAATAAATAAGAAAACTCTACTCTCATGAAATTTTAGCCGTTTACAAAATGGCTGACTGGTTATGACCAAAAATTTGAATGAAGGTAACAAAATTTAGTTAGAATTAGAGAGAAAATATCTGAATTACTATCTGAAAAAAAACTAATACTGTAACAAATATAGCAAACAAAATTATGGGTTTAATCTCCAAAAAAAAAAAATTAACTAATAAAAAATGATATCTTAACCTCTTGTACTAACACGAGGTTAACTAAATGCGACAAAATGACTTTAGGTTTCGACTTTTAATGAGATAAGATTGTCTACACACGATTAAGAAACAAAGATTCTAATTTATCCTTTGATTAATTTCCGAGTTTAATCCTCGTACAAATAATCTAAATAATGACAAAACACCACGGTATTGTGTCTCAAGCGACCACAAAATACAAAATTGCCGCGATAATTAATGAATTAGCATGTGTCCAAATGGACGCCGACATCACACAAACATGTGTGTTAATAAAATTAATTATTATACGGAATATCCTTTAATTCCCAAAAATAACTATACAGCAACGTTAACTCAATAATATGACATCATTTAATAATCAAATATATTCAAAATATCAAAGGATTAAAGAAATAAACGTGAAAATTCGTTAAAGAACAAGTACCAGTCTTTACTCACCTAGGTCGAAATCAAAAGTGAACTAGCAGGGATATTTTAAATGATGCTTCTACCGCGTTTGCGCACTTGTTGACTTCCTGTCGTTATTTCGGCGGGTAATTCAAATTTATTTAGCACGGGTGCTTAAACGAAAAAATTATTTTTTCAATTCAATTTCAATTGGTCAATCAGTGATAATGTTAACGTTATATAATCAACCAATATTGCTAAGTGGCCAGTAGTTATAAAGTTGAGGTTTAGATAGAGAAGGTTGTTTATATAAAATATAAATGATAACAATCCTAAAACTACTCCTTGAGGGAGTCCGTATTTTAAATTACATTACATTGTACATTATTTAGCGTTCTCTCTTCCATATAGCTATTTATCAAGACATTACATTTCCGCTTATCTCTATATAGCTTTTGTTCTGGAAAGCTTTGACAAGTTAAACATAAATTAAATGTAAAAATATGTATTGTTATGAATTACACCCCCTTGGAACTGGAGATGATACGCCTATGCTTACTAATTGTGACTGGAAGCTGTCGGAATGAAATGGACTTTTTCTGGAATGTTGTTGGAGAAGATTCTTGATTGTTTCTAGATGGATCTAGAGAGTCAAATTCGGAGTATATAAGGCGCGATTACCAGCGCGGAAGAAGAAGTTTTATTAAGGAAGCAGTTTATAAAAGTGAACAAGTTGAAAAGTGAAACGTGAGGTTAAATAAGAAGTAAATAAAGTTTATTTTGAAGTATTGTATAGTCAGTAACTTGTTAAATAAAGTGTTAGTAGTGTTTATCTCTTGTTGAAATTATTTTGAACCCACGGATTCACACAGGGTGTTTCCAAAAAGGCGAATAATTCGCAACAGTATGCATTTATCTGTCATAAAATACAAATGTACCTTAATACCTCCCTGTCATACACATTAAAATCATAATAGTAATAGTATCTTTGTGGTGCATTATAGTACTTGCAATATTTTATAAAGTAATATCATTTGGTGCATTATTCTTAATTATATTTCTTCCGCAGATAAAACCACACAAAACAACACATTGTATGTTTTTCTAACAAAGTTGGCAGTTGGATTTTGATTAAACCAACCCACTGAAAAATAAATACGCAAACAATAAAATGTATTTTTATCTAAGAAGCCAAGTGTCTGGTTAACGACTACTGAAGTAGCTGTAAGAAACCGCAACAATATTGTTTTTAATACTTGAGCACATACAATAATTACGTGGTATTTTAGTTAACTTCTGGGTCTAATATGCTTTTATTTGTTTATGTATTTAACAGGAAAGTTCAAGTCGAATTAAGATGTTCTGTAACTCGTTTTCCGTTTGCGGAAGTTAATTATATTATAACAATAATTGTCTTTAACTTATATTTTCTATCGATTTTCTCAAGTAGAGTTTGCGACTTGACATTTGAAAAGTATAGTGTATTTTAGACTGACCAAAAATTTTTAATGAGGAGATTTTTCAATTCGACCCTTACGTATTTTACTTCTACGACCACATAGTGAAGTGGAGGAAAGTAAGTTGCGAAAATGGCGCAAATGCTCCTTGCCCTTCTCCTGTGTCGAATCATAATCAAATGCAAATGCCCCACTAGACACTCTAGGCATGTGCCTAGGGGCGCCGAAGGCGATTCTCAATAACAATAATTCTGAGTAAAAATCATTCTATGGAATGACATTCTTCAAACTTTTAATAAAAGCAGTAAAGCATTGCAAAATCCAGATATAGGCCTGCTGCAACTAAATTGTTTAATTCTCTACCGAATTTTGTAAAAGGTCTTCGAGACAATTTTAACTATGATGAAGAAAAAGGAAAAGTACTAACAAATTGTATTGATTACAAAGTTGATCTGACAAGAAAAAAAACTATTAAACGGCATCTATGGGAAGCTTCCGGTGGCATTCATTTTTAATGGAAAGTCGGACATGCGGGAAAACACATATTAGCAAATATTAGACAGGTTGCTGCAAGAGCTAACTAAAAAGCAAACTGCCTACACAGAAATCGAAAGACTTTTTGGTATCGTTAATAAGATTACAAATTTATCCGACGACGAGATTCGTCTGCAAGCAAAAAAAAATGCAGGAAATGTACATTAGCGACATTGAAAACGAATTTTCTGAAGAATGTGTTCAGTTTAAAAGTTTTCTTGACGCCATGGAAATGACCAAAGTCTCACCTGGAGAAATATTAAAAATTATTAGATCTAAAGGTAATACCTCTACATTTCCTAACGTAGAAGTCGCTTTACGAATATTTCTAAGCTTTGTAGTTACTAACTGTACGGGCGCGGGGGTGAGATCTTTTTCAACATTCAAATATGTAAAAAAATATTTAAGAAATTCGTTAGAAAACGAAAGACTAAGTGAATTAGCCCTGCACCTGTTAGATGTTATAGACTCCAACAGTATAATAGATCAGTTTGCATCTGAAAAAGCAAGAAAAAAGATTTTTAAAGTTTGTAAAGACAATTTGTTTTGTTTCGTGTGTTTCATTTTATTTAATGATATATTTCCAGAACCTAGATTTGTTCATATTTAATTATATTTCATTATTTGTCGGCATTTTTGTTAGTTTTTGTTGAACCGTTTTTTTTTCAAGTCTTTTTTGTTTGCTGTTTTTTATGTCCCATATATGTTTCAATAGAATATGACAAAAATGTGTTTTTCATCATGTACTTACTTTTAAACAAATGGAGGTTGCTTCAGGTTCGTCTTAAGATAACAAAATTAAAATTAAGGAGAATGAAAATTCCAAAAAAATCAATTTTTGTCAAAATGTTCAAAGTGGTGCGGCAAATAATTTTCACTTGCGGCGCCAAAAAATGTTACCTCCGACGTATTAGCTTGCGACGCTGGTTGTCGGCGCCATTTTGTTTAGCCACTAGGGGGGCGCCAAAAAATTCTGTGCCTAGAGGCGCACAAGTTCATAAACCGGCACTGCCCCTCTCGGATACCACCTACTGACTTTCGATCTGGTTATCAGTAGATGGTAATCCGATAATGGGGTGGAAGTATAGTAAACGTAAAAAAATATTCAAATTCAATATTTCTTACTGAAATAAGTTTAGAATGTCACGAAACGTCGAGATTTTGAGCGAAAAAAAAATTTCTGTCTGTCGGTCTGTAACTTTTTTTGCGCACGTTTTCTCTGGAACGGTTTAAGATATTAACTTGAAATTCTATACACATATGTATTATAACGAGATCTGGAACTGGTTTGTATTTGGAACTTACACGATGAAGGGTTAAGGAGTAAACATGAGAATATAAGCAAGGCAAGCTGGTGAGAGTACAGACATTTGGGATTTGGTGTATATACTAGAAGCGAAGGCGTCAAATTTTTGTATATCTTCCATCTGCCCCACGACCCCCACCCTATTATTAAAGGGATTGATAAAATAAAATTGAGATATTCTCTTGAAATTTGGTACACGTATATACACGTTATAACATGAAACTAGCTTATGTTTTGAGATGATTCCGTTGAAAGAGTGGGGGTAAGTAGATGTATATAGGGGAAAATAAGTAAAGCAAGCTGATAAGAGTACAGAAACTTGGGATTTGGTGTGTATACTAGAAGCCACGGCTTCCGCTTCTTTTTAGCTAATAGATAGGTGAAGTTGTTTTTATCAGTCAATGTCAAATATAATCATTTCACACTTATTCATAGAAATTGTCTTGGTTTTGCATGAAACATCTTTATGAATGGCTTTATGTCTTTCTGATGAGCTCCAGAATAAGGGCGAAAAACGTTTCAAAGGCTAAGCATTTCCAGGAAACAGAATGATAGATTTCATGAAAATGTAATCCATTGGAATGAACAATTTTTTAAGACAAGGTAGATAAATAAATTCATTTTAGGTCTTTGTTCTCATTTTTAACTGAATCTTCATAATCGTAGGGGGTTATGTGGATACTAGTTTAATCTGCATGGCCGTAGGGGACTGTGTGGATGCTAGTGATAGAATGAGAATTGTCAAATAAGAAATTAGACAAATTCATTTTAGGATTTTAATTTGCTAGCATAACCAGAATTCAGGTTATCGAAAGAATGCAAAGATTTCATTAATATTTCTACACAAAGTTTTTCTTTTAGTTATAGATAGTTATTTTTTCTGCTGTTTGCAAAATCCTATAAAGAATATTTCAATAATAATTCCTTAGGCAGCGGTTTTAAAAAAATAAAACGAACATATTTTTGTAAAATTGATATCAGACTTAACTTGATTGTGGCTTCAGAATTAATGCACATTTAATCAAACTATGGTCCCATCAACTGCAGATAATTTTATCACCATTATTGTTTAGAAATTATTTATAATTCATTTCAAACCAAGCAAGATAACTCCATATTGTGATTAATTAGCTAACAAAAATGCGTGCTAAATACCTACAATGTTACAAATTTTGTGACATGCTCCTCGTACAATAAAGTCATTATTTGCACATCACTGTACTTGTGATGTAACGAATCTGCATTATGCATACTTGATCAAAACATGTAATCAATCTGCCGCTATATAACATAATTACAGATCATAGATCGGCAAGGTGATTTCTGTGGTAGACCTACGGTCGGGGTCGACACCTCGAACATTCCCTACCTAAGTGACGTCATTAACACACATGTTTATACATACTGTAGACATAATAATAAAAACCTACACCCACGCACGTGCCGATCTCTGATGCAAATCAAAGTAGGCTATCACGGGCGTGATAAAAAGTGGGTGAAGGCCAGAGGCGTAGTCAGAGATCGGCCCTATCGGGGTATCACATTTTTATTTCTAAAAAAATAAATAAGCTCGTTACTTAGAATAGTAGAAAGACAGAAGGGGTTGAAATTGATAACAGTCCCCCCCCCTCGGAGTTGAGAGCCCCCCATTTGGCCGCCATCTTGAAAAAGGGGTGTATACAGTTTTTCCTCGATATCTTGAGAAACGTCCAAGTCTCGCACAAAATTTTCTAAGACTTTTTTTGTAAGAATTGAATTCACTACAATCTTGGTCTAGATACTTCTTACCGTAAAATTGAAAATGAAAAAGTTATAATTAAAAACATTCTAAAATTTTATTGAAAAATTACATCAGATGTTTCTTGTACATCATTTTATTGAGAACAATTTTCTCTACTCATTTTTAAAAAAAAAATTCTTTGAAGAGGTGTTAGGACTCTGCAAATGAATCGCGATAGGGTGCAGGAAAGAACATTGGTCTGAAACTCCTTTAACTACACGTTTTTTGGGTTGCTGATTACGAGAATCGGTGTCCCGCAATCCTAAATGTTGGGAACACTAAAAATTCAAAAAAACACCCTTTTAGAGGTCCTTTTTTAATATTAATTTGCAAAGGTTGTTTATACCGAGTGTAACAGGATCATAGTATACCCCCTTTCCTCCTTTAGTTTTGAAGACAATTGATAGACATTTAGGATATATTACATACATAATAAGCGTCACTTTTTGACATACAATTGATTTGTTTTTCACTTCCGGTTTTCCCGGAAGTAACACTAACTTTCGATTTTTAAATGCTCTGTATATGGCATTTCAAACATCATTTTTTTTTATAATGTAATTTTTAGTTTTCCATTTAAGTGTGCCATGACGGTTCCGACTTAGAAATTCCGTTAAAAACACTAAATTACGTGATTTATGAGCAAATAAAATTCACAAAAATTGTTTTTGGGGCAAAACTTAATTTTTTCAAATGGAACCATATCGGTACCGTGGTACTATTAATAAGGAATTTATTCATATGTCATATTAAAATGTGCGATAAATACAAACAAAATTACAGCTAAGAGAAAATAAGAAAATACAATTTTATTCTAATTACCTTTTTACACATAAGGTGGTTTTGGAATATAAAAAATTAACACAAAACATTACAACAGTTGTTCAAAATGCTGTCAATTAACGTCAATGCACTTCTGAACTCACATAACTGTTTCTCGAAGAACGTTCGCCAATTGCTGTGCCGTTATGCTATTAATTGCTCGTCTTACTTGTAGCTCCAGGTCTTCACGGGTTGTAACGGCGGTTGCATAGACAATATTTTTTAAATGACCCCAAACAAAGAAATCAAGGGGCGTTAAATCGGGTGATCTTGGAGGCCACCTCACAAGACCATTCGTCGAAATTACGTTTTCTTCGAATCTCCGTTGAAGGTAATCAGTTACTATCCTTGAATTATGGGGAGGAGCGCCATCTTGTTGAAATACATTCCCTGTTCTAAATCTAAAAGTAACTCATCTAAAATGTCCTCAATCTCATTTTCCAGGAATCTCAAGTATCTGGCACCAGTCAGAGGTCCTTTAAATATGATTGGACCAATGATTCTACTGCCGATTATTCCAAGCCAAACATTGAAACCGAGCCGCACTTGAAAGTTACCCTCCCGTAATAAATTTTGATTTTCTTGTGATCAATATTTTGTATTTTGTCGGTTAAATAATCCCGAATTTGTAAACCTTAACTCGTCCGAAAATAAAATCAGTCCCAAAAAATCATTGTTTGGCTGCACATTATACAAAATCCAATTGCAATATTCTATCCTACGTTCGTAATCACTTTCGTACAAATTCTGGTGCAATTGGTATTTAAAAGATTTATAGTGGTATTTGTGCAAAATTCAGCTTACTGTTTGGTGACTGATGTTCAATTCAAACTCAGCTTGCCTTAAAGAAACAGTCTTATCAACTTCTATTCGAGCCAAAACAGTAATTTCCGCTCCTTCGTCTACAATGAAGTTTTCTCCGGGATCACTGTTGGGCTCTCTTCGGAATTGGTTCTCAATACGTTTAAAATAATTTTTCGCTGGACATTGTCTATCAGGATAACGTCAGCCATAAAGCAATTGCATTTTTTTTACTTTCCCCATAAATTATTAACATGCCCACTTGTTCATCTCTTGTATAAATTTGCGACATTTTGAACACAATTAACAAGAATTTTAATCAATTTTTAAAGACACAATAAAAACGCCGTTAAACCAACAAATGTTTGACAAGCTAAATATTTCATTATTTTCAAAGCCATCTTCTTAACATTTAATTAGAACAAAAGTGGATTTTCTTATTTTCTTTTAGCTGTAATTTTGTTTGTATTTATTGCACATTTTAATACGACATATGAATAAATTCCTTATTAATAGTACTAATAAATGATACCGCGGTACCGATATGGTTCCATTTGAAAAAATTGAGTTTTGCCCCAAAAACAATTTTTGTGAATTTTATTTGCTCATAAATCACGTAATTTAGTGTTTTTAACGGGATTTCGATTTTTTGTAGCATTACACGGGTCATTTAGAATAAATCGGAACCGTCATGGCACACTTAAATGGAAAACTAAGAATTATATTTTTTTTAAAAATGATGTTTGAAATGTCACTTATTTGACATCGTTGGATTCAGACAATTATACAGAATTAAAAAATGAAATAATATACAGGGTGTTCTTTTTAAAAATCGAAAGTCACTTTCTCACCGAAAGTGAAATAAAATCAACTGTATCATCACAAAAAGTGACGCTTATTATGTATCTAGTATATCCTGAATTTCAATCAATTTTCTTCAAAACTAAAGGAGAAAAGGGGGTATACCATGGTCCCGTTACACCCGGTATATACAAAATATAGTCTCATTATATGATTAGGGATAATCAGAGAGGGTTAGTGCCACCCCTATATCAACTTAAAATTAAAAGAAATTGGTAAAAAATGTTTTTCTACTTTTTGCTTAAAATTTGGTTAAATATGCAGCAACCCTTAAAGGGGTAAAACTACCCCCTATCCCTAAATTAAAGCAGGCAGTGAAAATCGAGTTAAATTTGTTTTTTGCCCTGTTATTTTATTTTTGATGAAATTTACTAAAAAAGTTTTGAAATTTATTCTTTAACCCTTTTGGAGGGTTAAACCACCTCTAAATCAAAATATAATAAACAAATATATTAAAAGAACATTTTTTTACGTTTTGCTTCAAATTTGTGTGAATATATCTTAGACAAGAAAAAAGTATTTATTTATTATTAAAATGGTCGCAAAAAAAACCCTCGCGGAAAAACTGTTTACACCCCCTTTTTCAAGATGGCGGCTAAATGAGGGGGTTTTCAACCCCGAAATCTGGGTTTTATACTCACACTGGACCCTCCTACACATCAAAAAAAAATCTGGGCGTACCCAAAATGCAAGGTTCGGCCTAAATTTCAATAGACTGTCATTTATTATTTTCGAACTGAAAAATTCAAAATGGCAGCGTCAGTACGGATAGGTTTTATTAGATTCGACTGAAAATCGGTGGGTTATCGAGGTTGCAGATTGCAATTACCTGGTCCAAAAACAATTCAAAATGGTGACGTCAAAATGGTAAGAATTTGAAATGGAGGCTTCATGATGGCGAATAGGTTTTGTCAATAATAGGGAAAGAATTTTATTGAACACACTATTCTAATTGGAACGAAACTAAAAAGAAGAGAATAAATAAATAATTTTAAAAAATTAAAAAAACACGCTTTTAAACGAACTGAAGTTGTTAAAAAATGCACTAGAAAGAAGAAAATAATGTTAATAATGACAATAATTATGTTAATAAACGTAAAAGCTTGAGGCCCTGATGAGTAAAATTTTCAGTTTTTCCAGCGCCCCACGCTTTTATGTTTATTAATATAATTATTGTCATTATTTTCGGATTTTTAGTGCATTTTTAACAGTTTCAGGTTGTGTTTAAAAACGTGTTTTTTAATTTTATAAAATTATTTATTTATTTTATTTGAGTTCTGGGCTTCGAATTAGATTTACCTACTGTAATATAGCCGGATGTTTAAAAAAAGTTCTTTTTTTCGTGCTAAATGTAGCTTTGTCAAATGAGAATAATCCAGATGTAAATGTAACGCTTTATAGATAAGGAATAACTAATTTGAAGTTAATAAACAGAATAGGTTAATAGGATCTAGATAGTATTCATACCTAAAGACTAATTTATTCATTGTCAACTTGTACTGAAACATGCCTTCTGTCGTTTTATATTATTTCTATTGTGGTAATAGTTGTGCAAAACGCTCACTCATTCATTATGATAATACTTCGCTTTTTTAATAGGAAGAATCGAGTTCGTTATCAAAAGAAATCCATTCTTAATGTAAGATACAATGTAATACTTAGTAGTACAACATATTATACTCGTATATATCTCAGAAGGCCGAAGCTCCATTTTTGGCAATACCGGTTGTGTGGGAGTATAAATAAAGCTGTATATGTACCCCGAACGTAAGATAAATTCATTAACCAATGTTTATGAATGTTTTTAGTTTATTTAGAGCAACTTGCGCTTTTAAAAAAGAAGCATTGTAAGCGTGGTAATTGAATTGAAGTTTATTATGTAAGTAACATATAAAATTAAAGCCGTTTTCACTTTCCGTTTTCAAAATATTGCAGGCTTTTCAGTACTTGACAGTTTGTTGTTTATGTATTTCCATAGCACCTAAGACATTAAATAATGTTTGTTTTATTTTCATTTACTTTGTCTTTGAAGATAGGCAACCAAGTGGTAAAAAAATCTATGAAAATCAATCGAATTATCCCCTTCTAGCATAATTTCTATGTTCATAAAACCTCGCGTTGAAAAGTCTAGATGACTCACCTATGTAATGTTTACCGTACCTACAAGGAACACTATATATACAATGGGCTTGTTCAGCATTTTTTTTTTATTTCATAAATCGAAAGTGCAAGTATAAATTAATGGATCTGCAAAAAATCAGAATCTTATTCGCACGTTTAGTATCTTAAAAACTATTACAAATTTCCATCTCGCGAAAATGGGGCGTGGCCAGGCGCTACGTCACTATACGCATAGACTCGGCGATCTCAATAGACTTGATGCTCTTTATTGGTTATAATTATAAGTGTTTTCGAAGTATTGTTTGTTTTGCTTACTACTTGACAGTAGGGGAGTACAATTTGGTGAAATGTCAAAAAATTACAATTTTCTCTCGCTCCTGCCGGAACGAATTTTCGATTTCGACCCTGCAATTTACGATTAGAATTCATCGCCGACCTTCTCCTTTCCGTAGACACATAGAACGTACTTCCACTCGACGTATTTATTTAGTTACCAGCGTTTAAAAATCCCATGTTTTTCGACTTTTCAGGTTAAATTTGAAAGGTCCCAGAAAGCCATTTTTTTACGTCACTTGCGTATAGTGACGTCACAAATGAGCGCTCGGTTTTTGCAACTATTACTAATTTCAACTCCTTATATCTCGAGAACGGAAAAAGTTAATAATACGAAATTTTAACTGTATAATGAGAATATCGAGTACTATATGAAAAAGTATAAAAACCATATAAAAAGAATATCATGGAACAAGCCCATTATTGTAATTTTGAACAACAGGTTCGGCCTGGCCATAGGAAGTACTGGGAGAATTCCCGGTGGACTGGTCTAATGACCATACCGTTGTTGACAAAAAATAGTAAATGTATTTTATAAAAATTATGTACTATGTTTAATACAACAAAAATTCTAAATCGCTCTTTTCGTGAAATATTACATATACATATTTGCTGGTCGCTGAACTTCCCATCATCCGTAACGTGTCGGCCGGCCGCCTCGCACCAACCCTGTGCTTATTAGTATAAGTTTACAGAAAGATACCCTTTTAATTTAGAGATAGTCGTGTTTCGTATTTGTGCGCAGTTGGTGTACGCATCGTCCTCTCTTTTATTAATATCACTGTGATTTTTATTCAGTTAGGCAAGCAGATATATTCATGAAAAATCACGTAGGAAGTCAAATTTCGCAAGCAGGGCCGTCGAGAGGCCGGGGGTGTTTCCCTCCGGTCCCGGTGGTTTCTGAAGGGGCCCGGTGGTTTTGAGAGAGCCCGGGTTCCACCCGAAGTTGAAGATTTGCATTTGCATTAGGTGTTTACTACTACCCCCGGGCCCCGATTTTCTTTCGACGGCCCTGTTCGCAAAAATACTGAAGGCCAATTTATCAATGCGAGGTTAAAGTAATTCTAATGCTAAGGCTATCCTACAGATAAAGTGGTAGTTAATATTTGTGCCGTTTCAAGTAATAGTCAATTAGTCATCTTTTGCTCTTTGATTACAACTTTTGGATTTATAAACAGACTAACCTCTAAGATTGGCCCTATCCGTCGAATAACTTAGCTTAACCAAGCCTTGATAAACCGGCCCTTAGAAGCACTCATGGTAATGACTTGCGAAAATGTTATCCTGCAGAATCTGAATGTCGACGAAATTATTGACAACCTTGCCGAAAAGAGCGATTTTATGAAGAAAATGCTTGTTCTTCAGTTTATTTATGCCCGTCTTTACTTCCCTCACGTACCGGAGGGAAGTATTGTATTCGAGAAAAAATCATCCTCCAAGATTTCTTCGAGTTTTCACGTTTCGGACCATGTAGATTACGAAAATATCGGTTTTTCAGTTCCGCCAGTCTGTCTGTTGGTGCATAAACTAAAAAACTTCTTGACGGAGAAGAGTCTTTGGTAGCTAGCTGACGTTGCTGCCGGCGAAGAAATGGCATGATTTTCACGGAAAATATACATATGTATATACTAACGGGAAAAGATAATGGATTTTTTTTTCTCTTAAATTTAAATTTTCATTTATGAAAAAAAATTAATAAAAACGAAATGAAATTTTTTAACCACTACAGTACTTCCATTTCACTAGGTGGATATGCAACTAATAATGTGACAGATAGCAATAGTATTTGGCATATAGTTAACACAATTGGCAAGGAAGCCACCTATTATTATAGTCTTAGTGAAAAATATACAGGGCGGTCATCATAGGAAATAATTCAATTTTGGCAGTTGGTAAAGGTATTTACACAAGCCTTCCATACTTGACACCTTTTATTTAATATTGAACTTTTTCTGTCGGATCATCACTCCATATATTTTTTTTAAGCAAAAGTTATCATGTTATTTAAGCAAAAGTTATCACATTCCGATTATTATTCTCATATTATGTCGTTTCGTAATTAAACATTTTTTAGAGTGACCGCCCTATACAGATAAAGAGGGATGTTCTGTGTAAATACCTTTACCGATTTTTTTATTTATTAGCGTGTAAAGTCTAGGTTTAGCCAACATGATATAGATGGTAACAGTTTGTACGTTTTTAGATCACGTAAGCCATAGTTTTTTAATAGATAAAGAGTTATGATTTTGTAAATATCTTTACTGTTTTTCCTTGATCAAGACATTTCCTGCTGCATGGGTTTTTAATTTAAATTTTGTGTATAATTTTATAATCGACGGCTGTTGATTTTGTTGAGTTAGATAGATCTTTTATTGTCTTTATGTCTTTATGCCTTTTGTAAATATCTGACATATGTGGCTGGTCTATAGTCTACAAACTGTATATTTTCAAGAACTAAAGTGGTTTAATTTGATTGGAAAGTGCTATGAGGTGGGCCGCTAGATTCGTTTTTCCCGATAATTTTTTTTCCCAGGCCAACCCTATTGAACAATATTAATCTGATTCCGAAACGTGCCTTATTACCTAATATCGATCTTCAGCTACAACCCTGGCCGGGTCTTGACCTCTTCAAGTATTCTCCCGCCATCTATCTTGGGCTTCCAATTGATCACTCCTATGTTCCTCAAGTTCTTTTCTACTCCATCTGCCCATTGCAGTTTTGGTCTGCCTCTTCCTCGATTCCCATCGGGCTTTGCTCTTGGTATTCGTTTTGTAGGCCTTTCGTCGTCCATTGTTAGTACATGCCCTGCCCATCTTAATCGGCCTAGCTTTATCGTTTTTACTATATCAGCATCTTCTTCATATAATTCGTACAATTCGTGGTTGTATCTGCTTCTCCATACTTGGTTTTCTTGAATGGGGCCTAATATTTTTCTTTCAAAGATTTCCGGGCAGTTTTCATCTTATTTGCTTAGGGTCTACGTTTCGAAGGCATACATTAATACTGGTAGTGTCCTGTATATTACACATTTAGATTTTCGTTTGGTGACTTTAGTTGTTTTTCGACTCCATAGTAGCATCTATTAGCTATAAGTATTCTTCGGTTTACTTACCTCTTCTCCCGTCTTTCTTTTATTATTTACTGGGGAGCCTAGATATATGAACTCCCATACTACTTTTGTATTATAGTCGTTTATGGTAAAATTTTCATGCACCTAGTCTACTTATTCCGCCTGCGTTTCGTGCTACAACCATTATCTTTTGTTTTTTCTTCGTTTATTTCCAAACCCATGTTTTGAGCCGCTTTTTCTAGTTCATTAAAAGCTTCTATGTTAGCCCTTTTTGTTCTACTTATAATGTTGATGTCGTCTGCGTATGCTAAAATTTGGACCGATTTCGTGAATATTGACCCAAGCGTTTCGATTTTTGAGTCTCATACTACTTTTTCAAGTGTTACGTTAAGTAGTAGACATGCGGGAGCATCTCCTTGCCATGTTATATAACAAGGTTCCATTAACCGAACGACGATGAAATTTTATTTCATATTTTGTAGTGGCCGTTTTTTTAAAGGCGGTTCAATTTCTCCCACCCTTTTTAGTGGCCTAGTTTCATGTATATCTGCACAAATTATGCAACTATGGCAGCCCTATTGGATTCGCCATTTTGAATCTTTAACTTTTGACATCGGATTCAGTATCAGCTTCTATGAAAATATCTAATTTCCAATTATTAGATATTCGTTTCTTGGCGACTCCGCCAAAATCTCAACAATTTTGGAATGGATAAATGTATTTTGCACTTTTGGGTTGATTAAACTAATATGGCCCCAACCTCGAGCCATATTCTAGCCAGTTTACAAGTTATTTCCATAGAAATCGCATACGCCATTTCACAGGGATGTTTTCGTCGGTTAAAGAAATTATTATAAATGCTATTTTAAATCAATGTTGCCTATAATAGTAAAGCAAACATGTTTTGCACATCATAGGAACATGACATCTTAAAGGTTTTATTTTATTTTAAAAAGAGGTTGTATTCTGAAAAATTTGAAACGAGAAAAATTAACTGTTGAACAATATGAAAATAACTCGAATTCATAATTTGCAATTGGAATGTGTGTTACAAATGTCAATGCCTCATACGATGTTAATGATTTATTTACTATGGCATGACGGTGTGCCTGTATCAGTTAACATAAATCGTATGAAGCATTTTCTATCCTCTGTTTAGTGGCAAAGAAAACCGAACCACCAGTATAATTCGCCAAATCTGAAAATATGTTTTTACACCTCTTTATGTTTTATATAGCGGCAGATAACATCGCCCGCCTAATTTGTTGCGCAGTTCACCGGTAGCTATCAACACGAAGGGTAATTATTCATAATTTAGCGTTTAATAGCCAAACATCCCTATCCGATGATAAAGATAAGCGTGCCGATGTTGCGTAATTTATCAGCTAGAGTGCTGGATTTAAACTCGCAATTACACTTGTTATTTGGGCGAAGACAAATACCTAAATAATATAATAGGTATTCTAACTACATAAACAGTTTTGTTAAGTATGCCGGAAGAAAATTGTGTTTACTGAGAGCCGAATTGAAATATCGCAAAAGCTTATCTATATTTTCTTTATAGGATTTTGCAAACAGTGGAAAGAAAAGCTATCTATGAGAACTAAAGGAAAAACTATATATATAAAAATATTAATGAAATATTTGCATTCTTTCGATAACCTGACTTCTGGTTATGCTAGCAAGTAAAATTCTGATTTGCCATTCTCATTTTAACACTAGCATCCAACCTAGTCCCCTACGGCTAAGCAGGCTAAACTAGTATCTACATGATCCCCTACGATATGTAAATTCAGTTAAAAATGAGAACAAAGGCCTGAAATTAATTTATTTACGTACCTTGTCTTTAAAAAATTTTTCATTCAAATGAATTACATTTTCATAAAATCTCATTCAGTTTCTTGGAAATGCTTAGCCTTTGAAACGTTTTTTGTCCTTATTGGGTACTCTTCAGAAAAGCCTAAAGCCACTCATAACGATGTTCCATGCAAAACTAAGACATTTTCCATGAATGGTATAAAATAATTATAATTGACATTGACTGATAAAAAACAACAGATCTTCACCTATCTATTAGCTAACTAGTATTGGAGCCTATATACTTTATGCATGTTTAAAAGTGAATTATTTATTATTTGTTTGCTTATAGTAATGAAACATTTTCTTTATAGGATTTTGCAAACAGTGGAAAGAAAAGCTATCTATGAGAACTAAAGGAAAAACTATATATATAAAAATATTAATGAAATCTTTGCATTCTTTCGATAACCTGACTTCTGGTTATGCTAGCAAGTAAAATTCTGATTTGCCATTCTCATTTTAACACTAGCATCCAACCTAGTCCCCTACGGCTAAGCAGGCTAAACTAGTATCTACATGATCCCCTACGATATGTAAATTCAGCTAAAAATGAGAACAAAGGCCTGAAATTAATTTATTTACGTACCTTGTCTTTAAAAATTTTTTCATTCAAATGAATTACATTTTCATAAAATCTCATTCAGTTTCTTGGAAATGCTTAGCCTTTGAAACGTTTTTCGTCCTTATTGGGTACTCTTCAGAAAAGCCTAAAGCCACTCATAACGATGTTCCATGCAAAACTAAGACATTTTCCATCCTATAAAGAAAATGTTTCATTACTATAAGCAAACAAATAATAAATAATTCACTTTTAAACATGCATAGAGTATATAGGCTCCAATACTAGTTAGCTAATAGATAGGTGAAGATCTGTTGTTTTTCATCAGTCAATGTCAATTATAATTATTTTATACCATTCATGGAAAGTGATCGTGGTCAATGAATAGTCTTATGGGTTTTAATGAGTGAATATGAAAATGCATATGACTGAAAACTTACAGCGGAAACGTTTAAAATGTGTGCCATTTGAAATAATGGAAACCTACCGGCCTGTTGGTTATCTCCTATGGTTTGTTATTACTCAAAAGTGACATGGTTTCTTTAGGAATACATAGACAAGCTCAATCCATAATTTTATTATATAAATTATTAAATTTCACAACTAACTATCGGGAAATGCACAATCAACTAAATTAAAATGTTCCTCGCCCAGATTCTAGACATCCCCAAACATTCAATCTATCTACGCCTCGTACACAGCTACTTCAATTGTCGCCAGTATTTACAATGTTTAAGGGTTATAAAAAATCCTGTAGATTATTTTGAACAAAAAATGTATGTCGCTCACACCAAACAGAAGATTGATCTAACACATCAATTTTTTTAAACATAATGTTAATATTCGAACTTGCCACAATGATAATAACAACAATCTTTATTTAGCACAAACAGCTATTACACAGAGATGTAGTATACTTAAGAATACATTTACAGTTACTACGTATTACAAAAAAAGAAATACATTTTCATTATTTTAGGATATAATATTTGTGGATTAATTATAATTAATTAAATAAAATTAACTTAATATTTAACAATCAGTCTAATGCATAAATTAAACTAGAATTTATTCATGAATTTATACAAAAGTTTTTTAAACAGAAAGACATTCTTCGCTTGTTTTATAAATTCAGGTAATTTATTAAATTCTGCCGCTCCGTTGTCGTATATGGAGGATTTTGTTTTCATTAAGTTTGAAAAATTAATGTTTATATGATTCCTTTGCCTTGTGTTATAACTATGAATATCTCCACGATGTTGAATATTTGCTGACAAATATGTTGGTAGTAAATTATTGTGAAGTTTGTATGAGAATATCAGTGTCTTGTACTTTATATTGTCTTTTAACCGAAAACCAGTTTAGTGTACATTGCATTGTTTTTATATTAGTATATATATTACAATATAAAATAAATCGCATACACCTATTTTGAAGTAGCTGCAGTTTAGATATATGGGTATCATTACACATATACAATATACTAAAACAATACTCAAAATGTGGTTTTATTATTGTGTTATAAATCGTTTTCTTGGTAGACGAAGTTAAATGTTTACTTACACGATAGACGAATCCAAGTTTTTTTGATATTTTGTTGCTTGTGTAATTTATATGGTCGTTAAATCTTAATTTACAATTTATGATAATCCCCAGATATTTCATAGTTATTACCTTTTCAAGGTGTTCTCCGTTGTACTTAACACAAGTATCACCGACGTTTTGATTTAGATATTTATTAGAACCTAATATCATATATTTTCACTTTTTAGCATTTACCACTAGCCCGTTCGTTGTAAACCATTCGTTAATTATTTCCAATCTCTTCTTAATTTTTTTAATAACTTGCTTTAGATCAGATCCAGATAAATATAGTATCATCAGCAAAGAGATGTATTTTGCACTCTTGTGAATCGATTAAAAATATATCGTTAATAAATAGTGTGAAAAGCATAGGCCCTAGTACGCTGCCTTGTGGCACTCTGTTATTATTTAAAAGTTTTTTAGACTTAGTATTATTTATTTTGGTTTGTTGGCTCCGCCCATGCAAATAGAACCTATACCATCGATGCGCCGTGACAACAATCCCAAAATACTGGTAAAGTTTATTAAGTAAAAGTTCTCAATTGACAACTTCAAATACCCGTTTTAAATCGAGAAAGACAGTTACTACAGCTTCACCTTTGACTATGGAATATTTAAATGATGGCAGCAAACATTCTCACTTTTATGTAGTTTGGCAGGTCATTGATGTATAATATAAATAGTAGAGGCCCCAGTGCTGACCCCTGGGACACCTCTTGTAAATTCCTCTGAAAAGTGGGTACCAATCCTCACCATTATTTTATGATTTACCGAGTACGAATAATTGTGCGGAAGGAAGCTCAGTGGTTAGCGCGTTCAGCTTGCAAACTGGGATACCCAGCGAAGCGGATTAGAATCCTGCTTATTGTGAAATAATATTAATTATAAGACTATCTCCATGAAGTGGTTTGGACATCAATACACTGGAGGGCGTCGTTTCTCATTACTTAACACAATTATTTTTCGGATTTTCAAGGAATTATCTCGGTGATTTAAGAGGCGATTAAGAACATATTTTTAAAACGTTTTAAGAATCGACTCTAGAATATTGTTCCGAATACCAAGATTAAAGAATATAGATGTATATAGTAATGGTAAGAGATATTGTAGAGTGGAGAGCGGAGTAAGGCGGGTCTTCGAAAAGCATGCCGACAAAAGTGACCGACAAAGACCACCGCTGCTCTTCTTCCTCCTCCGTTCTACTACATGTATTTCCTCAACTATAATATAATCCACAGTCCTGTAAGATTTTAAAGACAAGTCTAGTAAGTGCTTATTAAAAACTATATTCGAAGAAGTGGAGAAATTAATTCAAAGTCAACCAAAATATGTGTTCTGCTATATGGTTTGTACTAATATCGGTCATTTGTTGTGTGTTTTAGCTTATTGATAGGTACGGCCTAAGATATAAATATATTTATTTTTGTGAATCCGGTAAGGACAAAATTGTGTCAACTAGATTTTGTAACGTACTCAGCTAAATTCCGCTACCATCGTTGCAGGTTGTTTATGTATGTAGTACGCACGTAAAAAGTCTTCATAAAACAAAAGTCTGGCATGAGTTCAAAACGAAATAAGACTTAGATCTGTAAGCGTCTCGTGGAGAGGTTCCACATGTATCTTGATATTTTCTCTACACCGTAACGTACACTGATCCTGCTATTTTTAGAGTTCTACATGTTTGTTATTGGACGTCCTTTTATGCTCTTACCGTCAAATATTAAAAGAAAAAAAATTTCAACAACTCTGCTGATTGATTTAATATTCAGATAATTTTATGTGTATACTTTGTTAATGGATTTTCATTTGATTTTTATAAATATTTATATTAACATTTCAAACTAACGAAGATTCATATTATATGTGATGTAAGGGAAGGGAAAACATTAATTTCAAAAGAAACAAGCTAACCATTATACTCCTCGCCGATTTACTGCTTTTTATATAATTGTTACACATTCTACAGGATACTCTTCGTAGTTTTTTTGTAAATAATATTTTAGACATTTTTAGTTTAATTACAAAACATACAAAAAAAATTGTTTAAAAAGGTAATCTCTTTTTTATTTATTCATCGATTTTGTTCTTCCTCTAGAGCCGGGTCCAGTTTAAAATGACCGATGTATGAATTAATGTTGCGCATACGTTTTCGCTATCTCTTGCACACAAACTTAAAGCAATAGCCTAAAGACATTGTCAATGTATGTCTACCAAGATTCGATCCCACTTCTTTTGAGACGGAAATATGAAATGTACACTGCGGAGTGAGAAACATAGTCATAAGCTCAGCGATTCTCAAACTGTGAGATTTGACGACGAATATTATTTATTCCCGTGAACTAACACCACTCTAAATATGAAAAAGTCTTTATATGAAATATTTAAGTTATTTTTAGTGGTAAATAGTGAATATTCATCTTACAATTTTCTAGTATGTACATATTACACGTTTTAGAATATTATAAACATAAGATCACCTAGCTCAATCGGTAAGATACTCGAGCAGTAAAAGTTAATAATTCTCTTTCTAATTTTTTTATTTTATTAAGCCGCTCCGCGAGTTTTGTTAAAACTTTATTTTCCCCAAAATGTGCCTTTTATTACTACTAGCGCGCATTTATCTCTAATAAAATCCACTTTCTTACGTTATATATTAATACACGAATGGTAAAACGTGCGTCGAGTAGATAAATTGTTCAAGTGTAGTGTTGTATTGTTTATGAAAACGTGCCAATGCGTTGTTCTTTCAGAATTGTTTTAATTTATTTTTTTTTTTTAATTATTGTTAATTTTTTAAATATATATTTTATCTACCAGAATATTTATTTATTAACGCTAAAAGAAAAATTATTTATTTTCGTTATTTTTATGAAGATTTCAGATTTTTTTTATCATATGAAATATTTTATTTTTACTTACTAACTTCATTTCCCCTACTAACACTACGATCCTATCCTTTTCCAGAAAGAAATGCCCATACCTCCCCGTGGTTCTTGCTGGACTGTAACAATATTAGTCTTTGATTTCTTTTTCTGATCATTCATTGTTATTGACTGAATTGGGCAATTCATTTTTTGTTATCAGTTTCATTTGTGCCCGAGCCCATATACCTACAATGTCCGCCATAAAATTGGCTGCATATGGGAAAAAATTGTATTATTGAGATTTCTAAAAAATACTATATTGGGGGTTCGTTTCTTTTTTACGTGCAAATACCTTTATTCAACTAAAATACATAAAGTTTTTGTCGAAACTAATCAAATATTTGTGAAATAGACACAAGAATTTATGATTTTTCATATAGCAATTAATGGTAGGGGTAAAATTTGCACTTTTTTAATTTCCTCATATCTGCTTCATAATAGATATATGTATAATCAGAATTCCACTAAAATGACGAAGTTACTAAATTAATAATCTTAATATTTTATGACAACACCTTTCCTATTTCTTTATAATTATTTAGCGACATCATTGTTGTTACAGGAAAGAACTGTTTGAGAACTACTGGCATTTCTTATGCATCAAATAAAATGTTAGTTCAGACGTTTTAGCGGCCATGACACAAGTCAGCTTAAATTGTACCCGACTCTAGCTAACACTAACTTACTAGTTAATGAGTAAAAACAATGAAAAGTTTTGCGTATGTGGAATAATTTTGTCACAAATAAAATGTAAACAAGAAACATGACAGACGGACGGACATTTTGAAAGTTGTTCAGAATTCGATCACCAACACTCTCTACGAGCAATATTACCGGTTTTAGAAATGTGCCGATCGAATGCAATATAATCTTCATATTGTATTTCCGAAGAATACGAATAGGATAGGAATAAATTTGTTGCTAATTTTAGGTACAATATAGGTACAATTTGATAATATAATGGGAAGAGGAGTACAATAAAGATCGAATAGAAGCTAAAATCTGTAGCTGAATAGGAACATGTCGAATTTGATGATAAATGTTTTTAAAGAATTGGATTTTAGTTGTGCAACAGTAAGGTATCCAACATCCTTTCAAATAATCAATACGGAAAAAGACCAAATAAATATACTCAGGATGTCATTGGGGCCTTAACAACAAAAATATATATAATGATATAAATAAAATTATGCCGACAGATGCCATATTTCTAAAGCTAACAAAGGCATTTGACGTTATCACTATCAGCCATGCAAAGCTTGTGAAAAAATAGACATGTACGAGGTCCAAGGCTGTTTCTATAACTTAGTGACAAGTCTATTTATTATATTATTCTGATACTGATGTTCTGAGCATCTTTGCTTATGCCGGTGACACTGTTATTCGTATCTCGTTTCACAACTTGTGTAACAATATGATTGAATTTGCTAAAACTAAATACATCGAAATCAAAATTCATGTGTTTCTTTTCGTGATAAAATCCATTTGAATCAATTAACTTCATCATGTGCAGCAGAATTGCATAATAACTGTTTATCCAAAACGAGTTAAAGAAATGTGTGTTTATATTTAGAAGTTAGAGCGATATTCTTAGTACTATGATGATTAGAAATTGTACTATGCTCTTACACAACCATTGTTAAGGTATTGACATTTTGTCTTGGGGCGGAACTTATAAAACTAATTTTAATTAAAGTATTTCTCTGTCAGAAAATATTATTTGAAGGCAACTTCCATAACAATGTCTGATCTGATGCAAGTCTTAATTGAGAGGATAAAATAAATAAAACGTTAAAATAAAAAAAATATACGTAAAATTATCGATACAGCTCCTGTTTGTAATGAAGATGCCCTTAGTCGTTCTTTTCCATAGTATTGAATTGATCTTGTAAATGAATTTAAAGAAATTGAATCCATGATTATAATAATAATAAAAGTATGGGTACCAGACATTAATTTAAACACCAAGTTAAAGATCGTATGCCATTTTAACACCGATAATCAGATTTCGCCCCTCCATGTACGACTTAATCCATATTTACTCGCTGTTCAATATTTGATGGTGCAGTAGCGTTCGCTGTGCAAAGAAAAAAAACAGTTAGGATAATTGAGGGGTTGGGTTAGTTACAGAAATGAATGTAAAGATTCGTTTAAAGTATTAAAAATTACAACTTTATGCAGCACATACATATTACCGTGAAGAGAATGAAACAATGTACGCAGCGCAAGATTAGATCCACTCCATATTCCACCCGTAGTGATGATAAATTTGTACTTTTTAGAGCTCTCCGAAACACGCGATGGAACGGATTATCACGCAATAAAGTTGTTTAACGCATTACCAGACATGATAATACCAAGAAATTAGATTATAGACGTAATGAAACAAATTTAGTAGACGCTTTTTATAATTTTGATTAATTTTCTTATGCTGACTGGTCCACTGTATGTGATATGTATAATGCACCACCAATTACTTAGATTAGGTTGATATGCGAATGGTCTTGTAGTCAGACTCCACTGCACCCTTTAGGTCTACTATGGCGCACCCTTAAATATATTTCACCAAGCAAGTTCAACTTCTTGATAAAGTCAATCATCTTTTTGGACGAGAAACTGTCCAGGTTTTCTGGACTTGCTCTTTGCCAAATAGTTAGAACCGGATTCTTTCTGCAGGGCACGTTCTATGTGTCTATCCAGGTAAACAGAACGTTCTCTGCCGTTTCATCATCTTCTAGAGACCAACGGCTTTCAGTGTTTTCCTCTATAGTCCAATGGGCTTGTTCCATGATATTCTTTTTATATGGTTTTTATACTTTTTCATATAGTACTCAATATTCTCATTATACACTTAAAGTTTCGTATTATTAACTTTTTCCGTTCTCGAGATATAAGGAGTTGAAATTAGTAATAGTTGCAAAAACCGAGCGCTCATTTGTGACGTCACTATACGCAAGTGACGTAAGGAAAATTACTTTCTGGGACCTTTCAAATAACCTGAAAAGTCGAAAACATGGAATTTTTAAACACTGGTAACTAAATAAATACGTCGAGTGAAAGTTCGTTCTATGTCTCTAAGGAAAGGAGCAGATCGGCGATGAATTCTAATCGTAAATTGCACGGTCAAAATCGAAAATTCGTCCCGGCAGTAGCGAGAGAATATTGTAATTTTTTGACATTTCACCAAATTGTACTCCCCTACTGTCAAGTAGTAAGCAAAACAAACAATATTTCGAAAACACTTATAATTATAACAAGTAAGGAGCATCAAGTGTATAGAGATCGTGGAGTCTATGCATATAGTGACGTAGCGCCTGGCCACGCCCCATTTTCGCGAAATCGAAATTTGTAATAGTTTTTAAGATACTAAACGTGCGAATAAGATTCTCATTTTTTTGCAGATCCATTAATTTATACTTTCACTTTCGATTTATGAAATAAAAAAAAATGCTGAACAAGCCCATTCTGTGTTGGTGATGATATTGTCTGAAGTGCTCAGTATATAGACCAATTAGAATTCTCAGGTGTAGCTTATTTAGCTCTAATATTTTTTAGTTCTTGACATCAATGCTAAATATTGGTTCTGGCCCTATAAATCTACAAGCATTGGCTGTTTCATTACCTTCCATGCCAGAAGAACAAAGTACCCAAATCAGAATTAATTTATTATTTTTGGCCAATCGGGTTTAAAGCCTCTTCTAGCAATTCCATGTCGTTTTGACGGTACGATCAAGCGTTTTAAGAACTGCTTGAGAAGATTTTTACTGATCTGTGTCTGGGACACGTGAAACGTTATAATTTCTCAAGTGGAAATAATACGAATCATTGAATTTAACTTACTTTAATGGTTTACTGAAAAATACACAAATAGTAGAGCAATTGACATCTGGGTGTGAGTAAACTTTACAAAAACTTTCGTCAGAATAATCATCTAAAGAAATAATTAAAAGTCCAGCTGAAATATAGCAAAATACAAAGCAAAACTGTACACAATAAGAATCCGTATACGGTATAATTAAACTAAACTAAACACGATCTGGTCAGAGCGGTAAAACAAAGAATTCTTACGTTGACATAAACAAGCTCAATTAAATTACATGAAAACACACAAAAGAAAATACTATACACTGTAAAATTAAAAACAAAAAATGGCCCGACAATTAATGCTTTCGATATAGACTGGTTCGGTAGTCGTACACTATGTTTTTAAGCCCAAAACACACGGGAGATGTCTAAAAACGGGGCGATATAGTTACGCAAACATAACGTTCACATGAAATTATTCACGCACTATAGTCTTCTCATGGGGTAAGAGAAGTCTTTACCGGATGGTAGCACTGGATACAATAAAGAATATTACTCGCAAAACGTGGAATGAGGTATTGAAGCCGTCAATAATTCTGCATTGTCGCAATCGGCTTCAAACAGGAACATTAGCATCATGAGAGGCATACATAATATATAAGTCTATTGTACTTGGTTCGACGAAAACATTGCTCTGCTGTAGCTATGGGCAATGGAACACAATAACACAGAACATATAAACTATAATAACTACTTTACTGATTCTATTCGCAGTTATTAATCACTATATACAGATATTTACAAATATGTTGCGGCTTTTCATTCTTACGGCCCTACACGGCCAACCGCCTCTACGCCATCTTTTCAGCCTCTCCTCTCTGCCAGAGTCGGCGCGTATATCGTCTACTATTCGCTAAACTTGGTGGTACAAGCTACTACGCTATTGGTCAAGCATTTGTCATGACTAGCCGATAAAATTTAAACGCGTATTATGCTAAGATCAATATCTTATAATTTAAATTTAAAATAAATAAAAAGAATAATCGCGCGCTTTATCTAATTTAAGGTACTGAGTGTTCTTACAAAACGTGACCGTTACACGCGTATATTCTTGCCTCCGTACGCACGTTCAACGATATATATATTTCAGCTTGAAAAACAGTCGCATTGTCATCCAGGCTCGAATTATTACCTTCAGCAAAGATTAGAGACAAGATAAGACAGCCGACGAACAACCTTTGATCTTTTAGTAATAGCATTATTGACTTCGTCCCTTTACATTGAAGTTATCGCGCAGTTGCCGCAATGTGTCAGATCAGACGGAGAAGGTGAAATTAGAGAGAGATGCCAATTGTGAAAAATCGACAACACTTCGAATGAAATCAGCGGATTGTGAAAATCATCAACGACAAATGCCCAATCCGTTTCCGCTGAATTCGTGTTTCTGTAATTATGTCCCTTTAATTTGAAATTGTTAAAATAACGTAAAAGAAGACAGTAGATCAATTGTTTCAGTAAAATAAATCTGCAGTTTGTATTTTCGTCGTACATAATTGGGTACACTGCATAATCCAACATGTTACACTACTGAATGATTTGTTGATGTGTCTGGGCGCAGCGAGGCCAAAAGTGTCAACTGCGCAACTTCTTCATAATTGGCGTTTGCTCTATCTTCGGCTAATTTCATCTTCATTTCTGTCTTCTCTTGTTAGTTCTCTACTCTTTGTATGTAGGTTGCCACTGAAGCACTGAACACTCTGGATTCAGTTCCTCCATAAAATTTACTTACTAAATAAGAAAGTATGATTAACATGATTTATGCGTACTGCGTTATGTAAAGTTATTGCGTTCACGGTGTGTGTGTAGAGGAAATTAATTAATTAATTTTGTAGTGGCAGGTAGTGATAACATTCTTAGAGCGAAATGCTGATAATTTTTGTTTAATAATCCATGCCGGAAACTGAACTCTGACATTAAAAAGTGATTATTCTTAATCTTGACCTTCGCTAGAAATATTTTTGCTTAATTTAGTGCACTTTATCTGCGTTTCCATAAATATATTCCTAAAATTAAATCCATGCTGCACACTTTCGCGCAAAACGCTCTCTTATCTTTATTATTTGGCTAAATTTAACATTTATTTAATTACTTCCATTCAGTTGCGATTTGTGCGACCACAAAGACGGTCAGGTTTTTCTCAACAGGAAGGAAAGTTTTGTATTAAAAGTAGCGCTAAATTTAGCGACTGCCGGTATGAATATAAATGATAATGACTATTATGAAATCATAACATAAGGCAGGGGCTATGAACGATTCTTTTTTGCGTATCGGTCATCTGTTAACTAACACCAGTGTCGATTTTGTACGAAATAAGGACGTTTTCAGTGAAGTATAAAATAAGTAGTTTAGTGATTAGTGTAAGAGTGCGAACAATCTCGCGATAGTTTGGTTACATAAAAAATGGAAATAAAAGAAAAATGGGTGAACAACCTGGAATAAAGGCAACAAAGACAGAGATATTTGTAGTTAGTTAGTCAGTACTATTATTGTTATTTTTGTTGTTTAAACCCTACCTCTGACCAATATTCTTCTAAAAACACTAATGAGTTAACATCGTCTTTATTAATCCCTAAATTAACATAAATTAAGTTTCTTTGTAAAAGTGCCTTCATTTACTATTTAATTTACTTGATTACTGTTTTATTATGTATGTTTTATGTTTCTAGTGCATAGGTCGCTTTAATGTCGATTGCGACATACAGAGTGTCGCCTACGTACCCTCGTATCTTCATCAGTTTTTCTCAGATCAATTTAAAATGTTTGTCACTTTGCTGCAATCAACAAAATTGATTATTTTTTTGCCTTAAAAAACCATTATTTCATCGATCATGGCCTACTAAGAAGGTTTAAAAAAATACGAAGATTTAAAAACATAGTAGGCCTTATTTAATCTAAAAATTTCGTGAAGAAAAAGTGTTCAGAATTGCAAACTTGATCTATACAGGGTGTCCCAGATTTAAACGAACATACTCTAGTGGAAGATACAGCACACTCAGCTGAGTTCAAAACACTTCTATACTTACCGTTGAATATGAACCGTTTTTGAGATACGGGGTGTTTTAAGGTTTTTGGCCAGAACTTCAGTCCGCCATATTTTTGAAATGACTGCACATATTTAGATAAAATTTGGTATACATATTATACTCTTTTAGGTTAATGAATAGCTTAAGTGATTTTGGAAAAATTTCAGGACCGACCTCCATTTTTTTAATATGGCTCTTAGGGTCGTTAACATCACACTGCATATTATTTTTTCGTAAATGTTAGTAAACTTTTAAAAAGCCTATGGACCAGTTTATAAAATAATATCAAAATATTTGATGGCAAGTTTATGGTTATTCTTCAATAAATTTTCAAAAGTATTGAAAGGCCAAATTTGACATTCTACAAATAACAATCCAGTGACTAACATCATTATTTTATTAATTTTAGTTAAATACCCTGTAGAAGAGGTTGTTATTTAATTCTGTTTTGACATTCAGTGTTTTTTCCGTCCAAAGTAAAGCACATTCTATTTATTTCACGAATAAAAAACAAGTAATAAAACGATGCGATTAACACATAACATTGTTGCATTAAAAATCCCAAGTAGGCACATGTCAAATGTGTAATTTTACAAATAGGAACTGCTGTTCGCTGTTAGTAATTATTAGAATAAGTGATAAAAAACCAATTATTAAAACAAAAAATTTTAAGATGCTGTTTCAATTTAGTAATGAAGATTATGCGGATATTATTTTTATGTATGGCTTTTGCGACTGAAATGGGAGAGCTGCAAAAAGATAATATCAAAGGCGTTTTTCAAATCGCCGTGTACCAGAACATAAAACGTTTTCAGAGGTATACCAATTTAGTAGGGAACATGGACAATGGGCTTGTTCGGCATTTTTTCTTAATTTCATAAATCGAAAGTGCAAGTATAAATTAATGGATCTACAAAAAATCAGAATCTTATTCGCACGTTTAGTATCTTAAAAACCATTACAAATTTCCATCTCGCGAAAATGGGGCGTGGCCAGGCGCTACGTCACTATACGCATAGACTCGGCGATCTCAATAGACTTGATGCTCCTTATTGGTTATAATTATAAGTGTTTTCGAAGTATTGTTTGTCTTGCTTACTACTTGACAGTAGGGGAGTACAATTTGGTGAAATGTCAAAAAATTACAATTTTCTCTCACTTCTGCCAGAACGAATTTTCGATTTTGACCCTGCAATTTACGATTATAATTCATCGCCGACCATCTCCTTTCCGTAGACACATAGAACGAACTTCCACTCGACGTATTTATTTAGTTACCAGCGTTTAAAAATTCCATGTTTTTCGACTTTTCAGGTTAAATTTGAAAGGTCCCAGAAAGCCATTTTTCTTACGTTACTGCGTATAGTGACGTCACAAATGAGCGCTCGGTTTTTGCAACTATTACTAATTTCAACTCCTTATATCTCGAGAACGGAAAAAGTTAATAATACGAAATTTTAAGTGTATAATGAGAATATCGAGTACTATATGCAAAAAAAAAATCATATAAAAAGAATATCATGGAACAAGCCCATTTTCGACAATGACAAAACATGAACATATTCCCAGAGCTTTTCCACAACAAGAGCAAATATTATAGGTTGTGGAAAATAATCCATCCATAAGTGTTAGAAAAATAAGTAACGAGTTAGCAGTACCTAAGACAAGAGTATGGCGAACATTAAAGAAGGAAAATTTGTATCAATATGTATTATTAAACAACTGGCCTGGGTTTACATTTTTAATGTTAAGGTAGGAAACATTTGAGAACCACTGTTTTTCAGGGTCAATGGATGTTATAGTTCCGAATATTAGAAATAATAAAAAAACTGTAATACCCGACTTGTGTTCCCTCCGGTAGAAGTGCGGCACTTTGATGGGATTACTTGTACCGAACTTTTTATACCACTAATTATGAAAATGTAAATAATTCTTTCTCTTTCGGCACAACGTAAGTATAGATTGGCCGCAGGGGTTTAAATAGGATTTGTTTACATGTGTTTTTAAATTTGGAACAAAGTTATTGTAGCTTTTATTGGCGTTTATAAGAATTATAAAATTTAAAAGGGGTTTATTAACATTTGTAACATTATGTTAAAAACTTGAAAAATTAGTAATTATTTTATGAAATTGGAAAACGAACAATTAGACGTCCGAGATACGATAACAGAAAACAGTTGTGTATTTTAAGTTAGGAAAAAATCTGATTTTTTTTATCGAATTGAGTGCATAATTTTCCCAATCAGGTATCGAAAACTAAAAATCGAGTCTTTGGTCTCTATGAAAATCAATGTAAACAATAATAAACAGATCAAAACAAGACAACGAATACTAATAATAATAATAATCATACCTTTAATGCCCAATAGGTAACACCCAATAACTGAACAATTCTTTTGAATTTTTCACAAAAATTGTTTGACATGATCTCCATCTCCACGTATAAACTCAAATCCAAAATATAAGCAGCATTTGCGGCTTCCTTTATTCTTTTTTTACTATTGTCTGGAGGTGTGACAAAAAATGACCACAAATTAAATTAAGTAGTTTTTTGTATAAACTGCCGCTGAGGGAAGTAAATAAGTTACGCCCACTAAATCTGATTGATGGCAAATTCTGCTACAGATCTACTGATTGGTCGAATTTTATTATGCGTATTAGTCTAGTATGTAGAGTCCACGTTGACTTGCAGAGCCGGAGTTAGAATTTCAGAGTTTGGCAAGTAATGAAACAATGAAAGTAAAATATTCCCTGCTTTCATAAATGTTGGATTTCACAGTTCTACCTATTATTAAATAAAAATACAACAACCCTACATTCGTTTTATTTAGGATTTAATTCTAGCATTATATTGAACCTACCTAACAATGGTTGTATAATTCTAATATATACATGTGTATTATTGTGTATTGCCAAAGCACGTGTAGCTAAAATACATTGTTGTTTCTTTTTTTGGTATATGTGACAAAAAAATCTTTCTTTTTGTATATTGTATAAGACAACATTATTATTGGTATCTACATTAAACCTACTTACTGCAATGCATGCGCCAATAATTAAATTATTCTTCTTCCCCGGAAGATGACGATGATGAGGAATCATTGGGATTTATTATAATTGGTTGTTGTTGAGGAACTGTGGCAAAATATTGATTTTCAATTTTGTTTAATATGGTTCACGCATCCCGTCCAATGCTTTTCTATGAGCTTCCCACTGTCTAATAAGTTGTATCACATTATGACTAAGTCGGGGGCTTGTGTTTCTAACGTAATTTTTTAATGCACTCCAAATTTTTTCAATAGGATTTAACTCGCAGTCTTAAAACTGTATGACCATATTGTTCTGCAAATTCGTCTATTACAAATGTTTTTTTAATGTTTGCATTTTTCGCTTTTTTTTTTAAATTCAATTAATTCAAACTTTCGCGTCGAAGTAGTTGGTATTTTCTCAGCTTGTCGCGAATGGTAAGAGGCATTATCGAACACTATGACCGAATTTGGCTTTATGTTACGCAACAGTTTTTCTGCAAACCGTTTTTCAAAGAGGCGTTCATATCTTGGTGGTAATCGGCCGATGACTTTGCTATGTTTTTTGCGGAAAGCATTAAACACCCTTTTACAAATCCATCTTCATTACCCGTGAATTTTTTTTTTCTGAAATAGGTTTAGAATGCCATGAAACGTGGAAATTTTAAATTTGAGTAAGAAAAAAATTTCCCATTATTTACTCCATTTAGACGGTCCACCCTGTATATTTTCAAGTGAAAGTGTAACCATTTCATCGCTGACAGCAGCGTCAGCTACCTACCAAATTTGACTGCTCTATGTCAAGTAGTTTTTTTAGATAATACACCAACAGACAGGCAGACAGACTGACGGAATTGAAAAACCTGTTTTCGTAATCTACGTGATCTGAAACGTGAAAATCCGAAAAACCTCGGAGGGTGATTTTTTCTCGAATACAATACTTCCCTTTGGTATGCGAGGGAAGTAAAACATTTAAAAACAAACATATTTGACAGTAATAAAAGAAATGCTAAAAAGCTGAGTTCATATTTATAAAGCACATACGATGACTCCTTTGACGGCAATTTTTTATTCGTTGAATAAATATGAACCTAATGTTCTGTTATTTTTGTGGTGCGTGCTCTTTCTGTTGAAACTGCAGATAATAAGAAAAAAAAACTGTAGTGTAGTGCTAGTATTTTAATGAGATTAAGTTGGAAAATTTGCCAGTAGTGTTTTTTGTGATAATAAATATTTAAATGGAGAGTTGTCATACGACAAGTAAAATACGAATGTAGTCATAAAAATCTTGAATCCGGTTCTGAACGCATTAAGCAGGTGTTCGTTTGCAAGCGTGCGGCTCTCTGCGATGTAATTCTTAAGGGATGCCGCTTTGAATGTTATATTTTGGACACAACTTTACACATTTTGGCACATCTACTAAGGATGTACGCACCCCGTTCAACGCATTTGGTAAATTAGCATATTTTTTTATGGCTTCTATGCACATTAAAATACGTTGTTGCAATTGTTCTAAAGCTCTTCCGCACCAACTGCATTTCCACCACTTTCTCCATACACCAAGTGCATATCCGCGAGCTCTGGATAAGTGTAATCTCCCATAATGTCCAAAATCTGCGTTTTAAAACACCACACTAAACTGTGAATTAACGTTATCAGTGAAGAAAACAAAAAGAAAAACTCGGTCCAAAATCCAACAAGTAACACAAAAAGCAGGAACGACAAGTAGTATCTTACGTAACTAAGTACTAACGACTTGAACGAGAAGTCAATAAAATAAATCTTAACATAGGTGGCACAAAATTCAAAAAAAAAACAAAAGCAACAGACAAAACCAAGGAACGGGTAGGTCGCGTCGTGTGGTACGTTATTTACCAAGAAGGACACAAACTGAAATTATTACTTGAGAATATTTCATACAAGGTAGGGTATACCACGCGTAATAAGATAATTTGACCGTGAAGAAGCAAAAATCGGTGTCCTCTGTCGGTCGCTTTTAACTGCTTTGTCGGCATGCTTTTCGATGATCTCTTAGGCGCACCATACTTATTTGCACGAATGTCAGAGTATGCCAGCAGTTCTCAAACTATGTTATTAATTATTTTGGAAATTTTTGTTTATTTTTTTTTCTCCAAAACTATGAGCTTTAGACCCCATGTTATATAAGGTTTTTTTGTTTGTCTTGTCGTTCCCTACCACCAGTTATTTTTAATGACATGAAACTAATTACACCCTGTATATATGCATGCTATCGGTAAAATATGTAATTCTTCAATATTGTCCGCAAGAAGTGCGTAGTGAAATTCCAACTATGTTTCTAATTGCATTTATATATTTATTATATCACTATTATTATTTACTAATTTGAAAAAATTAACTTTTGGACATTTGAACTAAAACAAAGTTCGACTGTGAAAATAAAATACCCTGTATGATATTGTGAAAATATAAGACAACTTTTAGTGAGATCATAGGATTCTTGTACAAGTTTGAAAAGAAAATCTCTAGATCGGCTACATAATAGAAGATATCGATTTTTCTTCGGAATGGTGGGAACCGTCAAAAATCTCCAAAAATATTAATTATCTCGAAAACTGGTAGGTTTAAGGGCATATTAAGGTACATAAACTAAAATTTTATGAGGAATCCAAATATGAAATGAATTGTGGGTGTTCGATTTAAAATAACAAAGTTAGGTGATATATCTGGTATAAGCGGAAGCAGAGGTGTTTCAAAATATCATAAGCTTTGACCTTGGTATGCGCAGATACATAACTTCGGCGATCGTCTGAATTACCTACACGACTTCCTAAAAACCAGATTTAGAATTTGCACTTTATCCCGAGCTGTCGTTGTTTACAGACCTCCATTCCAACGCCCCCCCCCCCCCCCCCCCCAAAAAATATATTTTACTGATAACTCATTAACCGTTGAGGATATAAAAAAAATGCTCATTATAAAAAGGAAATCTTGCCTAATTGCCTAAAAAAAGTCCTGTTGTAATTTTCTTGTATAAGGCATGGTTTTCGAGAAAATCGGTATTGAAAAAACTTGCAAGATTTGGGGTTTTAAAGGGGATCTAAAATTCTCTTTTGTGTCTCCATTTTTGATGGCTATTGATATCTATTAATATATAATAATAAGAATATAATATAACCTCTTGATTTTTTGCACCTTTAACTATTCACAGGCACTATTCAAAAAATAACTGACTTTAATATGTTGTAAATGCGTTATCTTTTAGTTCAAGGTAGTAAGTACTTCAATGCAGAAAAAGTTAGGAATAAAAATATTCATATTAATAAATTTACCAGCATGTTGAAGTTAGCCGAATTTTGGCCATTTTTTTTATTGTTCCCTAAAAATAAAAGACCCAAACATCTTGAAAATTTAGCTCAAAAAATTTTTTTTGAGTTCATGTATCATATAACTATTGTTTCTAATCATTTAATAGTTAAAAAATTGTATTAAAAAAATACCATCAAAAAATTGAATATGCAGCCTTTTTTGGATTTTTTTTTTGGCTAACTTTAACATGCTGCTAAATTTGTAAATGTGAATATTTTTATTCCTAATTTTTTCTGCATTGAAGTACTACCCTGAACTAAAAGATAATGCATTTATAACTTATAGTCAGTTATTTTTTATGGGCCTCTGAATAGTTAGATGCACAAAAAAATCAAGAGATAACTATATTATATTGTTATTTTTATATACTATGTACTAATAAATATCAATAGCCCTCAAAAATGGCAACACAAGAGAGTATTTTATATCCCCATTAAAACCCATTTTGATTTTTCTTCCTATCTTGTTTGGTTTTCGAGCAATTCAATTTTTTCTATAAGCCGCTCGCAAAACAATTTCAAATAAACGAAAATTCGCGCGCATTAAAAACACACATTTGGCAATTTTTGTCAATATCGATTTTCTCGAAAACCATGGCATATACAAGATAATTACAAGAAGACTTTCTTTTAGGCAATTAGTGATGAGAATTTTTTTTGTCTTCAACGGTTAACGAGTTATCAGTAAAATAAGGCATTTTTCACCGAAGGTGTGGTTTTTTTTGAGGGGTTGCGCGGTTTTGTGATGTTTAATCCTCGCACTAATAGTTACGGAAAGAAAATCTCGGATAACATTTTTTACGAGCTTCTGGTTTATTTTTTACTTTAACGACTGGACTATAAGGCCTATGCTTTTTTCGGTTTTCATGTTTTCTAACCATTCTCAGTAGGCCATGATCGACTAAGTAATTTTTTCAAACAAAAAAAATTACAAATTTGTTAATTGTATAACTGATAAAACTTGGAAGTTGATCTAAAAAACTGAGGAAGACACGAGAGTATGTAGGCGAGAGGTGAAACACACGGTATATACTGTTATATGAATATGTATTAAGTTTTTATAAACTTGGTACATATTCTTTATATTTATTTTTTGCTATCAATACTACGGTTCAAATTTCAACTTTCAACTACAACTCGGTACCTGCTAGTTTTTATAATTAATGTTTTATTTTACGCAGTAAACTCAAAATAATCATATCGCCCTGTGGGAAAAGATTTAGTAGCGATTAGAAGCCCGCATATTGAACAATTATTATATTTATATTAATTTGAAACTGTATTTCTAAGTCAACAAACAATTTTTCCTTGCAAATTATATATATGAAAACCTTGAAGGAACATTATTGAACAGAGTTTTTAAATAATATTGTGCTGGCGTGCTGTACAACCATCGAATAAATAGCAAGTGACAAATCTCTACTTTTTTGCAAAATGGTAATATTGTGTTGTGCCCTCCAGCCTCTTCCAAAGCAACCTTCGCTGCAGCATACGACGCTCCAAAGGCACGTCAGAGCGCACAGGAACGTCAACATACCGAGATTTCATTTTCCATCGGGCAAACCAGGACCACCAGGCCACCTGGATGTGATTAGAGCGAAGGTAAGAAAACATTATATTTTAATCAACGCAATCAAATATTCTCACGGCCTGTCAATTAATTAAAGCAAGATTCGAGACAATTCATATCTTCGGTAATTTCATCCACACATAATAATGCAATAATATTGAAAGCGTGCCTATTGAGCCTTCTCAATAGGCACGACCTCAGATGAAGAACTGTTTTTGATATATTGGTTGTCACACCATTTCCATAATTTTAAATATTCAAGAATCTTTTACTCTTAAACCGTTAACTTTAGGGATACAATATAATAATCAAGACATGTTTATTTAAGGCAATAATGATGTGGAAATTTTTTATCAACTATTCGGCCTCAATTATATACAGGTTGTCCATTTTATCAGGACACTCGAGAATATCTCACTAAATATCGATCGTGGAAAAAAATTGTTTCTACGAATTGTGTGTTGATTTATGTAAGCTACAAAATGGTTTAAAGACATTTGAAACCCATGGCCTACTTTAAGAGTTATGCCGGAGAATACCGAAAATTGGGAATAGGTGTAAGCAAAATATCTCCGCTATTTGAAGAGATGCGACGAAAATCTAAGGCGACAATATTTTGCAAAACAGAGTATTTCAACGAGCTTCATTCTAATGTTTTTCAAAACCAATGTATTTAGAGATTTACTCTTTAGGGGGGTTCAAAAATTTGTTTGAAACGAACAGGAAATGAAAGCATTAAATAGAGTACTTTCCTCCCTTTTCAACGATATATTTCATGCCATATGTATTCATTAGAACTAAGCAAGTAATCATATAAACATTTTTTAAATCAATAAAAAATTTTAACTAGCATCATGCTTGCCGTGGAGAAGTATGATTAAATAAAAATTCAGTACGTTCTTCAAATTTTTGCTATAATGAGACATTAACACAGTTAAAAAGAATAAAGTAAATTCAGCTCAGCTAACAAAAAAAAGAAGTAATGTAAGTAATAATAAAAATGAATATAGCACACAGAACATTAATATTTATCTAATCCTCAGAATAATGTTTAAAATATCATATCGTGTTCAAAATGTCCACCGCGATTTCTTATGCACATCGAGCGCAGCGAGGCACTGCATTCAAAACATTAATGCATTTTGGGAGGTGACTGTATTACATGCCTGTTGAATTCTAGCTTTTAAAGTCTGTTCACCGAGCTCTGAGAAATTACATGCGCTGTTCACGTGCGCTTAGTTCACCAGAGCCCTTCATGCGTAAAATTATTAAGAATACACAAGGAGTTTCCTGATCGATTTTAGAACGATTGGATATTAGGATATTGTTCCTTTAAACTTGATAATACACCACCATAAACTTCAAATGGATTCACTAAACCGTTTATGAGTTATAATAATTCAAATTTTCGAATAAATGTAAATACACTATTGCGCAAATTACATACAACTGAAGTCAAGAAAACCGCTGGCAATCTCCTGAAAAATTCAACCAATGGGGATGGAACACGTCGCGATCACGAGGCAATCACGCATATTTGTTAATCTCAGCCGTCCGTGAATATACTACTATAGGTCCTCTACAATGTTTGGTTATAGTAAAGATTTAAAGAACTTACTGCATTTTTTATTCGTTTTTTTTATCATACTTCTCTACGCAGGTATGATGCTAGTTAAAAAAAAATGTTGGTTTAAAAAATGTTTTTATAATTACTTGCTTAGTTACAACGAATAAATATGGCATGTGATATATCGTTGAAAAGGAAGGAAAATACTTTATTTAATGTCTCCATTTCCCGACCGCTTCACAAATAAATTTTTAACACCCTGGAGAGTAAATCCCAAAATACAACGGTTTTGAAAAAATTTAGATAAAACCTCGTTGAATTACTCTGTTTTGCAAAAAATTTTCGTCGTATCTTTCAAATAACGGAGATATTTTGCTTAGACACATTCCGCCAATATTCTTGGCTAACGATGATGATCTCGGATGATTAGGAGTCGAGCTTGAGCTCTTTGCCTCAATCATCGCTGTAGACCTGGACCGGCCTCGTACGGGGTGGGTCTGCTTTTCCGCCTACCCCACCCGCAAATGCGGACGGTGTAGGCGATGCGATATTAGCAGACCTCCCCCGGTCCTGGCTATTGGACCCTGCCAGCTGGGTAATTTCTTCTGACGCTCTTCTGCCTTGGTCTTCTTTCTTCGCTGCAAGACATATTCCGCGTTTTTGATATTTTCCGTCATAACTCTTAAAGTAGGCCATGGATTTCAAATGTCTTTAAACCATTTTGTAGCTTAAAAAAATCGGCACAATTTTCGTAGAAACTATTTTTTTGCACGATCGATATTAAGTGGGATATTATCGAGGGCCCTGATAAAATGGACAGCCTGTATATCGGGTGTCAACGAGATAGCTTTCTAGCTGCCACTTCTTTATTTTTTTGTCGAATCGATATGAAACAGCATGTAAAGTTTCTTCAACTTTCATTACTATTCATTTGTTTTAATATAGTATGCTAAAGCACATTCAATACATTTTCTGTCTTTGTTTCTAACAGTACTTAATTGCAAAACAAAATGTGAATGGGTACTGTGTTATGAATGTTATATCGTTAGATTCGTATTGCAAAATTACAGTTAGCTCCAGTAAGATAGTAAAACTTTCATTATTTGAAGATTTTGAGTACTTTAGAGAAAATTGATTTTCTTAGCTTTCATGCTTTCAGTAACAGAAGTAATAAAAAATCTAATACGCATTTTGCTTCATTTACGCAAATTTTTTAAAAGTCTGGATGGAGAACATCATTTCTCGCGTAAATTCCAACATATCTGTGTTGGTTTTGGGTCATTTGAGTACGTACATAACGTACAAAATAGAATAAACTGGATAAAAGGCGATTTGTTTTCATTTTAACGCTTAGGGACATCAAGAGTTACGATCAGCTTCACACTTTTAGAAAATATACCTTTTGTTGAAAACAAAACACCCAAATATTGAAACCTGTGGACACAAATGAATTTGAATCTGAAATTTGAACTGCCCGCTATTTTGTGCCATTAAGTCCAAAATGGATATTCTTTTTCTCAAAATGTAGTTCTGGACGATAACATTAAAAATAATCTTTTAGTCATTTTGGCGACTTTTTGGCATTTATTTATATTATAGACTAAGTGACAACAAGTAGATTCTCTCGGCTATTTTGAAAATTTTTTATCAAAAAAGAAAGAGAATTGCGAAAACTTTAATTTAAAAAAAAAAAGTAAATTTGCGTCCATCTGAACTCGAGATATTTAACTTTTAGCATTTTGGCCAATTGTTAATTAACAAATGCTTATCTTTGGCTAATATATGAATGGTATCATTAGCCTGAACAGCTTTTTTAAAATTTATGTATCAAGATTACCTCTCGTTTTGTTGCACCATACTCAACTGTTTCCGGCTTACTTAAGTTGGTAGTTAACGTATGTATTTAGGGGAATTTGATATTCTGCTAACTTCCCTTTATAAAATTATAACCTTATTGTACTCTTTGCAAATACAAAACGAAGAGTATATTGCAGTCGATCGACACGTTTCTAAAGCCGGTAATATTGCACGTAGAGAAAAAATCACTGTGTGAACAACTTTCAAAATGTCCGTCTGTCTGTCCGTCCGCCACGTTTCTTGTAAGCACGATAACTTAAGAACGAGAAGTCCGGTTTTAGTGAAATTTGAACAGTAACTTACTGTTAGTTAGAGGAAGAACCATATTGTTTTTGAAAAAAAATCCTTTTATGTATTAAATTAAACAAAAAATGTCTAAGACTAATATTATTTACAAAAAAAAAACTGCGAAGAGTATCCTATAGAATATGTAACAGTTATATAAAAAGTGCAATAATTCTGCGAAGAGTATAATGGTTGGCTTGTTTTTCTTGACTAATGTCAAATATTACCTCTGTTCAGAGACAACTCTGTTTGTGTGTGTATTTACTACCATTTATCTTTTTACAAGATGCTAAAAGTGAAATATCTCGAGTCCAGATGGACGAAAATTCACTTTTTTTTAATTAAAGTTCTCGGAATTCTTCTTCTTTTTTGATAAAAATTTTTCAAAAATGTGTTCAAAAAGGCTGAGAAAATCTATTTGTTGTCATTTGGTTTATAAATAAATGCCAGAAAAGTGGCCACTCAATGGCAGAAAATGGGAGGCAATTCAAATTTCAGATAACAAATTAATTTGTATCCACACGGTTCAATATTTGGACACCAAAATTTTCAGGATGTTTTGTTTTCAACAAAAGGTATATTTTGTGAAAGTTTGAAGCCGATTGGAACTCTTGACGTCCCTGGGCGTTAAAATAAAAAATTAACGCTTTTCAGGCAGTTTATTCCATTTTGCACGTTATGTACGTACTCAAATGACCAAAACCAACGCAGATTTGTTGTAATTTTAATTGCAAAGGTTTTTGGTTTTTAATTTGTCCCCATCGGACCTCTAGAACCAGAGATATTCACCTTTTTACCTAAATAAACGATTTTCAAAAAACAAAATTGTTCATAAAAAAACAGGCTTTGGAACTTTGAATAAACTTTTTTATTTCACAGTTTGTTCCAAAATAAAAAATAGAACCAGTTTACTCTTACGGAATTTTAAGTTTTTGTAATCCTTGATCACCCTATATAAGATATATAATTTTAGTTAACGTCATTACTGTTTTTTAGGCAAGCAAAAATTTTTATAAAAAATAATATTTTCTCGAAACGTTAAAAATTTTAGCCATTACACCTATTGTAAACCCCATCCGCGGACATACTGTATATACTCCTGGTGATACCCCAGAAGGTATGAAATCATAATGCTGTTACAAAACTATACACATCAATGTCCTATTTTTACTCCACTATACCGGGTGAGTCACGAATTGCGCTCGCCCCGATATTTCCTAAAATATTTGGAATAGAAAATTGAAATTTGGAGGCCTTATTACACGACTAAAATGCCATCTTTTCAATAAAAAATCAAGTTTGGTGCACATCCGGTTTGACCGGAAATGCCCACAACTTTCGATTTTTAAATGGAACACCCTATATATTTTTACATTTTTGGAATCTAGAGGAAATTTTGAATACAATACATCCATTTTGGTCACTTTTTGATGAACATTAAAAATTTTATTAAAAAATCTATTTCTGAATCCAGAGTGCTGTGATGCCCAAAATATATTTTAGTTTGTGTGCTACGTTACTATAAAAATAAAAAGAGCAATATGATTGCATTACTTAATTCTCTAAAATAAAAAGAGCAATATGATTGCATTACTTAATTCTTTAGAGGCGTTTAAAATTTTTAAATGTGATTTTTACCCACTAACTCGGTTTTTTTAAATGGGAATTTAATCGTTCACCAACATTTTTAAATACCTCATTTTCATACGAATCTAATGATACCAAAATTTTGAAAATCCGCTCAGAAATATTTGAGATTTCAGCCAAAATACAATGCAACCAAACTTTTAGAAACTATAATAGATAATAGATTAGTGGGCTTTGGAAACTAAAATGGCACAATATCTATAAATGTCAATTTATGGTTTAATTATATTAATTATTTTAAAGATACCTACTGTTACCTAGTTTAAGTTTAATTGTTCAAACGGAATTGATTTTTATTTATTTATAGGCCCGATATTTATGTTCATTTAAATAAAACTCTGAAAACCGAACTGATGTCGCATTCTATTGCAAATGTCCTTGTGGATGTAATTGTGTTTACCTCCACATACCTATGCTAAACTTAATTGTAACGTTCTTTGCGCTCACAATTATTAAATGTTTGATAGCTCAAGATTGCCTATAACTACACGAGTCTGTCTGACAGCTGATATTGTTTCATTACATTCAATGGCTACTATGATTTTTCCAATGTTATTAGGTTACCAGATTTACACACAAATGTGCCATTTTAGTTTCCAAAGCCCACTAATCTATTATCTATTAGCCGCATGTTTCTAAAAGCTTGGTTGCATTGTATTTTGGCTGAAATCTCAAATATTTCTGAGCGGATTTTCAAAATTTTGGTATCCTTAGATTCGTATGAAAATGAGGTATTTAAAAATATTGGTGAACTATTAAATTCCCAATTAAAAAAACCGAGTTAATGGGTAAAAATCACATTTAAAAATTTTAAACGCCTCTAGAGAATTAAGTAATGCAATCATATTGCTCTTTTTATTTTTATAGTAACGTAGCACACAAACTAAAATATATTTTGGGCACCACAGCACTCTGGATTCAGAAATAGATTTTTGAATAAAATTTTTAATGTTTATCAAAAAGTGACGAAAATGGATGTGTTGTATTCAAAATTTCCTCTAGATTCCAAAAATGTAAAAATATATAGGGTGTTCCATTTAAAAATCGAAAGTTGTGGGCAAATAAATAAAATAAAAATAAATAAATTTCCGGTCAAACCGGATGTGCACCAAACTTGATTTTTTATTGAGAAGATGGCATTTTAGTCGTGTAATAAGGCCTCCAAATTTCAAATATTTTAGGAAATATCGGGGCGAGCGCAATTCGTGACTCACCCGGTATACGAGAATATCTAAAATGCGAATCGCGTTTTTAAGCTGCTTAGAAAGTTTTTAACCTAAGTCTTTCAACGAATGTTTCAAACATAAGACAATACTCCTAGAAAATAGTGAATGGCCAAAGGAAAACTTGCTTTAAAGTGACACTTCTTTTTTTCGGGATAAACATCTGTATTGCTATTGTTTAGTTCCCGAGATCATACAGTATATCCACTTTTTTATTTCGCAACTTTGCGAAAGAAACAGACATACAGTAAGTCATAGCACTGTGATGCATTCGGTGAAGACTGAAATCGAGAAGATCGAATTGTGTGTTACTCTCACTTACATTATATCTATTTCTCACACAAAGTTGAATTTAAAAGTACATGCACTGTATCCCAAAAAATTCTTATTTTGATATCAGAATATATTTTCAGGTCGCAGCTGCCTTCGCTAAAATCGGCGAGAGAGCTTCCAGGGAACATTTTGGAGCAATCACGCAGGCATGCCAGTTGCCGCTTTACTGGAAGACGCCCCTCTATTTGGCAGCTTGTGCCGACAAGGGCAGCTGTACTATGGACCAATTCATGACATTTTGGCAAAGGTAGGTATGAATAAACAGCATTGTGTCAATATAACTGTCAAACGCGATCTTACTGAACAATTAGATAAATGAAGCAATACACATAGTAGTAGCAGTAGGGACTACTTAAGTGTGGAGTTGCATGGTCGCACATTATACATTGTTGAGAAATACAGTTATTTTTAATAAAGCATATTCTTTATAGGATTTGTACCTACTTTTTCTGCTGTTTGTTCAATCCTATAAAGAATGTGTTTATTACAATTATTATATGCACAATAAGAATAATTCACTTTAAACTGTACAGTAAATTTTGAATAGCCGGTAAACCAATGACAATGATTAAGGAATCACTGGGGAAGCTTAACAGTCAGGCCCGGATTGGGCCGGTGGGCCAGTGAGCAAAGTCCACTGGGTCGGTTTTCCAAAAGAATGAAAACGAAAAATATTGCTTATTTGGCATTTTTACTACTTGCATTATTTTGTGATTTATTTTTATTTCCAAATAAAGGGCTATTGTATTTTAATATAGATAGATAGATAGATAGATTTATTTCATGTGAGATAATTGCATTATATAGACTCGTCAATTTGAGATTATAGAATACATAAACTACAGTATAAATAGAAAAGGAGAATTGAAGTAAATGGCATAAATAAAACTTACCTAAGTATATCATAAAAGGTTGGAACACAAAATAATTGAGTAAAGACACGTCCAGAAGAAAGGAAAGTTAAAAGAGGTCTGTTTTATGGAATGTCGAGATGCATTTTTTGCAAAACTAATGCGATATTTCGTTCTATCTCATTGAGCCCTAAATCGATTGGCTGTAATATTTTGAACGTCCGTGTTCAGTTTTCCTTGCGCCCGCTGCAGCAAAGTTTAGATAATAGATTCACAGGACGTAAAAAAAATTATTTTCGGATCTTTTTTGGTTAGACCCCTCAAATTTTGGAAAAATGAATAGTTTACCAGAGGATTCATTTCAAAATATTGCAGATCAAATAACAAATCACTGTAACAGTATTGTGAGTGTGACCTCGGCAGATATTCAAAGTAAGTTGAAAAATTTTGCAAGCAAATGGAGCGAGATAAATGCGGTCTTGGTGAAGGAAGAGAGTAAATTGACATTGAAGGAAGCGGACTCCGAAGATCTCACGGTGACTAACTGCCGAAGAACATGCCCAATTTAAATTGCATACAGTATCTTACAATAATTTATATCTTGCTTATAAATACGTTTTAACTTTGTCATGCACGCAAGTCTCTTGTGAAAAAACTTTCTCGAAGTTAAAATTTGTTCAAAATTTGCTTAGAAGTTATCTTACACAAATGCACTCAGATGCCCTACTTCTGATGTAGAAAAGGATATTATTGTAAATATAGAAATTGAAGATATTATAAATGACTTTGCCACTAGGAGCAAGTCATTGAAAAAACTGTTACTCAGTTTAATAAAATATTTCGAACAAAAAAAAATCATTTTATTGATAAAGATATAGACATATTTTACTTAATGTATCTGTGACCATAAAACTAAGATGCGTGAGGGCCTGTTTCTGGTCAGGGCCAGGGCCGAAAAATTCTCCCAATCCGAGCCTGTTAACAGTGATTTTAATAACCTCAGTAAATTTCGAGTATAACAGAAAACGATATTCATGAATCGGTCTGAATTGTTAAGTGGCATAAAATGTTATATGCATTTGAATCACTGATTACTTAATAATATACTCTTACTAGAAACTCATATTTCGTAAACAATTGTTTAAATGCGTATTTATTAGCCAATCTTGATAGAAGATATTAAAATACTAACTGCTAAAAATTAATAAAATATAAATAAATGCAGCTGTATTCTTATTAGTTCATTGAAATGTTAAAAATTTAGGCCTAACCTTGCATTTTGGGTAGATGTGTAGGGAGTTTCAGTGTGAGTATGAAACTGGGTTTTCGTAGTTGAAAGTCCCTCCCTCCATTTGGCCGCCATCTTGAAAAAGGGGGTGTAAACAGCTTCTCTGCAATATCTGAAAACCATAAAAGTCTCACAACATATTTTCTAAGACTTTTTTTGTAGAGAATTGGTACCAATAATAATGTGCTTTAACTCTAATACTCCAACTGAAATAATTAGCGATATTTACGGATTAGCGTTTGAAAGCCTTTAAAGTTCAAGTACTTCAAGTATATTATTGATTCTTTGCAATTACTCATAAATAATACTGCTGCCAGTCTGACAGGGTTTCCCTATTTAGATTATCCAACTGGTTACTTGACCTTTTAATACTATTATATTGGATGCTTGCCGAATAATTAAACAGGACAGGTACCCTATTGTTCACTTAAAATTACTTAGTAGTTTAATAATCGTATTTAAACAGCTTCAAAACGTATTCTTATGAATTTAGTGTTTTTATATTAAACTAAAATAATCCTTACTTTTATGGAACATTTTAGTTTCCGAGAATACTTTCCCCATAGTCAAACAGTAGGGAATAAGGTAATTCGCAAGAACTGACAACTGGTAGATTTAAGTAACTCTTCTTATTCACAACCTTTTGATAGATGCAGTATTCTAGTTAGCCACCCCTTGCTGTCTAGCGTGTCAGTACGCTCTCTGTCCCAGTTGGCTGTTAGGCGCATGACTCGTCCGTAGTACAGCCGAAAAGTGTCAGTAGAGTCAGGGGCGTTCGCTTTGCACGTACGTAATTCGAAGAAATGAAAGCACTCAGATTGTGTTAATTATACATGAGCTACCATATGTCTTAAATTTAAAATATTGTGCTTAAATCTGGCAACGTTAGTTCCATGTATTATAGCAGGGCAGCCGCAAATATGTGTCCGTTGCAATGAAACTGTTACTATTGTAAATATATATATGTGGCGCCACTGAACGTCCTCGGTTAGCCTCGTGAAGATCGTTTATTAGAATTCCACCAATTTCACAGTAGTTGAACAAATTATTAGGTATAAAGAGACCACATTCAAATGTTTATTCTATTTGATCGATTGTACCAATTCCGCATAATGATCTAGTCGTGGTTTTTATCTCTGGTAAGCGGATAAAACTTAATATATTTCTCTCGATTATGTGGGATTATCTACTAGAACGAGGTGGCGTTTAAGTATTACATAACATCTACTATCCTTTGACCAAAATGTCGTTTTTTTTTTGCTCTACTGACTACACTTCGTGGCCTTACTATAAGCTCTTACGATCAGTGCTTGGTGTCATCTTCGCTTCTTGCCATCTGGTATTTCCAAAATTATCAATCACTCTATATTGTCCTTTTTCCTGTTGTTGTGGCCGAAAAATAATAGAAGAATGCAATGCTGGAGACCCGTTTTGGGAGAGGTATGTCTTGGATACTCGAGCTGTTGAAATGATGAACTGTTTAACCACCATCTTCAGACTTGCATTTTGAAAGCATTGATACGCCGTCTGTCTACCTCCTAAACGGTTTATGTCTCAGAGGCATAAATATTCCAAAAGCCAGTGATGCCCAAAAGTTTCTTGCATGTAAACTGATTGTCATTCTTATAGGCCGATTCAGAAATGTATCGAGATACTCTGTTGAAAATTATAAAGTATTCCCAATCAGCATTTCCTTGTAGTGAAGTGGGATTATTTGAAAGTCTACTTTTTTATACAAACCCCAACTGATAGGCATTTGTGAAATAACTTCAAGAGTGGAAATATAACAATTTTGGTAAAATTGCCTGCTTGCCATACAGGAGTGATTCCACATGTAAAAGCCAAAAGGGAAAGGTTAAAAATTATGCCATACCCCAACCACTTGAAATTGGTGTCATTTTGTCGGATTTGTTATTATCTTACGCCAAATCAAGCACCTGCTTGGTTAACTCTTTGTTTATTTATTCATCATATGCAAATAATTTTTTTTTTTTGCAATTTTATGAATATTGAATAAAGGCGTAATATAATAAATCCGACAAAATGACGCCAATTTCAAGTGGTTGGGGTATGATACAATTTTTGTATGGCAATTAAGCAGGCAATTTTGCCGAAATTCTTATATTTCCTCGTTTAAAGATATTTCACAAATGCCTATCAGTTGAGGTTTGTATAAAAAGTAAACTTTTAAGTAATCCCCACTACAAGGACATGCTGATAGGCAACACTTTAGCATTTTCAACAGAGTTTCTTGATAACTTGCTGAAACGGCCTATAAGAATGAGTATCAGTTTACACGCAAGAAACTTTTGAGTGTCTCTGGCTCTTGGAATAAAGACAGAGAAATATAGGGCGTTAAATCTAATTTTTGTGCATTCTGTGGTATATCTCATTTAACTGTAATATCTTTTACTTCTACATTCAATTCATTGATCAGTATTATTGCAGACAGTTTTCATACACTATACATCTAATATTTAATATGAAAAATAATAAATTACTTATTAATTATGTATACTGTCAATCTAATTCTGACCGTGCTAGTATACTAACACAGCCAATCAGTGACATAATAATTATAATATATTTTAATCTTAAAGACAGCACAGAGAAACCTACCCCTATGAGTCTTTCTATGAACCTTAGGAATCATTCAGAATCTCAAGCTAGACCCAGAGAACACTTGATTACATGGCAGACCATGTCATAAACAAGACGTCTGTTTCATTTCAAAATTAGGAATTAAAAAATAAAAATGAAAATATAAAACTTCACTCATCCCATATCTTAGCAAATAAAATATTCCTTCAAATTCGCCTGTGTAGAAATTGTTTTTTTATTCTCGTCTGAAATATTCAAGGACAGTACATGGACCATTCAATATTATATTACTATTACAAGATTATCTAAAATATTAATTATTAGACCAAGAGTTATTGTCAACCATCACAATCTAACCTCTAAAACATCAGTGAAATATCTAGGCATAAGCTTAGATCAAAAGTTAAACTTCAACCACCACACCAAACCCATAAAAAAGTGGTGTATCTCTAGAAGTAAACACTTTCGCTAAATGACCAACAAAAATAAGAGAATCAGCAAAAAGACATCACAGCTCACATCTACAAATCGAAATGTAGACCAATGTTAGGCTACAGCCATCCCTTCTACCTAAATGCCAGAAAACCAACAATAAACAACATCCATGTCGCAGAAACATCAGCACTCAGAGCCATCACTAAATATCATCACCCAAGGAATCCCTTGCAGAATCCATTAAATGCTCTTCTTTATCAAATAACTAATACAGAGTCAATTCCTCAGAAACTATATAAATTACCCACTAAGTTCCGCCAAGACTGGCCACAATGTATAAATACTTCGACCTCTATGCAAAACAAGAAATCGTGTAACATGAAGTTTCCAGAAAAAACCGTGTGGGAACACATTCATGAAATATAGACCACATGATAAACAGTCAATAATGATTATAACATTGTAACATATATTTACTTGAATTTTTTTTTCACGTGATATCTAAATAAGTCTTGCTATCTGCATCCTCCATCGAATTTTATGTTTGCAGTTGCCAGTATTATTCACAAAGGCTTCAAGGTATACCATCTTGATTTTTACATATATTTTAAATATTGAAATATGCACGATTCACAATGGCGAAAGTCCCATTACTAACAGAACTCGAAAGATATCTGAGGAATATATTACAGAAATGTATACTTAGTCCCTTTTACTTTTAGTGGAGAAAAACTCTAGTAATGCATTTTTAACATCCAATTAAATTGTTACTTAGTACTTAGAAGACAGCAATATTAACATGATGGATTAGCCTGCTAAACTCCCAGATCACAATCATATTGAACATCATGTGGGATGTACTCAGGTAGAGCAAAGTTAAACCCGCCAGAAACTCTGCAGGTCTCCGACTTTCCACTTTTTGAGGAACATCTGATTAAAAAATTATTTTAAGCTTAGATAAGTTTCTATCTAAAACATTTTTTTTAATGATGTATTCCTGTTGAACTAAATTCATTGAAGAACTTTGGTTAAAGAGTAGCTTCATACCATATTTAAATAAAAATAGCTTAAATATTTTAGATAATCTTATGTTCAGTAAATCAGTATAATATTACACTGTTCAGTATAAAAATCTTGTATAAGTAAAAGTTGTGTATTTTTTAATCTTTCAGTATGGCATCTCAGTGCCATGATGGCGCAGCTCGTTTTGTATACATTCTGACAAGGGGCCGTCGTAACTGGCTAGCCCCAGAAGACTTCATTCCCCTTGTACAGGATGTGGTAGAAACCCACCCGGGTCTCACTTTCTTGAAAGAAGCCACAGAGTTCCATTCACGCTACGTCCACACTGTCATTGCCAGGATTTATTATTGTGTAAACAGGTAAGTGAAAAGGCATGTTTGTATGTAATCTTTGTATCTCACATTCACAGCTCAGAAGGGTTATTTATCAGTGAAAGGATGAATGGCATCAAAATCATTTGTTAGTTTATCTGCGTGAAAAGTAGTTTGTAAATACAGTATGTCTCAGTTTTCATGACTCCCATATCACAGTTCCCTTATTAACAATACATTTTTTTTTTTAATTTGGATGAATGATGCTTACTCATCAGGAGATTGTTCCACAATAAAATATTTAATAACCCACCAGTGGCGTTCGTCCTTATTAAGAAAGATGAACTTAATTTTCCAAAAAAAGATAGGCTAAGGTTTAGCCGTGAAACAATCTTATAATTTTATTTGTTGTTATTAAAAACTCACTAACACCGAATTTGAATAAGATAGTGTACTTGGTGTTCATGTAATATAAAAATAAAATCTCTCGTTATAGTATAGTCAATACATGTTTGAAGGAAACTTTTTTTTAATGTTTGTTATATTATGAAATCAGAAACATCCCAGCTGTCAGAGTCAAGTATTTATATTCTGTAAACAATTACAAAAAAGTATGTAAAAAATTTTTTCTCGATGATGTTTAATGAAAAATGTTTTTTTTTTAGAATTTAGTATGAGATTATATGTGAGTAAAGAAGAAACAAAATTTTGACTGAAAATGTCGCTATAAAATTGTGCTTTCAAGCACATCAGTTGCAATATTTTTCATTTTACAATAATTTTCCTATGGGCTTGCACTGAGTATAAGATAATAGATGTGTGCCGTTTGAAACATAATCATTCAATGTTGATTAAATTTTGTGGCTAATTTTCCTGTCTCCATTGTCTCAAAAATATCATAATTCAATTTTATGTCTCAGGACTCAATTGTGGTTCACCCAAAATTATAGTAATTATATAAAGATGCAAAAATGTGAACTTTATCTTGAAAAACTGTTGAGAACTCGGAAAATATGCACGTTAGAAAAATACCAACATTTTAAAGAATATGTTAACTTATACATCTGAATTTTTTCCAGATTATTAAATTTCATATTAACGAGATTTTCCATTTTCCGATAAGGGTCTTTTTTCGTGTTTTTCCGAAAAAACTTGGGCGGAGTGCACTTTAGGAAAAAGTCATAAAGGAAAAAATGTCTTGTATTTACATTGACCCGAATTTTTCCGGATTTTTCCTCGTCACTTTTTATTCCCCCTCCCCCCTTGGTAGCAAAATTCGAACCGCTATCTCGGAAAATACATAAAATTTTATTCGAAAATTTAACAAAAGTAAAAAAGTTGTTATTTTTCGTCAAATTATCTAAAACCGCGTTTTGTTTTTAATTTCAAATAATGTAATACAACAAATAATGCGTTAAAAAAGTTCCATTGAAATTGGCTTCCTGTGGCTTTCGAAGATTTGACGTTTTTTTAGCTTCATTGACTTGACTAATATAAAAGAATTTGGTTTGTTATGTCTAACCCTGATAGAAACTGTATAAAATGCCATGAATAGGTTTTACGACTTTCAAGATAAATAATATCTTTCTGTAGCAATAAAACAAGAATGTATATTCTAAAATTAATGAATTTGATATGGTAAATAGCAAAGTAATTGGGATAAACATGATTTTTAATATATGTTCAGCAAATCTTCATCAAATGAACGTTTCGCCATTGTAATCATCACAATTTTAGATTTTCTATATAATATACTAATGTACACTTCTTCTGATATAGTCACAGTTCCTTCCGTTTTTTTAAATATGTAACCCAAACAAATTTTAAAAGCCCTATTAAAAAATTTTCTGCTTATTAAAGATAAAAAAAAGTTTCATTTCGTCATCTTAAATAAATTAATAATACAAGATATCACATTTTTATGTGATTCATTTTTTTTCCGTATATACAGAGCGGGCCAATAAATAAAAATTAAGAATGACATGTTTTAAAATCATTTTTGAATCTATAGAGTATTTCATGGGTGACAAGCTATAATACTTGAATTTTTTTAAATAGAATGGACAAAATTCTTTTATCTATCTGTAATTAAATATATGAAAGCTCAGCCCAGCTCTTAATTCTCTTTCCACACGTATTTTCCTAAACTACCACGTAGTAATTTCCAGAATTCTCAAAATCGAATTAATTCTAGAGGGTGTTCTTCACGATGATTTAAATTTTTACATTTCTAAATTGTCATAACTCAATTTTGTCGAACACCCTGTATATTTTTACTTAAAATATTTTAGCATGTTGACACCTCATAATGACTACTTTTTTCGAGGGTTTTTGAAATATTTTCGTAAAGAAAACTAGTCACTTTAGATACCAGCATATAGCACATGGTTTTGATTACAATCAAAATGAGCCAATGGGCTTCAAGAAAATACTTTTTTTCCTCAACTGCTGCAAATACACAACAGTGTAATAAACATAACAATGCCACAGTGTAGAGTTAAGGTAGTTATATTGCGAGAGGTGCGACATCTGTTAACGAATTGATTAACTTGAGACGCGAGAGAGAAAATAGGGAAGGATTTGGCAATGTCGCATATAGTTTCTGACGCCTGCTGATCGACTTGTGTTGGAAATCGCATCGTTGATTTGCAAGTATTAGGAAAAAATCTGAAATGTTCCAAATGCTCTGGAAAGAATTGTGGCTGAAAATAAAAAGGACTACTCTCACTATTTACTATTGAATGTGGAGTTTGCTCGATTCTGAATCGGGTTGAAACAGGAGCTTCTCATAATGTAAATAAAGATACAATCATTCCTGGCAGATAATATTTAAATAAAAAATTACTGATACAGCATCATGTAATAAATAAATAGTATTCTTACTTTTCAATTCAATAAAAAAATGTATTCATTCATCAAAATATATTATACGATATTCATTCACTATTCTATATATTAAGAGTCAGGTGTCTGTATATTATTTTTGACAAAATTTAAAAAATATTTTAACCTTTTATAATAAACTAATGGAAACATATATTGTTATACATACAATAAATAAAATCGGAATGAAAATTTGTAAATCTTCTACTTTCTTATAAGATATATTGCATTTAAAATAAAAAAGTAAAGTATTTTCAAATATCCGCGCAAAGTATAAGAAATAGTGCGATGTTACCATGTCTACTCATGTCCTCCATTCAATAATTTTCAGGTATATCGGAAAAATAGTGTCACGACATCAATTTATTTTGCATGGCATCGATAAGCGCAATGTGAATGAATCTCGAAAAAGGAAAGATAAAAGGAGTTCATATTTTGCCAGAATGTTTATTGATATGTGAATAAAATTTGCAGCAAGTTTCGTGACCTTCTCGAATAACGAGAATTGCAATATAACTACCTTAAATGTAACTGTATAAAATAATGTTGGATGTTCCATTTAAAAAATTCAAGTGTCTTGCCACCACTACGTGAAACATGCTGTAGATTTAGAACTAATTTTAAAATATGCCATTCTTGAACCTCTGATGATGATCCACTACTGTATAAAAAGATGTTGGGTGTTCCATAAATCCTAGAATTGACTTGCCACCACTATGTAAAGCTCCTTGTAGATTTAAAAAACAATTTCAAAATATAGCACACTTGATTTTCCACAATTGTTATCCGAGACATTTTTTAAATTTCAAACAATGTAGGAGATATTGACCATCCACTATTGACTCACTCTGTATGTACATGTGATATGATTGGAAATAACTTCATTAGAGTTCTCTTTTTTTATTTTTATTGAAAATTTATAATATGTCCTCATGGTAGTGGAAAACATGTAAAATATAGATAACCCCTCTGTTATTCTCCAAAATAGATGACCCAAAAATTTGAAAATCATCATAATAGAACTTTTTGAACTTGTGAATGATAAAAAAGTTTAATTTGGATATCTTAAATTATTAAAGCGTTTGACTGTGTATCCCATGATATTTTGCTAGACAAGCTAAGGTTCTACGGATTTGACCAAAACAGTGAAAACTTAATCGCTTCCTACCTCAGCAACCGTCATCAATTCGTTACCAACAAAAGCACAAGCTCGGCCTTGTTACCTATAAAATATGGAGTACCACAAGGGTCTATAATCGGCCCCATATTATTTCTTATATATATTAACGATTTGCCCAGTTCAATGACTGACAGTCATTTTACGCTATTTGCTGACGACACCACTATCTCAATCCCTTCTTCTAACCTCAACGATTTAATTAAAAATGCAAATAGATCGCAGTCAAGAGCTGAGAAATGGTTTCTGGCCAACCAGCTATGCTTAAATCGGTCTAAAACTGAGAAAGTAATATTTAGCCTAAGAAATGTAAATGACTTAGATATTTCTACCTTTAGTAGTGAAATCAAATTTCTAGGAGTCTACCTTGATACAAAGCTATCATGGGAACCACAAACAACATATGTATGTAAAAAAGTCTCGAAAAATGTATACCTACTAAGGAGTCTGTCTTACAAAGTTTCGCAAAAAACCCTCTTAACTGCTTACCATGGATTAATACATACCACCATTTCATACGCAATTCTGGCCTGGGGTCATGCTCCATCTGCCAGTACTGTTTTTTCATTGCAAAGAAAATCAGTTAGGGTGATTGCTGGTCTGAACTATAGGGATGATTGCAAGAACGCATTTATTCAACTTAAAATTCTTACACTGCCTTGTACGTACATCCTTCATTGTCTAATGCACATAAAAGTAAATGAAAGCAAATATGCAACCCACAGCAAATTACATGGCTACCCCACAAGAAAGTGTAACTCAATTTTGCCAGACTATCTGAGGTTAACTAAAAGTAGAAACAGTATAAATTACTACGGAATAAAATTCTTTAATGCATTACCCAACCATATCAAACAGTTAAACTCTAGAAAGTTTAAAGAAATGATAAAACTGTTTCTGCTTGGAAAGGCGTTTTATTCATTTGAGGAATTTCTATGTGCAGACTATAGTCATTTTAATCTGTGTTAGTTCTCGCCTTATGTATACTTTTGTATTTTAATGTGTTTATCTTATTTATGATTTACTTTAATGGCATTCTAAAGTTTCTGTATTCCATGTCTTGACTTGTGTAAATACTACGTGTATAAAACACCAATAAACTATTATTATTATTATTATTTTTTGGATCATATATGTAGGATAAACTATACCCTCTATATGCTAACACCGTCATGCTTGATTTATTTTACAAGGGCAACATTTTAGACATCCATAATGTTAATATAGGTTTTCAATAGTAAGCTAAATGCATTAGTTCTATTGTAGGTCAGTTTTAATAAATATTTTGTTAGTGATTAATATCAAACCCATCATAATTTTTACTGTATATTCTTCTAGGTCATGGTCCGCGAAAATCTCTATACCTGAACTTAGACGCTCGAATCTGCTCAGCATTATCCAATTGTTAGAAGATGAAGAGGATATTAACCAAATTACTCAGTATTTTAGTTACGAACATTTTTATGTTATTTATTGCAAGTTCTGGGAACTTGATAGAGATCATGATTTATTTATAGACAAGCAAGACTTAACACGACATAATGATCATGGTAAGAACTTCACATATTTCTTTAAAATCAAGGGCAGTCATAATTGTACGTTTTTTCCAGCATTATCTTCACGTATTATAGACCGGATATTTTGTGGCTGCGTAACTCGAGGCCACAAAAAGCAACACGAAGAAAAAATGTCGTACACCGATTTTGTATGGTTCCTACTAAGTGAGGAGGACAAATTGCACCCAACCGCCATCGAATATTGGTTCCGTTGTATGGATCTTGACGGTGATGGTTATTTATCTATGTATGAGCTGGAATATTTCTATGATGAACAAATGCATAGGATGGAAGCTATAGGAATTGAAACGTTGCCTTTCCAAGTAAGTGTCATTGACTAGCCAGTTTTTATTTACGGACGTTACCTCACAGAGCATAGACATTAACTCTCTAATAAACTTATTTGTTGCAGGATTGCCTCTGTCAAATGTTAGATATGGTTAAACCAAAAATTCCCGGGAAAATATCCCTTACTGATTTGAAGAAATGCAAATTGACTCCAATATTCTTTGACACATTCTTCAATTTAGAAAAATACCTGGACCACGAACAGAGAGATCCATTTGCATCACAAAGAGATCATGATATTGATGGCCAAGAGGTAATTAAATAATAATAATGTAGAGTAGCAGAAATAAAGTATTGTCACGTGTTTCCACCCCTAGGAAACACCCTTAAAAATCCGTTGGTTCCAAAAATTATAACAAGAGATAAACACTATTTAGTTAATAACTTGTTAAAAACTTCACAATACTTTTAATAAGTAAAATACACTTTTACTGACTAAAATAACCTGTAACAATGTTTATTATTGTGTATTCACTTCCGATTTCTAACCTTACCTTTCTTTCAAAAACTTATACTTTCCCACCAGCCTTATATACTCTACAAATTGCCTCCTAGCAAAGTCCAGAACAATGTAGAAATTTCCATCCTCTTCTATTAGTTTCTAGAAAACGTACTACTACCAGTGTCTTAGAGATGGCGCACACTACAGCCTTTATGGTACTACAGTTGCAGTTGCCTAACCATTACTACTTAATTTCGGCTGTTCAGTCTCCAGCCCCTAGGGGACGCAAACGCGTAACAGCATCTAATTTTTTTGGCTTATTTCTACAAGACGTTGCATGTTAGTCAATATTTTCTGTCTATCAAGATTTATTTTCAGTTAAAATTTGTTTTTAGAAATAATTTTCTTTTGACATTTTTCCCTGACTACGTGAATCTAGATACCAGAATCATGTGCCATAGATAAACTAAGGAATGTGGCATCATTCTCAACTCCATATGGTGGATGCCCCAAGATAGCGTATTCTCTATTTCATCACAATACGTTCATTATTTTCACAAAAACTAAAAAAAGTTAATAAAAAATATATAGAAAAGCTTTTAAAAACAACGCTTTTGTAAATGTACTAAAAAGAAAGAAAACATTTTTTCTGATCTTATCCATTTATAAAAAATGTATATAAATTATTAAAACTAAGAGCGTTGAGTACCAATTGAAACAGAAGCTTTCCGTGCTTTTCTTCTTTAGCAAAAAATGCTAATTTACAAAAAGAAAATTTTGTTTCGGTGAATTTTTAACACAGGAAAACAAATTAACAAATTTTATTAGTTACAAAGTATTCTTTACATTTTTTATGGAAATTAATATTTGAACAGATGCCTACTTTTTTCTTTACTTAAGACATTTTTTTTTTCATAGTATAGGTTATTATCCATACAATGGGAAAGTTTTAGCCAATCATGTATTAATATGTTGTTATAGTTGACTACATATTTATAAGAAATGTTCCGAAGTTGGATTTAATTCCAGTGGCGCACTTATATGAAATTTTACAACAAAATGTTAAATTAAGATTGCTCACTCACAAAATTAAATGTAATACAAACCTACCTTATGAGTTAATGATGTATTTTGGCAACAGTAAATATCCACTGTAAGGTCGAAAATGATCTTCCACATTCCACAGAAGTGAGGGAAGCATATCTAAAGATATTCATAGGACCCTGATCAAGAAAGGCATCTGGTTCTGTTACATTTTTTTTTTTTTTTATGTTTCTAATGGCAGATACGAACGCCAAGTCTGGATTCCTTTGTAAAAGAGCAACTCACTTTTTTATATAACCTCACCAGTTGCACCGAATTTCATTAATTGTTTTTTGAACAGTATCTACTTTGTTAAATGTTTCTTCCAAGGACAAATTTGAACATTGAAGGCTTCTAGAATTCTTGTCATTATTTTAAAATGTTCGAAAATAAATTTTAAATTATTCTTAATATTTGGAATATTCATTAAATTCTTTGCATGCTTAATCACAGTAGCATTTTCATTTAAGGTTTCTACAACTTCCTTTAGTGAGTTGAAGTTAACATGGTAGTAACATGCCGCTTTTATCCATATTTCCCAACGTGTGATCACTGGTTTTGGAGGAACTGACAAATTAGGCCATTTTTCTTAGAAATGTTTTATCCTACAAGGATCTTTTAAAAAAAATTTCTTTATATCAGCAATAAGTTTGTCAACATTTGTGAAACAATCTCATACTTTTTCGCATAGGCGATGTAACGCATGCGCTAAACAAGTAATATGCAACATTTGAGGGTATTTCTTTTTAATTTTTTTTCCAGCACTTAACATATACAACACTGAATCACTAGTAAAAACAACAGCTTTCTTTAAATTATATTCAGCCAAGTCTTGCCAAAGCCATATTAATGTATTTTCAAAAAAATTAAACTCTAACTCGCCATTAAGTGTTTCTAAAACCTTGGAAGCTACTAAATGGCACTTGCCAGGACCACCATGTAATTTTGTAACTAATAAATTGGCAACTTTATTTCCTAAAAAGTCTGCCGTTTCATCTATTCATATATTGTATACCTTCCAGTTCTTCTTCATATAGTTCGCTGAGAATTTTTTTATAAAGCAGGCTTTCACTTGGAACATGTTGCCCCACGCAATATGTGTTTAGACAATGTGTAAATTGAGTGTTATTTAGTACACTCCATGGAAGATTTAAACATACTAACAAAAGAGCCAAATCGAAATAAAACTCATCTTTTGAAATTCTCTTTTCCCTTTTTAACACGCTATTGTGCCATCACAAATATTACAAATGATGTTTTCGCCATCAAAATGTAGTTCTTTATAAGGCTTAATTCCATTTTTTGACCGTACTTTTCCTTAGACTAATACGAGGCATATTGACAGTAAGTCGTTCTTTTAGTAAACACAATTATAAACTAGACCCTGGGCCAAGTCTATTCAACTTAAAGGCGAGTAATGTTTGGCTCTATTTCTTTAACTTAAATAGCGTTTTTCTTTATATATATATATATTATATACTTTATATTACACGAAAAGTAAATCAAAATTTATTTATTTTTCAGTGAACTAAACATCTGTGCTTATTTCAATTAATCCTTGTAACAATGTGCCTGAAATTAAACCCAAATTCCAATCACTGTTTATAAGGCACATAAGAAACTCAAAGCTGCTGACCGAGACCGAGGCATGCTTTATCTTCTAGACTATATTAAATAACAAATATAATGTATTACTCAATAGATAGAATATCATTACTCTTATGTAAGATATCTTCTGGCATGATTAATATAAGAAATAAATGGAAACATGCCTTTCTCGATTAAGATTTCTGACTCTTGTGATATAGTTACGCGAACCACCTACCCACTAGAATGTCATACCCAGGGAACAGATAAGCAGAGCCGAATTTTGAATTTATCTGTGAAGGACGCTCAGTGCATCCAACAATTCATAAGATATTCCTATCTTGGCGCAAATCAGAGTAAATTTTTTAATTTTCCAGAAATGTTAAATTTCTGCCGAAAACACGATTTTTAAATTTCTAGTATTAATTTGTTGTTAGCGTCGACTTTAATGTTTTGTTGGCCAGTTTTTATGGTCTTCTTTATGTGCCTTATAAATATGTAGTCAACTATACCAAATTTTGAACTTATCTCCCGTATTACATGCTTAATACTGTGTTGCCAGGGGATGTGCACCAGCTGAAATAGCACTAACGGGGCATGAAAGAAGAAATGCTGAAAATCAACTACATTAAATTCTTACCCCTTTATATTAACACGATAGTACTTTTTGCCTGGTTGGTGTTAAGCATCTTCTCCCATCATTAGTTTATTTATATTTATTACATGTTTAGGTACAAAATAATATTTAAAAAAAAATGCCGTTTAATTCTCTCTTTTTATTTCTTAGATGTCAGATTGGGATAGGTATGCAGCAGAGGAATATGAATTACTTGTTGCCGAGGAAGGAGGAAACGATCAACAAGATAGCCTGTAAGTATCCCACTTCATTTAAATAGATAGAACACAGATTTATTTACTTGTATTAACCTGGTTGAAAGAAACGTACAATTTTAACAGATATTAAATTGTTTTTCATTTTCAATCAGTTTAATGGTTAATGTTGGTAGAGGTTTATTAATATGTTTGCTTGTATCTAGGGATTACGATTGTGGCTATGATAGGGTAAGAATAGCATGGGACTGGTTTTGTGAAAGCCATTTAACATACTGCTGAAACTAACTCTTGTGATGTCTCGGAATGTAACTAACCAGTATGAATTTTTAACATTAATGCTTCTATAACAAATGGCTTTTAATCAATATGGTGAAAAACAGCTAATGCTAAATGACCTGGGTGTGATAAACACGGCAGGCGAGCCAGGCGGTCGCCTACGGGTAAACATGCTGCCGATTGTAATTACAAAAAATCCAAGTAATACCGCCCTGCCAGCGGCAGTCGGCAGAATACAAAGTTCACGACGTTTGCAACAAAAGCTAACATTTTTTTAAAAATTACATAGAAAGGTTGTCACTATAATATATGGTACTGCTATAAATAGCCCAATCAATAGGTAGAAGGGTATACCAAAATTCATACCCGGAAACACAAAATACGATTGTATAGAAAAAAAAAATAAGATGTACGATTTGATGGAAGGGATCTCAAGTGGCGAACTTAACCTAAAAAATTTTAAAAGTTGAAAAAAATCAGTTTCTTAAATAAAAAAAAACTATAACTCCAATCAAAGAATGTTAAATGAGAAAGTTGTAGGTGCTAAAAAAATCCTATATGGAAGAACCATCAAAAATCGACTTTTCTTGTTTATGCTGTTATCATTATCAACCGTAAGTATAGCTCACGGCAAGCCGAAAAAGTACATTTTTGAGAGATTTAAAAATATCTTTTATTTTTTGACATATATCGATTTTTTCAAAAAGAGACGTTCTTGAAAATTGTCTACCACTTGCTCCACAGAAGGTTCTACAGTAACGATCTTGAGATCATTTTCTTTATAGAGTTGTACTATCATGCAGTGAAAGACTCGTAATGGTTTTATTAATTTGAAGGTAAATAAATGGCTAAAATAATTGCATTTTTGTAGGTTAATTTTTTTTAAATAATTTTTCAATTTCAATATTACAGAAATGACTTATATGAAAATCGATTACTGACATTTTTTAATGAATTTACAAAAAAAAAAAAATTCTACGAATATCTGGAGCCCAGAAATTGAATAAAACTTTGATTGGCTATATTTTAAAAAGAAAAATCATGTTAAAAAAATCGAATAACAAAGACGCCAATTTTTTCAAGTTAGCCGACTATCTCACATTTCACAATTTACACTTATTTGACAAAGTTATATTTGTAAAAAGTATGGTAATGTAACATACTTTTAAATAGATCGTCAAGTTAGTATTAGTAACAGGTTGGATTGCCTAAGGTTATTTAGTTAGATAGTAGTTCAGAAATGGTAAAAAACTTAAAAATTCACAAGAAAGAAACAAAATGCGGAAAAACTTTGAGGTTAGAGTATTTTATATCCCGATATCTCGGAGAGTATAGCCTTACAAACATTTTTCAGCCAACATTCCTATTTCGCAGACAAATAAAGAACCCACGTTAAAGGAAAAGATTCTAAAATTCGGATTTACGATATTTAAATAGTAGAATATTTTATAGAACAGACAAGAATCGAGTAGGTAGTAGGTATCGAGTGGTTGGTTTTTATTCTGCTATCTAATTAATAACATTCAGCGCCGCAGGCAGTATTACCGTCTCAGACACACAAAATAACAAAAAATATTTCAGAGATGGTTTTGAAATTATTTTGAATTTTTTAAGTGCCTAATGCTTACTGACGTCATCAACGTGTATTTAAGTTAAGAATTAAATCCACATTTGACGTGGATATAGCAATGGCGTTTTTACATAGTTGGTAATAGATATGATTCCACAGTTATTTCAGGTTAGGTTGGGTTTTTTCGAACTATAAAGCATCTAGCAGAAGTTAGGGCCTACGAAAAGTGTCTGGCAATAATGAATGTTGGTTATTTTCTGTCAAACATATATGAAAACCAACCATACTTTAACATAGGTTAGTAAGGTTTTTTTTGTACCTTTTGTACCTGTTCTCTGTACAGGGGCCCCGCTTTCAAGCTAGCAAATATGCATACGTTCTTAATTACATATCATTATTGTCAAAATACTAGCTTTGCGAAAATGGCATAGGTCTGGCAGCTCTGAGATCTTATTCTAACCTATTTATCTCAAAGTTGGTTAGTGTGATTTAGGCACAGTGGGAAATCTATTATGTCTATCATTACATTTTAACCATAAACGAGATTTTCACTTCCCTTGATGCAGTACTTATTGCTTGAACTGCAAGTATTATTAACTTTTACATCTAATAAACGGACATCTGTTGTTGACTGTATTTAGATTCTAGTACAGCAACGGATGCCCCACCATGAAATACAGAACTATGGGAACTACATTTTCAATCACAACAGACGATGTTAATGTGACAAGTACTAAGTTGGTGAATATGTAATTCACAGACTAGCTTTATATAATTTAATATAGGACAGATAATACATCTGTGTAATTGCAAAGCAAGAATTAACTTAAAAAAATCGCTATTGTCGGCAAACACAGGGGAAATTTAGAACAGGCTAAGACAATGCTTCTCTAACATTTTCCAATGCATAATCTGAACTGTAGCAAGCCAATAATATTAATTATCGTTAGCACACAAGTTTTATTAACATCTCCATCTTTCGCTATGATTTGTGGAGTTCTATATTTAGTGGCCATTGCTTTCCAATGCTATCATTATTTTAGCTTTATAGATATAATCAGTTAGCAGTGCAACTGTACATTTATCGGATGCTCACGAGATTAGGTATACCTCCTTTCTTCTTTATTTTTCAAATTAAAAATCTGAAATAAATGTAGAGTATAATAATACATCTTTTGACTTAATAGTCCAATAATTATAAAAATTTCCATAACAATGTTATCTGAAATTTTCCTATCTTCAACAAGCTGGTAAAGTTGTAAATGTGAATATTTTTATTCCTAACCGTTTCTGCATTGAAGTACTATCTTGAACTAAAAGATAATGCATTTATAACTTGTATTAAAGTCAGTTATTTTTTATGGGCCTGTGAATAGTTAGATGCACAAAAAATCAAGAGATAACTATATTATATTGTTATTTTTACATACTAATAAATATCAATAGCCATCAAAAATGGAAACACAAGGGAGTATTATATATCCCCTTTAAAACTTATTTTGATTTTTCTTCCTAACTTGTTTGGTTTTCGAGCAATCCAATTTTTTCTATAGGCCGTGCACAAAAAATTTCAAATAAACGAAAATTCGCGTGCAATAAAAATACAAATTTTGCAATTTGTGTCAATATCGATTTTCTCGAAAACCATATGGCATATACAAGAAAATTACAAGCGGACTTTTTTTTAGGCAATTAGTCAAGCTTTCTTTTATATCATGAGCAATTTTTTATATCTTCAACGGTTAACAAGTTATCAGTAAAATAAGGCCTTTTTCACCGAAGGGGTGGTTTTTTGGGAGATAACATTTTTTGTGAGCTTCTGGTGTAATTTTTACTTTATCGACTGGACTATAACCGGACTGATAATACACTTCCGGTTTATCTGGAAGTGCTGCTTTAAAGAATAATTTCCGATGCTATTTTTGATTTTGAAACACCATTATAAAGGTAATTCAAATGCCAGGTAAGATTAAAAAATGTATAGGATGCTATTTAAAATATAAAAGTTTGTAGTACTTCTAGTTAAACTGGAAGCGTACTTTTGGGTCTAGTTAGATAAAAAAATATACTTTTTTGCCAAAAATCTTGGGCACTCTAATTTAAAATTTTTAACCTAAAAAATGAAAAAAACAAGTGGGGGGGTGTAACTGGTCTCATGGGCACCCAGTATACTGGGCAATCTGGCTAAGAATTAGACACTTGAGGAACAAATTGTTGGAGAGCTGTATTTTGGTAAATGTCATCTTAGAGAAATGGCCCCCTTCACTAAATTTTGTATATTTTATGAGAACTGTTTGTCCGATGATCAAAATAATTGACATGACAGAAACACTGAACATTTTAATGGTAGTAAATTTTTCAAACTTCTCAAAATTCACAGGAATTTTTAGACTATGTTTTGTTTCACAAAATTTCACTAGAATTACGATATTACAATATAAGGAATTGCTAATTTCAGTAGTAGTAGTATAAAGCTTTATTGGAAATTCCAATTGGCTAACGACCTGCTAATTTCATTTTCGAGTTCCTTATATTTTTTTTTAATTAACGTGGCCATAGCTGTTAAGTCACGTTCAATATTCAATAGTTCTCATGAAAAATTACAAAAAATGATAAAAATAATTGATAATCATGCAAAAACAGTAGTTTGTTAAAATTACGATGTAGTTTACCTCTGATAGGTCAATTAGTAAGGAAGCCTTCGACTAGGATTTTAGACAGCATCGCGGCATGAAGATTTCAATTATTTTTCAGTACTTTATCACTCCCTGAAGAAAAGGTTCCTTTAATACTGACATTTTTGGCATTGCTAAAGGGATGAATTCGTTTATCAAACATGTAAAAATAAATGATCTATTTTTTTACCACAGCACGTCAATTTCCTTGTTTTTCTATTGAAGGTAATGTTAAACAATGTAAGAATAATAATAACCGACATTTTCCATCTCGCCAACGTGTGAGATAATTTCCAATTTTCCGACACTTGGAAAATCTTATCATCACGGCACATCAGTTTCCCCCATAATTACATGCTTTTGGTACGAGAGAACATAGGGAAAAATAGTAACCCACAATTTTCAGCAGAATTGGACCATAAATGATAAAAATCATCCGCCATCTTGAATTTCTCAATTCCAATATCATATTCATAATCAGCGATGTCGAAAATCCCCACTACACTACAAATACACTACAAATAAGGAAATCATTTTAATGCAATTTTCGGTAATTTTTTCACATCCTGTATCTGGTGTAAACGTGAGAGTTTTTCAGGACCCTGTCTTACCCAGCCGGTAATTTCAAAATTTAGAAACATGCATTTTTTTTCAAACGTTCATAACTAAGTGAATGTGTAATAGGAGGTCGTTTTAGGTCTCCATGGAAAGAGGAATGTCGGCGTTTTATTCTGATACCAAATCACAATGGTGGAACCGGAAATCTGGCTTGGCACGTTTCTCGTAGAAATTCAAAAATTGCGCAATGTCTCTATGGAACGAGGAAGATTAGCCCTTTATCCTTATATCAAATTGTACTAGCAAAATCGGAAATTCGGCTCGGCAAGAGTGAAAGAAAAATAGCCTATTTAGACCTCTCAGAAAATGTTGAAATTTAACCAAAGAAATTGAAAAACATGGAATTCTCAAATGTTCGTAACTAAATAAATTTTTCGAGAGGAAGCTCGTTCTATGTCTGTATCGAAAGAGGAAGATCGGCAATGTATCGACATCGTAAGTAAATTGTAGGGTCAAAATCGAAAATTCAGCTCGACACGAACGAAGAAAATTGGTCATTTTTTGATGTCTAGTGAATTTTGCACCGAATTAAAGCGACTGAAAATGAATTTTCACCCCTTTCGCGACACTTCGGGACTTTGCTGCAAGGAAAGAAGTTATTTATTTTGATTGGAACTAAACACCTTTCATGAATTTAGCCATGCCGTAATTACACAAAATTTTGGTTGAGGGCTCCCCTACTAAATAGTCTGTGCTACATATAGGTGTCAAACCTTGACCTGTCTAACAATTTGATCCTCGAAAAATTTAAGTTTGCCCGCAGTAACCAGAACAGATGAAAGCTACAAATAAAATGTATATCTATTATATTTTTTTAGCTCATTCGATGAAGGGAACGAAGAAGACCTTTTATCCCAGCACCTTGACGGGGCACTGGATGATGGTCCAGCTGAATTATCCGATGATAGTGATGAGTGTAGTATTTAGCATAAGTAAACATGTTTTATATAACATCACATTTTCTAGTCTTCACGACATATAAGTATTTCCATACAAGTGGATATTCGATAAAATTGATAGAATTATTTTTTCTTATTTAGGTTAAAAATACTTGTTTTTATTTACAAAGCACCATGCTGATTCTAAAGAAATGCAGGTCAAATATTATATTGGTAGATTTAAGAAAATATACTCTAGCACAAAGTATCTAGTGTGATCTTTATATTTGATGAAAAGTATTTTGTATGTAATGAAAAATTGTTGTCTAGTATTAGCGATAGGTAATGTTTGTTATGTATTCTCGAAGTCCGGTAGCGGAGGAGAAAATAAATTTTTCGTCTAACGTATCGGACTTTAATCTTATTTAAGACTAATTACTGAATCTCGGTTACATGGTACTCTCAGCAGAGTAACTGATTCTTATTATTAACAAATACTTTAAGATATTTATTTGCAAAGTTTTATATATAATTGATAGCTGACTGCGAATTATAGCTTTAGTATAAATGATATTGAAATGTTTTTATCTGGTGACTTTTTTCACTCATTAAGCAGCTAATTGTTGGAATTGTATAGTATAGTTTATTTAACAATTTATTTAACTTCATAGTATGAAATTACTAGTCATTTTTATTATATTCATACTTATTTATCAGTTGTGTAGCATTGTATAAAAGTTGTTTATTATGTAGATGACGTAATATATTGGTTTTCTCTTATATCGTTTTATTTGTAATACAGTCTATAATAAATATATAAGTCCAAAATAAAATTCAGACTACAATTATTATAGAAACAAAATTGCCTAATGTTTTTGACCAATTCAACCACTCAATATCGGTCAATCATGCAGGACCACAGATCAAGAAATAAACATAGATATTGAAAACAACAAGCCAAAGTGAAGTTTGAAGCCAAAGTCTTATTTGTTTTGTTTATTATTTTGTTTACATTTTTCCGGCTTATGATTGGGCAATTTGAAGCACCCGGTCAACGTACTTGATGACAGTTGACATATCAACAAAAGCAATCCGTTCTGTGGTTTGTTTTTAAGTTTCTGCTTTTGTCTGATGTACTTTATAAAGTGTTTAACCATTGTCTATTGATGCATATATACTATTTTAATAATTCCTAAAAAGTGCTTTGTGTGAAATGCGTATCAAATGAAAGAAAATATGCCATCTTTTCATAAGTGAACAGACACATAGGCGTAGAGGGCGGGTCACGTAACCAAGTTTATTTTATGTTCATAAACTTATCAAAATATGTATTTTCATCCTTCTCATTTTTATATTTTAATATCTTGGATGACTCGGAAACATTTATGTAATAAACCTAGTGTAATATAACTGTTTCATAAGTACTAAAGCATAAAAAATTAATAAGAATCCTTAGCTCATAATTAACCCTCTTCAAACGATGCGCCTCTGTAGACCGACTAATGTAAACATAACCCCTCCTTGCCCCTTATATCGCTTTATTGTTTACTTTGGCTTCAAACACAGTATATACTATTTCTACAGTGTTCTTTATCTACATCTTTTATTAATATTAAATAAAAATAATCTGTGCGCAGGACTGTAGCCAGGGAAGTAAGCAGCATCTTTGAAGTAAAAAAGGTATTAGGGAGACTTTAGGCCACTTAAACAATAAGGGATTCAGGTATTAACGTTTTGAGTTTTTGAAACCATTATACTTTCTTGACTTTAATGTGACATACCTAGGCAATGTAAACATATATAACCTCGCTTTTTGTTTATTTTGAAAGATTTAGCTTAAAGTTCATAGTTTATGTAATAATAGCAGGATGTCTACAAACATCTAAGAAATAATTCTGAGAAGAAATCCAGATGGAATAATAGATCATAATTCTGATGAAAATTTTTGAGCCCATTATTGAAGTGAATCGAAGGCCTGTTTATAACTTGAAAGAAATTGATTCTTCTTTTGCTCAACTGAATTTTCAGCCTCCTCGGGGCTGTCAGGGTGATCCAACTTTGCATATACCCGATGTGAAACAACTCTGGAAAACATTACAGTACGTTATTCTAACACAAACACTGTAAAACTTTATCGGTTAATAAAGTATTCATTTGTTTTTTAATGACTGCACATGCGCAGTATAACGAATAACATAACGTTGATAAACTAAGGGGCCTAAAATCTCCATATTGCTTAAATCATACAACACAATAGGCCTGTTCAGCATTTTTTTTTTTTTTTAATAGAAAGTAGAACACTTTCTAAGACTATTTCCAAATTTTTAGGTTTTTATTCGAACGTTTAAGCCCTTAAATAAATTACCAAAGCTGAATCGCGCGAAAACGGGGCGGATGGACGTCATTTTGCATATGCTGATCAGGTGACAGTCGAATTTTCGACAGGTTAACACTTTTTTACATATTTTTCTTCAAACGCCAGATTAACTCATTTCATGACATTAAAGTGTGACGGATTATAATGGACTACTGACGAATGCAGTAATCTCAAACTTTTTCGCCGTAATATTTATGCAGAATGACGTCACGAATCGACGAAGCGCTTTGTACTGAAACCCAATCTTTAACATTGAATATCTAAGGACTGAATATACTTATGAAGCTGACATTTTAATAGCTCATCTAGATGATCGAATGCTATTGAATACCATAAGAAAATAGTGAAAAAAGAATTATCGGTAACAAGCCCATTTCCAAATTATCACATCACTCAAAGCATCTGCAAATAGCAGGATGCAGTGGCGGAGCAAGAAGTTTTAGGGCCCTTGTGCAGAAAATTGTTTTGTTCCTGTAGGCTACATTAAAAATAGTTGTTTAATGAAAATATATAACATGAAATTAAGAAAATATACGCTATAATGTATGAAAAACTGGAAAGAAAAATAAACATCAAAAAAATATATAAAATGGAAACTAAGTGTAGGAACCATTTAATGGAGTGTACTTTGATTAACCCTTCCTCTGCGGTGCTCATTTCTGTTATGCGTGCCGTCAGAATGGCTGTGGTAATTGTTCAAGGCCATATCTGCTTTCCGCAGTTAACCCTCAAAACGGCTTTTATTTTTATTTTTTCAAGCTTTAAACTTTTTTAGAATTTTTATAGTATCAAGACTGTAGTGATTACAATAAACAAAAACCAGTTTATAAGTGGAAACTTTATTTTACAAATATTAAAAAAACAACTATAAAAATTAAAACTTTTTGGTTGGTTTAGTGAAAAAACGTAACAGAAATATAAAAACAGAATTAAAAATTCTATCACAAATATAATTTTTGGTGGATATACTAAATTCTTATTACAGTGTGGTACCTCTCGAAGCAATTACCAACACAAAAACGCACAGGGTACACACATACGTCGTGCCACCAAAGTCTTCATCACTGTTCATTATAAAATCATATAATTCATCGTTAAATAATAATTTGTCTCTGATAGTTAAACTTTGACATTTTCTGTGAAATAAGTCGCGGAACTGCACACACGACACATTAATTTCGACAAGTAAATAACTGCCGAAGATACGTATTTATCCACCAAAATATTATTATTTTGTAAATAAATCGTTGCATAACTGACTGTATACAGATTCGGCAATTGCAGTTTCGTGACATGTAAACGTGTATCAGCGCAGGTAAATCACACCTTCTCGTATCTACGACAATGCCCTGTGTTGATCTCAATGGGCGTTGGTATTCGTTCATACCACCATCGCTTGACCGCATCTAGGACCCCAAGCATTTTGCTTTCAATAGGAAGTTTATTCCCTTATCATACATTATAATTGCAGAATCTTTATATTAGATGTTTACCTCAGTTAACCCCCAAATAAGGCTTTTGGATATATCCGTCTGGAGCACCACTAGCACAAGTTTTGTTTGTGATTTTATGTTTCCCGCAGTGAAAGGATTTAAGGCTTGGAAATCAATCCGACTTGATATGTTATTGCCGAAAACTATTCATTAACATGTCTAACTTGCTGATTCGCACGGCTCCTGTTACTAAATGTAAAAACATATGTGTACAATATGGTTCGTTCGTAGTTGCTGTTCATAAGAACATCTAGCAGGATATATTGACACAATAATACGTATTACCCACACACACCCAATATTAGTTGAACAATTGAGACGAATGGGTAAAATTGTCCTACCCATACTATGAATTTGTGGAAGTCTAAAGCAGTCGACTGCATGGGAGAATTAGAAAAAGATGTGTTATAGTCAACCCTATGGGATACGTCTGTTTTCAGCATTTAACCTATCCTCCGATCAAAGATTAGAGAATTAACATGATAGGACAGGCGGCGAAAATCCTTTCATCTATTAGCAATGGCGCCATTGACTTCGATGTTTACATTGAGATCAGATAATATGAACTTGAAAAATTTTAAAGTTGAAATAATATTTGCAGATTGACACCCCTAGTGAGAAAGCATTTTGGATTATGTTTAAGTTATTTAAAAAAACGTAAATTTCCTTAGAATGTGTGAATGGATAAATCTCATACTAACAGTAACAGCTATTCATTTTATATTCCAACTTTATTTTAAATTTTAAATATATGAAAGAATTTTTAAGAACTATATTTTCTATACACTCATAGTGGAAACATATTTACTTGATGAAAATCCATGATAGTAATGGCCCAATCTGTTCAATATTTAAAAGTGACATTTCTAAATAGGAAAAAAAATTCACAAGATAATGGTGTATGTTCTTCTTGACTGTTTATTACAAAAAAAATAAAAATAAAATCAACAAATTTAAAAATTAATGCATAAACAATACCTTTGTTTATACATTATCAATATTTACATATATAAAATTATATATTTGTAAGTTTATTTATCCCATAATCCTATTTCTTTCATTTTCGTTTGGAAATACTGTTGTAAATTTTCAGCACACCTATAATACTCAGTTTCAGGTAAGTTGTAAATCTTGCAGTTGGTAAAAATCCTCATCATATCTGCTATGAACAATCTTCTGGACACATAATATCTAGATTTCAGTCTTTCAGCCATTGTTTTTAAATCTGAAAAATATAAATCATAAACAAATACAACACCATGCAATCAGTTTTACTTCCACATCCACGTAGTGCAGTGGTAAGAGTACAGAAACTGGGGATTAGGTGTATATACTAGATGCCAAGGCCTCAGATTTTTTCATAACATTTTTCAACCCCTCCACCACTCCCACTTCATGATTAAAGGGGTTAATAAAATATAATTGAGATATTCACTTGAAATTTTGTCCACTTGTGTATTGTAATATCATCTGATTGAAATGATTCTGTTGAAGAGGTGACTAGGGGTGGGGTGGTAAGTAGGGGAAAATAAAAAAAAATAGCTAATAAGAGTCCAGAAACTTCATTTTTAGCGTATATGCTCCGCCTCAAGTATATTAAAATTCTATTACCAATTGTTATTTTCACATGCTAGAGTGCAAAATACATATAGTCACGATGTTTTCCTTTAAAGAACTTGAATGGGAAATCTGGATGTGGAAGTAGTGATTCCTTAGGCAGCATTTTTTTTTATTTCGTGTTATATTAGAAATGCAGTAACAATCTAACTAAACAAAATCCATTGAAAATTTTAGAATAATATTTCAACTTAATTAAGCCAGGAAAAGATATCTCACTCAGCCGAATTTGATAATGCGCTTTGAATAACCAATTACCTACAGGAATAAGTTAAAATTAATGGAAATTTATTGCATGAAAACATGTAACCTCAAGGAAGTATACCGGGCCCTCTTCTGTTCACAATTTTTACGTATGATTTGACTATCATATTGCCCCCCCAGTGCAAAGTACACATGTATGCCGATGGCACCCAGGTGAACATCACCAGTGATGTCAATGGGGTTAATGACAGTGTCATCAAAATAATAAATGAATGTCTGTAGTGATCTCAGAGCGGTACAAAATAATGGTCTTGTTTTGAACCCAAAAAGACAACAGCTTTATGTATAGGGACTAAACATCGCTGTGAAATGGCAAGATAAAATCTTCTGGTTAATCTACAGCTAGGAGATTATCATTAACTTTGTGAATTCAATTGAGAATTTAGAAGTAGTTTTTAACCAACACCTTTTGAGAGGAATGCAAACTCCAAATTGAGTTTAAGTTATACCATGTGGTTTATTAACATTTGTAACATAAAATGTGTTAAAAGCCGAAGAAATGAGTAGTTATTTCACGAATTTGGAAAACGAACAGTTAGACGTTCAAGATACAATAACAGAAAATAGTTATATGTGTATTTTAAGTTATCTGGTCTTATTGACGAATTGCGTGCATACCATTTTCCAATCAGGTTTTGAAATAAATTGTAAATCGAGTCTTTAGTCTAGAGAAGTTTCAAACTGAAATTGAAACTTTCAAAATGAAATTTGAAATTTTGCATCAGACCCCCATATTATATAAGGTTTTTTGTTTGTCTATAGTCATTCCCCACCACAGTTTCTTAAATGACATGAAACTAATTACGCCCTGTATATACAACAGAAATAATAGAATAATCTTTGTAAAGAACAAATTATGAAAAATCAAAAATGTGCTAGAATCCCCTGAAAATTTACAGTGAGCTTATGGTCCAGGAGCTAGGTGGCTTTTTTGGAAACTCATTGTTAGGCTTCTGGCATTATGTCATAGTTCAATCAGGTATATATTGTACATTTCTTCTTTTTAAATACATATAGAAATTATTCTCATGGGACAAATACAGATGCATAATTTTTTATTCATGAAACTTATAACAAGTTCAGTTTAGATTTCTAAAATAAAATTATAGTTTCTGCAATACCCTTATCGCAGAAACTGAACTTCGCCCTTTATTACCACAGTTTTTTTTTTAAATTAATATTAAATTATGTATTTGTACTGTTTCAAAGATTGTGGTTATAAAGACGTTTTTAATTTTTATTATTATTAATACAATTCCAATAAAAATTGGAATATCTTCTGGCTTATTAATTGATAGTGAAGAAAACCACACCCTGTGTATTAATTTAAAAATTTATTTCCGCTTCTATTAATCCAAATTTACGTAATTCTGAAATTCTGTATAATTCGACACGCGATTAAATATCACCCGGTACGTACCTAATAATATTTTACCCCAATTTTCATGCTAGAACATAAATGTGTTAGAATTTGTCCGATTCGTATAGTTTTAAATATTTTTAAGTCTACCTAAAACGTACAAAACTTGATGTAAAGGCCAGTTCGAAAAGGCACATATCACTTGAAATTTTACGATGTTAATCTTAACAAAGATAAGGCATAGGCACAGATGGCTCGGTTTTCCGTGAGAACGGTACCAAAAACTACGCAGTTTTGTGTGTAACGTCATCGCTCTTTCGGGTATAAATACCCGCGAGAAGTTTGTACAAGGGTCACTTCTTTGAGACCGCTACTACGAATGATAATTAATCCTCTAATACGAGTCTGATAATTATCAATGCTTTACTTGCTGACCACTATTCTGAATGATAATTAATCCTCGGAAACGAGTCTGATAATTATCAATATATTAGCTGACCGCCATCCACTGGTCAAGCCGATTCCGAAGCCTGCCCTTACTTTAAAGCAAACTTCAATAAGCAGAGTGATAATTAATCCTCAGTCTCTTTGAGTCTGAGTGGGATAATTAATCCTCTCACTGCGACTGACCTCTGCTGACCACTGGTCAAGTAACTTGCTAGAAGGCCGCACTATTATTGTATTGCTGGAGTCGTACCAGATTAGTACAACTCAAGGGGACGATGTCCAGAGCTAATAAAACCCCGCCGTCCAGCTACGACTCGCTGGACATGAGTGAGCCGCGGGATAACACCCCTAATGACACCGGTCATTTAGCGGTCTATCAAATACCAGGTAAATCAATATGATTATTTCGGTTTTCGGTATTTTCATTTAGTTTTACGTGAACTTAATAATTTCAAGTCGGGACTATTTTAATTCATTATAGCTTTAAACAATTGACGAACTGATTCTATATTTCGGATACTCGGAATCGCGAGGGGATCTTTTTATTGTGGCACTTAGATAGTTTAGATACATTGCATCAGTCGAAACATTTATAATTAATTACTATATCCAACATTTATTAAATTGTTAGATCCTGTTAATTGAGAATAACTTTCTTAGCATAAATTCTACAATTTACTTAGTTAATTCAGACAATAAATGATTTGTTTTTCAGTGGCAGATTTTGTTGAGATCGATAGTCGTTACACTATTCGATTTATTGCAGGTTCAAGTAAAAGCAACCAGTTTGTTGTTGTCCGAGAAATATTATATTACTAACAGCCAGTGGGGGTTCTGTTATCGGTCCTTTGTGGGTTGACCACAAACACGGGCCTGTAATATGATCTCCTGATGGTTGAGAGTAACTATATTTTAAACATAAATTATACATGCTAAACTTTGTATTGGTTTTGTTTGGTTTCACTTACAGTAGCAGTTTTAGCTACGGGCAAATTAAAATTGATTTTTAATTGCTTGTTCATTCTATTGTTTGAACAATTACCATCTTCGAAACACATTAGCCAATAGGCTGGTTCTGTGTCAAGTTTATTGGCCAGATCCCATCAACTCTACGCAACGCAATCTCAAACAAGGATTGAGTAAGCAATTGCATGAAATTTCAATTTGCCATGTATTCACTTCATCAGTTATCGCGAGATTTCGCCAACCAATACAGAATTTACTTGTACCGTGTAGTACATTCATTTCATACGTTTATATGAGGATTCTCGTTGTAATCTCTGTCATTTTCGGTGATT